>CM053400.1:167750729-167932060 GCA_028644305.1 Xerus rutilus | reverse complement strand
TGTCTTTGTAGCTGCAGCTGGTTTCCTCCGATTCAAACCTGCTGATTTTTTTTTTTTTAAGTTCTAGCAAGGGCTGGGAGAGCAGAGCCATTGTTAAGCACTCTCACACTTAGACCTATTTTTAGGGCATCCTGTGTTGCTGAGATCAGCAGAGAGGCCAACACTGGTCCTGGGTCCACAGGGGTTGTCATCTGCCACCCGCCCTCATGCCAGTTGGTCAGAGACCTTGCTGTTGGGAAGCTTTCCCTGCGTTCTTTATTTCCTGTCCTCTGTGGAGCTTCCTGTTCTGCCGAGGCACAGGGGCAGGGCACGTGCACATTATGTTCAGAAACTACTTGTTACACCCCATAGCCCAGCTGCTTCTGGGAAGCTATGGGTTGTCCTGAGGGTGAAATCAATCTATGAAAATACCTGGGAAGGTAACTGAAATAATGGGGTGGAGAAATGGGTGGGGGACCTGGCCTTTGAGGTGATCCTTTCCAACCTTCTAATTCCCTTTTGAGGGAAAAGAAGGCATAGGTTATTAACTTCCATCATTCTCAAAAGCAGCTTAGCCAAGATGGAGCTCAGTCCTTGTGGTACCACTAGATAGTTCTGGGTTCAAAAACCAAAATTTGAGAGCTGGTGATAGCAAGCCCTAATATCCATAACAGTGTGTAGAGGGGTAGGTTTGGTATAGTGTTTGTTCTCGACTCTGCCCTTCCTGTCTCCTTTGTCTGTATTAAGTGCTATATAGCTGAATGGTTAAATGCACTAGTTCTGGAGATTCAGTCTGGTGGAGTCTCGTTTACAAGCCATATGACCTAGGACAAGTTTCTTGAAGCACTTTTCCTGTCTGTAAAATGGGTGTGATAGTACCAGCACACCTAGGCATATGGCAAGAATTAAATGAGTTTCCAGGTTCTCTGATCAGTGCCCTGAAACCCTAGGCTCTGGCACATCTTTCCACACCTGAAAACATTATTCTCGAGCATTGTAAATGATTTTGTGTTATTCCATTGTGTGGCTGTGTCCTGCAGTTTATTTAACCAGATCCCTCTAATGGGATTTGGTTTCTAGTCTTTGGATGTTGTAAACAACGTTTTGATGACTACTCTCATAGGTAAGGATTTTCTCTCATCCTTAATTATTTCCTCAGGTTAAATTTCTAGGATTAGAATTGCTGGGTCAAAGAGGGTGCATATTTTTAAGGCATTTTCTTGATAGATGCTACCAAATTTTCCTCCAGGACAGTGTTAGTCTATACTCTTACCAGCAATGAATGAGTGTGCCAATTTCCTTCTGTGGCCAGGTTATTAACTTTTAATCAAATGAAGGCCCGGGAAAAAAAAATGGGACATATTTCCCTGGGGACAAAGCAATCCTTATCCTTGTTTATAAGCAATATAAGCTCTGAGAACCTGAAGATTGCCCAGAAGGCGGGTAGAGCACGTGAGAACAGCGCCCTCTACCGGCTCTCCCTGGTGGAGAGGTGCAAACTGGGATTGATGGTGATGCAGATGATCCTGGTATTCCTACCTAGCCCGTTGGGTGCAGGTGCCAGGAAGTGAAGGGCAACATTTTAAAAAGACTTCTAGACACTTCAGAAGTCAGCCTCAAGAAACACTTATTACTTGCTTAGGTTCTTTTACAGTAACGATTCTCATCAGGGCATGATTTCCCCACAGGAACGATTGGCACTATCTGGGGATGTTTCTAGGAGGCACAAATCTGAGGGGGTAAAGGATGGGAAGCCTGTTCCCATCTAATAGTGCACAGGACAGCCCTACAGCAAATTCAGTAGTTGAAATGGGAAAACTGTATTGTAGAGGATGGGGAGAATTGCCCCGAGAAAGCTTCTCTTTTCAGGCTAAAAGGGAATATAGAAATATTATCATTTAATATATGTCACTGTGATTATCTGATTTTAGAAACCTGTTAGTTTTCCGGAATAAAATAGAGAGCAGGTGGAATTGAAGCACTACCTTGGCATTTCTAGAAGACAGGGCAGAGCAAAATAGAACCCCCAATGTCATGTGCACTAAGAAGAGAGGGACTTTTTTCTATCATCTCGACTTGGTAAAACCTGACATAAATTTCTGTGGCTCCCCCTTGAAGGCCTCGTCTGTGAAAAGGGAGTGCTCTATTTGACTCTTTCCTCCAGTTTCACAAGCACTTGTGTTTTCCTGTCATTAATAATTGCTTCTTCCAGCAAGTGACTGCCATCTGAGGTTACAGAGGCTCCCTCCACGCCCCAGGAAGTGCTGATTCGAGCATTGTTCCTAAGAGGAGGAAAGGAATGGAAGAACTTCAGAAATGTTCTCAGAGAAGGGTGTGCCCTGAGGGAAAGTAGAACAGGAGTTTCGGGAAAATCAAACTGTGTTGCCCCTTCCTTCCACATTGGCTGGGCTTGAAGACCTTGTTCACTGGAGTGGCCCAAACCCACTCAAACATGTTTTGTGGCTTCATTTTTCTTTAACTTGCTGTTCTCTGAATAGTTTGCATTTTTGAACATATATGTTGAAGTAATTAACTGGAGGGGCTGCTTAACTGCTCTTAATAATGTTAAGTGGATTATTTGGCCAGAAATGGGGGCAAAAGAAATCTACTTTTAGCTTTCCCCTAAATGTCAGATGCTATTTTGAACATCTTATATGGGAAGTATTTGTTTAAACTACAGCTCGCATTAATGAATTGTAAAGTTGATTTCTGAATCACAATCAGCCTTATAAAATGTGTGTATCAGATAGAATAGGAAATATCAGAGTATCATATAGACTAACAGCTGACTTGGTTTTGTCAATATACAAGCATGTCACCACACATACATACATGTACATATTTGGTTTATATATGTATTACACGTCTGTGATAAGAAGTTTGGAAGGCAGTGGCTTAGGTTTTATAATGTAAAATCTGGCTTGTTTTTAAGTTTCTACAAAGATCTCAGGGATTCCTGCTTGTAAGCAGTCACTTCATTTTGTCTGTGGCTTTTTTAGGTGGTACCAGGGAGATTGGCTCAGCTCTCACCAGGATGTGCATGAGGCACAGAAGCATAGAGGCCAAGCTGAGGCAGTTTTCCAGGTGAGGAGCATCTTTTACCTTAATCCGAAATGCCCTTGCTGATTTCAGGTTAAGAAAGCGGTGATGTGTATGGCATTACTCCTTTAGCAGCGTGGGCTCCCTACAGCATTTCAGGCCCCATAACCCCCTTCCCTAGGCCCTGCTCATTCAATGAATAAGCATTGTTGGGCACCTGCAGCTTGTCTGGTGCTGGTCTAGGTGCTTCAGATGCAGCTGTGAGCCATTGGCCAGATCCCTGCCCTGGGGAACCTACACGTTTCTTCAGATCATCTCTGAACTCCTGCATGGGTCTCACCTTCCCTCCTGTCAGTTGAGGAGCCAGAGTGTCCTGGAGAAATGGCACAGGGATCTGGAGTCACCAATATTCAAATGAAAGTGGACATTTTCCCCCCCAGGAGCACGATTCTACAGTGTCTCACAGTTCTGTTGGAGAGAAGAAAGAGAGTACATCTGGAGATACTTTCCCCTCCTGATGATCTGGAAGCCAGCAATGGAGCTGCAGAGTTTTCTGGGTCTCTTTCTCCAGGCTGTGCACAATTAGTGTACATTCATGATTTATAATCCTGAATGCACATCAGAACCACTGGGTCTTTAAAAAAAAAATAGTAATGCTTGGCTCCCACCCTCAAAGTTTTTGCAGAGGGCCACTTGAGACCCAGGTATCTTTGCTTTTGGGTGTTTCTTGGTGTGCAGTCAGAGGGGCCACGCCAGTGTTTCTGCAACCTGGCTCATTATTCTGATTGCTGGCACATAGCGGGGGAAATGAAAAGTGGGGTCAGTTCAGCCAGTGACGTTCGTAGCCTCTCAACAGTCATTGAAAAGCATCTGGAGAATCAAGCTGCTCCCAAGCAGCGGGGTTTCGAGTGAACGCCAGCTCACTAGGCAGCCTTTGCTTGCTTCAAGGAATTGTGACTTAGGTTTGTTTTGACAACCAAACGTAAGTCTTGACAACAGAATGTACCTGTTTAATTTCTCCTTTTCTTTCTTTTTGGGTAAAAGTGCTTTAATTGATTGTCTGATAAATCCACTGCAAGAACAGATGGAAGAATGGAAGAAAGTGGCCAATCAGCTGGATAAAGACCACGCAAAAGGTACAGAGAGAGAGGTCGGATGCCTCATGGCATTCTGTGAAGAGCTGTGGATGTTGCCTGCTGCTGCCTGGTGACTCTGCTGGGCCCCTCTGTCCCTGCTACTCCTTTGTCAGGAGATAAGGAGTCCAAAGTGATCCCATGGCGAGATATGTCCTGGCATGCAATGCCCCTCCACTGATAGCCTGAACTCCTGGTGGCACTGCCATCAGTTGAAGTGAAATGAATTCTAATGGCAGGCTTAATACCAAACATTCATTCTTAAGGCATTTCAGAACATTTTGAAAGCTAGGACTCTAATGATAAATGCTTACCTTGGTCACATATTCAGATCTGGGCATTCCCTGTGCTGTCTCTAATGAAACAAGTCTTCGTGAACTGGTTTAGTTAATTGTCGGGGACCTTGATGGCAGGAGAAAGAGTGAGGTGTAATCTGCAGAGGAAATAGCACTGATACTCTTCCAAGTGAGTGTTTTGTGTTCCTTTTGCACACACCAAGACAGTTTGATAATAAGGCCTCATCCCTTGTCTAGGTCATTCTGACATTCTATATGTGCTGAGTGTTATGAGGTTTGCAGAAAGACTGGCATGGGATCCACTAGTGCAGGAACAGATCAGCCCTGTACGAGGCAAAGTGGTCCATAGTGAAGACCCGGCCAGCTCTCTGGGAACATGGATGGACCGCTCTTGGTGCCTCCTCTTTGCAACCATGGAGATGGTTCATGTCACTTGTTTGGGGCTATAAAATGAACCTTTCTCCATATCCTCATGAGCTGTCAGTAACCACTAGGAAGTTGTACGTTCACTCAAATCCATCACTCAGTCATGCACCTTGACCTTCTGTGTCCGCATCGTGTTCCATGTCTTTGCACTCACTGGGACCACAAAAATAAATAGATCTGTATGTCCTATAAAATATGTTCATCACAGCTGATGGGCTTCTATGCTTCATGTCTTCATTGTTATTGGAAACCAGTCTTTCGAAGGACGTCAGCCCATCATTTTGATAAAAGAAGGGAATGGTGAGGGCTGGTGTTGAGATTTCCTAAGTGTAAGTATAGTAGCCAGATATTTAGCAATTATACAAAAAGTTAATATAAAATTTTTTACCCTTCCACCCCAAAGTTATAAAAAAGTTTTGATTTGCCTTTAAGGGAGAAGGTGGCATCTTGCATTTCTTTTAAAAGTTATTTTTTAAAGAATTTCCTTCTTTAACATCTATACCCAGTGGCACTTCCATCTGGAACTTAGCTCTTGTGTTTGATACAAACACTTAAAATTAGCGAGCCTGGCAAATTCGAAGGATTTACTGTCCTTCAGATATGTACATTAATTAGGGAACGATTGCTTTCTCTTAGGTTCCCTAGATGTATCTCTTTCCTTCTATTAGGTAAAAGAAAACAGGAACATCTGCAAGTTTTCTTAGGGAAAAAGTTGATGGTTTACATTTGACCCACCTAACTTTGTCCATGTCACCTTTTTGTTCAGTGTGACATTTGGTAGTACTGCAAAGCTGACTTTATAGCAAAGACTTCAAAATTGGATGTGGAAAGCTTTTGTGAGAGTGGTTTTGCTGAGCCCGTAGGGAGAAGGCAGCAGATTTCATAGAGCTCTGCTTGACCTCTCATCCAGTACAAACAGGGTCCCTTGATTTTAACTGGATATTGCCTGACCCCCTCCCAGGTGCACACAGAGAAACACTTCTCCATTTTCCCCGAGGGGTTCACATCCAGAGGCTGAGCCTGGGCCTGACTGTGAATTCAGAGCCGTTACACACCTGCTGGCTGGCGTCTGTCTGGACGAGCAGTGGGTGAGGGGGCGCAGATCCCGATCCCCAGGCTGTGGGGGTGCAGTCGTTCATCTTTTCAGTTCAGCCTTCCTCAGGGAGTATACCCCAGAGCAGCACCTGCCAATCCCTCTGCACCTGATGCCTCAGGGTGGGCACAGGAAGTCACTGCTGCTTCCCTCGGGGAAGAGGAAAACTGAGGGCAGGATCCAGGAGGGGACGTGGGAGAGGTGCCCAGTGCCGCAGAAGCCAAAGGTGGCCAAGCACGAGTTTGGTGGAGGAATTAGAAATCGAGGTGCTGTTGTGAGGGGGATTCTAATGGATGGGCATAGTTTCTTCCTCCTGAACTTGGGGCAGCCGAGGAGGTGTCCTCACCCAGCAAGCAAGCCATGCAAGGAGGCGAGAAGGTGGTGCAGTGTCAGAATGGAGCAGCCCACCCTGCACAGGCTGCTGGGCCAGGGCAGAGGGGCCAGCTGCAGTGCTCAGAGTGGGACTGAGGAGAGGGACAGGGACAGAGCTGGGCTTTTGGGCTTTAGGAGAGCTTGCTGTCCATGGTTTGTTTATTCCTTCCACAAATGTGTCTCAGTATGCTGTGTACCTTGGGAAAGTAAATGATATTAAAAACCCTTCCTGATGCTCAAGCAGAGAAATGGCGAATTGTTGTTATTAGAATATACCCAGGTGCCATCTCTCCTCAAAGCTGGCGTGATGTGGCAAGGCCACAGTGCATTTTGTGGTGGCTGCTCTTGCTTTTGCAGGACTGGTGACTGTACCCAGTCAGAGGCTCTGCCACTGAGCTGAGTCTGGGCCCCATCTCACTATTTCTCATGTTAATAACCCCTCTGTGGTAAAAATGTCATCGTGAGATTTTCCTCATAGTGTGTTTCCACAAAGCTCTTCACTGCATGTCAGAGTTTGTGTGTTCTGTGATGAAGGTGATGGCTGTTCCTAAAATACTTTCTGTTGAGCGAAATGGTAAAATTATTGAATATTTTGCTTTCTCTTAGAATATAAAAAGGCTCGCCAAGAGATAAAAAAGAAGTCCTCGGATACACTGAAACTGCAGAAGAAAGCAAAAAAAGGTAACTCCAAAAATGGTGTCACTGATACTGTCATTTTGAGAAAACATGAGCACGTGCTGGATTCGTCTTTAAAGCAGGTGTTCTGTTCATAGACTTACATGTGACGGCCCTGGAGAACCCATGGGGCAAGTAGGATTCTATCCAAGTTAAAGTTCTCCAAGTGCAGACCACGTGTGAATTTGAAGCCCCTGCCAAGTAGGACTTGATTTATTCCTTCCCCCACCTTTGTCTTCAAAATTTGACGGTTTCCATGCCTACTGTGCTTTCTAATGAAAGCTACAAATTTCTTGGAAGCTTTGGGATAATGCAAAGAAAGCTTTATGCAAATGTTCTATAGTAATTATTACAGAAATTATGTCATTTTCTCCTCCATCTTTCACAGCCTATAATCTCTGAAACCCTCTATTAAGTCTTGTGAGAGTGTTAAAGATGGCTGCCGCAGGGGGTGGAGTTACTGCCACCTGGGGGATTTTTCAGGGTGTTCAGGAGGGAGCAGCTTGGTCATTCACCAGTAAGGGGAACAAGGTGGATGCAGAATCCCTTCCTCCTACCTCCCTGTTGAACATCACTCACATACCAATGGATGGTCACATCCATGACCTTTGCTCCCCAGAGCAGAAAAATCTAGCTAAATCCATTTTGCAAGCATTCATGACATTTCAGTAAGGCTTAGAATATAGGAACTTTCTCAGGAGGAGGAGAAGGGGATGTTCCTTCCAGACTGTTCTTCTTGATACCAAGTTTTTGAATCTGCATCCTGACTGATAAAATGGGATTCTTCCTTCATGCTGCTCTGTGGATGGTATATAGTATCTAGTATTAAATTGTGATACCAACATTTTTAGGTAACAGTTCCCCAAACCCAATTTTCTCTTTCTTAAATCATCAGGACTCATTTGGATTTAAAAGAAAATTCATTTGGGGATATTGAATGGTGGAAGGTGTTGGGAGAGGGGAGGTGATATCTGGACAAAGGTTTTAAGTTTTGACATGAAGAAAAAAGTCCCCTCCTCCTGTCAATTCTTACAAAAGTCATAAACGTGTTTCAGAATCAGCAGAATTTTCACCCACAGTCAGATTTCCTGTCCCTTTCACCTCAGCAGTTTCTTTGGGACGTATTTTTCTGATCTGGTGCATCTCAGATGTACGTTCCATCTAATGAGGGCACCTGAGAGCTCACAAATAGGGTTTGTGGCTAGTAATATCTTAGTGAGGCTACAGGTAAATGTTTGTAAACAAAATTTCTACCAAATCCCATCAGCTCTGAGTCCCTGTGAAGAGCTGGCTGGTCCACCTCGTTGATGTCTTGGCAGTTTTGAGATAGGAGGGATTATTGGGCTCAGAGAAAAGGGCCAGGAGAGATGCTTAGGCTTAGAAAGGTTGGGAGCTTGGTGAAAAGGATAAGGTAAGAAAGAGGCTATTTTCCCTTAGCTCTCCCCGAGTTCTCTTTTCAGAGGCCCACAGAGATAATCCTTTTATCTGACTTCTGCATGAAAGCAGAAGGATCCTTGCCTGCCACTCAGAGTTACTGGTGGTGTCCAATTAGCAGAATTTGGACCTCTGGGTGAAGCCTGATAGGTTGATCACAGTGCAACATAAAAGGAAGTTTCTGGCAATTAGACATGCCTGGCACTGGCTCAGGCTGCCCAGAAGATAACAAGATGCCCATGGAGGACAGATGGGGAAATTTTGGACTCATAGAATGCTGGACTGTGTATAACATGAAATGTGTCTGGCCTTGGGACTTGGGAATAATTGGCCTTGAGTGGTGAGGTTTCCTGGGGCACTTGGACCTGAGGCTGAGAGAATGGAGCCTATGACCAGGTGCTTCTGGAGTGACTGTCTTTTCAGCCATCTCAGGCACCACGTCCTTCTCAGATAGTGGACTTCTGTCTACAGAATCAGTCAGACCTATAGCTTTCAAGGTTCTGGATGATTTTCTAGTTACTTCAAGGAACAATCAGAAGATGATCTTTATTTATTTATTTTTAATTTAAAATTTTATTTTGAGACAGAGTCTTACTCTGTGTTGTTGCCCAGGCTGGCCCAGGCTGGCCTTGAACTTGTGATTCTTCTGTCTCAGCCTCCCCAGTAGCTGGGATTACAGGCATACACCACTGTGCCTGGATCCTATTTCTTTTCTTTATAAATGTATTTTTTCCTAAAATATATAAGTGCATTTTTGGGCCAGGTGCACATCTTTTCATATGTCTGGGGGTGAATGTAACCTTCTAGAATGTACTGGAGCTATTATTCTGACCAGACTCTTGTTGTAGAGTACTCTTGTAGTAGGCATATAACCCATGATTGAAATGAAACACAACTTAAAGGACCAGAAGAAGTCTGAAGGCTTTTGGTTATTTGGGGGTTGGTTAGATGAAGTTTTCCTTGGTGCTAGAAAACCTCTTGAGTTATATGGTTCATTTCCTTCAAGGGCCAGTTTTCTGAACTCTTCTTTTTTTTTTCCCCAGTACTGGGTATTGAACCCAGGGGTGATTTACCACTGAGCCACATCCCCAACCCTTTTCATTTTTTATTTTAAGACAACTCACTAAGTTGCTTGGAACTTTGCTAAATTGCTGAGGCTGGCCTTGAACTTTAAATCCTCCTGCCTCAGCCTCCCAAGCTGCTGGGATTACAGGCATGCCCTCCTATGCCCAACGGTTCCTGAATTCTTGACTTATAAAATATTAGCATTTTAGGATGGATGAAGGCTTTGGATACATTTTTTTGTGTATCCTAACAGAACTGAATCTGACTTATAGCCAAATAATCACTTTCTTTTAAATATGTTTTCAGGAAGCTATCAAGCAGGGTTTTTTTTTTGTTTTGTTTTGTTTTTATTTTTTACTATACCTTTTCCAAAAACTGTGATCTTTAATCTAGAAATTCTTCTGACTCTCCTTCGGAAAATTTCATATACTTTGGTGTACATAAGCCTGATTTCAGCACCATAATTAATGCAGGCAAACCCATCATACAGGATGCAATTTTTATGGATAGTTCATTTACTATTCTTACTCTACAAACATCACTTTTGATCACATTCTTTGACTCTTTTTTTTTAAACTGTAGAGAGCAGTAATTTGTAATACAAAGGCATTTAAATATTTCCATTAAAAAAAACACAAACCTTTAAGTGATTTGCCTTTCATTAGGTTTGATCCCCAAATTATTATTATTATTATTATTATTATTTTGGTATGAGGCATTGAACTTGGGGGCACTCGATTACTGAGCCACATCCTCAGCCTTATTTTGTGTTTTATGTAGAGACAAGGTCTCACTGAGTTCTTAGCGCCTCGCCGTTGCTGAGGCTGGCTTTGAGCTCCAGTTCTTCTGCCTTGGCCTCCTGAGCCTCTGGGATTACAGGCGTAAGAGAGGATCAGAAATGGGAGACCTTTCAAGTTGCTTGCCTGCTTTTGCCACCTCCATTGATGAAGTCAATAGCCTTATTTCTCATTTAGCTCACTCTCAAATGATTAATTTCAATTAAAATCGGGCTGAGGATGTAGCTCAGCAGTAGAGCACTGGCCTAGCATCTGTAGGCCCTGGGTTTGGTCTGCAGCACTGCAGACAACAACAAAAGTTTAATTAATTACAGTAAATCCTTCTGTTTTGATTGATAAACACTAAAAGTTTATCAGGGACTTTCTTTGAGATGGAGAACTGGAACGAATATGTTAACTATTTAAATAGCTGAATCCATCATTTTCCACTAGAGCCTGCAAAGCCAATGTCATCAATGTAACAGACTCAGGGTTCCATTCCAGCGTAGCGTTTGCCGTTGTATTATATTCCATTAAGTTTAAGTTTTCAGTTCTGCAAATATTGCAGTAAAATTGACACAGATGCATTAAAGTAGGTTGAACATCATAATCTAGAGCTTATATATATTATTATACTAGTATCATGATATTCCATTAAGAATGTGATATAATTATATTCTTCTTATTATCATATTTAAGTTTTTATAGGTATTCCACATCTGGGACAGTGGGACACAGTAGGTTAAAGTTCTAGTTTCTTTATTTTTTTTCTTTCTGTTTTTATCCCACTTTAACCTTTGTTTCCTAGGATTCCCTAGATATTTTTTAAGTTATGATAAATTATACTTGCAAGGTTTTCTTGCTAAGGCTTCTGAATTGGCCTCTTCTGGGTATAGGTTCTTCTTTTCTCTTTACAAAAGCCTTAGTCCCAGTGTGACAATTACTGACCAGGAAGACTGGCATTCAGATGAGAAGGGGAGGGAGCTAGCCAGGCAGGAAAGGGGAAGTAGGATGTGCTGCTCTTGGTGGGTGAGGTTTGACCACCCGACGTGAAGTGGGGCGGCCAACACATGAGCGGAAGGTAAGATGGCTGCTGCCTGAATACCAGTTTGACTGTATTGTTTTCCTTTTTGTGTCAATTGTGTATCCTGCACTTTCTCACCGTGCGCCCCCTGCCAGTGGATGCTCTGGGTAAGTCTCCATCCTGAATCTCTGGTGGCTGGTCACGGCGTGGTCCTTGTGGGCTTTCCGTGGTTGTTCAGACCTATGCTAGTTGCCCAAGTTTTCCTGCCAGCTCAGAACAATCACTTGTGCCTACTTGATTTCCCATAACTTGAGGAAAATCGTGTGTGCGTGTGTCTTAATCATTTTCTTTCTTGGATGTTTGGCCATTAAAGGTGTTAGCACCGCATCTTCCAAGCTGTTGCATCTGCATAGTTTGGTATTAGACTCATGGAAAAAAGAAATACCAAGTGATTTAAACCCTCCTTTCCATAGGAAATCAATATATTTATACATGCATACATATATGCACTTGGGTGTTTATGTTTGTATGTATCTGGCCCACAAACAAAATATGAAGACCTGTATCAAATAGCTCCTCAGAATCATTACTAAATCAGATTTGATTAGATTAAGCTTCAAAGTACCTGCCTTTGTCCACCCAGGACCCTTCCATTCTTTTGAAAACCAATATTTTGTTTTAAAAAACCAGAAGTATTTCTTATTTCAGCAGAGTTTGTGAAATGTTTCATTTCAAAGGTATCAGATCTTCAAATTCAATACTCACAATGATTCTCTTGACTGAATGTGACCCTCACTCTGTGGGTGATCATGCTACTGAACTGCAAGCCGCTTTGGAGTCTCGTTGCTGTCCCTGTCTCAGGAAGGTCTGTCTGTGAGGTCTCCATGTGGCCGTCTTGCCTGAGTGTGCCCAGCTGTTCTCCAAGCGTTTTACTGGCACCTCCCAAGAGGTGTTTGAATTGGATTGTGTCATCCACAGTGACCCCAATCCACGCGGTCTCCTCTGACAGCGGGGCCAGGATGTCCCACTGTCCTGGGAGACAAAGTTTTGCCTCTGTGTCCCTTTGTGATGTTGGGCTAGTTGTTCCCCAACTTTAAAAAGGACAGTCCCTTCCAGTTCTCAATATTGTGATTACGAAGCTGCTTGAACGGTTATAGTAAACCTCTGGAAGGAAGGTAAGACACAGCCACATTTTTGGTTATTGCTATAAAATTTATGTAACATAAAATTTATAATTTAGTCATTTTAAATTGTATGTTTCAGTGGCCTTTAAATATTAATGGTGTTGTACAAACATCAGCACTATCTAATTTCCCTAAAAGGACACCTCACATATGTTCAGCAGTTGCCCCTGTTACCCAGCCTCCCACCCCTCAGAACCACTCAGCTGCTTTCTTCTGTCTCTGGATTCATCTCCTCTGGACATTTCATATACATGGAATTATACAATATGGGACCTTTTGTTTTGTTTTTGTTTTTGTACCAGGGATTAAGCCCAGGGGTGCTTAACCACTGGCCTATAGCCCCAGCCCTTTTTATTTTTTATTTTGAAATAGAGTCTCACTGAGTTGCTTAGGGCTTCACTAAGTTGCTGAGGCTAGCCTTGAACTTATAGTCCTCCTGCCTCAGCCTCCTGAGTTGCTGGAATTACAAGTGTGCGCCAGCAGGCCTTGCTCAACATGGGGAATTTTGAGGACAATCTCTTGACTCTCAAGTTTTATGAGACCCTTTATTGAGAGCCTGGTATGAGTCAGTTCAGGGGGTAAACAACATTTTTATTTATTTGAAAGGATGAAGGATAGGTTTGGAATGAATGCAGAAAACCACACAGCCTTCTGGCTTCTTAACTTCTAAAGATTCTGCTCATTTTAGTCAGAGATATCTCTGCCGCTCCTTCCGTTCCCTCTCTTGCTGGGGCAGTTTCAATAGGGCTGGGCTGTGGCTCAATGGCAGAGCACTTGCCTAGCAGGCGTGAGGCACTGGGTTTGATCCTCAGCACCACATTAAAAAAATAATAATACAATTATAAAAATATAACCTAAGATAGCTGTGTGGTCCAAAGATGATGTTAAGTTTTTAAAACAAATTCTAAATCAATTTTGAACCTAGAAATCTAGATTTTAATAAGTTTCATTGTAGTTGAAATGTTCTTGGGCCTGGGGTTGGAGCTCCTTGGTAGAGCACTTGCCCCACATGTATCAGGTCCTGGGTTCTGTCCCCAGCTCTACTAAAAACAAACAAAAAAATTCTGGTTTGAAAACAGAAAAAAAAAATCAATATATGTAAATCTATGTACACACACACACACACACACACACACACACACACACACAGATAGATATTTGGAACTCTCCTTTGGGCTAATTAGAACTATTTACCTCAAACCCCAGAAGCCCAGGTCCCTGCAGTGCCAGGGACCTCCGCAATGGAAGGAATTAGCAACTCCTTCCTTGGCCTGGGAGTGATATTCTCAAACCAGTTGGTGTGATCTGGTGGACACAGTGCTGTGGCAGATAGAAGCAGAAGGTGCTGGCTGAGCAGAGAGGAGGGTTCTAGCTGGGCTTGGAGGTGGGCTTGTGGCCACGAGGACACTGACAAGGGTTCAGTTGGAGGAGAACCAGGAGAGGTGCTCAGGCAGAGGGACAAGATGACCCCAGATGTGGCCATGTAGTCAGGAGCACCAGAAACAGTGGGAGGGTGGACCTGGTGCCGAGGGGGGCCGGGAAAGGCAGTGTGTAATGCCCAGGGACAGCCTCGAGGCAAGGGGACTGCAGACAGAGAACTCAGTGACCTCGAGGCTGCGTAGCCTCAGCCCCGGGATGGTTCCATCACTCGACTTGGTTTCTGATCAGACCCCAGACCAGACTACATTTGTCCTCTCGGCATTCTGCCTTTCCTGGCAACACCCGGGCACTGTTGAATCTTCTACTGTAGCAGTGGTTTATGTGTCCCCAGCCCCATGCAGCACGTGCATGTATCCACGTGAACATTTCTCCTGTCTGCCAAACCAGCGACGCCACCCTGAGTGACCCAGAAACCTGCAGCCAGTGGATCAGTCATCCTGCCTCAGGAGTGAAAACGGAATGTGTCTAAGGCCCCTCCAGCCACTCCTCCTGTGATTTTTGCAGAGGGATGCTAGTAGGATCCCTCTTTTGGAGAGAAGGCCGGGGAGCACTGTTTCCAGCTGGTTCTTGGAGGAGGCCACACCCAGTGCTAGAGGCAGAAGGAGAATTCAGGAGGAAAGGGCAGCCAGACTCCCCCTACCTGTGTGGAAGCTGGGGATGGAAGCTGGATTTTCCCCATTTCTTAACTACTGTGACAATCGGGAAGCTGTCCCTGACCACAGTCAGTAGAGGCTTTGAATGCAGAACGTGCCTGTGCCAGGCCCTCACATTTCATATGGGAGCTCGCGGTCCTCAGGTGGGATGTTCACTAGCTTGTTTGACAGCTGGGGTTCTGGGTAAAACCAGCCAGGCAGTTCCACTAGAAGTGCAAGCTGTGAGGTCTCTACCTTTGCAGGCTGGTCTCAGGTGGAGCCTCATGCTGATACTGCTCCTTCAGTGCCTTGTGGTGACTGGGCTCAAAATGTCCCGTGCACAATGAGAGCTTTGTGGAAGTGTCTTGCCCTGGCGTCCTTGTGGCCACATTCAGAGCCCAGGGGAGAGGTATCTGCAGTGTGGGGCCTCCATGGGGGTCAGCTTTAATTTTAATCAGATGCAAAATAACAGTTAAAAACCACAACTTGCTGAAATGCTGATTCCTTACATATGTGAGTTGTCTCTCCGTGGGGACACTGACCAGGTAGCACAGAGCGTGACTGGATGGCAGGGTGGTGGCTGCTGCCTCTTTTTAGGTACAACCCATAGGCCACTGAGATGCTCCCAGGACCAATGGAGTCCCATCAGGCACCATTCTTCACTTCATGAACATTCTTGACTACTGCAGTTGGGTCTTAAAAGCGAGGAAGCCTTTGCTCATCCAGAAAACGTGGAGGAGGAGCCTCCTCTGTGTTGGGATTCTGTTAGCTGCCCCAGAGGAGCACGTGGTCTCTGCTCCAGGATGGCAAAGGCATTTTTGTCTTATGTCAGTGACTCTTCTGCATGGTGACATCACTTCTATGACACCGGCTAGGTGTCCTGCAACTAATCCGGGTTCTGAAGCCAACTATCCAGAGTTAGACACACCCCACAAAGTAAGGTTTAGTCCTACAAGGCTTCTCTCACTTCAGGGGTCCCCAGGCCTGGCACATTTCTGCTGAGCCAACCACAAATTGAGCTTTCCTATAGCCCCCATCCCCTACCAAGCTTCTAATTCCCTAGAACAACCCACAGGACACAGGAAACACTGCTTAGGATGATCTGCTTATTAGGAAGTCACAAATGAACAGGCCAGGTAAAAAGGGTGGCAGGGTAGGTGGAGGTGGGCACAGGGCTCCTGTGCCCTCTCCTGGCAGCCCACTCTACCACACATCAGCATAGCACGACCAGGAAGCTCCCCAAACCTTATTGATCAAGAGTTGTTATGGTGGCTGTATTGCCTGGGTGTGATGCAGAAATCATTGGCCTCTGGGGTTGAACTCAATCTCTAACCCCTCTCTCCTCCCTGGAGGTCGAGTTGGGGCTGAAAGTTCGTGCTTTCTAATCCAATGGTTGCTTTTCATGGAAAGCAGCCCCCATCCTGAGCTGTCTAGACCCCCATCCTCTACCAAGTCACTTCATGAGCAGAACAAAGACTCCTGTCATTCAGGAAGCCAGGAGGGGTTTTGAAGTTCTGTGCAAGGAATAGAGCAAAGACCAAATCTGTGTTTTTTAAGTTATCCTATAGCATTCTGACGTCTTACAGATGACTGTGACTTCAGTGGTCCAGTTCATGATGAAGAAAGTGCTATGGGTGTACAGAACAGGAAGGCCCAGGTTCCAGGAGGAGATGGTGCCTAGGCACGCTCTGAAAGTTGAATTGACAGGAGGAAGGGGTGGGTGGGAGGAGGAGCCAGCAAGCCTGCGCTCTGGGAGGAGGAAGTGGGTATAAGGCACGAAACACCAGGTAAAGGAAGCTGGAGTTGTCTGCTGTTTGCCACTTACATTCATTTAATCGGGCAAGATGCTGTGGGTGCAGGGATGGAGGATGCGGAGCCACACCTTCCTGGGACCAGGGTGGGGTGGTGCAGAGAGGGTGATGCCTTTCCTCCCATCGTGAGGGTCACAGCAGCACCCCTGAATTATATAGCAAGATTATTTAACCATAGTATCAGGTGACACAGGAGCCTTCAGAGTGAAGACCCAGAGACACAGAGGAAATGTCTGCTGTGTCTGAGCTCTGGTGAAGCAGAGGTGGCCTGCCGTAGCCTTGTGGTTGGACAAGAGGGTCTGCTGCACTAGTGGTCATAGACTGGGGGGAGGGGGAGGACTCAGCAAGGCCTGTCTGCTCAGCTTCTTAGTCTCTCTGCAGCATTCCTTCTGTCACCAGAGGGGGTCCGAGGAAGTCCTAGAGAGGGGACTTCTCAACTCAGGGTTCAACAATGAGGTTCTTGATAAATGTTGTGAAAAAGAATTTCAAAACATGTCAGAGAGGAACAAGCAGAGATCAAATCAGGAAAGTAAAGAATACACGCTTGGGTGGGTGGGGGAAACATGGGCCATCTCAAAGAGTGGGATGCACTTTTGGGGTTTTTTTAAAGGAAGCTCTGTGAGGAGTGGGCATGGGAGGAAATGCGGGATGTCATCAATTTGGTAATCACATGATGGGTTATGATGGTATGGACGTTCTCAGGATCTTAAGATTGACATCTCCATTATCTGGTCAGTAAATAACATTTGGAATGTACCCTAGGAGTTTCTTAAAATATCATATGTCCCTTTGCTTAACCTATTCTAAAAATATACGTGTTAGCACATGGCATAGGGCAATTTTTGCTGAGTGAGTGAATTTATAGTAACTTCGAGATTTATAGATTTCTCAGAAATTTGGGAGTGTTAGGCCTGGGAAGAAAACTGAGGATCTGTACCACCAGGCTTTCAGATAAGGTACAGTCACCCTTTCCTTCTCTCTTCTCCTTTCTGCCTATCTTTTTTATTTCTTCTAGCTCACCTTCCTCCTAGGTGCAGGGCAGGACCACCCCAGAGTGGGGTTCTGGTGAGAATTCTTTGTGGCCACCTCTGGGACAGAAGGCAGGGGAAGACTGGAATGATATTTTTAGGGTTTAGGACTTGCTTTGGGGGAAAGGGCACTAGTTTCTATGACCTTGGGAGAAAGACATTCTAGTTTCTGTGACCTTGGGAGAAAGGCATTCTAGTTTTTGTGACTTGCATCAGGGGAGACAGGAGACCAGAGGCTCTGGGGCTATTTCTGAGCCACCCAGTGCCCTTCAGTTCAAAGCACTCAGCTTGCCAAAGCCCCAGGTTGCCCCTGGAGTTTGATGATTTCCTTACTGGAGGGTGGGGACAGGCACTAATGGGAAGGATGCCAACCCAGACCAGAACCTGGGGTCATTAGGAAGAGCACGTTTTTCCCATGCTGAGGGAAGATGTAAGAGCTTCTGGGATTTTGAGACCTTTCACAGATGTGAGGTGTTTCTTCCTCCAGGTTACATGACTAGGCAGAGGTGAATCTGGAGAGGAGAGCAGGGACCAGATCGTGGATGTGTGTACCACACTGAAGGCGTCATGTTCAGATCTTGGATGGAGCCCTTGAAGCCTTTTTGACTTCTAGAAAATTGCACCATGATTGTGTGTAGTTGGATTAGACTGGTGGTTTCTCTGGAGACCCAGTTAGCAAGTGGCTAGTGTCCAGACAAGAGATGATGGTGGCTGAGGCTCAGGAAAGTTGGCCATAGGGATGGAGAGACAGAGAAGGAGAGAGAGAGAGAGAGAGATGGATGCTAGAGTCGTTAAGGAAACATAAGTAAGAGCAGGAGGAGTTGAAGGTAATGGCAGGTTTCTGGATCTGGCAACCAGGTGGTGGATGGTAGAGTGTTTTTTTGACCACAAGGGAAGCATTTTGGTGACATGAGACTTCTCTGCTGGAGACATCCTGGACAGTAAGCTGCAGTTGTTGTGGGGTGTTTTCTGCTTATTCTTTTCTTTTGCTTTAAACAGCTGGTTGCTTATGGTCTTAGTCTGTTTTCTGTTATTATAACTGAACGCCTGACATCGGGTGATTTATATAGAAAAGATGTTTATTTGGCACTTGGTTCTGGAGCCTGGGAAGTTCAAGAGCATGCTGCTGGCAACTGGTGAGGGCCTTCTGGCTACATCATAACATGGTGGGGGGTCATTACCTGGTGAGATAGCAGGCATGCTAGCATGGTTCTCTCTCTCCTAATAAAGCCACTGGTGCCATCTTGGGGGCTTCGCCCCATGACCTCATCTAATCCTAATTATCTCCCAAAGGCCCCACCTACAGATACCACTAACATATGATTTGGGGATTATATTTCTAACACATGAACTCTGGGGACACGTTTAACCCTTAGCACCCAGGGAGCAGCAAAGAATCCTGACGGTGAAACTCACACCGTTAGTAAAAGAATCATGGGATCTTTTTGCATTTAATTACATCTCAAACAAAAGATCTCAAGCAAAAGCTCTTTTTTTTTTTTTTTTTTCTTGGTACCGGGGATTGAACTCAGGGATACTCGACCACTGAGCCACATCCGTAGCCCTGTTTTGTGTTTTATGTAGAGACAGGGTCTCACTGAGTTGCTTAGCGCCTCGCATTGCTGAGGCTGCCTTTGAACTCGTGATCCTCCTGTCTCAGCCTCCCAAAGTGCTGGGATTACAGTTGCACGCCACTGCGCCCGGCTTAGAAGCTCCCTTTTAAAAATCCCTGCCCTGCATGCATCTCACCTGCCGAGGTGCCCCTGCTGCACACTGGCCCTATGCAGTGCTCTGAATGCCTCTGGGACGTTGACCAGGAACTGCCACATTTACCTTTCATGGGTAAAGGGAAACTGAGGTACAGTAGGTTGAAAGAATTACCAAAAGCGAGTTATCTGACAAATATTGAGGCTTAAAACATGTAATCTTATTTGCTCAACTCTGTCTTGCTTTTGATTTCTGGTCACTTTTCTTTTAGGAATCAATCAAACCCTGATGGAGGGCATAAAGACTAGAGATGACTCATCTAGGGGTGATAAGGGCACCCGCCTTTTGACAGGAAGAGAGAATTCTTATTCTAAATTCTAATCTCCAGTGTCACCTTGCATGTCTATTCCAATATCCATATCCTTTATTTCAGCATTTATATCCCATATTTCAGCATTTATATTCCATATTTCACTGGCTATAGGTTGCTGTCAGTTGTTAGATGCCCCATTAGTCTCGGGACCACTAAAGAAGAGAAAAAAAATGACTGCCAACGAAACGATGACACACCATTGGTTTTAAGACACATTCTGATTTGTGAGGTATAAAAATGAAAAAGTGGGCATCTCAGAATGAAATGCAGTATTTGTATGTGTGTTGGGGGCAGATTGAAGTCACTGTGCAGGATTCTGATGGCTTTTCCCTCTGTCTGTCTCAGAAGAAATGACTTTGGCTGTTCTGCTAACTCCTGGCATCAGCCTTGGCCCAGGGTGTCCCAGTGTGGTTGTTCATCATCTCAAAGACCTCTATGCAGTGCAGCAGGAGATCACTATATGGGCTGCAGAGTGTGGCTGTGGGGGCTGGGCAGTCCCAGATAGTCCTAATCAATCACACCAGACTGGCTTTATTTTCCCCCTTTCATGCACTGGCGATAGAACTAGCACCTCTGTGTGCAGGACGAGTGCTCTACCACTGAGCACCCCTGCCCCAGCCCCCAGCCCTAGAACAGCTGTTTAGTTAGGCTGTGACTGTAAAGCACATTGAGCTCCTGGTGTCAATTTCCAAGATTTGTGTTTGCTGTGATCAGAGGGTACAAAGAACATGACCTTCTGACTGAGAAGGGTCTGGAGCTGGATTCCAGCTATGCTATTGCTAGCTGGGTGCTGGTAGTCGTGGCCCTGTCCAAGTCACTTTGTCTCCTTCAGTGTCGGTTTCCTCATCTAAAGAGAGCATTCATTCCTGCCTTGAATGTTTGTGCAAAGTCTAAGGAAAATAAAGGCACGTTGGGAATTGATATCAGATCTTCCCTTCATTCCAGAAAACTCTGTAAATTGTCCCAATTTAATTTTAAAAGGCTTCCTTGCACCCTAAGAATGCTGCCCATTCTCAGGGCTTTTCCCCAGGAGCATTTTCTGCAAAGAGAGTAACCATAGGATTTCCCATGGGGGTAGGTAGAAAGGGGGCTCCTGGCTGCAGTTCAGCAGATTCTCCAGTGTGGATTCCATCAAGACCTGGAAACTGGCAGTGGAAAAAAAAGTCACAGGACTGAGGCAGACTTAGATTTTGTAGAAAAGGCCAAACACAATTCTTTGTCAGGAATTTTGTCTGGAAAGCCCATCTAAGGCATCTAAGCCCTCCCTTCTTTTTCTGGCTGCTGGTAGGTCCTAGGATTTGCTGGTTCTGAAGCATTAGGCCATTTAAGGGCAAGCTGGTTGGAGCCAGAGAGCAAACTCTCATCACGTCCTTCTATCAGGGCCTCATTCACTTGCAGCTCGAGTACCTGCCATCTTCTAGGCAAGGGCGCCAGTGAGGAGATACGGTACTGGCAAAAACATGCACAGTTTCTGCCCTCATGGGGCTTTCCTATCAGTAGGGGAGATTGACCCTGAACAAATACCTAGAGAAAGAGAGAGGAGATTGGAACTGCGGGATGCTGCAAAGGATGAGTATAATGAATTTTTGAGAGCAAGTGAGAGAATCCTGATCAGGGGAGACGGGAGGGTGTTCCTGAAAGATGGAGAGTTAAGGATGAGCAGGTGAGAGGCAGGTGGGGAGGAAGGAGCAGGCATGTGAAGATGGGGCAGTAGTGGACCCTGGAGGATGAAAGGGAGAGTGGTCCAAGACAGCTGAGGCTGCAGGGTGGACAGCAGTGACCCGAGCATGCCTGGCAGGTTGTGCCGACAGTGGACTTTTCCTGAGAGTAATGGGGGCTAATGAAAGAAGTGGTGATATTTGCATGTTAGGGTTTCTTTGGGAGAGCAAGTAGGATTGGGTGATGCTCTAGGAGTCATTGCAGCTGTCTGGACCAGTGAGGGTGGAGAAAGCAGCAGCGACACAAGGGGGTGGAGCCGAGTCCATGTAGGAGCAAGAGTGGCCAGGATCGGTGCTTGAAGTGACTTAAAAGTGACTCTTATGACAGGGCTGATGGGAAGGAAGTGGCTGAATGTCTGTGAATCAGCCCTGTATCCCCAGGTTCCCATCTACAAATTGAACAAACATGGTTCAAAAATATTGAAAAAAATTGCATTTATACTGAACATGACTTTATTCTTGTCATGATCGCCTAACAATATATTATAGCAATTATTTATTTAGCATTTATCTTGTGTGAAGTATTACAGGCAATCTAGAGCTGATTTAAAGTATATGGTGGAGGCTGGGCATGGCCTGTTGTCCCAGCTATTTGGGAGGTTGAGGCAGCAGGATCGCTTGAGCCTGGAGGTCAGGACCAGCTTGGGAAATATAACAAAAGTTTTTGTTTTCCCCAAATCAATAAAGTATATGGAAAGTTATGTGCAGATTATATGCAGATTGGCTATTGTATGCAAGGGACTTGGGCAACCAAAGATTTGGTATCCTCAGGAGTCTTGGAACCAATTCCCCAAGAACATCAAGTAATGACCACATTATATCAGTACCAGCACAGCTTGGAATTTATGGACCTCAACAATCACTGTATTTTAATGTTACTAGTTCCAACTGGGACATGAAATAATTTCTTCCACAGTTTTTTTTGTAAATGTAATTATATGTTATATTACCTAATTTAAGAAATAATCATTGTGTTTTTAGGTTATGATATATCCTAAATGGAATTGCTCTCACTATAACCATAATTAGAGCAATCTTTACAAGATTATACTTATTTTAGAATGTTACAATTTGAAAGTCCTTTAATTATAACATACATATTTAAAATAACTGCTATAATCATAGAATAATTTCAACTTTGAACACATTTACTTTGTTTTCCTATGCAGATATATTTTTAGAAGTCTAATATTAATTACAAGTAGATGGGTACTTTATAACTTGTGAAAGGAAGTAAAGATACAAATTTTGCAATTTCTTATCATTGTAGTCTGTTATTTTTAAAAATTTGTTTCTGTAATCAAAGCATTTCCAAACAGATTTGGTCAAACATTATGGGCTTTAATCATCTGTTTCCCCAGGTCCCTCTGTGCCTCTCCACCAAAGTAAAGCACATTCTGACTTAGGTCTGCAGCCCTTCATGTTTTGATAGTAGAATAGCATAGACGAGGTTAAGAGAGGGCTGGGGATATAGCTGGGTGGTAGAGCACTTGCCTAGCATGCACATAGCCCTGGGTTCCATCACTGGTACCACACACAAGCGCATAAAGAGACCAAGACTTAAAGAGGGCCTCTAGGGGCTGCAGTTGTGGCTCAGTGGTAGAGCGCTTGCCAAGCATGCGTGAGGCACAAGATTTGATCCTCAGCACCACATAAAAATGAATAGATAACATAAAAGTATTGTGTCTATCTGCAAATAAAAAATAAAATAATTTTTTAAAAAGAGGGCCTCTAGACCAGTGCTAAGCCACTTGGCCTCACCCAGCGAGGCCTGCTTGTCCAGGCTGTTTTCATAGGTGCTCACAGTGTTCTAGAGCTTCGCCACCAGTGGGCTTGTGTGTGGATTCAGTTACACCAAGCCAGCATTTGCAAACAGAAGAGGAAACCCAAATTTCTCACAGCACTGTGGTGCCCCAGTGTTCCTTCTGTGAACCCATGGCCACAGCGGGTAGATGTCTGTGAGAGGGAGCCCTTTACCCCTGGCAAACCCCCAGAGAGGATGGGCGATGAGAGAATGGGCTTTCTGTCCACTGAAAACATGAAAGTGGTGGCTCAGGTGGCCAAGTTAATGTAGAGGAACGGTGCCCCCACATCCTTGAAGAAGAAATGAAATAGTAGAGGATTATCCTGAGGGTAGAGGGTGAGTGGGCTGCTCTGGTAATAGGATGAAACTTTTTTGGTTTTGGTCCTGGGTTTGAACCTGGGGTTGCTTAACCACTGAGCCACACTCCCAGCCCTTTTAAATTTTTATTTGAGACGGTCTCGTTAAGTTGTTTAGGTCCACGCCAAATTGCTGAGGCTGGCTTTGAACTTGTGATCCTCCAGCCTCAGCCTGCAGAGCCTCTGGAATTACAGGCGTGCACCACTGCACCTGACTAGTGCAACAGTAGCAAATCTTTTCTTTTTTCCCCCCAATGCTGGGGATTGAACCCAGGGGTTCACACATGCTAGGTAAGACTCTTTCCAAATTTCTTATATAATGTAATTTAGATAAAGTCCCTCTGTGGCCTTAGATACTGTATATTGTACATGTCCTATGTTTGTATGCACTTGAACTCATGAATTATATATGCATGTATAAAGTTGTACATCCTGTATTTATTGGCCATCTAAGGCTTTTTTAGGGTGATGTTTAACTACATACATTTTCCTATTATGCGCTAAATTAAAACATATTCCCTGCATGAGAAGTGACTTTTCTTACTAAAACACAACTTTTCCTATTGAAACTTAGAAAATGTCCCAATTGCCTCTTACTCCAAATTAAGCTTTCTCCTCAGTGCATGAGAGAAAATGCAGGATGTATTCCTACGCCCAGGGTAGTTTTTCCAGACCTTGTATTTCTTTCTTCAGAAAAAATTGGTGCATTCCATTTAATGTTCTCCATGTTGTTCTTAAGGGGGTAGATAGCAACTGGTCCAGCTGCTTCCTACAAGGTGGTGGAGCTGGTTCACTGGGCTGCAGGCAATGGGGCAGAGAATGGGCTTCATGCCGGGGGCTCAGCTGTGAGGCCCTGTTCGGGCTCTGCATCTTTCCCTTGGAGTCCCGCGACTTCTCTAGGGTTTGACCTTCATAGAAACATAAGCAGATTGGCTTGGATGACCTTTAAGACCTCTTAGAGTGCTGATGTTCTGTGTTTAAAACTGTCAACACATTTATTCATTGAGCACTTGCTGAATACACACACTGCATTGTCCAGGGAGCTCTTCAGGGAAAGGCCAAAATCCTGCCTTGAAGGACTTTGGGAATTCTCTGGGTCATCAGGAGGCTCTTGCATGGGCAGCCCAGGGAGAGGCTCGAGGGCTGTTCTCTCATGTGCCCACCTTGTCCCCACCTACAGATCGGATTGCAATCGCTGCTCCCTTAGACAATTCCTGTTTGCCCATGGTTATCATGGTTAGTGCAGCAAACTTCTGCAGAAGGCCAAGGGTACTTGGTCTTAGGTCACAGTCTGTCATAAGGATCCACTCTGCTGTGGTAGCCAGAGCATGTATATACAACATGTAAATGAGTGGATGCTCTGGGTTCTGATAAAACATTATTTACACAGTTTATTGTTCAGGTTCTGGAATTGTTTAAAAGGTTAATAGCCCATCTGATACCCTAGAAGTGATTGCCTCTGCCTAATTAGGGTCTGTGGACACGTCCAGATAAAAAAAGATCATGGCCAGACTCCGCGTAGACTCCACCTTCAGAGGCAGAAGGTTTTTTTATTACTGGACTTGTATTCCACTAGGGAGTTAAACTAACTGCCAAGAACTCCCGGGGCCCCAGAGCCAAGAGAGGTGATGCTTACCAGCTTTGTCTTCAGGGGCAAAAACTTCTGCCCAACAAAAGCTCTTTGATTGACGTTGACCCAGCAAAGCCAGCACGTGACCATTTGGGGAGACATCTGTAGGCCCTCGCCTTGTTCCTCCATCTCTAGCCTCTTCAGGATGTTCCCAAAGGAAACAAGCCTGTGTGGCCGAATCCTAGGCTTTTGTTGGCAGAAGGCTCTGTGGGGTTGCTTCAGGCAAGAAGGCAGCTCCTGAAGAGGTGCTCCAGGACATTCTCCTGGTCATGAATCAAACAGATCCATGTACTCCTCAGGAGTTGGAGATTAGAAACGAACGGTCCTAGAAAAACAGCCACCTTAAATCTTTCTAGGGTACAAATAATTTTTTTTTAAGTTCTGGAAAACCAGAATGGTTTGGATGTCTGTGAGAGGGAGCCCTTAACCCCTGGCAAGGACCCCAGGGAAGAGGGATAATTGCTCCAGGAGCTGTGTTTCAGCAAGCTGTGCTTGGGGCTTTGTTTTATTTGCAGGGAGAGGTGACATCCAGCCTCAGTTGGACAGCGCCCTCCAAGATGTCAACGATAAATATCTCTTGTTGGAGGAAACGGAAAAGCAGGCTGTTCGCAAGGCTTTGATTGAAGAACGCGGCCGATTCTGCACTTTCATCTCTATGCTGCGGCCAGTAATAGTAAGTTGATGGAAAGCTCTGGAAGGTTTGAGCTGCCAGTGTGCAGGGAGCTTCCTTCCTTATTTATGTATTCACCCCAGGGACACTGAGACCTTGCTGCATGCCAGGAGCTGCAATGATGTAGTCACATCTATGGTCCAGTGATTCTCTGCAGGTGCTGGTGCTGAGGGCTGTGTGGCCACTCCTTGACCACAGTTCTTACCGTCAGATTTTCCACTTTACTATTTCACCTCTAAGTCAAGAATGCCTAGCAGAGTGGTTCTCAAAGTGGAGTCCCCAGGCCAGCAGTATCACATGGGAATTGGTTAGAAATGGAAATTCTTAGGCCAACCTAGACCCAATGAATCCATAACTCGGGGGATTGGGACCCAACCATCTGTGTTAAACAAGCTGCCAGGTGATTTTTTGAGAGCTGTTGGCCAAGCCAAATGTCTAGGAGTGACCATGAGGTGGATATAGGAAGAACTTCAATAATCACTCAGACTCCCTCTTTAAGGAATTATTCGCACACCGTGACCGAGGTGTGCGAATAATCTGCAGCTGGCATCCTCAAAGCCAGGGAGAAGGGCTCAGCTCACCTTCCTCAGCCCTAGTGAAGGAAGGCCTGGGTTTGAGTCATTCCCCTGAGCAAAATCCTTTCCTTGGCTCTTTGTCACCTGGGCCGTTTGGGAAAGTAAAGGGAACATTTCCATCGGCTCCTGCCTTACTAGCTATTTATTAAGATGGTGGGAAAGAACAAGAAAGAGTGGTGGTTAACCTCAGTTGAAGATTATGTTGTCACGAAGGTCTGAGCCCAGATGTCTCCAAATCATGTCAGTCATGGAAGCCAAGCAGCTTAAGCTAGTGGACAGAACTGTGCCGAGGATCCCGTGGGAACACGCAGGCCACGGCCTGAACACTGCGAGGAGGCCCTGTGTTCACGTCCCACTGTCCCACTGTCCCTCCGTGTGATGGCAGATCCCTTTTTCCTTTCTCTTTCCCAAAAGAAAGGTTTTATAATGCCTTCTTCAGTGATGTCCCAGGCCCATGGCACCATTCTTGAAAGACCTGAGGGTTTTAAATTGACCCTAATAAAAGCAGTTGGAACAAGATGATGGAGTGACTCACTCGTGATGATAATGGGGTGTGGATTTCTTTCCTACAGGAAGAAGAAATCTCCATGCTGGGAGAAATTACCCACCTTCAGACCATATCGGAAGATCTAAAGAGCCTGACCATGGACCCTCACAAACTGCCCTCCTCCAGTGAACAGGTAGGAGCTGTGGTCAGGCACTCTGGGGGACAAGCCAGAGGGGGAAGTTCCAGGCTCTCTGTGTCCTTTGTGACATTTAGCACGACTTAAATTGCATCCGTGTGTCATCCTGTCCCTGGTGTTATCATCGTGGTCATCATCATAGCCAGGTCCCATGCTACTCCTGTGTTGTGTGTTGGACACTGGTCCAGGCGCTCTGCGTGGACTTCCTCAGGTCACTGTCACGATTATGTCTGTTTGAGGTAGAAGCACAATGAGGCAGTGAGAGGTGAAGTCACTTGACCAGGTTCACTGACCTAGTAAGTGGTGGAGCTGGGATTCGAACCGAGAGGTCCAGTACTAGAGTCTGTGTGGCCACCTACCCTCTGGGAGTCAGCTCTCCTCAGAACGTGACAGTGGTGTGATGTAGCTGTCGGGGCTCGCCGTCCCCCGTTTCTCCCACTCTAAGGAATGCTTGGGGATCTCTCTGGTCTTAGGAAAAGATGATGTTGTTTCTGCTTTATTCATTCTGTGCCTGTGACATTAACCCTGTATCAAGTGGGAAGAGATATATTTGGGGGAACAACTGATGACTTGCATACCAACTTTAGCCCTTTGTGTACAATTCTTATCCCCTCCTTGGAAAATCAACTCAGATAAATTTGGAGGTTTGTGTTTTCTGTTCTCTGAAATGGCTTACTTTACTAGACCAGAGCCTGTTCTCCCTCAGTGAGTTGACATTTGTAGAGCACCTCTCACAGGAATTGGAGGTGGACCTGTCTCTCAAGTGGCACTTTGTCAAGTAGAGGAGACAGACACAGAGATGATGGTGGAGGAATTGGCGTCCTCTCGATTTTGTCGGGTTTTACAGTTTCAGATCCTGGTCAAATAGGGGCACAAGGGTCATTGAGTATCTAGTGCTTAAGAGGCAAAGTCAACCAGCCTGGAAACTTATTGTCTTTAGGGTGCTACCAGGTGAAAATCCTGCACGTTCTAGCCTGAGGCATATATAGTGCTTGTAAATTGTTCATTGGTCACTGTAATTCTCTAACTCTCTTTTGACTGATATTTCAGGGTTTTCCTTTTCTCTCCCCATTCCCCAATAATTATAGTTTAGCTTGTCTCAGAAAAGGGATTGTGACATTGATGGATAGGTAGTATGACTCTTCAATTAAAACAGCTCAACGTTTCCTTTAATTCCCACCCCTCGGGAGGGCAGCATACTGGTGTTCTGGTGGATGTTGAGACGTGATGGATGGTATTTCCCTTCTTGGCACCTTGCTTACCCAGCTGGCTCTGTCCCTTCAGGTGATTTTGGACTTGAAAGGTTCTGACTACAGCTGGTCCTATCAGACGCCACCCTCTTCCCCCAGCACCACCATGTCCAGAAAGTCAAGTGTCTGCAGGTAAGTGAAGCCAGGGTCTGCCCTTGCTTTTGGGGACAAGCCATTTGTCTTTGTGCTGATGTGAGCCATAGAGCCAGTCTTTATGAGAATGACTGATTTTGAACAGGAACTGCTAAGATGATCAGCTGAAAGAATGGCCTTGCTGTTCGCCTCACCCTCTGGGCTCTAGATTAATTTTGAATCAGAAAGAAAACCCCACCGACCCTCATACTGGCCATTGTAGCCTGCCCAAAGAGACTAAAGAAGATGAAACAAGGGCATTTTATTAATTAATTAATTAATTAACTAATTACCTACCTACCTATTTATTTATTTATTTATTTTTGTGGTGCTGGGGATTGAACCCAGGGCCTTGTGCATGATGAGGTTGATTCTTATACAGGCTGATCTCACTGTTGCCAGAAATAATTAAGGATTTAACAATGGCGTATGCTCCCATGTGACCCCAAATTTTTGTCTCAAGGTTTCATAAAATAAATGGAGTTCTTGCTTGGTCTACTGCCAGTACATCACTGCTCTGCTAACCATTGCGTATTGAAGCAGAATCACCTGGAAGCATTCTGCCATCCATAGGACTCTTCCCTAGAGGTTTTGTTAGGTGGCCATTCTCGGCTTGCTGACTGGGAAAGGAGATTCTTTACTTGAAGGATGGAAACATCCTCAGACATCACTTGTCTTTCCTGGTAGGCTACACCTGCTGCTAGTCATTTTATTTGACTTGTCAAAGCTACTTCCTATAAATCAGCCTTGAGAGGAAGGGGCAGGTCGGTGTACAGGAACGTCTGTGCACGTTCTCGCGTGTTTCAGTTCACACTGAAGCTTGTACGGTGTACACTTAGCAGGTGCTACATCCTGACGTTCTGCCATGAAGATGGTGGCTGGTCTCCTGTCATCTTTTATGGGCTGTGTGTGTGTGCGAGAGAGAGAGAGAGAGAGAGAGAGAGAATGAATTTTCTTTTTTCAGTAGCCAAGGAAAATATTTCTCATTAGTGTAAAATAAAGTCGCATGGTATCTTTTCTTCCTTATCGTCTTAGTTCGTGTAGAAAATCAGCTTGCACCCACCCACGTGCACTCGCTGGAGTGGAGCTGCCCTGAGCTTCACCGTCAGTCCCCAAATGCCCTCTTCTGGTTGGTTGTGGGGCAAGGCAGCATCATGGTGTTATCCCAGCAGCAGCTGTTTCCTTCAGCAGTTTCCCGTCTGTCTTGGCATTCATACCAACAGATCCTCGGGTGGGACAGCTGCATAGTCCTCATTAGCTGCCAGTATGTGCAGAACCATCTCGTGTGGGCTTGGGAGCAGAAACCACAGACTTCCTAATCCTGGGCTGGCTTGTTTATTTCATCCCTCAGCTTGCTTAGGTTTCAGCTCTGCTCATTTGGACCATGGACAGCTTGGCTTTCTGTTGTTCGTAACCAGAGTTATTATACACACAGAGTATGTGGCATATTTCTCACAACTGGAAATGGAATGCAGGCAGGATGCCCAGAGGGTGTGTGTCCTTGTTCCACTCTGGTATCCTGTTACCATATCAGAAGCAAACAGCTTGGCATTGGTTGCCTTTCATCCCTGAAAGCCACCTGCCTCTTCCCAGGTGTGCTCTTACACTGGCCCACAGATATTTTAACAGAGAAACACCTGGGATCAGGGTAAAGCTATTAATTGAAGCACCAGCTTTGTTACTAAAATATAAAACACATGCACACAGACATGTGGCGTTGGTCTGCTGATCAGCACATCCTAGGTCACCCAGGGTGAGATGACCTTAGGGCGTGTGGACTTTGGTCATCTGGACCTAGACAGTCCATCCAAGGACATTCAGCCAGGTCACTCTGAAGCTTGAGTGGGCTTTGCTCCAGGGTTGTGGATTTTTCAAGCAGGTGAACAGATGAGATTAGCCCCATGTCTTTTCATGCTGTGGGCATCGGGTCCCCTAGCCTTGATGGTAGATGACAACACAGTTGAGCACTGTTGACCTTTCTCAGTCATAGGCTTTGATGTATGATTGGAGCATTGCACTATCAGAAAACTGAGTCCTGACTCCCCCTTGCTCACCTGAAAAAACTTCTTGTTTACTAGCTTAATGATTTGGTGCCAAATGTCAATAAAAATGTGTTGCGGTTTTTGGCGGCTTCTCCGGTGGCTGCAGCCCACCCTGCCCTCACTGTCTGCTCCTGTCCTTCCTCTCCCCATCGCCCCCCTCCTTTGCCCTCCACGCTGCCACCCTCTGCTTGCCCCTACAGCAGCCTGAACAGTGTCAACAGCAGCGACTCCCGGTCCAGCGGCTCCCACTCCCATTCCCCCAGCTCGCACTACCGCTACCGCAGCTCCAACCTGGCCCAGCAGGCGCCCGTGAGGCTATCGAGCGTGTCTTCCCATGACTCAGGATTCATATCCCAGGACGCTTTCCAGTCCAAGTCGCCCTCCCCCATGCCACCAGAGGCCACCAACCAGGTAAGGGTGCCCTTGGCCCTAAGTTGCAGCCGGCATGCCCAGCACCCTGGCTACCATCAGTGGCAAGAACCTAAGGAAGGATTTCCTCCTTGGCTCAGTGGGAATCCTGTCTGTGGCCTTGGGATACCTTTGGCTTCATCCTCATCTTCCAAGGTGTCGGGTGGGAAGCTTGCCTTCTCGGTGGTGATGGCTGAGTTTCCACATTGATTTGGGGAGCTCTTATGTGTAAGTAGATTGCCTGAAAGATGCTTGGCTGTGCCCTAGCATCCCTGAGAGGTCCCCCCTTAGTGTGATGCTATCGTTAATAGGCACTGGTGTAGTGGGGACAACTCCTATACCCCATCTCAGGTTCTCCCTGAAAGGCTGAGATCCTGTCAGTGAATGGGATTCAGACACCCTTCCTTGGCACACTAATGTTCCCTCTCTCAGTTTGTGTCATGAATGAGGGTGAGTGGACAGAGCCCTGTGGATAGCGCGTTAGCACTTTGATCCCTGGAGAAGGGGAGGCAGAGATCTCTTCCTCACAGTTGAGTCTGATGGGTCCTGCTGCACAAGCTGGGCAAGGCATCAGGCACCCTTTGTGAGCACCGTGTGTGTGTGTCCATCCTCGTCCCTCACTGCCTCCTTCAGTGCCAATGTGCCGCCTCTGGCTTAGCACTTGGTAAGCAGTACAGTTGACAGAATGCTAGGAAACGTGCTGGGCTGTCACCCAGCATGTCCTGTGGCACCAGGCTGGCGTGCCACGTTGCTCACCTGACTTTGGCGAGCCCAGAGCCTCACAGCTCAGACCCCTTAGCATGTTTCAGCATCTGGGGAGACTACGGCCACTCTCTTTTGTATAAATACTTGGTTTCCCGTAGAAATGCACAGAGCCAAGCGCTGAGGCTCTCGTTTTAATGTGCTTGTCCCTACCGGTGCTTTGCCTGGCCTCTAAGGTGTCGCCCAGTCCCACCTGCTTTCCTAAACCCTGCCTGCTCCGCTCACAAGCAGTGCGAGTGGTCAGGACAGCAGCTCCTCAAAGGCTTTTCTAAGGGGCAGCATAATCGTGTGTTGTTTGTTTTTAATGGACTAAAAACACAGCCCCGAGCGCTGACCCCCCCCTTCCTGAAACAGAAGAGACAAGTGCTTCAGCCACCTGTCCAGGACCTCCAGAGGATGGGTGAACAGTTTCTGCCTCCAGCAGTGTTGAGGGGAGCAGGAGGTGGCAAATTGGGACTTCCTGGTGGTTTTAATAAGCTCAGGGGTGCTGCCAGATTTAATAGAGAATGTCGTTTTCCAAAGAGGCATTGCAGCTGCTTATAATTTTCAGGTATGATATTAAGGATATGGTACCAGTCACACTGGCCAGAGGGTATAGCCCTTAAGAAAGGCTGCCACATCCCCTTTAATTAGGGTGGAGGTGGGGAACATGCATGTAGAGGGAGCAGGACCCCCACCTCTCCACTCAGCACAAGGTCCACATGAAGGCCACATAATAAAACCTGTTGACAGTTCTCCCGCTTCCTCCTCCTGCTCTTTTCAAATTGTGCCCTAACCCACATGGGCCCAGGATAGGGCCACCCTAGAGCTGTGTGCTCCAGGGAAAGAGGTTCTTCAGGGAAAAAAAAGAGCAGAAGTCCAAAGAAATCTGAATCCTGGATGGGTTACTGGTGCATCTTGAATGAGAGGAACCATAATAAATAGTCCTGGTAAATTATCATGATACCCCGTGTCTATTTATAGTTGATGAAGCTGTCTCCATAATCTCATTTATCTTTATCTGTTAGTTAGATAATATCGATTCCCATCTAAAGATGAAAAAAAATCAGGTTTAGAGATATCGAAGTCCATAATTCCTCAAATGGAAAGTGGCAGACAACACTTAAATTCAAACCCTCCAACTTGGAATCCTGGGCTGCTAATCAGACGCTGAGTTCAGAGTGCAGCTAGGACCTCTGTCCGTGGTACAGCCCCTGCTGGCTCCAGCTCCAGAGCCTCTTATATTGTCAGATGTTTTCTTGGTTCCTTGTCCTTGCAGGATGGGAAAGCCAAACCTTAGTTCCTTTGCAGGAACCTTTCTCCCTTTTGTGGTTGACAAGGACAGAAGCAGAAGTCTGGCCTCCTTGACAGTGGAGACAGGAAAATCGCTGGGAAAGTCAGTACAGAAGGGTGGGGCTTATTTGAACAATGCGGGGGAAGCCAGAGGGTGCAGGTATGAAGGGAGAACTTAAGCAAGTCCCCAAGTACCCGGGGACCAGTTTACAAGGAATGAGTGGCTGCTATTGCTCATCCACTCAGTGTCCAGGACTGGAGACTTGGGTGTAATGGTGAGCTAATGTGCACAGTCACCAATGCAGCAGAACACCAGGAAGCCACGCTGGGAGTGGGGGAGGCTTTAGTGCAGCTCGGCATCCACCTCTCCAGCTGCTTCGTCCTGCCCTACAGTGGCTACAGGAAACACTGCACTGACCACAGGACTGCACTGCCCCCCAAACTCCAGAATCTCTCTCCAGACAGACACTTCCATATGGATTCATAGCCTGAGGCTACTCCTTATGAACTGAGAGATGCATTAGGTGAAGGAAGAGTCCAAGAAATGGAGCCAGTCTAGGTAGATGTGTAGCAAATGTCCAAGCCCGAGTCAGCCTCATGCAATAAATAATGCTTGTGCCCAGGTCAGGTGGGGCCCCAGGAACCTGGGCATGTGGCACGTGAGCAAATGCTCCAGCATAGCACCTTAACCTGCCCTGACCAGATGCTCTGTGCCAGGCACACCCAGGACTCTGTCCTCAGACCCCCAGAGTTAGCATGTCTAGAGCTTGCTGGGTCTCATGCTTCTTTTCAAGGGCTTAAAACCTTTGGGGGAAAAAATAACCCTAACCCTCTGCTTCTCTCATCCTTCCTTCCTGTGTATGTGTCCGTCTCTCTCTGTGCGTGCCCTTCCCCGCCCTGCCCCCTTTTCTTTCTTTCTGATTATTTTTGGTGGCGTGTGGTTCGGTTTGTTGGTCCCCTCGTGTGGTCCCTCTCCTGCTGCAGAACTCGTCCAGCTCGGCCTCTTCTGAAGCCTCCGAAACCTGCCAGTCAGTGAGCGAGTGCAGCTCCCCCACCTCAGTCAGCTCAGGCTCCACCATGGGCGCCTGGGCATCCACAGAGAAGGTGACCAGGGGTCGCAGCCACAGCAGCCGCTCTCCCCGCCCCTTCTCTGCCTGCCTCTCAGCCATCAGAGCCCTAGCAACTTGGAAATGCAGAGTCTTGCCTCAGCAGTGGGCCCTTCTTGGGGACAGAGGGTGGGACCAGGCTGAGGGCTTTTTCTTGAAGGAGTGCCTGGCTGCTGGGCAGTGACGGTATGGTCACCCTGAGGGAGAGGAAGGGCCATGGGGAATTTGGAGGTGTGAAGGCTCCTTCCCAAAACAGGTGTTGTGTGCTCATCCGTTCTCCCCCTTCCCTTCCCAAGCACCCCACAAAACCGTTGGACGTGACATTTCACTGTGGAGACTGTGTGCTTTGCTGCCTTTTAGTTTGTAACCTCCCACCCTCACCCTCGATTTGGAATCTGCCCCTGAACGGTGTGATGATTTCAGAAACCTAAAATGAACAGATTCATTTGAAGATGCTTCACAATTTTTTAATTTGTGTAATGAGATGAGAAAATCTCTGTCACCATGAAATGAAATTATACTTTGTAAGTTAAATAATCAAAAAAAACAAAAAACAAAAACCACTGAGAAAGCTGCAGATTAAGGACCCTGATCAATTCTCAGTCTACTCTGAAATGCACGTCAAATGTTGCCTTGACTGAATACCGATTTGGTGTCAGGACAATGCGTTGTTTGCACCCTGGCTCTTGGCTCTCACATCACAGATCATCCACGAGCAGCAGAGCCCAGGGTTTGTTTTATTTGTAAATATTCGGGTTTCCCTTCTCCCCCAAATGTCGATGCCATCTTGTGTCTCCACGCTCATCCTGTTATATTAATTTTTTTTCCTTTTCTTTCCCCCTTTTCATTTGTTTCCAGTTGTCTAACGGGTTTCCTCACTATAGTTTATCAAGTGAGTCCCATGTGGGGCCCGTGGGTGCAGGCCCTTTCCCTCACTGCCTGCCTGCCTCCCGCCTGCTCCCTCGGGTCACCTCTGTCCACCTTCCAGACTACGCTCATTATTACACCATTGGGCCCGGCATGTTCCCGTCATCTCAGATCCCTAGCTGGAAGGTTCGTGTCTCCCCTCCACCCTCTGACCCGCTCGCCCCTCTCCTCCCATGGCCTCTGTGCTCACCCTCTTCTGTTCCACCATCCTCCCACTCCCCCTTCCCCTCCTTTCACACTCTGCCTTCTTCCCCAGTACGCCTCTCCCTCAGTAGCTTCCCACGGGGAGAGCCACCAGCAGCTGGCAGCTCCAAGATAGCAGTCTCCAGGTAGCAGAGTCTGGGAAGTCTGCCCTTAGGGTGCCCGAGTCAACCCCTGGTGGGCAGGAGCCTCTGTGCACGGCCCGGAGCGCCAGTGTCAAGATGAAAGGCACAGCTGTGCGTCAGGATGGAGTTTGCTGGGTCGGTTCCCTCCCGGGGGCCACCTGTGGGTATCACTTTTTTCAGAGCCTACACTGCCCTCCTTGGCCTGGTACCCCAAGCCTTTCCCCTAGTGAGCATCTACTGGGCCATGGTAACAGAACCATAGCCCAGAATGTTTTGGATCATCATGTTTTATGTTAAAGTACCCAAAGACTTTATCTTTAGTTTCCAGGGTATTAAAACATGTTTGATTTAATATACAGACTAGGTTTCCAGTCAGCTCCTAGCAGGTGCAGCTGATGTTCCGGGAGGATATTCTGGCTTTATTTGAAAAGTTGGCCCCTGGCTGCCAGCACCTTGAGCAGCATTTGACTTCCTCTTTCATAAGCTGTGTGGATCTCTCAGACTCCTCAAACCTTTCTCCTGACCCTGGGAACCCTCCCTTCCTGTCAGAGGCCTCTAGACTTGCCCACTGAGGCCACTTTCCCAGAGGGAAAGAGGATCTGGCCATTGAAGAGTGGCTGACATTTCTCTAGTGCCCCCTGGTGGCCACTCTACTAACATGACATCATTCTGGTTGCTCAAGGAGGATGGTTCCTTTAGATAAAAGGCACAGCCTGGTGGTCTCCAGGGATGGCTCTCCCCTAGCTGGAGAGGTACCTAGCTGGTGCCTTAGCATATGTTGGCCACTTTTTAGGTGGCTTTTAACTAAGAGTCTCCCGGTGCCTACCTGGTTGTTGAGAGGTTTTAATCTTGAGAGAGAGTAGGAAAAGGGAGGAGCCAGGGCCCCCCCAAAAGGCATTTCACTCCCTGCTTTTTAGAGCTGGGTGGGGCCGTGCAGAGGGGCTGCAGGCTTGTCCAAGCCAGAGCTTCCCATTGAGGAGCCTTCTGTGGGCAGCTGTGAGAGGGTGGCTGAGCCCTGCACCCAGGAGGGGACCTGGCTCCTGACCACACTTGTTCTGCTTAGGACTGGGCTAAGCCAGGGCCCTACGACCAGCCTCTGGTGAACACCTTACAGCGCCGCAGAGAGAAGCGTGAGCCAGACCCCAACGGGGGTGGACCCCTTCCCTCAGGAGGCCCTCCGGCGGCTGCAGAGGAGGCGCAGAGACCGAGGAGCATGACTGTGTCGGCTGCCACCAGGGTGATGCGCTTGTTCTCTGTAGCTGGTTGGGTGCACTTAGGCCTGTCTGGGGGCCATGTGCTGGCCAGCAATGGAGACCCAGGCAGTCTTGAAGTTGGAGGAGCTGGGCTTCATTCTCCAAGTCCCTACAGTGTAGCAGACCCCTGGGAAAAAGCCTTGTGTGGGAGTCAGACACGTACCATTTTCTAGCACGTGGATAGGACCCGCGTGAGTCAGGAGCCACCCTGGCTACAGATCCGTGGTGCTCACAGGAGGAGAACAAGAGTGATATGGGGGCCTGGGCACAACACGCCCTGATGGCTTGTCTATCTCTTCCACTCTGCAGCCTGGTGAGGAGATGGAGGCTTGTGAGGAACTGGCCCTCGCCCTTTCGAGGGGCCTGCAGCTGGACACGCAGAGGAGCAGTCGGGACTCACTGCAGTGCTCCAGCGGCTACAGTACCCAGACGACCACCCCTTGCTGCTCTGAGGACACCATCCCCTCCCAAGGTACAACGCACCAGGGTTTGCAGTTGGGTTTTCTGAGAAAATGGGCGGAAACCAGGCTCTCCATTCTAGCCTCGGCACAACCCTGGCTAACAGAGGGGCTTGAGAATTGTTTTCATCATCTGGGAATGCTCCGGAGAGTTCATCTGTACTTGTCAGGTAGATGCCACACAAGAAGTGACCTGGACTTGAACAGCTCTTCTCAGTTTTCATCATCGGGGTACATGGCAATCCCCAACCCGAACTAAGATACGTGCTGTTAATAACAGCTTCATTTTTGTTCTGGCACTTTGCACTAAGTGCTTGATATTTATTTTCCCATTTAATATTCACAATCACTCATGGGATATTTTGATCACCTTTTATAAGCTGCTGCCTGGAATGATGTGGAAACTGAGGCTCAGCAGCTTGCCCAAATCTATGACTCAAGTAGCAGAGCTTGAGTTTAACCTAACGGGTATCCCAAACTCAACCTATTCCACCCACATCCTCTATCCACCCTGCCTCCCTCATCCGCATCCCACCACATGCACAAACTAGGCAACAGAAAAATCTATAAGAGTTGGGATACATCTGTAACAATTGACCACAAGTTATCCGTAAGCCATCAAAGCCTCTTAAGACTGTCTCGGTGGAGGGAGATTTTGTTCCCCAAGAGACATGGCCCATGTTTGGAGACATTTTTGGTTTCAACAGCTGGAGGGGAGGTTACTGTGATCTGGTGAGTACAGGCTGGGGTACAGCTAAACACCTTATCCTCTTGAAGAAGTACCTGTCCCTAAATGTCAATAGTAGTGCTGTTCAGAAACACTACTGTTAGATGTTTAACCTGTAAGCTTTCCCTTCGTGCCACACCCTGAGATGGGCATTATTCCATTTCTTCAGAGGAAGTGAGCACTCACCAGGATGGAACCTCTCTCAGGACCTTGTTCTCAGGAACTCGTTGCCAGCAGCTCCGTTCTTTTCCTAGCCCTCACCTAACTTATCATCAGGGTGATGTTAAGGCTACTTTGAGGCTTATTTCTCACACTGAATTCCAAACCAGAGGATCTGTAGAATTTACCTTCTTTTGTCTACCTTATTCCTCCCAGAGATGCTTGGGAGGTTGTTTTTCTTCCCCCATTAAACAGTATCTGTGTGGCTGCCATTCCAGCCCTGTTCCAGGTGTCCAGGGTACATCAGTGTAAGAACAGAGGACCCTGCCAGAGCCCTCAGCAAGGCTGAGGATACTTCAGACCCCTGGGGTGGGGAGGTGAAGAGTGTGCACCCTGGCTCCTGTGCCTTTTCTCCTCTGGCACAGAATGGAAAGCAAAGCTGCCGCCTTGAATGTGTCTAATTAAATCCTATAATCAGTTTCAGATTATGATTATTTCTCCGTAAGTGGTGACCAGGAGGCAGATCAGCAAGAGTTTGACAAATCCTCCACCATCCCTAGAAACAGTGACATCAGCCAGTCCTACCGGAGGATGTTCCAAGCCAAGCGCCCAGCTTCAACTGCCGGCCTCCCTACTACCCTTGGACCTGCTATGGTCACTCCAGGGGTTGCCACCATCCGACGGACCCCTTCCACCAAGCCTTCTGTCCGCCGGGGGACCATTGGAGCTGGTCCCATCCCCATCAAGACACCAGTGATCCCTGTCAAGACCCCAACTGTCCCAGACCTCCCTGGGGCATTGCCAGCCCCTCCAGATGGTCCAGAGGAGCGGGGTGAGCACAGCCCTGAGTTGCCATCTGTGGGTGAGGGCCCCCAGGGTGTCACCAACATACCCTCTTCCATGTGGAGCGGCCAAGCCTCTGTCAACCCTCCACTTCCAGGCCCAAAGCCCAGTATCCCTGAGGAGCACAGACAGGCGATTCCGGAAAGTGAGGCTGAAGACCAGGAAAGGGATCCCCCAAGTGCCACTGTCTCCCCAGGCCAGATTCCAGAGAGTGACCCTGCAGACCTGAGCCCAAGAGATGCTCCGCAAGGAGAAGACATGCTGAATGCCATCCGCAGGGGTGTAAAACTGAAGAAGACTACGACCAATGATCGTTCAGCCCCTCGCTTCTCTTAGGCTCTAGGCTCCCAGGAAATGCTGCCAGTGGGGAATGACTCTTTAATTAATAAAACCTAATTTGTCTTGATCCATTCCAATCTATAATCAAACAAAAAATTTTGTAGGCAACTCCGAATTCAGCTCTTTTGAAAGTACTCGACATCTTTAGATAAGAATTAAAAGCAACATGTAACTGACATAATCTTGATCTTTTAATTTGTAAATATTGACGATTTTCTTTCTGCACATTTTAATCTTAGTTTCCCTTTTGATTTTTCTGAAGGTGCCAAATTCCATTTAACTTTTTTACAAGTCTTTGTAAAATTTTAAATGCATAGGGAGTAGGGTGGGGTGGGGTGGGATGGGGCAAGGGAACCACGAAGTAGTTAATTTCAGAAAAAGATTACTATACTTAGTTCTTTCTTCTTTTTCTTTCCCTCCCGCAAGCTTTTGTAGATGCGTTGTAGTAGTCTAGCGTAGAAGCAAATTTGTTATTTTAATGTACAAACAAAATGGATAAGGGGTAAAATCCTCATTTAAATATACTAAGTCTGGTTGAGAAAAGCAGGAATAACAATTGATGAGCAATATTCAGAGTGACGTAAATCTGGAAACGGTAGACTGGGTGTTGAGACTGGGGGGAGGGCTGTGGGAGGGGCACACTGTCAACATAACCAATCCTGTTACATTTAAGAGTAGCCTTGTAGGTTGAATTTCTAGTAGCTTCATGGTCAATGCATCCGAATAAGCCATACTGGATTGCAGTGTTTGTTTCTGTAGGGTGTTTAAGGACTTCTTTTCTCCCACAATTCCTCTCGACTGCACACAGCACCCACCTCCAATCCCACGCATGCTGCTGCCACTGGGTAGACATAGAACTCCTCCACCCCCACTTTAGTTTCTTGGATATTATACTCACTTCCATGGAATCCAAACACATCCAGATGGATAAGGCAGTTTAAAATGTGAAAACATTTAAAAATGATAGCAGGGAATTCTTAGATATAGCAAATGCCTTTTACTTAACTGTGCCCAGCAGGCTGGGTGCATTGAAAAGCCCAAATATTTTGGAAAAAAAAAAAAAAAACTCAAGCAGATTTAACAAGCGTAACCAGCTCAGAGTCTAGCAACTTGCCAATGTGTTTACCAATCTGGGGGCTTGTTTTTCTTATTATTCCATAAATAAATGGCAGTTAATTGGCTTCATACTAAACACCGAAGAAAGGAGGGTTTATTTATTGTCACTGGAAATCTGACCACTACACTGTCCCTTTTGTGTGTTCTGGGCGATGTTTTTTGGAATGGATTTGTCTTTTTTTTTTTTTCAAGTGGAAGTTAAATTTGTTATAATACCCATCTCCTAAAGTCAACAGAGACTAGTAGATTTAAAGGGATCACATTTGGAGAAGGCACTGTACCTCTCAAGGAAGAGGAGTTGGTGGGTCCTGCAGATTTCTGTTGGCTCTAATATTCAATTACATAATCTTATGCTTTAATACATAACCACATTGGATGTGAGAGTGACGTACCTGTACAGTCATTGTTCTATATATTAACATTTAACACTGCTGTGATTGCTCAAGGACATTTTATGTTATGGCTTTAAAGCAAAGGCATGATTATTAGAAACTAAGCTTTTTTCTTTGAAAAACAAGCTCCTTTTACAGACTATAAGCAACAGTAGTGCCTGTGGTTTAGCCCACCAATCTTGATGACTAAAAGTAGCTGATGCATTGTGCATATGATGCTTGAGATGGTTTTTGCAAAAGCAGAAATCGCTGCAAGGTAATTACAATAGTTAAAAAGTGGTATTTTAAACCTTTGAAATAAATGGATGTAACTGTACCTTGGTACAGCTTTTCACTTGTTTAGTTTTTAAACGTTAGTATAATCTGAATAAATTTAATATAAAACGTTGCCAAATTCAATGTAGAAAGAATGTGACAAAACACCTTGGATAGTTCTATTTGTGTTTTTGCATATTGTAAAAGCAGTGTCACAGCTAAAAATAAAGAGATCCTTTCTAAAGGTAAATTATTGTGGTTTAGTTGCTAGTTTGTACTGAGAGTTGACCTCTCCCTGTGCAGTTTTTTGTTCTGAACTTGTATAAATAACAGTTGTGTAATGTGTCTCCCTTCTACATTGTAACAGTTGCTTCAGCCTACATTATAAATAAAGAACCACTAGAAAGAAAAAAGAAGCCCTGTATTTCAAGTCTTATTAAAATTCAGTTTGAGGTCTTAGTCAAATGTTAAAACATGGACTGAGACTCAAATTGAGCTGACTTAGCAAACTGACAAAACATTTCTGTGATGGTTATGAGCTCAAAGACTAAGAATTGCCTAAACTATTTCAAAACAGTCCCAGTTCTTCTGGTAAGCTACCCAAAACTAAACCAATTTGGGTTGACTTTTTAAAGCTGTTTTAAAAAACCCTTCTTGAGGGGCTGAGGTTGTGGCTTAGTGGCAGAGCACTTGCCTCGCAAGTGTGAGGCACTGGGTTCAATCCTCAGCATCACATAAAAATAAGTAAACAAAATAAAATAAGTAAACAAAATAAGACCATGTATAACTAAAAAATATTTTTAAAAAAACAAACAAAAAAAACCCTTCTTGAAACAAGTTCTACTATACCCTTACCTTTGGATGTGTAAACAGTCCAAGCCACAATGGAGGGAGTACAGCTGGAAAACAGCCTCCAAAATGTCACCAAGTTTCATCCCAGATTGGGCTCGATACCCCAACCATCAAACCTCCACTCCTAAGGGGACACTGTAAACTCTGTTTCTGTTTGTAGACTGTCCTTTATAAGGAGAGTTGTCCTTTTCCTAAAAACTAAATTCCATTATTGGAATCCTTAGAAGAATCAAAAAGTATTTGTAAGTCTTCAGTGTGTCTTTTAGCCTTGTATATTCCTTCCAATCACCACAGCTCATTAAGCCTTCAACTCAGCCCTCAAAGTAAAATTGCTATCTGGTTGTGCTGCAAAGTTTTTCCCCTAAACAATAATATGCTAGCAGTATGACTTATTATAGCTGGGTACAGTGGCACACACCCGCATTCCCAACCACTTGGGAGTTCCGGCCAAGATTGCAACTTTGTGGCCAGCCTTGACAACCTGGTGAGACCCTGTCTCAAAATAAAAAGGGCTGGGGAATATAGCTCTGGTTCAATCCCTCAGGAGCTCTGCTCCTGAGTTCAGTCCCCTGTACTGGAAAAATGATAAAAGATTAGACATCTGAATAATTTTCTTGACATGGAATAAATGATAAGAAAACAAAGACATGGCACAGTCACTTGGCATCATAGTACTCTTCAAACAGAACACCACCTCAGTCGTACCAGACCATATTTAGTTATTTTTATTAGGGCAAGTGTGTTTATGTTCTGTAACTTATTTCACTTGCAAGCATGAATAGTGAGGTGCCTGTGTCTCTTCTCTCTCTCTCTCTACGTGGGCCGCTCCCGGGGTCTGGTCACAATATGCCACCATAGTGGGGGCAGATCACCTGCCTTCCTGGCAGGAGGCAAAGCTTCAGTTTTAGGACCATCAGGTGGGGTTTCCTCCTGTAGCTGCTTAACCTAGAAGGAGGCAAGGAAGGAACAATTACCAAGGAATATGACTCATGGTAAGACTCCCCTGCAGCAGTGGAGTGAGAGCTTGCTTTCTGTAGTGTGTCTCATTACACTGTCCGAGCCTCACCACTGAGGAGTGTTTTTTGTGTATACCTCCACAGATCCCATAACCACACTTTTACTTGGACAGAAAAGCTTTTCTCCTTAGTCTTCCTAATCTTAACGCAGGGAGCTGTGAATAAACTCTCCTATCTCTCTTACCTGTTAAGCCAAAATATGACAATACTTTTCCAATTCCTCTTGTCAAGGCCCCCCATCGGTTCATGTGGAACAATATTGATTCCTGGGTCTCAGCTAAGTGCTTTCCAAAAGCCCCATTAAGAAACCTCAGTACATAGGGCTAGGGCTCAGTGGTAGAGACCTTGCCTAGAATGTGTGAGGCACAGGATTTGATCCTCAGCACCACATAAATTAAAAAATAAGGGTATTGTGTTCATCTACAACTAAAAATTCAAAAAAAAAATTGACATCTTTTCTAAAAAAAAAAAACAAAAACAGAAACCCCAGTTCATATATATTAGAGATGTTAATTATAAAGACACCCAAGTAGCATCCAGAACAAGAAGTAACATGAAATCACACATAAAAATGGGCTCAGTTCTGTCTGAGGTTGCCCAAATACCCCCAGTTCAAGAATCTCCAACATCACTGTTCTAACAGAAAAGGAAACCTATGAGCCAAAACTCCTTCCAAATATCTGCGAAAGAAGAGGTCATTGGTGATCAATGGCAGAATGAGCCTGCTGCTCACCAAGGTTCTAAATGTTTGAATATTTCTTTCCTTTTTTTGGTAGTGGAGACTGCACTTATTCACTGAGCTACATTCCCAGTCCTTTGTATTTTTTATTTCTAAGCTGTTGAGGCTCGCCTCAAATCTGCAATCCTCCTGCCTCAGCCTCCTGAATCACTGGGATTATAGGTATGTGCCACTGTGCCTCTCATGCTGCAACATTTCTTACAAAACATGGTAACCCTTGGCTACGGGGACCTCTCTTCCACTCCACCTTGGTCAAGGACTTTTAAGGGTTAATATCCTGGGGACTTTATCCCCAGAAGCATTACAACTTCTAAAATCAAGATTCAGAAATAACCACTATCTAATGACCACATGCCCTTCTAACTCATTTGCTTAAATGCCTCCTTGAACTTGAAACTCAAAGGGATTAACAATTCACGGATTCTCCCTCCCAATTTGACCTCTCTCTGCATCAACCTCCTGTCTGTGTTCATCCAGCTTAGATTCCATCATGATACTCATTCTCTTTTTTTACAACTCTAAGTTCCTTATTAACTCTGGATAATGAGAAACACATCATCCATGCTTAAGACAGTTTAGTATTGCTAAAGAGGAAGAAAAAAAAAATCCTGGAATGAACTGATGTTGTACGTATCAATTATCCCCAGGGTCAAATGGGCCTTTACCACCATCTGGCAATCCTATTTTTTCCTCCAGCAAGCTTGTCCTCTCTCCACGACTAGCACTCCTTTCCCACACTCTACAAACATGCCATGCACATTTCCTTTTGGCTTTTCCTCTTAGCTAAAAATACAGAAGCTATTGCACATAAGCCTTACTTTCAAAACTTCTAACACTAATGTATTTACATATAGCTTACATCAAATTATAATGGAGAGAGAATCCCTTCTCCTTCCTTTCTTTATACTCTATGCTAAGGATCTCATTCCTTTCTCTGGCTTTGAAAACACAAATTTCTATTTCTGCACCAAATCTCTCCTTGGAGTTCTGGATTCCTACCTCCAAAATTTGCTGACATTTGCATTTGATGTCTGACAAGAGTATCAAACTCCATACTTCTAAAATTGAATGCTTGATTATCCCTCTGACATTTAGACACCATCCTCTCTTTGGTAGTCTCCTCCATCTCCATCGCTGCCACCACCATAATCTAGGTGTTAAAGCTTAGATACTAGCTAGATGTTATAGCCTGGAAACCACTCTTGATTCTTCCCTTTTCCAATCTTGATAGCCCTCAACAGAGACATCCTGAGTATCCATTTCGTTCCACAGCCACTGCATCCACCTAATGCCGGTCACCATGACCTTTTGACTGAACTTCTGCAATAACTCCAAAATGGATTCTCTACTTCTCCAATAAAATCTTCACACTATAGTAAGATTAAGCTTTTAAAAATGTAACTCTGGACTGAGGCTGTAGCTCAGTGGTAGAGTGCTTGCCTAGTATGTGCAAGGCCCTGGGTTCAACCTTCAGTTCCTCCAAAAACTGAAATAAAATATAACTAAAAATGTAACCCTCAGTCAGGTGCAGTGGCACACATCTGAAATCCTAGCAACTTGGGAGGCTGAGGAAGGAGGAAAGTTCTAGGCCAGCCTATGCAACTTAGCAAGATCCTGCCTCAAAAAAATGTAAAATAAGAAAAAGGGTTGGGGATGTAGTTCAAGGTAGTGCTCCTGGGTTCAATCTGCAATACTAAAATAAATAATAACATAAAAATGCAAATCTGATCAGAAGATGACAAAAAATACCTGAGGCTCTAGGGTAGAGGAAGGTTAAGGAATAGGAGGGTATAGCAAGATCAGGCAAAGGTCTGAGGAGGACAGGAGAAACAAAATTAGAGAACAGAGAAGACAAAAAGAGAGGGAATACATTTTAACTTATTTGTCAGATAGTAACATTAAATTAGAAACTTAGAAACGCAAGTATATCTGAGAAGCCAGAGGTCAGAGTAACTATCAGGGCTGGAATCTGGACCTCAGCATGCAGGAGCAGAACCTGATTGTCCACATGTTACAGACCAAGCTGCACAAAGACGCACCTCTCGCTCCCAGCTTTCCCTTCTCAGTTTCTTCCACTGTTCTCTCTTGGCAAAGTAATCAGGATACATTGCCTTCTCAGAAGGATGCCAGTGATCTAAGCACCATTCCGGAAGCTGCCAGGAGAGGAAATCATGGTGTCATTCCACAGGATTCATTTACAAGGTACTGACAGAGCTTGCTCAGGAGACAAAAGACGACAAAAATCAAGGTGCATTTTTATAACCACTGCCACTATCAGGCCAGGTTTAACTACGCAATGAATAATGGAGGACAAATAAAGACCTAAGATAGAGGAGAATGCCTTACAGTGAAAGAACGCAGCTGAAAAATGGCAACAACAGTCCAAAGAGAACTGGCATCACTCCTCCCTCACTTGTGTTTTCTAAATACCCAGAGTGGTTTTGTTATTTGGAAGTAGTACTTAAGAGTATATCAGAAATACTAAGTACCAGTCCAAATACATTAAGTAAGGTCCCCAAATGAATTATTTATCAAGTAATTTAGCACTTTGCTTTGACGCAAAGTATACTGAAAGACCTTGGAGCTGAGTGTACAAAGAAAAGTCTTAGTGACATCTGGGGGAAAACTGACACCTGAAAGTATCTGACAACTCTCAGGAAAGAAATCTCCTAGAGGTACAGAAGGTTTGGGACTGAGAAAGACTACCTCTGCCTCTTAGAAAGCAGCTGCCATAATCATTCTCACCTACCTTGTAGCACTCGTATCTCTCATAGGAGGTGCCCCCAGGAGAGTCAGGGAAGATATATGGCTGTGGGTGCTGACAGTGCCAGAACTCTTCTTCTGCCTCCCTCAACAGCTGGTTGGCCTTCATCATATCCTTTTCATTCCTATGTTCTTCAAACCGGGCTCTCATCAAACAAGCAAAGTACCGGTATTTGTCCCTTAAGCAAAATGATTTTGGAGATTAGAAAATGTTAACTACTCAAGTGGGCAGTATAGCACAGTCTGCAGGAGTTATACTCCCACTAACCCCTCCTGGATGAACAGTGTAACTTCCTGGTACCTCTCCCATTCCTACCAGTGGAGCTGCCATATCATGATTGCTTCCTCTGCACCCTGGCAAAAAGTAGCAGCAAAAAATACCGTATCAAGTATAGCCTAACCCTTTTCTCTTCTCTCCTCCAACAAAAGAATGATGATTTAAACAAAAAAGGAAAAAAAAATTAGTAAGAGAAATGATAGCTTCTGTAGGACCTTTTAACATTCACTCAAAGGCAACTTAATGAATCTCCTACCTTGTGTCAGGTGATGTGCTAAATTCCGGAGATATAAAGATGATTAAGAAGGGAGGTGTTACATGGTGGAAACAATATTGCTGGAATTACATAGGCCTAGGTTTGAATCCTAACTCTGACACTAGCTGTGCAACCTTAGGAAAGTCAAGTTCCCAAGAACCTATGGGCAGACATCAGTTAGGCGGCTTTGATAACAGTCCAGGTCACAGATGACAAGTGCTTAAAGCAGGCAGCTGCAATGACAGACATGATATAGGAGAAAAATATTTAGACCATGTTATGAAAGTAGGCCTGAATCTTAGCTCTGCTACTACTCGCTGTGTAAATCTAGAGTGTTACTTAACATCTCTGGGCATGGGTTCCTCCTTTATGTGTTAATAAATATCTATATCCTAAGGTTGTAGTAAGGATGCTTTGATTTAAAACATCAACATACTTTACCAAGTACCTGGTATATCCCAAGTACTCGATAACGTAATTGACATTATTATATGGGAGATAATGAACAAAATCAGTGTCCAGTTACACATAGTACATTAGTTTGTAATGTTACTGGGAGAGAGGTAAAAAGGGAATACTTGAAGATAATTCTGAGATTTAAAGTTTAATGACTGAATTGCTAATAATGCCATTAGTTTTGTTGTAGGAAATTTGGGGAGATAACTAGAATGGGGGAATAAAAAGAAAAATGAGTTTGGTTTTATACACGAGCTGCATTTCAAAGGCTGGCAGGCAATCTAACAAACAACTGGAAATAACAGTTCTAGAGACAAATGAGCATAGAGGGTAACTCAAGTCCTAGCATTAAAGAGGGTGCCCAAAGTACATAAATAGAATCAAGCATAGAACCACAGAGAACAAATAGCACTATGGAGGCAAATGGAGAAGAAATTAGGCAAGGACTGAGAAGGGATGTCAGCAATATTTTTTTAAAAACACTGAGCCAGTTAGCCATGGTGGCACACACCTGTAATCTTAGTTGCTCGGGAGGCTGAGGCAGGAGGATCTCAAGTTCAAAGCTAGCCTAGGCAACTTAGCAAGGCTCTAAGCAACTTAGCGAGACCCTATCTCAAAATAAAAAATTAAAAAGGCCTCGGGATGTGGCTCACTGGTTGAGCACACCTGGGTTCAATCTCTGGTACCAAAAAATAAATAAAGGGCAGCACAGTGGCACACGCCTGTAATACCAGTGACTCCAGAGGCTGAGGCAGGATCTCAAATCCAAAGCCAGTCTCAGTAGATTAGCAAGGCCCTAGCTAACTTGGCAAGACCCTGTCTCAAAAAAAAAGGGGCGGGGGGCTGCTAGGCAATCCTGGAAAAAAATAAAAACAAAAAGGTTGAGCCAATGTTGTCAAAGTAACTAATTTTATAATTTCCTCCATGATTGGGAACTTTAATATTCTCAGATGTAGTTTAGCATTACCTGAATTTTTGACTGCTTAACTTTCTTCACAAGATAAGTCTCATATCTATTTATTTAATGTCCACTTACCCCATTAACCCATGAGCTGTTGCAGCTCAAAAAAAGAATTAACTATTATTTATTTGGTATCCAGCATAGAACCTAAGCTGCAAATTCTGTCAAAAAAATTGAATAAGAAAAACTAAGGGGCAGGGACAATCGTACAACATTGTACCTGGCCATCTTCCTGCCCAACAAAGGGAATATAAAAAGCAATATGCAATCGGAGCTTCGAGAAACCCAGTACAACTCTTCCAGGCCTATGCAGTTTTTCATTATCCAGAGGTTTTCTCCAGAAGCCCTTCACCTGGAACTAAGTTTGGGGATTCTGTTAAAAGACCTGAAGCCTAGAATTCACACACACTGGGCTGTCACCCCACCTTGCATTGCATTTGGGTCACAAAAATCCATATATTTTAACAGCATGTTCTAAGTGACAGTCTAAAAGAGGAGGAAAGAATTACGTGGGAGGTGAAAAAGATGGGAAGGTAACTAGGACTGAAGCTACACCGAAAAAAGATGGTGGGAAGGGTGGAAGAACGATGATGCCTTGAAGTCAGACACCTAAGTTTTAACCACGGCTCGACCCTAAGTAGCTGGTCCGCCTTCAGCAAATTACTCCCCCTGCTCATCTGTAAAGTAAAGCCACAATAATCCCCAACTCCTGAGTTGCTTTCTGGACTAAAGAAAAATACTGTATATTACTGTTAATATATTAGGAACCACAAGATCACTAAGAAAGTGTCAGTACGCGCTGGACCCGTGACAATTACGTTTCAGTTGTTTTCTTTTGACGGAATCTTCGTGCAACCCTGTAGGCTGCGTCCTGCGATGGTTTCACGGAGGCCCGCACCACAGCAGCGCCTCTTCAAGGTCCAGCAGGCCCGGGCGGCGAGTCTGGAGCAGACCCAGGTCCGAGGGCCGGCTCGGAGGGGCCAGACGTCGCCCTCCCACTCCGTCCCCAAAGTCCTTGAGCAGCCCGTCCCCAGGCGCCTCCCAGCCTCCGCCCCGAGGGTCACGTCCCAGAGCCACGAATGCCCCTTTCCCACCTGTGGATACACCACGACTCGAGATGGCGCAGCGCCCGCTTATAAAGCCGCAACACCTTCTGCTTGTGGGTCAGATAGGCGGTCGGCGCCGAGAAAGCCATGACGCTCCGCTCTCCTTCAGCGACCGCGAGGGCTGCCGGGAACCCGGGCATCCGCGGCTGAGGGGCGGGACCAGTGGCCGGAAGGGCGGGTCGGTCTACGGCCACTTCCGCTTCCGCCGAGGAGGAGCCAGAGGCGCTGTCATGAGTCGCTTCAAGTTCATCGGTAAGGGTAGGCTTTTCCGGTCCTCGTGCGGTTCTGACCCGTCCGGGGCGACTCTCACCGCGGCCAAAGGGCCCAGGACCTGCGCTCTCCGGCTCTTTGAGGGCCAAAAAGGCCACGCACTGGAAGAGGGTGCGGGGAGGCCTCTGGACCTTGAAAATGAGTGTGCGGGTTCATGACCTGAGTGCTGGTTTCGCGAGTGTGTTTGTGAAAACTCACGGGCCATACAGTTAGGATCTGTGGTCTTTTCAATGCATGTGTCTCATTCAACTTAAGAAGGAGGCAGAGGGCTGGGGCTGTAGCTCAGTGGTAGAGCGCTTGCCTCACATGCATGAGGCACTGGGTTCGATCCTCAGCACCACATACAAATAATAAATGAATAAAATAAAGATCCATCAACAACTAAAAAAAATTAAAAAAAAAAAAACAGGAGGAGGAGGAGGCAGAGCCGAGTGCCGTGGCGCGCACCTATAATCCCAGCTGCTGGGAGGACTGAGGCAGGAGGATCTCAAGTTCGAGGTCAGCCTCAGTAACTTAACTAGACTTTGTACCAAAATAAAAAGGGCAGGGAATGTAGCTCAGTAGCAGAGAACCCTTAGGTTGAATCCCTAGTGGCGTGAGTGGGCGAGAAGTGTGTCTGGGATTTAGTTCAGGGGAAGCGCCTGCCCGGGTACACTGATTGCCTAGCGTGCTTGAGAACCTGGGTTCAATCCCCAGCACCACATAAAGGAAGGGTGAGGGTAAGAGGAAGAAAACACCTTCCCAAAGGCTAATCACTACATTCCCTTCTGTCTCCCGTCATCGTGACCAAGAAGGTTAGGGTAACCCGTTCATGCAGTTATTAATTCATATCACAGTTACCAGGCTTCTAGTGGGCTTGACATTAGCCTGGAAACACACAGCACAAAGATCTAGTCCTGGTACTGCTAGCATCACCCTCCGAAGGACACACTAGGGGACACAGATAGTGGGGAGAACCAAATTCTGTTACTTGGGAAGTAAAATGATCCAATCCTCACCAGTAGAAGGAAAGGGAGAATGCTGTAGGGATCCAAAAGGGTACAGATCTTTATTACTAATAACTTAGGAAAACCCAAGGGACATTGTAAGAGCTAGGATTGGAAAGGTAACTTGGAATCCAAGAGCCTCACTTAGTTTCACTCTGTTGAGAGTGGAGTTTCACTAAGGGATTTTCATAAGGAGCTTCATTGTGTGCCAATTATATGTCAACAATCTTGTGCTCTAGGATACAGCAGTGGGTATAGCTAGGCATGATCCTTGTCTTTGTGGAGTTTCCAGCTACTTAAAAGGTGAATCATATCTCTACCTCAGTAGGGTAATACTGATAGCTATTATGCAGATTAAGTAGGGAATAGGGTGATATAGGGAAGCATTTCAGATCTTAAACTAAGGCAAAGGAAAAGAGAAATGGAAGAGTTATGCATGGCATTTAGCAGCTGTGCATATCAAAATGCACAAAAATGACTCAAAATCAAAATGACTCAGGGTTTGGATAGACACATAAATATTGAATGGAAGCACAGCTGGTTTGGCAGTAGGTGGAAAAACACCCAGGTTCATTGAGATTAGACCCATATAAGATTAAGGACATGCAGGTGGAAACATTCAGACACTCAAGAGAGTAGTTAACATTATAAACTTAGATCTTAGAGTTATTTAAGCAGTATGTTGTCCTAAAGATATTGTGTTAAATACTTTGGGACTATAGAAAAAATGTAGTGGTGCATTTTTTCTGATAGGAGATACAAGACTTACGTACAAAGGAAATCCAAGAGAGAATGTTGGTACTATAAAAGAGGTTTAGAAAATGGTGAAAGTCTGGGATGGGGGCGGAGGGGGTCTTCAAAGGTTGTGACATTTTCTAGGATGTGATGTCTCTGTCTCTCTACCAACATCGGTGATATAATTGATGGGGGAGATGGAATAGAGAACCATGGGACACTCCACAGAGAAAGGGCACTTTAATAAAAGATTTGTGTTTGTGGTATAGAGCTAATTCCTGCCTCATGTCATGTCTCTTTAAATCCATTCTCCATATAGCCTCCAGAGTGGTCTATCTAAAAACATCAACTAAATTTTTCTCTTGCGTCAGAGCTTCCCTTCTGAAGGATGGATGTCTGAATTGCCCTAAGACCATAGAAGTCTTTCTGCAGTCTGGTCCTGCCCACTTTTCCAGCCTCATCCCTTTTGTCTCCTATGGACATTGCCTATGCTCTTTCTCACTTCTGACAAGGTTTTAAAGTGTTGCTTCACCTTTTAATGTATTCTTTAAGATTTTATAACTCTACCCTTTACCACATTATTTTTAATTAAATATGTGTGTACCTGCCTTTCCTAGTAGACCAAACTCTTTTTAAGGCAAGTGCTGGCATTTATCATTTTTTCCTGGGGACTTCGTACAGTGGTCAATGGAAGTGTGAATCAGTAGGTAAAAGACTGTCTGTGGCTTTAGTGCTAACATAATGAGAAAATTGATAAAGGAATCAAAACCAGATAAGATAGGAAAGAAGGTGGCTTCATGAGAATAAATAATTATGATTAAACATTTTTTCTGTATGGTTCTCAATTCTACTCTGATGTAACTGTTAAAAGTTGAGAATATATCCTTCTGTAATTTTAAAATAATTTTATATAGATGCGTAAAAACATAACAAACATCAAGTTTTTTTCTTCCTAAAAACAAAAGTGAGGTCATACTATACATTCTATTTTGTTACATAACTTTGATGTTTAATCTTTTATTTGTCATTTAAAAGCCACTCCCTGAGGGATAGGAATATAGCCTAGCGTGTTCTAAGTCCTGTATCTGATTCCTAGCATCACAGCACACATACACAAAAAACTATACACAAAAAACAAAACAAAAAAATAGAACAACACTCCCTGTGAAATACTACACTTATTTCTTAGCTTAGTCACAAGCAATACTTTGAAAAACACCATATTAGAGTCATGGAAGATAAGTCCATGAACACGCTTATTTGGAACAATTGCATGAAAACTTAAACCAGTGTTAGGAAAGCCGCCTTAGATATTGGCTTAGAACAGCTGACTCCCCATTTCCCTCCTCTCTGGTTGCATAACAAGCAGTTTCGCCTTCAAATTAGGCCCACACAGTGTTTCTAAGGTGGAGAAGAGCATGGAAAATAGAACTATTTGTCTAAGTTTCCACCACTTCCCAGTAGGGCAATTCTGAGGAGCAAACTTAACACATGAGCCTTTGGGGACACTTAAGATCCAAACTATAGCCCTAGGCCTGCATTTGTTTATCTGTGCCCTGAATGTGGTTTCTTATGCCTGTGTGGCCTAACCTCCTGTTGAGGGGTAACACCATGGAGGTTCTCTTCCTGACTACAAGTCTGTAGTAGGATTCTAATTATAGACTACATGTTTCCTTATCTTCTGAACACCAAGGTACAAAAGCATTGCTCCTATGTCTTGCTCTTGGTAGCACTGTACCAGGCCCTATGTTTAATCCCCAGGACCACAGGAGGGATAGGTATGGAGTAGAGGTTTTTGACATCATTTTCAAATAATTATTGTCAAAAGAGAAAATTACAACGTATTTAGTTAAAAGATCTAATTAGCTTTTATTCACAATTCATGAATCAAGGCAGGCTTCTTTCCACAAAAGAGATAGGTCTCACTAGGGGATAGCAGAACAGTAAGTTTTATAAGGTGGGAACAAGGAAACAACAATAGAAAAAAAGATTAATTAACATCAGGTTACTTTTTTGTAAGTGTTAAAGCAGAGGAGACTTTCTTATTACGCTGACTCAGGAAGACTGAAATCTCCTGTTTTTAGGAATAGCTGGTCTGTTTGGGGTCTTCTGCTTTCAGTTTAATGATGTGGCATTTATCATGAGTAACCCCATATTGGTTTGGAATGCTTTCTTAGGGCTTAGGACGATATCTTCATCCAGTTCATGGGCTCCCATAATTTCTATTTAATGGTGCTTTTTTAAAAAGATGACTTTTTATTATTATATGAATGACATTTTAAAAATTTTCACATTCTAGAAAAATAAAAGAAAGCAACACATCACCTAAAATCCCACCTCTGAAATAAACTGATAAAAATAACATTTCAGAACTTCTATCTATATGTAGAGCAAGACAGAAAATATTTTTAAAATGTCATCTTACCAAATTTGCCATCTTAAGTGAGAAAAAAAAGGAATTATATTTTAAGTTATCAGAAGAGAGAAAAACTAAGGAATTGCTGAACTTGTGATTAATATTTATTCTTCACCAGAAGAAATTCCTCTAAGGCTAAGGAAAATACATCACTGAGAAATTTGGATTTCTGTTTATTTCATTTAACTATTAAGTTTTATGTAACATCAATTAATTTCCTGAAATAAAACATAAGGGGTCAGGTGTAGTGGCATATACTTGTAATCCCAGCCCTTTTAGAGACTGAGTTAGACCTTCTTTTAAAATAAATTTTTTGAGAAAGGGCTGGTGAGGTAGCTCAATAATAGAGCACTTGCTAGCATGAGTGAAGCCCTGGGTTCAACCCCAGCACCAAAAAAAAAAAAGATCAGTACTCACTCAAGGCTTACCCATTCCTTCTGCCTTTATCACTTTCTTTTAAAAACTTTCTCAAAGTTAGGACATTTTTTATCTTGTCCTAGAAAAGTAAATGGCTCAGTTGTTTCCCTTGGTTCTATGTTTGAATACTTGCAGTCCTTTCAATTCAGCTTCTCCATTCTTAGAGTGGAGCACTGACCGAGGACTCCAAGGGGCAAGGTCAAGGTCAATGGTTGAAAATGTGGGAAAGAAAGAGATGTGCTCTATTCCCCACCCCCCACGTCTCCTTAGTTCTTATATGGTCTCTTTGGCTGGATCTGGGAATCAAATGAGTACAAGGCCAATTAACAGAAGAAAAACATACAAGTTTTATTAAAATTTATGTATGCTCTTCATAAGAGATACTTTTATTCTTTTTAGATAAACAATAATAAATTTATGAAGGAATGACAGGACAAATGGACGTTTGAACTATGTAGTAAGTTCTCAAGATATCAAGAGGAGCTATGAGGCGGGGCAGTGTAAAAGCTAGCAGAAGGTAAGGGTTACTCCAAGTGAATTTACCAGTGTCTGGAAATTAAGACTATTTTTCCACCTTGGTACAGGGAGGACACCCCTTCCGAAAGAATCTTTAGAGCTTGTTGTATGTAGGAAAAGACAGGCCATGTGGTCCCTTCTGCAACTACAATTCCAAGTCATTTCAGCTGGAAATAAGCAATCTAACATTTGTTATATTTTGAGAAGACACATCCTTAGCTCCTTCAAACCCATCTGAGTTTCTCCTTCTGGGGGGGACCTTCACCCGCCACCACTCATTACCATGTGAATTCAGACTCAGATGGGCCTTGGCACACTGCTCACTTGCCCTAGACTTTTCTGTCTCCGGGCCTCCTCTCCATTATCTTCCCAGAATCAAACTTTACTGTGCTGAAGCTGGCGCCAGATGATTAGCATGTAGATTTCTTTAGACCAACTTCTGCTCTTTGTCTTTTCTTTCCTGAAAGTGAGATTTTAAAATATTCTATTCCTCAACTAAATATCATTTACAAATTCTTCTGTGTGTGTATGTGGTGATGGGAACAAACTCAGGACCTTTCTCATGCTAAGTACATGTTCCACCACTTAGCTGCACCCCTACCCCCTGCAATTTTTTTGTTTGTTTTTGAGACAGGGTCTTACTCTATTGCCCAGGCTGGCCTTAATCTTGCAATCCTCCCGCCTCCCCTTCTTGAATAACTGGAATTATAGGCATGTGCCTCTGTACCTACCTCTTCAACTCTCAAAAATACTTGTAGCTATGACAATTATCTACTAAAATCTCTACTGCATTGATTCTAAGTTACAATATACAACACACCAAAAAATTAGAAATAATGTCTATTTATGAGCCCTGGGCAGGGTTCATAATGCAAAATACAACAAGAAAATAAAAACATCATAATCCATTTCCCTAGATCAAACATAGTATCTCAGTGGCTATCTTTTCAGATCTTCTCTGAACATATAAAAAAAAAATAAAGTAATATAAAACCTTTTGTAATTTACTTTTTTAAAATCAGTCTCCCTTTTTCCATTTCCTGAAGTTTTCATCTTAATACCAAAACCATACTCCAATTTTCCAAATTCTCCCCAAAATGTCCTTTACAGGTGGTCATGTCCAAAATAGTATCCAGTCCAGAGTCGCACATTGTTTATGTGTGAACTGTGCCAGTAACAGACCAAACACGCGTGTCTTTCCACAATGTCAGAGCTCATTGAATAACAGTAAATTCATAAGGCTACACCACTTTCAGTGGTTGCAGTTCACTGAAACTCATGTCTCACTTGATAATCATGAGCTGAGTGTCACAGGTTATTTTATTCCAATCTTAATTACTAATATCTATACCACCCAAGCCACACATCAAACATTACACAATTCTGTACATATGTATGTACACACACACAACAGAAAGGCTAAGAGAATTAAGGTGGCCACAGGGATCTGGAGGCTGAACTGAGCAAAGACAGAGCAGATAGAATGTAAAAAGTCATAGGTGGTCACATAAAGGTTTTAACAAGCCATTTCCATAAAGTCCTCAAAGCAGAGGGTCTGGCAGTTTCCGAGTGTCAGCTTGGCATGTCAACCTGATATGTCAGCGAGGAATGGTCCATTTGTCATCTTTATGGGCAGGAGGAAAAACCTGGCTGAGCTGAACCCCTGAGACAGAATTAGATTCCTGGGCAGGGCTCATAATGAGTGACCAAGTAAGTGATGGGATCAGATGTCACAGTGTTATCTTGGGATGCTTCTCCTTTTATGGGTCTCAGGTGAGGTTGTTGCTTCATTTGGTGCTCTGATGGCTTTTTAAAAAATTTTTTTTATTTAATTTTATTTTAGGGGGTACTAGGGGTTGAAATCAGGGGCACTTGGCCACTGAGCCACATTCCCAGCCCTATTTTGTATTTTATTTAGAGACAGGGTCTCACTGAGTTGCTTAGCGCCTCACTTTTGCTGAGGCTGGCTTTGAACTCTCGATCCTCCTGTCTCAGCCTCCTAAGCTGCTGGGATTATAGGTGTGTGCCATCGCACCTGGCTCTGGTGTTTTTGATAAGCTCATGGGCCTGGCTTTTCTGATAGGGGTTGATATGCCCATGCATCCATTTGCTTCTGATTTCATTTGATAAGTTCAGAGGTGGTCACTTTTATTAGCACTATTAATTTATCACTCTGTGCCTTATGGTTGGCTAGGTAGATGGTGGTTGTTTACTTGCACAAATATAGAGTAATTCTGCCTCAGCACTTAGACTCAAAATGGAGTAGTAACTCATGCCAGACTTCTGCTTTATAAAAGAGTAACTTAGGTTAGTCACAGCCTGAGAACTACTGTTGTGTTCATCATGGATTAACTCAGAGCAAGGTACAGCCTGCTCTCAGCATTTGTTCCTTAAGTTTTTTAAGTTGGCACAGAGGTTTGCAAACTTTTTATTTAAAAGACTCTATATGTAGTAGATATTTTAAACTTATGGGCCATGTAATTTCTGTTGTAATTATAATGGTCCCTTACTTACAATGGTTCAACTTAATGATTTTTTGACTTTATAGAGGGGGATGAAAACATATCCATACAACTGTTGTTTTTTTACTTTCAGTACAGTATTCAACAGATTACATATCAACACTTTATTATAAAATAGAGGAGAGGGGAGGGGAAATGGGAGTAGCAAAAATGGTTGAATGAGATGGACATTACTACCCTAGGTGCATGTATGAAAACACTATCTTGTTTGCAACCAGAGAGATGGAAAAATTGAGCTCTATATATGTACTATGACTTGAAATGCATTTAAACTAATTAATTAATTTTTTAAAAATAGGCTTTGTGTTAGGGATTTTGCCCAACTATAGGCTAATGTCAGTATTCTGAGCAAGTACAAGGTTGGTAGGCAAAGCTATGATGTTCAGTAGGTTAGGTATATTAAATGCGTTTTGACTTAATGATGTTTTCAACATAGATGGTTTTATTGGAATGGTTCCATCATGAATCCAGATATATCTGTATTCAACTCTGCCTTTGTGTGATACTGTGACATAATAAATAAATTTTTAAAAATTTTTAATTGTAGATAGACACAATACCTTTATTTATTAATTTGTATGTGGTCTAAGGATTGAACCCAGTGCCTCGCACGTACTAGGAGAGCATTCTACCACTGAGCTACAATGCTTACCCAATAAATAAATTTTTGATCTCTGCCCCACTTGTGTCTCCTAAAACCTTGGGGTCTCCTAAGTGGTGTATCTTTTTGTATGCTAATGAGATGACTGGTGACTGGGGGCTCTTGGATAACCTAGGGTGGAGGCAGTTTGCTGGGGAAACTGACCCTGTGATTAGAGGATGGAAACTTTGTAAACTTTCGGTACTACCCACCCTCACCTCTGAGAAGGCGAGAAGATCTGATGGAGTTGTTCACCAGTGGCCAGTGATATGCTCAGTCATACCTATGTAATGAAGTCTCCATAAAATCTCAAAAGGATAGGGTTTGGAGACCTTCAAGGTTATAAACACATGTGGAGGTGCAGGAGTATGTTGTGCCCCACAGAGGACATGGAAGCTTCACTGCCCTCTCCATACCTCTCTTCGATCTGGCTGTTCTGAGTCATTTCCTTTTATAATGAACAGGTAATTGAAAGTAAAGTGTTTTCCTGAGTATTGTGAGCTGCTCTAGCAAATGGTCAAATCCTCTAAGGGGATTGTAGGGACTTCTGCTTTGTAGCCAAGTCACACAGAAGTTGTGGCTACCTGGGAACCTTCTATTTTCCATTGGTGTCTGAAGTGTGGCGGGGGGCAGTCTTGTGGGACTGAGCCCCTAACCTGTGGGGTCTGATAAGAGAGTGTCAGAATTGACTTAAATTGTAGACACACAGCTGGTGTTGGAGAATTGGTTGTTGTGGGGGAAGATATCCCCCCCACATCTGGTACCAGAAGTGATGTATTGAGGGTGACGCAGGCCTGTTATCCCAGTGGCTCTGGAAGCTGAGACAGGAGGATCTCGAGTTCAAAGCCAGCCTCAGCAATTTTGCAAGGCCCCTAAGCAACTTGGTGAGACCCTGTCTCTAAAAAATATATAAAAGGAGCTAGAGATATGTCTCAGTGGTTAAGTGCCCCTGGGTTCAATCCCCAGTACCAAAAAAAAGTAATGTATTAAAAGTGTTGTGGATATGAGAGTAAATTAGGATAAAGCAATTGTGTTTGTTCTGTCTCACCCCTGTCATTCAAAAGCAGCCACAGACAATATTTAAACAAACAGATGTAGCCATATTCCAATAAAACTATGGACCTGAAATGTGAAGTTTTTTGTTATTTTTATATGTCACAAAATATTCTTTTGATTTTTTGCAATTATTTAAAATGCAAGATCATTCTTAGCTGGGGGGCAAATAACAATAGGAAGTGGGCTGCAGGCAGGAGTTTGCAAATCCTTTGTTTTCTTTTTTGTGGTGCTGAAGGAACTTAGCCAGTTGTCCCACAAAATGTTCTTTTAGATTTGTCTGTTTGCTAAATGTAGTGTCATTTAGCTTATTCTTTAATACCCTGTGTTTCTTGTAAACTTGAAATTTTATCTACAGGCTAATGAAATCTGAAACAATTTTAAATGCCCTATTTGCTGAGTGCTTGACATGATTTACTGAGCCCAAATAGTGAGGTATGGTGTTCTCTTAATTATCATCAGGGAAATTGTCTGCTTTGCTTTCTTTTGAAAAATAAAACTCATTCATACTTAAAGTAGGGTTAGCAAAGCCAACGGTTACATAGCTGGTGTGGCCTCTCCTGGCTATTCTCTTTCACTTGCTGCTTTCCACCAGTTGGGAAAGCCTGTAGCTCTCTCAAGTACGGTACTGTTTCATACCCTGCAGGCTTTGCTGTCTGTAGTCTTCTCTCTTCTACTAGGTAGAACTCATCCTTTTAGATTCAGTTCAGGGATTACTTCTTTCTGGCAACCTCTTCTGAGCCAACCACCAGACTAGGTTGGCTGTTCCTCTTTTATGTCCCATAGAACCAGTGTTTAGTTCTTTTTAAAAATTTTTTTGTGGTACTGGGGATTGAATCAAGGGCCTCACACAGACTGTGCAAGTGCTCTGCCACAGAGCTATATCCCCAATCCTTTCTATTTTGAGACAGTGTCTCACTACATTGTTGAGGCTGGCCTTGAATTTGTAATCCTCTTGCTTCAGCCTCCTAAGTAGCTGGGATTATAAGCATGTGCCACCATGGATGGCTTCAGTGTTTACTGCCAATATTTTGAAATTGCTTATTAATGGATATGCCTTACCAATTTTGCAGTGAGTTTCTTCACAGCAAGAAGTACATTTTATTCATCTTTGTATCTCATGGGTCTAGCAGAGTACTAACAAGTAGCTAGCACTTGGATATTGTTTGAATGAATGAGTATGTGAATACAAATTTAGTAACAGGAGTTTTATTTTTATAAGTTTCAAATAAAGACTCTTACTGATTAATGGATTACCTTTTTTGGCTTTCTGCAGATATTGGTATCAACTTGACAGATCCTATGTTCCGAGGAATTTATAGGGGAGTTCAGAAGCATCAAGGTAAATTTTTCTTTATTAAGATGAACAGTTCTATGAAGACAAATTTTCTGCCTTAAGCAGATCTTGAAAAGCATAATCAAATTAAAATAAAAATGTTAAAGAGGTCATTGTGATTGTATAATTGTATTGAAATGGATTCTACTCTCATGTATAGCTAAAAAGAACCAATAAAAAAAATAAAGTAACGTATAGAATTTGGTGGTTAAAAAAAAGAGGTCATTATGCATCTTGGGTAAAATTATAAACATGAAACACACACAAGCTGTATCGGTAAAACATGATCCTGAACACTTACTGATAAGATACACATTAAAACAGTTTTAATCCACCCCTTCTGTCTATAGAAGTTTAGTTTTGAGTATAGTACTTCAAGTAATCATATGCACAAAAACCAAATAAAAGTTGATATTTAGTCTTTTTGAGGGAGGAAGGTGGTACTGGGGATTGAACCCAGAGGCACTCTACCAACTAGCCTTTTTTTTTTTTCTTTTTACATCTCTAGCCTCCCTTCTTTTTTTTTTTTTTTAAATTTTGAGATAGGGCCTCACTAAGTTGCTGAGGCTGACCTTTAACTTGAAATCCTCCTGCCTCAGCCTCCTGAGTCTCTGGGATTCCAGGTGTGCACCACCATGCCTAGTTGATAATTAGTCATTAAGCAAATGAACATTAGGAGGTAGAATCCAAAAATGACTTACTGTAGAACATCAATGTATCTAGTTTTCAGAAACATTTTCAATGAGTGATAAGTAGCAGTGTGACTGAGGAGGAGATATAATGCTATCTGCTTTTCTGTTTTGTTTTTCCCCTTCCCATCCACATTTCTACTTAGAGACCTGCTGTATTAGGAGATGAGGGAGTAGTACTTTAAAGATTGAGGGAGGGCTTAGACAAAGGCAAAATGGCTTATATTTATCATTTTAGTTCGTTTGTAAGGCCTGTTTATCAGCTGAGAGATAACTAGGCAGGGAATGATGGCAGCAACGGGGTTTTTTTTTTTAGTTGTAGATAGACACAATATCTTTCTTTCTTTTTTTCTTTCTTTATGTGGTGCTGAGGATCGAACCCAGTGCCTCACGCATGCGAGGCAAGCGCTGCACCACTGAGCCACAATCCCAGCCCCAGCAACAGGTTTTTAAAAGCAGAATTTCTGCAATAAAGTAGTCTGTGAATATTGCCTTAAATTAACTGTACTTGTTATGTAAATGCAAACAGGAAATATTGGTTTTGTGGTTATGGATGAAGTAGAATGACACATTGCAGTAAGCCAAGTCAGAAGCTCATCTTCCTGTGCTACCAGATAGTAGTAGGTGTTAGATGTCTCTTGATAGAAGAAAACCAACGTAGCTTTCTTAAGCCTTATTTCATATTTTACCTTCTCTATTTCACTTAAAATTTTGGATGACATCTTTATGTGTTACTTATATAGTACAGTTGGACTACTGAGTAACATTTATTCTGCTTTTTTTGCCTTTGTAGCACTTAATAGATTTCATGCTTTGTGATTATATATGTATGTGTATGTATGTTTATATGTGTGTTTATGAAATAAATTTTTGTGGTCAATATCAGCATTGCTGCAGTTGATAATACCCAGCAAAACCAATTGTTATACTTAGCATAAGCTGCCTAAGTTGGTATTTTTGTCTAAAAGAAATTTTGTAGGTACTTTAGAAGTAATAGCAATTGAATTCTAATCAAATTTAGTCTGATACTTAAATATGAAATAAAAATGGATTTTATATATGATTATCTTATTTTGCTGTCCATTTATTTCTGGCCTCTCAGAGGCAAATTAATATTGATCTCCCCAGAAAAAAATTATTGTTACTTAACAATGAATGATAGGAAAAGGCAAAAAACAACTGTCAAGGAAAACAGATTATTCTTTCATAATGGTAATTATAGAAATATAGAATTAACTGAAATTTATAAAGAAATGTTATGTCATATTTTGGGAGGTACTGCAAGTGGGAAAACCCTAGTAAAAATAAACAATCTTAATCGTTTACTTTTTTTGTGGTACTAGGAATCAAAATAAGGGTCTCACTGTGCTAGGTAGGCAAGTGCTCTACCACTGAGCCACACCTCCAGCCCAGATAAATTACTTTTTAAACAATACATGGCCAACTTTCCAATTCAAGGCAAGTGATTTAAACTGTAGTTAGAAAATTCATCTTTTGAGTTTCCTAATTTTTGTCTCTCTCTGGTCAACATAAATATGCAATTCAATTAATAGTTTATTATTCATCTAGTGTACCTTATACTGGTTTCTTTTTCTTTTTTTAAAGTTTTGCCATCTCTAGTCTTATGTGACAAGTATTCTTTAAACACTATTGATTTGACTTTGATTTAGTACATATGATTACTTCTATATATTTTTTTAAATTTTTTTAAAATTATATTTATTTTTTTAGTTGTGGGTGGACAGAATATCTTTATTTTATTTTTATGTGGTGCTGAGGATTGAACCCAGTGCCTCACGCATGCTAGGCGAGCACGCTACCACTGTGCCATAATCCCAGCCCCTTCTATATATTTTTATATTTTAAGAAGAGATGACTAAATTATGGATGAGTGAAGCTGGGAGCGGTGGCGGATGCCTGTAATCCCAGCACTTTGGGAGGCTGAGATAGAAGAATCATGAGTTCAAAGCCAGCCTCAGCAACGGCAGGGCACTAAGCAACTCAGTGAGCCCCTGTCTCTAAATAAACCACAAAATAGGGCTGGGGATGTTGTTCAGTGGTCAAGTACCCTGAGTTTCAGTACAAAAAAAAATTATAGATAAGTGAATTTTTAGTTCCCAGGTTTTCTTAATGAATGGTTTGTCTTGAGCAGATGACTTACAAGATGTAATAGCAAGAGCTATCCAGACTGGTGTTAAAAAGGTAACATCTGTTTTTTGTTATTCTTGGTTTTTTTTTAATGTTTAAAATAAATTTTAGTTAAAATTTAAGTTAAAATTCTGCAGAGTAAAATGGAAGAAGCCATACCACACACAGAGTATATATTGTCTACATGCAATATTCTCAAGTTAGTAAAAATTAAATATTATGATATTCTGTCACATTTTAAGTTACATAAACCTCATGTATAATTCTTTCATGTGATCAGCAATGCAATAAGTGGTAAACTCTTTGAAAAAAATTTTTTAAACCTATATGAAATAGTAGGCTTCTTAAGAGGCAACTTTTAATAAATTTTTAATAGACTAGTATTTGTTAGAATTAAGTGATCATCAAAAAGACATGGGTGTGGTGGCACACACTTGTAAGTCCTGTGACTTGGGAGACTGAGGTAGGAGGATCGAAGGTTCAAGGCCTTCGCAATTTCACAAGACTTTGTTTCAAAACAAAGAGGACTAGGGATATAACTTGGTGATAAAGCAAGTTCAATCCTGGGTTCAATCCCAAGTATTGCTCAATGAATGAATAAAAAGACTTTAAGGTGGATGGGAGCATAGCTCAGTAGTAGATCTTTGCCTAGTACACATAAGGCCCTGGGTTCAAATTAGTTTTTAAAATAGCAAGCCAGCCCACACATGCACACAGTGTGGTATCAGGACACTTGGTAGCTATTGCTTCTAAGTTGAATGCCCTCAATGCTGTAAAGTGGCATTACTGACTAAATGAGTTCTGCAGTGTTCAACTCTAAAATTGTATTAGCAACTATTTATAAGCATTAAGGAAAATATAAAGGTTACTTGAATTTCTCATTATGTGTTCATGCCTGCTTGGTAAATCACTTTACATGATGCTTTTCTGCAAACTGAAATACCAAGTACCTGACTTCCATGTGTCAGCCATGAATAATTTATTCTTCACACATTTGTGTGTGTGTGTGTGTGTGTGTGTGTATGTTTGGCAGTACTGGGGATTTAACACAGGGGTGCTCCATAACCGAGCTACAACTCCAGCTCTTTGTAAATTTTATTTAGAGACAGGGTCTCACTCATTACCAAGGCTGACCTCCAACTTGTGGTCCTTCTGCCTCACCTTCCTGAGTTGCTGGGTTATAGGTGTGTACCGCTGCGCCCAGCTTCTCACTTTTAATCAAGCACACACAAACATATATGAACTACTGACACAGGAATGACAGAACTGAAGTGAATTTTATGTTGGCATGGTTCTAAGTTGGAATTTCATCAGTATCTTGTAGTAATACTGCAGTGGCTAACAACACAGTTACACACACAAACCTGCTTCATTCTTCATAGCTTTGTAACTCGATTTCAGTTTTCTCATCTGTAAAAGGGGATGATGATAGTACTTAATTAACAGAGTTGTGAAGGTTAAATGAAACATTGAATGCAGAATGCTTGGTATCACACCTGGCTTAAAGTAACCAACTTCATCACTCATGTGGTGGGTGCCACCATTGTCAGATCAGCATTGTTGTTGTACCCTGGGAGAGGGAGCTATGCCCTCTAATCTCGCCCTTATTTTTTTTTCCACTGTGGAAAAGTTATAGGTAAAGTAAAAAGTAGACTTGACTAAAAACGTTTACATAATTAAAATACTATATAGGGGCAACTGTTCAGGTTTTAAAGAATTAGGTAATGTTAGTAAATAAGAACATTTCCTCAATATTTCTAAAAGTATCTTATATCCTATGCTCTTCAGGCAGTTGGGGATTTAATTTGTGACTATACATCCCCTGAATAGATGTTCAATGTCTAATCATTTTAGAGGTTTGAGTTGCTATATGGAAATACCTGTTTATCATTTACCACTCTGTCTTTGTTTTGTATATATACTCTTTAGCTGTGTACCTAGAATGAATTCTGCATTTCTTTTTCTTTTTATTTATTTTTTTATTTTTGGTACTGGATTGAACCAAGGGGTGCTACATCCCCAGTCTTTTTTATTTTTTGTCTTGAGGCGCAGGGTCTTACTGAGTTACTGAGAGTCTTGTTAAATTACTGCAGCTGGCTTCAAACTTGGAATCCTCCTGCTCTAGCCTCCGAAGTCTGTGGGATTACAGTCATATGCTACCATGACCAGCTTGAATTCTGCACTTTAGCTTGGTGATACTCTTGAAGTATGCTTTTTAAAATATCTAGGAGTGAGCTCAAATCTTTTCTTTGGAAGAGGGCGCATCTTAAACAGCACTGCTCAGTAGTCATCATCAACACATGGCTCTTTAGTAACATTTTCACTTTCACCGATTAGCAAAGATAGCATTTTAACCATCTGGTGAGGTCTGATAGCTGTCTTTCTAGAAGTATGTTCAACTTCCAAGAGTCATAAATTCCCTACAGAGATTTTGTTATGGTACATTCAGTAACTCAGCAATTCTCAAACTTCTCAATCTCAGAACCACTTCACATTCTTAAATATTACTAAGGACCTTCCCCACCCACAAAGCTTTTGTTTACGTGGGTTGTTTAGATTCTTTCAAATCTCTTAATGACTGGGTTAATAGAAGACTACTGAATTATCATATCTGTTTCTGTAGTCAGTCCATTGTGATATCACACATCGTGCAGCCTCTGAAAGACCTCACTGTACACTTGTGACAAAATGAGAGTGAAAAAGACAAATAGTATTTTAGTATTATTATGAAAATAGTTTCGACCTCATATATCTCCTAGGAGTTCCTGGACTACACCTGGGAACTGTTTTGAATCAATCCACATTACTGAGTTACTGATCTAGATGATCACTGATTAAGGTTAATGGGATTCTAAATTCACAGGTCTTTAGTTATTCAGTCTTTCATAATATATGATCTGTCCCTCAAGGAACTCGGGGTCTAACAGAGACTGACATCTAAGTGCATTGTATTAGGGAGGACTGAAAGATTTTACTGTGGGCTGTGTGTGTAGTCAGGTGTCATCCTACACAGGAATGATCTTCCCAGCTGAAGTTGAAAGAAAGGTGGGTGCATGATGGTCAAAGGAAAAAGCATTCTACAATGCAGAAGTAGCAGGAAGAAGTGTTTTGGAAAACTGCTGATGCCCTGGTAAAGTCAGCTTATTTCATGTCTTTCTATTTCAGTTTATGATTACAGGTGGAGATCTGCAAGACAGTAAGGATGCTCTGAATCTGGCACAAACAAATGGTATCCTAATGTTCTTTTATCAATAAAAATATACAAATTAAGTAATTTTGGAGAAGTCTTTCTGAGAAGTTCTTCAGGAATAGCACAATGGATCATGACCATAGATATAGCAGGAAAAGGGGTTGATTTCAATGGGAAATGATTAACATAACAAAATTCAGAGTATTCATTGGTTTATCAAATGTTTGATAAAACCTCTCATAATAGTTAATAAAGATTGTTTTAATATTTAATATTTAGGTTGCTTTTTATTTTTTTATCTGAGTCCCTGAGGATTTAATAAATATTTATTTTGTGAATGAGGCACTGTGTAAGGCTCCAGGAGTGCAAATAATAATATGGTATACAATCCTTCATATGCTCACTTTATGTCCATACATTTGACATTTATGTAAAATCTTTAAAGTTTTGAAATTAATTTTTAAGGGACTCCTAGTTACATAAAACACCTCATTTACCTGGGACTCATTTATTTACTTTGATTTTGCATGCCTAATATGCTAGACCCCGAAAAATTAGATAGTCTACATAATTTTTTAAAATACAGGTGTGTTTCCTTTATGCATAAAATATTATTAAAAGCTTTTGGGGCTGGGACTGTAACTCAGTGGCACAGCGCTTGCCTAGCATGTGCAAAGCACTGGGTTCAATCCTTAGCACTACATAAAAAATAAAGCAAATAAAGGCATGCTGTCCATCTACAACTACAAAAACATTTTTTAAAAATGTTATTAAAAGCTAGGCGGGGTTGTGGCTCAGCGGTAGAGTGTTTGTCTTGCATGTGTGAGGCACTGAGTTCGATCCTCAACACCACATAAAAACAAATAAAACAAAGGTATTATGTCCATCTACAACTAAAATTTTTTTAAATTTAATTTAAACTGTTATTAAAAGCTTTTTTTAAAAACCAAAATATTTCTAAAATGCATGCTTTTTTTCTGGATACACTAACATTTAGAGATTAAGGACATAAAAATAATCATCTTCCCAGGAGTTCTGGGGGTACATAAGAATATTTTCTTTCATTTGTTCTCAAACAGTTATGCTTTCAGAAGTTCTCCCCCATTCCCACTCTTAGCCCTTCCAGTCATTTCCAAGTACTTTGTGTCCTCACACATTTGAAAGGCTGCTGCTTCCTTTTATCTGTAGACATCTGCAAGAGAGCCTGAAGGAGGCTCCACCCTCTCTGCAGGTTCCCATGAGGTCCCTGTTAAAGCCCTCAAAACCATCTTTGACTTCTCATTTGTGTTCCATACAATTAAAGCTGTAAAAGTCTGGCCTCCCAATAAGTGAGTTTTTTTACTTTTTATTTTTAAATTTTTGGTACCAGGGATCGAACCCAGGGGTGCTGAACCACTGAGCCACATCCCCAGCCCTTTCTGTGCTTTATTTTGAGACAGGATCTCACTAAATTACTTAGGGCCTCACTAAATTGCTGAGGCTGTCCTTGAACTTGTGATCCTCCTGCCTTAGCCTCCCCAGTTGCTGGGATTACGGGTGTATACCACCACAACTGGATATTTTTTATTAGAATAACAAATCCTCCTTTTTACCTTTGAGTCACCTCTGCAATTAACCTTTTAAAGGATAATATATTTTAACTGTTATATTAAATAAAGGAATTAAGATAGTCATGTGAACAGTGAATATAAAAGATAAAATTAAATGATAGCATCTTTTTGTTTGTTTTAGATGATATCATTTCAAGAAATTGTTTTGCTTTCTATTCTGTGATGCTCAGTAAATTCCAAGCTTTGGAAAGAGTTGAATTAATTATTTTATTAACACATAAAGGCAATTTTCATATTCATGTCCTACTTTGTGAAGGTTTTCCACAAATTCTTATATGATTAACATAATGGAATTCTGCTAGTTAGAATAGTATATTGTAAGGTAAAAAACAGCCCTTTTGTAATTTTCACATCCCCTCTCATGTCCTACTTTGTGAAGGTTTTCCACAAATTCTTATATGATTAACATAATAGAATTCTGCTAGTTAGAATAGTATATGATGATAGCTAACAAAAAAAGTTGAAATGTTTTGTTCTCATTTTGCATATTAAATATAAATGTGAAAAGATTTTGAAAATAATCCTAAGACATTACTTTGTGTTAGATATGTTTTTCAGCACAGTTGGATGTCATCCTACAAGATGTGGAGAATTTGAAAAGAATGATCCTGACATTTACTTAATGGAGTTGCTAAATCTTGCTGAAAACAATAAGGGGAAGGTTGTAGCAGTAGGGGAATGTGGCCTGGGTAAGTGCAAGCCAGCCACTTAGATGACTTTGAAAATAGCGGATTTGTTCTGTACACAACCTAATTATTCTTTTTTATCTTTTAAAGATTTTGACCGTCTACAATTTTGTCCCAGAGATACCCAGATCAAGTAAGGAAATTTAATGATGTTAGAAATAATTATAAAATTCTAGGAGTGGTATTTTTAAAATTACTTATCAGTTGAGCACATAGTTGTATTAGGCATCAGGATGTTTTTGTTTTTCCCTGTGTATATCAAAAGTTAAACAAATTCCATGCGTACGTGCATATAATCGATAAGGGATGAAAGCATGTAGTTCTGATTGCATAACCAATTTGATTTGTTAGAAATAAGGGATGAATTTTACAAGATAGAAATTTTTTGTTGCTGTTTTTCATTTGTTTAACAAATGCATCATGCATGAACCATTCCAATGGAGAGAATTAAATTCATTTGTGGGGGACATGATGTAAGGGCAAAGGATATTAAAAAGGGATATAGGATCAATCACCAAAGCAAGAAGAGCATATTTTACTCTTGCTGGGCTTTGGATATTGTTAGCTGGAAACAGTGAGAACCCTTTCATAGGAGCCATGTTAAGAACTGTAGCTCCTAAGAAAATGCTACAGCTCACAAGCCTCAAGGACTTCCTATAATGCACAATCTGCAGCTTTCAGCTGGAGCTCCTACCATTATACTGTTGGGTCAGTTATGTAAGTTGAAAATAACAATTAGGTCAAATCTTAATTTAAAACGTGAGCACTTTGTTGAACTTCAAAAACATCTTAATTATCAAGATACTAAAACATTAGAATGAACTTCTAACGGAGGCTAATTTAATTATTCATTCATACAACAAATATTTATGGAGTACTACTTGCCAGCAACTGCTGGGAACTCAGGGAATACAAAATATGAATAAAGTATACTAGCTGTTACTAACAACCTTTGAGAATAAACAACCACCTGTCCACCTTAATTTTTTGTTTTTCTTTTTGCAGTGCTGGGGAATCAAACTCAAGGCCTCACGCATGCTAGGCAAGTGCTCTACCACTGAGCTATGCCCCCAGCCCCTTACCTTAGCTTCTGATATATAAAGGAGAATTTGGCTCAGATTCTCAGATTCTTTCTTAAGATAATATCCAGGGTTTTTGTTTTGTTTTGTTTTGGTTGGTTTTTTGTTGTTTTTTGGTACCGGGGGTTAAACCCAGGGGTGTTTAACCACTGGGCCACATCCCCAGCCCTTTTTATTTATTTTATAAATAAATGAGTTGCTGAGGGTCTCGCTAAGTTGCTGAGACTGGCTTTGAACTTGTAATCCTCCTACCTTTCATAATATTTAATAATGAATAATTTTTGTAATGTGATTTTAATTAAGCCAATGACTTGATGGCCTGAAGTGATTTTTCATTTTATACATGCCAAAAGTGTATTACCCTGCCTGCTGCCCATTGCTTTGCTTTAAAGTGGAATCCTGATCTGTCCACTGTAGTTAAAAGCCACTGCAGTAGGAGCAGGTTTACTAGTGGAGTCAGTCATAACCTAAGACCTGAATCTCCAGAATTTCTGAACTCTGATATCTATAGCCAAGTGGATTAGGCTGGGTTGGAGTAAAGTCCTATGGCCACGTACTTCTTTCAGGCCTCTTATTTACATAACCCTTTTGGAGTTGTTCGGTTTGCAGTGTACCACTTGCTGAATTGCCAGGGACATCCCTATGGCTGCCAGCAGTGTTACTAGAGCTCTGAGCCTCTTCTGAATATCACATAGTTAATTCACTTCACCTTAAAAGTTCACAGATTCACCCTGAAGTAGAAACCAGTTGTCTTTGATAGTTTCTTAAGTTATTCTCCTCGTTAGTGTCTGTTTTTGGCCAGTTTGAGACTTAAGCACAGACTGTATAACAAGCAAGGGCAGTTGCATAGTCCCCCCAGATTTCTTGCTGAATGAGTTAAAGCTGTTTCTAAAATGCAACTTAAATACTTGATACTTAATAATTTAAATACTTAATACTTAATAATTTGGAGGTTAAATGAAAGCATTGATAGCATTGGTTCTATTTTAGTGTTCTGAAGAGACTTCCATCATCAGAGCAAGATCAGAACTTAAAACAATATGTACACAGGATATAGTTTATGCTTTAACTCCTGTGCCAGTTGTTCAGGTGTTAATCTGTAATAGAGTTGGAACTCTATAATTCAGTAAATGATTACTGAGAGCCTCCCCAGTATGATAGAAATGACTTAGTCCTCATGCTTTCATAGACAAGAGAGGGCATAAATAATTATAAATGATTAGCCAGTGCTATCAGAAAGATATGTGGACCAGCAGAGAGGACTAATTTTTCTAGGAGAGTCAGGTAAGTCTTTGGTAAGGTAGAAAGCATGTGGTCTAGGCCTTTTTGGAGAGAATAAACTAAGGACAAACTAAAATAGGTGGAAAATTTGATGAGATTGGCAGTTTGACTTGAGATTATGAAAAAAAAGTTTTAATTATAAAACACTAAATGGCTTAGTTGATGAAAGACACAGTACAATAATCACATTTGGATTGTTAAGGAAACAGAAACCCATGCTCCGCCCTGTCTGCAGCCTGTGCTGAGGGCGTTCAGCTCCTATTCTGTGTTCACACAGCACTCTGCTTGTTCCAGCATTTACTGCAGTGCATTGGTAATGTTTGTTCTGCGCTAGACAGACTCGTGCCCTGAGTGGATTCCGTGGCACACTCTAAATCTTGCTCCTGTTGTAGTTCCCTTGCACTTAGTGCAGCACTCTTGGCATAGCAGGGGACTTGGTAACTGGTAGGCGAAAGTCTGATGAGGGAGGCTTTCTGATTCCTATAGTAGAATGTGGGAAAAAGTCTTATAATTCAGCTTTTATTATTGAGTTTATTCTTAGAAGAATTTCGGTTTTGTTTTGTGTTTTTATACCACCTGAAACTAGTGTATGATTTGTTTTTGTTTTCTTTTTGTTTTTCAATACAAATGTCAGGAAAAAGAAAAGTAGAAAATAAAGGTATTAAAATACAAGACAAGACAAATTAAGGTATAATAGATATAGCATCTGAAAAATAACAGTATCAATAACAGTGCTAAAAGTATGAGCACTGGAATCAGCAGGTTTTGGGTATGTTGTATAATTGCTATTGGTGATTATATATCCTTTTGTACATATTTTTTATTTATTTTTAATTTTTTGACATCAAGGATTGTAATCAGGGGCACTTACTTGATCACTGAACCACATCCCCAGCCCTATTTTGTGTTTTATTTAGAGACAGGGTCTCACTGAGTTGCTTAGCACCTCGCTGTTGCTGAGGCTGGCTTTGAGCTCACAATTCTCCCATCTCAGAGAGAATCCCAAAGTTCTGGGATTACAGATGTGCGCCATCGCACCTGGCTTCCCTTTGTACATCTTAATTTTCCTCATTCTCAAAATGAGAATAATGCTGCTTATCTTTTTTAACATGTGACACGTAAAAGCTATAGTGGCATGCCTGGCATAGAGTAAGTACTTAATAAATTGTGGCTATTATATTATTAGAAATATTGCCATTCTAAATGAAAAAAATTACAGTTTTTGCTTAGGGTATCTTTGAGTCATACCCCATACTTACATTTCTCTAACCTGTATTACACTCTTTCCTTGTTGCTTGTTAGAGCTCATGTCTCTTGAGTAGGAGCAATTTGCTGTGGACAGTTTTCTTGAGGCTTTAAAATGTTAATACTATGTAGGTCTTTAAAAAAAAAATAGTGAGATGGTGTGGCCACGCCTATAACCCCAGCAACTCCAGAGGCCAAAGGCAGGTTGATACCAAGTTAAAGGCCAGCCTCAACAATTCACTGAGACCCTGGCTCAAAACAAAAAGGGCTCAGTGGTAGAGAGCACCTGGGTTCAATCCCTAGTACCCACCCTTCCAAAAATCAGACATCAAACAAGATTTCAAAATGATCCTTTGGATACTTAGGGGACCCTGAAGATGAGAGATTGAAGCTGTTGGCCAGCTTAGAGAAGGATTTCCAGCCCGTGTTATGGTATACCGCTGTCACTGGGCTTTTGGATCGCTTTGTTTCAGCTACCACTGCAAAGCTGACCTTTGTCTTTAGGCAGTGTTGACCCTGAATGGTAAGAAGCAGTGATCCAATCTGAAAACAATCACAGCTTCACTAAAAGGAGCAAATTTAGCTGGGCACGGTGATGCAAGCTTGTAATCCCAGAAGCCCAGGAGGTGGAGATGGAAGGCTTGTGAGTTCAAAGCCAGCCTCATCAACAGCCAGGCACTAAGCAACTCAGCAAGACTGTCTCTAAATAAAATACAAAATGGGGGAGGGGTGTGGCCCAGTGGTCTGGTGCCCCTGAGTTCAATCCCTGGTACCCTGAGGGAGGAAAAAAAAAAAGAGCAAACCTAAATAATGATTTTCATTTATGAACTGAAAAAAAAATCACAAGTAAAACAGGCAGAGAAGTCTTTTAAGAGATGCCAATTCCTGCCCCATAGCTTATGTCGTTATTTCTAGTTACCATAGAAATTTTTTCCTTTAAAGAAAATTGTCATTTCATACAGTGTACAAATTATTCTTTTTTTTATTAAAATATTTTTTTTTAGTTGTAGATGGACACAATGTCTTTATTTTATTGCTTTGTATGTGGTGCTGAGGATGGAACCCAGGGCCTCACACATGCAAGGCAAGCGCTCTACCGCTGAGGTATAATCCCAGCCCCCAAATTATTCTTGATTCTATCATTAGGATTTATTTTTTTACCATGCACCCTCCTAATGATACCTAGATGGCTTGAACTCAGGGACCTTTCCTTTCTCCAACTATGTAAAATTCTGTGTGTACCTTGCTTGGGCTTCTGTTTTTTTCATAAATTATCCTTTTGCCTACCTCATGATAGAAAACTAATTTCTAAACTGACCATTAGACTCTGTAAATGTGTGCCTTGGTCATGTGCTTAGTTCATGGATCTGGGTGGGGGGATAGCCCAGAGTGGTCAGCACAAAGTGGACTGGTGTTCAGCCAGCCCCACTGGTAAGGGGCCTGCAGCCTCTTGTTTTCTACCACTAACGCCTGCTCTAGGTTTGGATCTCATGGATTATGGGATAGGATATCTGCTTCATTTGCTGGGATTTGGTCGAAACACAAGTTAAAAGTAGTTCTTTGGGAGAACAGCTGTAATCACGCGAATTAGAAACCTTACATCTCTTCTAACAATCATTAGTAAAATGCTAGCTGCTTACGTGGCAGTTAGGATGGAAAACCTAACAAACGGTTCTGAAAATAATTTTGTAATCCCAGAAACTGTAGTTTCCCTTTCCAGAAAATGTGCTGCTAAGCCTGTTATGTTTTAATGTCTGAATCCACTATTTTAGAGCTATCATTCTTAGAGAATAAAATTACTGTATTTAAAAAAAATCATTTGACAGTTGTCTTTTTCTTGCTAAAGTAAATTTTTAATAGGAAAATATTTTGTGTTATGCAGATACTTTGAAAAACAATTTGACCTATCAGAACAAACAAAATTACCAATGTTTCTTCATTGTCGAAACTCACATACTGAGTTTCTAGGTGAGTTAAAAATAAAATTTCATTTAGAATTTAAGAATTGTTAAAAAAATCAAGCTAATTCCTAAAAGTTCTATTTTTAATTCACAGACATAATGAAAAGAAATAGAGATCGGTGTGTAGGTGGAGTGGTAAGTATAAAATGGTTGTTTTTAATTTGTGATATATAAAAACAATTTGGTTAATAAGTGTGGCATGTAAAGTAATTCAGATGTCAGTTCTACACCCATTATTTGAAAGAAATGTAAGTTTACTTTGGATTTATGGGCCAGCTGTAGGAAACACAGAAACTACACTGTTCGAATTGTACTTTCTTTGTTCAAAGTACAAGAATGAGTATTGAATTCTATTCACAGGAAAATCCCATGAATTTACTTCTACGCATTCTGACACTGTGCATAATATTCTTTTTCTGTCTCTACCATTAGCCATTCGTGAATATTCTTCAGTTTAAATTTTAATAAAATTATATATTTTTACAATATCTTAAAATATTTCACCATTAGTTCGTTTTGTTTTCTTAATTTATGATCGATTGTATTTGTTTACTATTATGACTCTGATCTAGAGACTCACTCTCCTTTCTGTAATTTATATTTCAGTTCAAATAGTGCTCCCATATGGCCATTTCAATCACTAATTTTCGACCTTTCCCATAAATATCATCTGATTGTCACCTAGTTCAGGAATCAATGACAGTGATTTTTAATCTTTTCAAATCATAGACTCTTTTGAGAATTCACTTTAGAAAAATGTTCAGATGTACAGATTTTCAAATACAATTTTAGGAGAGTCTCACTGACTCTCTAGCAAAAAACAGCCATTATCTAGGCATAATAAAATCAGTTTACTGTGCCAACTAAGGGGATGGGAAATAGCCCTGAGCACCCATTATGTATCTACACTGCCTGCCCTTGAGTTTCATGTGCATTTTCTCAAGTGTTTAGCCTCTACCTCGTTTTTTTATACCACTTGTAATATGTATGCATTCTATATTGCTATGGAGTTAATGTTACTGTGCACATTTTATCTGTAATTAATTGACTCTAACTTATCCTTTTGGAACTGTACTAAGAATTGAGAGGTTTTAATTATCACCCTTAGCATAACCAGTTGTGTTTATTATGGCCTGCAGACTCTACCTCTCTTTCATTTGCTTTATTTCTAAATAACTTTTACTTGGATGATTCTGTAATAGTTTTTAAAAAATTAACACCAACAACAAATCCAACCTAAATGTTTGAGTTTTAGTAATAAAGAAATTACCAAAGAACTAATTTTCTAAAATGAGGAGTCACATTTAAAATTATTTTGCCATTAATGGAGGCTGTGTTTTCTAGTCAACTAAAAATGCTAAGGGAAAGAACGATCCCTCTATGGACAGCTGTGTATCAGATTTCTTTATTACTGAGAGCATGTTAGCCACGGTGTGTTTCAGATTCTCTGGACTCAGCAGTAATGTGACATCACTTATTAGGTAACCTACCTTTGTAAAGGAAGTGCTGTTGTTATTTTTTGTTATTGATTACAAAAATATACCTGAAGAATGAAAAACTACCTGTGAACTCCTGTATCTTTAAAGGTGAAAAATACCATTTCAGTCCTTTTTGCCTACTAAGCCAATATTATTATGTAACAATTTATAGTTTTAAAGCAACATTCTCACCTCTTTCTAGAGCTTCTTAAAATTTGCCTCTTAAGTCCTTTCTCTTCTAGAAAAAATATATACTCAAACAGAAAAATTCAGTGTTTTTAATAGTGGTATATTTCCAAGCTTGAAAACATGGCTGCCCTTCTATGGTGATGCTGGTACAGACACCAACACAGCACTCTAGAGAGAAATCCTAGGCAGCTAATTCCTTGCTTCATGTCATTGGAGATGACAATAAGTTGTAATTGTGAAACCTTAGTGAAAATTAAAATTGTAGGGGCTATCACATCTGAAAACCCTATGATCTCAAAATCCTTACATTCATCTATTCTTTTTGCTTAGAAAGCCTTAGTGTTAGAATTTTAAAGAGTAATTATTATAATAAAATTATACCTGTGTATCCCTAGGTGCATTCATTTGATGGTACCAAGGAAGCAGCAGCTGCTTTGATTGACCTGGATCTTTATATAGGGTTTAATGGTTGGTACGTTCTTAGGTTTTTTTTGTTTAACTTTTATATTAAGTATGTTTCTTAAATTGTTTTATAATGAATTGCTGATATTTATTTTAATTAAAGTATATGTGTTTTGCATTGATCCTGGCCCAAGAATTTTAGTATTTATGTAAGAAATGAAACAGTACTATTTACTATTACAAGTGAAAGCTTGAAAGTTTTAGACTGCTACTCTGTTCTAATAATGGAAACAGTCTGCTGTAATCAGCAGCTAGCTGCTTTTAACAATCCAATTTATTCCCAAGTCATTTTATCCCTTTAAAATATATGGTTTATAGCATTGTGTACACATATACATGTCACGTCTGATCATGGGAGAAAGGTTATTCTTTGACAATCACTTGTATATATATTTGTATCTCTGTAGGCTAAAAAACCTGGCTTAAACCAGTTAAGAAACAGGTATAAAGTTACTCCAAGTGTAAGAACCTGTGTCCTCTGGCTCCTGGCTCAGTGACCTTTCTGCTGTAACCCCACACTAAACCTCAGACACCAGTGCAGTCACTGGCATGGCTTGGGCCTGGACTGGTTTTGTGTCAGATGTATAAGTTTCCACCAGGATCTTTGCACAGGATGTCAGTGTAGCTCATTAAAATAAATCACAAAATAGTACAAGACTTGCTTTCCCTCTTCAGTGTTTCTTTCCAATGATCACTTTCCTGATTACATATTTTTTAGCCAAAATCTTCAAGAAATAGAATTACTTATTTGCTGTAGAGTTCAGGGTTTAAATGTTCTAGGTGCCCCTTTCATATTTAAATTAATGGTTTGGTTAACTTATAAATTAATATTCAAAGGGGTACATGCACAGTGATTAAAAAATCAAGTAGAGCTAAAGACATATAAACAGTTATCACAACCACCACCCAGCATGCTTTGGGCTCTAAGTCAGTGCTATGCCAGTGGCTGTCCAGAGACAGCCACTTTGCTGTGTGTCACAGTATTTCCAGATTATACACATCTACTCTTGTCTTCTGATTCATCCCCTTTGTCTATTCTCATTATAAGCACTGGAATTCTTCTCTTACTAACTCCACCTCCATCATTTCTTCCAGTGTAGATATTTCAGAATTTTTTGAGTTATGCATATTCAATGTTTTCATTATGTCTCTCTCTATATATTGTTGACTGCTGACCCATGTGGTGTACCACTTTTTATTTTCCTGAAGTAACTTTTCTTGGCTTTCTTCAAACTTTGAAGCCCTCTCATACTTGCCACAGCTCTATAAAATGTTTTTATGTTTTTCCCCACGAGGAAATCTATTTAATCTGATAGCTCCATTAGTTCCAAACCCTTCTTTCTGTTTCACTTTGGACTAGTGTCTTGTCTGACAGCACTCCTGAGGTCTCATATGTTACTTGTTTTGATAGTCCACATTCTTTGCTTCCTAAGAAAGTTTTCATGAGAAGAAAAATTTTTGAGATTTCTGCATGTTTGAAAGTGAACTTATTCTTCTTAAAAGATTTACTGGATAGCAAATGAAAGAGGGGAACCCACTTTTGGTTGGTAGTTTTCCTGGGCATGCAATTCTAGATGAGAAATCATTTTCACTGAGAATTTACATTGTGTGATCAGTAGGTTTCAGCTGATAATGAACAGTTAGTTAGTTGATTGTTATTCTGATTCCCAGTCTCTTCTTGGAGACCTTGTTTTTCCTTTGGAAGATTTTAGTTATGTCTGGTATGATGGTATTTCACAAAGATGTGTTTTGATGTTCTTGTTTTGTTTTCTGGTCACTCTTCGTGCTACTTACTGGCCCCTTCCAGCTGGAGGCTTACGTCAGTCCTGGGGAAATTTCTTTTATATATATATATCTCCCCCAGATTGATAAGTCTGATATTTTTTATTCTATGATTTTCATCTGTATTTTTCCTTGTTATAGAAAGTGCTTTATTTTTAAACCTTTTTAAAATTATTTTTGTTTTCAGTCTTTGAATGCTTTTAAAAATACCAGTCTTAACAGATACAGTATCTCTCATCTCTAAAAAGATATGAATTATAGTTGAAAAATGTGATTGCTTTATTGCTTTTATTTCTTCCTTTGTTCTCTCATGATTGGGGCTTTCTTCAAATGGCAGTTCTTCACTATTTAAAAAAAAAAAAAGCTCCTCTCTGTAGGAGCAGTTCATTAATTGGGAAGCTCAGATGGCCAATTGACTTTTCCACCAGGGATTCCCAAATGTCATTTTTAAGAAATCTTTTACTGGGTTGATTCATTTGTCCAAAAAGGGATCCTCTGGTCCCTGCTAGAAAAGTAGGGTAGGGTCTTAGAACTGTACCTAACAGTGTCCTGGAGCGAGATGGGACTAGAGGACTCATTGCAGCAGTCAGTCTCGTCAGCCCGCCTCACCCTTGCCCTCCACTCATCTGTGTTCTCCAGCCCTCTCTGATTTGGGTTTGCCTCCTTCCCCAAATCATAGGTAAGTACATCTGGGAGCCCCATCATTTCTTTACCTGGACTTGTAAAATTATTCCTGTTTCTCTCCCCTGCTCTATCCCGAATTTCTATCTCATTCTCAGGTTCTCAGAAATGTCTTGGGTGGTTTGCTTCTTTTTAATGTGTGTCTCTGCAGACACATAACATTTAAGTCACTTAGCATTTAAACAGGTCATTTATCATTTCTCCATCTGTTTTCTATGTTGTGGTTCAAGGTTAACCAATTTTACTAGTTTTGATTTCTTGCCCCCCGCCCACCGCCTCCCTCTTCCTCTCCACTAAAAGAAAATAAAAAGAACAAATGTTTACTGATTTTGCCAGAGAATACTTGTTTTATTTTCCTTGTTAGTTTGGGTGAGGTGATTTTCAAGAGATAGTAAAAAAGATAAGGGGTTTCCAGGGTTAAGGAGGGAGGGAGGGATGAATAGGCACAGCACAGAGGATTTCTTAGTGAAACTACTCCAGATAAAATTATGATATATCTATGTTGTTTGTCCAAACCCACAGAATGTGTATCACCAATAGTGGACCATAATATCAATTGTGGGCTTTGGGACCATGATGATGATTCATTGTAGGCTCATTAATTCTAACAGATGTATCCCTGTGCTGTGGGATTTTTAGAGTGTGGTAGGCTGTGTTTACACAGGGGCATGAGATGTTATGGACAATGTTTTACCTTCTGCTCAGTTTGGCTATGAACATACAACTGTTCTAAAAAGGATTTTAAAGTTAAATTTATGATCACAATTTTTTTTTAAATACAAGGACAGTATTAGTTGTCGTCATATAATATCCCAAACCTCACTAGCAAATTGCAGTAAGCACCCAGGTTCACAATCATGGGTCTTGGGTCAGTTGGAAGTTGGCTGACACAGGCTGAGCTCTTTGCCACAGGTCATGTTTTCATTCTGGGCACCCAGGCTGAAGAGGTAGCAACTCCTCAGTGCATGCTTACTCATCATGCCATCCAGATGACATAAGGGTACATTGCCTATGGTCGTCTCATCACATTAGCTTAAAACAAGTGTTGAAGCCACAGACAGATTCAAAGAGTGGAGTTCATTCTTTCTACTAAGAAACCGTGGCAAAGGTGGATATCTAATTCTGTTAAAGGATGCTGAGAATTAGGAGCAGTAATCCAGTGTCTCAGGGGCTGAAAATGAAAGTTAACCGCCTTATGAACACCTCTCAGTTATGCAAATAAATTTTTAAAAAGTTAAGCTTTTACTTAAACTGATACAAAAAAATAATTGAAAAATCAATTGGTAAACCTGAAAAAATGCAGTTCTAGCTGAAATGATTTTAATTTGGATTCTGGAAGGATAAGAATGTACATATACAAAAATTTCTAAGGTATATTGAACACATTATGTGGTTTTGTTTTTTATCATTTATGGTATGAAAAAGTCACTAAATGCTACGTTTAAAGTAAATATACACTATTTTTTTTAAGCTCACTGAAAACTGAGGCTAATTTGGAAGTCTTGAAGTCAATACCTAGTGAAAAATTAATGATCGAAACTGGTAAGTTGATGTTTTCCTAACTTTTCATATTAAAACATACTCCCCTCCAAAAAATAGCTAGAGAAATAAATGGGACTTCAATATCACTGCTAAATATCTTAAAGTAGCATGTTGAGCTTCAATAGTTATATTTTCCTGAAGACCTTTTTTTTTAATTGGTGAAGAATTTATGCAAGAGGTTTTTATTTTCAATTTTATAAGTTTGGCTAAGCCTAAAAACTTCAAAATACAAATAAAAGGGCAGGGTAAGCCAGGCGCGGTGGCTCAAGCCTGTAATCCCAGCACTTAGGGAGGCTGAGACAGGATAATCGCGAGTTCAAAGCCAGCCTCAGCAATGGCGAGGTGCTAAGCAACTCAGTGAGACCCTGTCTCTACATAAAACACAAAATAAGGCTGGGGATGTGGCTCAGTGGTCGAGTGCCCCTGACTTCAATTCCCAGTACCAAAACAAACAAAAAAGGGCAGGGTATGTGTGTGTCTTCATCCAGAGCTTCAAGATATACTCAAAAAATTTGACAAAATGTCTTGTTTATAATGTCTATCACATTTTTAAAGTTAACTGAGAAAACAAATTGTGTAAAATTTTAGAATCTATTTAAAACAAGAGATAAAATCTAAAATTTTTCTAAACCCTGTAGCTCAAGGCTTTTATGTCATGCCTTTAGTAAAGTTGAGACTGAGCCGCCTGGGAAATAATAATTTTATTTCCTTGGGAAGTCATGAAATGAAAAAATTTTTATTAAAATACAATATTTGTAAAATGTGTAACCTATTTATTATAATGAGTAAAGAAGTATTCAAAACCAGTTTCACATTTAGAAGTGGCACTATAGATATTTTCTTAAATGTTTTCATGTTAGAATTATATTCCTTTTATGTTTAGGTCCTTCGTTAATTTATAATTTATATTTGTTTTAATTTATATTTGTTAGGTTTAAGTCTTTTGTTAAATATAACATAAAAGTGAGTCTTAATGTTTAAAATGCAATTTGAGATTTTATCTCATGCTTTTCTTAGACCTGTTTTCAGATCCGTTAATTTCACTGCTTTAGAAGCTGGATCATGGCTTAAAGGTTTTGTTATGTTTGATAATATTCATAAAAACAATTTAAAAAAGTAAACCCTTTAACAGATACTTCTTTAACCTAACTCTAGATGCACCTTGGTGTGGAGTCAAAAATACACATGCTGGATCAAAATATGTAAAAACTTCCTTTCCTACAAAAAAGAAATGGGAAAATGGACATTGTTTAAAAGACAGAAATGAACCCTGTCATATAATGTAAGTGTTTTGCTTTTATGGTCTTCAAAAATTATTGATAACCACCACTAAATGCCACTTACAAAATGAAGTCAAGGGACAGAATTCAAGTTTTGTAAAATCCAAATCAAGTTCTGGTCAGTCTTTAACAAATATACAGAACAGTGGTACATGTTAGAACTGATGAACCTGCAGTGACACATCTTCATGACCCAAAGTTCAAGTTCAGGTCAAAGACCATTTTAATAGTGATTTGGAGGAATCTGAATTTGTACCTCTTGCTGTATCTCAGCTCAGTGATTTTTATTATAGCAATGAAAAATCCATTGATTTTGGTCATCTGTCATTTTTGTAGGAACAGGAAAAGATCTTAAAACTATTCATATAATCAAGCACCTTACCTCATTTAAGTTTATTCTTATGCACCTTCATTGCTGTTTGTAATCAGTCAGCCTTAGCAGACCTTTTATTAATGATACTTGCATTTTAAATGATTTGGCAACCTGAGTAAGTTTAGGAAATCACACATTTCTTTAAGCCTCAGAACAAAATGACAAGTGATAGAATTTCCTTTTCCCAATCAAAAAACAAAAAAAGGCAGAACTTCATAGTACATGTCCTAAAATGCAGTAATTGAGTCATTTTGTTTATAATTATAGCACATGTGAAGATACTCATGTGTCTAAAAATGACAATGAATCTTACAACAAACTAGGAAAACTGGTTTTATCATTTTCATGGGCACATGTCCAATTTAACTGGGACCATAGACATAGCAACTGTCTGCCTTGAAAGGAACTAGGAGTGCTTTAGTGACATTTCAGTTGTTTACTAAGCATGACTGGGAGTTAGGCCAATCAAAGATATCCCAGTCAAAGATAAACACCTTGAGCAAAGGCAGACAAGGAAAGGACTTGGCTGATTCACAACAGTGAGCCTAGTGTGGGTAAGTAGGATACATGGGTTAGGTAGAAGGCAGCAGAGTGAGGCTGTATTGTCTGGGCTCTTGTATACCAATCTTAGTTTTGACTTTATCAGGACCCAAAGGATTTCAAGCAGGAGAATGGCATGACTTTAAGGTACCACTGGTAATCAGTGTAGGGAAGGACATTTGAAAGGAGGTGGGTAGTAGGGATTGTACAGGTCTTCCATAACTGAAAACCTATGCCTAGTGTGCTATATAAACAAAACTATTAAATTTCTAAGGATAATATACATTTTTACTTTTTTTTTTTTTTTTTTTTTAAGAATAACTTCAGCTTTAGGCCACTGAAACCACATAAATATAGACTGGATGCAAGAGATGTTTGAAGATTGTCATAAATTTTGTATTGTCAATTCCTTTGGGTGTTCACAGTCAAGATACTCCTATAAAGGGAATAGAAGACTTATTACAGAGTATCTAAATGTTTAATTTACACTAGAACCTTCTAATTCATGTATTAAAAAATTCCACCTCTATGTAATAGTTAGGAAACACTAGTGATAATTATCATTTTAGGTAAAGAAAGTGAAAGATAGACCCCTGGGCTGTTCTCTGTTTTACAGAACAGAAAGTATAGGAACATAAAACCCTCACCCTCAACCACACTTTCTTCTTTTGCTGGCACTCTTAGTGATCATGTAGCCATTTCTCACTATCTTTAAAGGACGAGTTCTTCAAGCGGTGGCTTAGTAAGTCTGAATAAACAAAATTTGGGGTGCTATCCTCCCAATTATTATACATATACAAGTAAAACCAACCCAAAGCAGAAAAGTACTTACCCTCATTACATGCAACATACATTTCCTCTCAATTTTTAAAATGTTCATCATGACTCACTGAAGTGTTATGACCTACAGTTTTAAAGGATGCCTCATTTCCAGTGGGTTAATGCCACGATTGTGGTACACATAGTATAGAAGGCCAATTTTAAATTTACTTGATCCTGTTTCTTGGCTCTATTTCTATCCGAGACAGCTTCAGAACTTTGTCTCTAATTGCTGCCACTAAGTTTTTCTATCGACATTGCTAAAAAACTTTAATAACTGTAAAGCTTATTGTGTTAAAGGTAGAACAAGGACTGTAAGTGAAAAAGATTATATACCTTTAGAACAGAATACATGCTTGGAAATTTAACCATCCTTTTTTTGTTTTTGTTTTAGTCAAATACTGGAGATAATGTCAGCAGTAAGAGATGAGGATCCACTCGAATTAGCCAATACGCTATATAACAACACCACTAAACTGTTTTTTTCCTGACATTTAATTGGTATATCTTTCATTTTCCATCATGTATATAAAAATTTCACGATAAATCTAAGTTTTAATAAAGAAAATTCTCTGGGTGTCATCTAAATAGGTATCACTACACATCATCTTCAGTTTTAGCCATAAAATCAGGATTTTTAAATATAATTTAATGCCTTCGTTTAAAATAATAGAAACCTGTTTTCATTGTGTAATACAATCAAGTTTGAAGTCAATTTTATAACACTTCAAACAGAATGGCTGATTTTACCTAAAAATTAAACAGTACATTGTTTATATCAAAGTTAAGTTGATATAAGCCAATTGCTCAACTTTCAGTCTCATGACTTTTGAACCCAGCTCAACTACATTGCTCCTCTAAATTCAAAAAAGTTCTCAGTTGCTTCTAGCTAGCTAATTTTGTCCTCATTTTTAAATCATCCTATAGCCTTTCTCCTGTGGTCCAAACGGTCTTTCCTTGACTTTAATGTGATTTCCTGATTTGCAATTTCATTCTCCCATCCATTTTAAAGAAAAACTAAGGTCTAAAGTTAGATACATAACATTATATAATTTCACTGAGGAATTTTTGGCACAGTTGACGCACCATATGATTATTTTATCTATTAAAAAGCTATTTGTTCAAATTTTGTCATAAAAACGTGAAAACACTTTATTCTATGTACAATAATGTACACAAATTTAAATAGGTCACCAAAGAGACCAGAAGTAATTAAAGAGGTATATTTACAGTAGCACATCACAGTAAACGGAAAACCATTCACAGATTCAACATTGATACTGTTTTTGTGCTTGGTTACACACTGAAGTGAAGCATATTACTCCATTTTGGATGAACTGAATTTTAAACAAATACCTCAATGATTAGTAAATGCTATTTTAATCAGTCAGTGTCATCATTAATAAATTCTTCAGCTGCTGCGCCTGTGTGCTGAATCCCTCCATTTCTTTCTCTTTGAACATCATCATCACAATCTGTACTATCGTCTTCGTTCAATTCCTGGTCAGATTCAGCAGCATCTTCCCTTATAGCTTCCTCTGGATTTTCATTTTCATTGGGTGCAATAAAGCCGTTGTTGTTAGAGATATTTGCATTATCCTTGCTATCATCTTCGATGTACACTTTTTGATGGCACATTGGACAAGTATCTTGGATGTACAGCCATTTCCGAAGGCAGAGTGCATGGAAATAATGATTACATGGTGTTATACGAGCCGATGTTGTAAACTCATGATAGCAAATTGCACATACATCATCTATTTCTTGCAAGCGGCTCCCTTTTATTTCAGGAAGTGAATTAATTTTCTTAACAGCAGTTCTACGATTCATAAATGTCTTCCAGCCATTTTTTGCTTGTAAGTAGATGTTAAAATAGGCATGTAGGCACATCATACAAGCCCGAATTTTACTTCCTGACTCAAACATCATAGTATAAGCCCCATTTCCAAACATTACTACTCCAAATATAAATTCAATAATATTGCCTGTTGAACGAACATAGTAGACGTAATCATCAAGCTTTTCCCAGAGGACATTATAATAGCCATCAATCATGAACAGTGTGTAGACAGTGAGAGAAACAATTACTTTTAAGCAAAGTTCCACACAAAAGGCTGTAACTGCAAACAACCATGTATTTAGTGCATAATGATGCCAAAGAACATAACTGAGTAAAACAGGAAGAATAAACAGGCAAGCAGAGACAAACAGAACAGGAAAATGTCTACGAAAAGATGAGACATGGGAGGCACTGAGAGACATTAATACAGGGTCTGTCATTCCATGGATGAAATGCAGGACTGCAGTTAATAAAAGGCACATGTTTCTACTTAAGCGAATAAGTCTCTCTTCTGGTCTTAGCCCACTTAAACCAGTCTGAAGAGCCAAAATAAAAAATAAAACAGGTGCTACAAAGCCAAGCCGCCTGTCATCTTCTTCAGTTGATCCAATAAAGGCCAATATTCCAAGTCCCAAATAATGGGCTATTGAGGAAATTACAGCACTCATGCCCAGGACAGTCAGTGTAGAATCACATCCACTAATTATAAGATTGCAAATGAGGTCCCAGAAATCATCCCAAGAAATGAAAAAGGACTCAGTTTCATTTGCCATCCTTAAAATGTACATTAACACTGTAGCCTGAGCTGTAATTCTTGTTAGCCAGAACACTCGAAGTATATCTGGGAAACGAATCCTCTTCCATGTGTCCTCCATCAATAACTGTAATCCATAAATTCGATACATGTGCCTCACTAAAAGATAAACATATCGTGTGGAATAATAAAACCACTTAAGTTTCACTGCCAAGACAAGCACTGTATTTAATATGAGAATCAACGAAGAAGTAAAAACTAAAGTCTCTCTGATATGTAAGGGTAGCTCTGTGATTAAACCTATTACAGGAACCAACAGATCCAAAATAATTAACTGTGAATAGATGGAATGAATCTGGAGTAGTGTGATATATCCAATTCCAAATGTTAGCTGTAAAACAATGAGTGCCATCCATAATGAGGGCCCTTTTCGAGGAAGCAGCTCAATTCCAAAAGCTGATGTGTTGTAGGCACCATAGAAGTCAATGTGCAAAGAAGCATAATAATTCACCAACACTGAAGTTGCAGCTAATAGAAAGGCTGAGCTGTACATGTAAAACTTGAAAAGTGATCGCTGTGACAAGATAAGAACAATACTGGAAACAAATATACCTAAAAAAGAAAGAAAAAGGTCATTTGAATGAAATATTTTAAAGTATGTTTTATACTAATAATTATTACTTAATTATGAATTTTCCAAAGTTATGAATATTAAGCCTTAAGACAATTTAAGGCTAAGGGCCAATAAGGTTTTGTAAAGTCACATTTCAAGCAAACCTAACATTATTTTTAAAAATCTCACCCCCAATTTCCAAAGTAATTCCATCACACTGGATGTCAGGCATGAAAATTTCTACATTATCTTCAGGACACATTTGTAGGGATATGTACCTTTTAATAAGTTCAAAACTCAGAAGAACATGTCCTTTGGAATTTCATAATCATTATGAAATACAATAAAAATTTAACTAGATCAAAAACTACTAATTAAAAATATCCAATATGGAAAACATTCGTTCCATTAAATCTTATAATTCTTTCATTTTAAAAATCTTCCAAGAAATCAAGTTTAAGTTTTATATTTCTTCCAGTTGTGAATCCTTACCAGCTCTTGTATTTTTCCTGCTCCATAAATTTGAGCATTCTCCAAGGGTCCAAATTGGTTTTTTTTTTTTTTTTTAAACATACTTTCCTTCAGATTTCAACAATGCTAAGTTCCCTTTTCCCTATGCATTACTGAATTCATTTCTTCAAATAGCCAACCCTTTTTTTCAAATTACAAAAGGGACATTCAGAAGATCAAAACATGTTAAAAAATAATGTGACAGTCCCCTCTCCCACTCCACATGTGACCACCATATGAACAGTCTGATGATATACACTGGCCCCATCTTCCTTTGTGCTCTGGCAAAATAAATTTTTTTTAAATGAGATTACAATAAACACATTATACAAGGTTTTAACTTTGGGAATGACATCCAAATATTCACCTAGTTTAACTCTCTATGGTTGGGATTTTAAATGTCCCCCAAAAAGTCATGTGCAAAGGCTTGCTCCCCAATGTATCAGTGTTCAGAGATAGGACCTCTGAGAAATGATGAGATCAGGAAGGCTCTGAGTTCATGAATGATTAATCCATTTATGGACACGTAATTTAATGGGCTACTGGGAGGTGTTAGAAACTTTTGGAGATGGGGCCTGGTTGGAGGAAGTAGGTCATTTGGGGTATGCCCTTCAAGGATATATTTGGTCCCTGGGCACTCTCCTTCCTGGCTGCCACATGGTGAGCAGGTCTGCCTTATCACATGCTCCCTCTGTCTTGATGTTCTGCCTCAGAACAGGCCCAGAGAAAATGGGAGTCAAGTGACCATGGACCAAAACTTCTGAAATCATGAGCCAAAATAAACTTTTTCCTCCTTTAATTTCCTCTGGTATTTTGTCACAGACAAAAAGTTGACTAACTCACACTCCTACATTATAAATGCAAAACTTAAAATTTCTAAAGCCTAATTCTCCTTAAACTAGAATGAGTTTTTCCTTGTGATTTTTGATTTCAGTTGAAGGTACTATTATTATTCTTCAATAAAGCTACAGGCTCCACACTCCTAAGCCTTGCCAATTAGTCCCTAAATTCTTTCTTTTTTTTTTTTTGGTACCCGGGATTGAACTCAGGGGTACTTGACCACTGAGCCACATCCTCAGCCCTATTTTGTGTTTTATGTAGAGACAGGGTCTCACTGAGTTGCTTAGTGCCTTGCCATTGCTGAGGCTGCCTTTGAACTCGCAATTCTCCTGTCTCAGCCTCCCAAAGTGCTGGGATTACAGGCATGAGCCACCGTGCCTGGCTTAGTCCCTAAATTCTATAGACATCTTTTCCTCCTTTTCCTTCATGACACCAATCTGTATCTAAAAACTCATTTTGTACAAATCTATCCAAAGCTGTTGCCAAATTGCCTTTATTCATTTCTTTGCTCAAAATACATTCTTCAGTGGCTCTGAAATTGCAATCAACTAAAACCTACACTCTTTTGGCATTCAAGGATTCAACTTGCTATTTACAGTGGTACTGCCCTCAACATATGCACACATGCACATATACACAAACGTGCCACACTTCTGTTTCCCAAACACATTCCTTACTCTACCATAATTACACCTGTGTTTACAATGCTCTCTCTGTGCCCCACTAACCTCCCCAAACTGACTGGACAGACTGGACAGATCTACCCATTCTAGGGACCTACTTTCTTTGACAATGACTGTTCCCCTTCAGCATACCTACAGAATTTAAGTGAATCACCCAACAGTCGTGTACCACCTGAAATTGCAGTTTGTACTTATCTGTATCATCTACCTTATTAAACAATGGGTCCCTGATAGCTAGCAAGGATCCCACAAGCCTGTATTACAAAATAAGGTCATTACTACTCACTAGAGAAATAAATGGTTTGGATTTCTGTTGTCTGGATTATGTTTTTAAAGGCATTCACGAAATACAGCCTGCTTAAAAAATTAAATTTATGAAAGGGTAAAACAAAGCTGAGAAACCATAGCTTGGGATATGGAAGAAGCGACAAATGCTAATTAAATACCCACCTGGCCACTGTACTTCATGTAATCAAGAAAGATGCTGCATGTTACAGTAGAAGCATTTTACAACATGTTACATGTAAAAGCAAGGGCATGTTCCAGTTCCTGTAAGTGATGACTTTGCCCACAGACTTAAAATTTATCCTGTGCCTATGTTATAGGTCACTTGTAAAAAAAACACAAAGGACACAATAAGAATAAGAATGAACTGCTTCTCAATCCTAGTAAGCCTCTAGTACGTTCCCAAAGAGCACAGATCTGGGTGCTTTCAGTAGAAAATGTGTTGTTGTTGTTGTTTTTCTTTTAAGAATTAGAAACTTTTTTCATACAAGCTAACAAGGAAATGGAATGAATTCAGCCTACTGTATACTATATGTGATCTTACTTTCTCTATGTGAAAAAACAAGTCAATACTTTTCCTGAACCATTCGTCTAAGTTGAATCAAAACAAAAATAAAATAACTTCAGTTGTTTTATGTCACTTAAAAGGGAGAAAGTCAACAGAGACTATAAATGATTTTTGTCAATGTGCTATTCCAGTTGGTAAATTAATCATCTCCACTGACTCCTCATGAGCTTTGCTGTAAGTTTATAACCAATCCTTTTTATTCTAATTTTTTTTCCCCTGAAGCTCTTTTTTACACACAAATAAAGGAATGATTTGGGTGTTGGATACTTCTGGATAAACAGTACCACTGTGCTTTATGCAAATATACCAAAGCAAAAAAAAAGGAAAAGGATAAGATAGGATAAATAATACAGTGAGACTACAGCCTCAACGTTTGAATGTGACCTAGGAAGTAACAGTCTAAAACTATTCTTGCCTGAGTAAAATCACACTCCCAAGGTATAATTTCAAGATCAGCATAAACTTGTTTTAATTCCTACCCAAAGTTTGTTGGTAGATGAGGTTTTTTATTTTTATTTTTAATACTCATGTTCCTATATTTGAGATGGGGGAAGAATCAGCTCTCATTTTACAGAAAAAATACTTATTTTCCAAGTAATAAGTCTTCAAAGTAACATTCCCTCTGGTGACCTTTAGGGATTACTGTTAATAATATCAAAGTTTCCTTGCATTTTCACAAGTTTCAGGAAACTCTTGGTATTTATCCTGTAGGTCTATTAAAATAAAGCTCAGGAATTGTTTTTTAGTAAGACTTATAAATAACCTGCTTTATAAAGAAAAACCACCTCGGGACACTGAAGAGTGAAACCACAACTCAGGGATTTCAGTCCAATTCTCCAGTGACCATACTTTCATTGAGGTTGCTATTTATGAACTCAATTCATGAAAGAGTTCAGGACCTTTTCAATCTGGATTACCAAAACCAAGCAAATAAAAATAAGCAAATGAGGGGGGAAAGGAGGGGAAAAAAAAAACCCACCATGCATTTATACAATGAAGAGTTAACTCTGTGTGTGTGTAAAGTCTGTTCACTCTTAACCTCTTCTGAAAACTTATGATTAAAAGTAGAAGGAAAGAGGAGATAATATTTACAGTTCTCCAGATCCCTTAAATACCTTTAAAATCACCTAAAGCAAGCTGTGAAAAACATTTCAAGATCTGATAAAGATGGAGAAGCACAGCAATAAATGTTATTAGTACTTTCACCCAAGGTAGCCCAAGGCAATGAAATTTAGGACAAAGTAAATAAAGCATCTTGGAAGGTTGTTAATCGGTTAGTAAACCTGATAAAGAAAAAAGTATGTCACACAAAGACAAATTTGCTATCAAGCTCTCATTTTAGGTTAAAAAAATAAACCTTGATATTCTAAGTCTTCTATTCATTACAGTTTTGTGTTTAGCTTGTTGGTGCACACCTGTAATCCTGGCAACTCAAAATGCTGAGGCAGGAGGACCACAAGTTTGAGGCCAACCTCAGCAACTCAAGACCCTGTCTCAAAATAAAAAATAAAAATGGCTATGGATGTAGCTCAGTGGTAAGGCATCCCTGGGTTAAATCCCCCTTACCAACAAATAAATAATAAATAAAGTTTTGCCTTTGAACTAAAACTGTAACAAGTGTTTTTATTAGAAGTATGCAAACATGGATTTAGAAGAAAAAAAAACGCCAAACCCTACTGTGGCATTAAATGAAGAGTTAACCAAGTTTTTCTAGTCTTTTACCTATCTGTAGTGTTGTTAAATATATATTTGGTCTTCATCCAAATTCCTAACACATTGCTCCTAAAATCTTTTGAATCTAGAGTAACAAGACTGTTTTGTATGCTAAGGAGGTCACTGAGGGGCTCCTGGATAGCCTCAGATGGGGGCTGGCTGACCACCAAATGATTAGAAGGCTGGAACGTTCTGTGCTGCTCTCAGCCCCCAAGTCTGAGGAGGTGAGAAGGGTTGAAGGTCAAGTTGCTAAATCAGTGGTCAATGATTTAATCAATCATGCCAACATAATAGAGCTGCCACAAAACCCCAAAAGGACTAGGTCCTGAGGCCTTCCAGAGAGCTGGGCACATGGAGGTTCCTAGAGAGTGGTGGGCCCCAAGAGGGCAGGCAAACACCACATTCTTCCCCTTCTCCTCCCTGGCCTGTGCATCTTTTCCATCTGAATGTCCATCTGATTGCCCAGTCTTTACAATAAATAGTAAGTGTATGTAAAGCATTCCCCTGAGTTCTGTGAGCTGCTTTAGCATGCTAAGTGAACCAAGAGGGGGTCGTGGGGACCGTGGCTTATAGACCACAGGTCAGACACGCAGGCCACAACCTGTGTTTGTGAATGGTACCAGAAGTTTAGAGGCAATCTTATGAAACTGAGCCCACGATCAGTAGGTTCTGATGGTACATGTCAGCATTAAATTGAAGGACACTCAGTGGTGATCCTTGAAGAATGTGTCACAGAATTGGTTGACAGTAAGAAGAAATCTCCACACATTTTGGTGGCCAGAAGTAAAGCATTCAGGGTTGGTGAGAATAGGATACTTTTTTTTTTTCTATATTATGCTATTTTACTAAGTTTCTTATACATTTTGACAAATTATTAAGCATACATTCATACATAAATATACACACCTTTTCTATTTTGCTTTTTTTGGATGCTGTCTTTTGATTAACAGGTTTCCGATGTTAACCTCATTTATCAATCTTTATTTTCTACATTTACTTTTATGTACTTCTAAAGTATTTCCCCCTTACTCCAAGGTTGAAAACAAAATCCACATTTCTTCTAAAAATTTAAAGGTCTGCATTTCACATGTAGGTATTAGGTTCACTTAGAAAGTGAATTTACTTTACAGACATGAAGTAAGGATCTAGTATAATTTTTTCCATATGAATAAGTAAATGACCACTAATTAGTTCATATTTACCTCAGCATACTTTAGTTCTACCTTGAAACACATCAAGTTGCTATACGTAGATATAGATGGTCTATTTCTGGACTATATATTCTGTACTACTGGTTTATTTGTCTATCCCAGAGATTTTCAACCAGGACTGAAGTTTTGCCTGTTAGAGGACTTATAGCAAAATCTACAGACAGTTTTGGCTGTGTGCGCGTGCGTGTTGGGGGTGTGCTACTGGCATATAGTGGGAAAAATCCTACCATACACAGGACAGCACCCTCCCAACACAGAATTACCCTGTCCGAAATGACTATAGTGCCTCTACTGAGAAACACCAGTCTATCCCTTTGCCTGTCATGATTACTTCTGTTTCACTTTCTCACTTCACAGGTTTTCTGGTATCTTTCTGTGGCACCAAAATTAACTATCTCATTCAGCACTAAAAATAATGACCTCATTCTTTTCAAGAACTTTATCATATGGCTAGGCCTAATACAAATAATAGATTTCCATCTAATACACATTAAAGTTTGAGCTTGTTATTATTTCCAATAGTGCTCAAAAGAGTATCCTTGGTCAGTCTCTGTACAGCTATAAACCCTAGATCAAATCCACAGAACTGGAACCACGATTCAAAGGTACAGAGAAAATGTCGGTAACAGTGCAAATGGTTTTATACAGAAGTTAGAACCTACCAAAACCATATAAATTTTCCTATTTCAAATAATAATGTTGCCAAATGTACTTTTTAATCATACTTTGAACTCTTTACCAATCTAATAAGTAAAATTCTCTTATGAATGTATTTAATGACAGATGAGGCTAAGTCACACTTTCTTTTGCTTATTGACCATGTGTATTTTGTTTATTGTGAACTCTAAGGCCCATTTCTCTAAGTGAGCGTAAGGTTCTTAAAATTTTATAATTGACTGTAAAACTCTTACTATTTTGCCCTCAGTTTGTCATTTTTAAGAATTGTTTTTTGGAGGGTGAACTTTGCTGGGGATCAAACCCAGGGCCTCACTCATGCTAGGCAAGCCCTACACTCCCAGCCCCAAGGATTTTTTGTTTTGTTTTGCCATAACCAAGTTTTTCATTTTTATGTACTTTCATTTGTAAGATTTTCCCTCGTAATTTCTAAGTTTCTTTTATGTTTAGAAAATCCTTTGCCACCTCAATGAGTACCTACTACCATATGAGTAATGCTGTTAAACCCCTATGCTTGCATTTTCTGCCTTGGATATAAGTTTGCTAATTCAGCATTATGCTGCTCTGAATTGAATTTCATTTAGCATTTAACACTTGTTAAGAAAGAGCCTTAAGTTCTTAAACATTCTATATATTGTCCTATGACTTTATTTGAAGCTCCAAAATGAGATGCTTTACCTTCTGACCTGTTGACATCTCAAATTAGTTTGATACCCAAAGTACAGTTGCTGTACCTTCTTGTAGGCAGAGAGGAATAAACACTTTAAACACTACAAAAAAAACAACAAAAAACTGGTAATGCTTGAAAAAGGTGAGGTTGACAACTGAGATTGACAAGTATTGAGTAGTACTGAGAAAAAACTGAAGCAATAAAAATTAATTTCAACTACCGTCAGTATCTTTTACACACCCGCCTGTCATTTTAGAAAACCATTTGCTTTTATTTAGGAGTTAATGTTTTAGCAGGAAAATCAGTACTTTTCGTTCTTACAAACATGAAAAATTAGCACAATTACACTGGCATGATATAAGGAACAGACAGATGATAGATTTGAAAAATATTTATTTCTCACAAAAACTGACCCAGAGAATATTCTGAGGTCAAAACATTTTGCTGATGCCTTCAAAAAAATTAAAATACATGTAACAATGTATGGTCTTAAATGAAACATTAAAATTTTTTTTAAAAGTGAAGACACTAACAGCCAACACTTAAATAGTGTTTGAAAAGGTTACATCCTAACTCATTTACTGTTCTAAGTGCTAAGAAATACAATCATCATCCACCTTTATAAAAAAAGAAAAAAACCTAGATACAGAGCAGTTAAGTAACTCACCCGAAGTTCTTCTATGAACTTTGAAATACAAAACTCCCATGATTATCAAAAAAAGAAGCATAGAAAGTATAAGTAAAACATGACTTTGTTTAATGTTCTTAAATTACAAATGAGTTAATTAAGGAAAACACTCCTTTTTTCTCTAAAGCTGCATAGGCTGAAGCTCAACAGAGTCCTGCACTAAAACACCAGGTCCCTAAGGGTTCTCAGACAGTCTGCAGTTGTTATGCCATAAGGACGTTCAAGGCAGTGGCTACACTATTTCTGGAGTGAATATGCAGAATTTTCTCACAGTCCCATTTTTACTACTAATAACAGTGATAGTACACTTTTCTGAAGGAAAGGAAGAATGGTTAGAATTAAGTAGCCAGTAGGTTATTAAGAAACCTTGTGCTAAAAAACACATTTACATGGTTTAGTTTTAAGATCAACCTGTGAGTATTACACCATTCTGTATCTGAATTTCAACATACTGAGGGGGAAAGTAAACCATACTTAATGTCAAAAGATCTTTAAGCCCAGGCTCTGGCAAACACATACCAGCTGTGTACCAAAAGCAAAACACTTAACCTTTATGACCCTCAGTTTCCTCATTTGTAAAATGAGAATAAAATCACCCACCTCTGAGGGCTGCCTGATGGTTAGCTTAAATCCTATCAGTGAAAATAATACGAAAAAGTAAAGTCCCAGACAAATGTAAAATGTTGTTATATATTGCTATGAAAAAATTTAATCTGTACTGTCACTCCTTTTTTTTTGTAAGAATAAAGCAACAGATGGCTTGTAATTCTATAAGGGTTGGTAAGGATCTCAGTATCAGCCTGCCCTCCGCAACTCTTCAAAAGCAGTAGCCCGCTAAAGATTGATGACAAGAATTACCTCATCAACAAAATTTGCCAGGTTTCGATTACTGAAAAAAAATTCTTTTACACAAAAAAAATGCTTCTCAGTCTGGTGATGTCAGTGAAGATGGAGACGGGGTAGTGAAATACAAAACGCTTTTAACACTCCCTCCACATGCAGAAGTCTATGCTGCAACTGTCAATACCTTCTCGTTTATCCATGCAAAATGTTAAGACAAGAAAACCTGCGGATTTTTGGTAATGGTTTCAAGGTTTGACATTCAAAACCCTGTCTCCTTGGCTTGGATGTCATTTACCACAAGACACTTCACGATCCCGTGGACCCGCGGAGGCAGAAGTGACAACACACAAAAACTACATTTTGAAAACGGGGACACCGAGGCCCACACACTGGCACAAGTCCAAGGTCACACGGCGAGACCAGGACAATCAGAGTCGCTGTTTTTTTCCACGGCTGTCGCATAGGACGCGGTAAACCAGCACTCGTGCCCCAAGAGAAGCAGCAGGCAAGGAGCCGCGAGCTCTCACTGCACGCCCTCTCCGGTCTCTCAGGTGCCACCCTAAAGTGGGCTGACTCGCCGACAACCGCGCCGCTGTCAACTGAGACAACTATCATTTCCTGGCCCCGTCAACCCGCAAATCGCCCCTCTGGGGCATCCACCCGTGGTCCCTAAAGACGCGCGCGCCCCACGGCCTGAGCGCGCCCGTCGGCCCCCGGAGGCACGTCTCGGCCCGCGGGCTACCCCGTCTCCTTACCAAGGAGCCGGAGAAAGATCTGAAGCACGATGCAGAACCGGCTTTGGCTGGAATCGTAGTAGGAGTTGAAGATGGCGTCGATGATGTAGAGGCAGGGCACCCGGAGCGCCACCTCGAGCGCCGCCCAGACCTGCTGATGGGCCATCCGCACCTGCTGCTGCGGGGGCCCCACCGCCGCCATGAGCCGCCGCCACACCGGGGCTGGGCGGGCCGGGCAGGGCGCGCGGGGCAGGGCCCGGGACCGCGGCCGGGGCGGGGGCTAGGCGGGCGACTCCGCCCCCACCCTCCCTCCTCTCCTGTCTCTCGCGGCCCGCCCCGCCGCCCGCTCGCGTCTCCCGAGCTGGAGCAGGCGGCGGAGGCGGCGGCGGCTGAGGCAGCGGCGGCGGCGGCTCCCCGGGAGGTCTCTGGGTGTCGGTGTTTCCGGCTGGCTATGGTCTGGCTCCTCCTCCCTCCACCACCTCCCCCGCCCGCGGAGCCACCATCTTGACCCCGCCTGCCTCTGCCGTTGCTGCTGTTGCGAGGCCCAGAGGCTGCGCCCGCGGTCACGCGAGAACGCGGAGCCCTCGCCGCTCCCTGCGTCACAGTGGGGCGCTCCCCATGTCGTCATCACGCACGGCTCAAAAGCGACTCAAAGGGTTGCCATGGTTTCCGCCGGTCTCCGCGGTCCGCGCCGCCTTGGCGCCACCGTGTGGCGCACGCGTTCTCGGGACGCCGCGCCCAGCTTCCTCAGGTTTGTTCATCACTGCGGTGGCGTCGACCTAGTGAGGGACTCCGTGCTTCCGGAGGCCAAAATTATCAGCCGTTTTATTAGATCTCATTAAATATCCCATAAACATGCTTCTTGCTGCTTGGGAGGAGAAAGGCCGAAGGAGCTACCCCACCTCGTTTGGAAGCTGGGTCTGAGAGATGGCAGCCCCACGAGGGGAAACAGCTGCAACTGCGAGGTCACCTGGGGTCCTGGTGAGAGCATCTCAGCGGGCACTTCTGGGGCGTCAATCGCGGGAGGCGCTGGGCTAGGTGTGGCATGCGCTGCCAAGAAACCCATCCCTCTCTTCCCTTTGCACACCTCTGTTCCTGCCTCTTACCCAGAGGGACATTCGTCGCCACAATTTTACTAATATCTAGGGAGACGGTGGCCTAAGAACTCAGGCTTCTGTCTTTGATTTCTCCTTATCAAAAATAAGCACACTTGGACAATCACTCCTTTCTTTCTGAGGGCAGATGAAGACTTTCTCCTACTTTTTTCCTACCCATGCCATTTGAAGCGGTCTGGATGTTGTTATCTTTCTTTTCCTTCACCAGCAAATGAGAGTTAAGTTAGGCCACAGCCTGCAGTAGAGACCCAGCTATCTTAGACTAAGGATAAAAGAGGAAGCAAGAAGCCTGGCTGCTGTGGGCTCCTAGTTCAAAGCACATTGAACAATCTAGTTTATATCAGGAATCAATGGGGGTGGTTATCCTCTACTGAGATTATTCATAAAATTGACAAATTCTTACAAAGCCTTTTTTTCCTGAGTGGAACTATCTGTAGTAAGATTGGGTCCTCACCCAAAGCCTTTACCACAGTCTCACGTTTTTAACTTTCAGTTATCCCTGGCTAATGATTGCCATCTCTCTGGGGCTTAACCATATGTATACTAGGCACTGTGCTAAGGGTTATACCTTTTACTTTAATCTTTACATCGACCTTATTTTGGTAGGTAATATTATCCTTGTTTTACAGAGGAGGTAATTGAGGTTTAGATAAATTGCAGGATCAAAGTGGTAGTAGGTAAGTATCCGGCAGCTAGAATAGCCAAAGCCAGTAAGAATCAAAATCAGGATTTGCTTCCAAGGCTACCTGAAGCTCAAAACTTTGGCATCTTTTATTTTTTTTCTTTTCATCAACAGCCAATTCTGCAACCAGATTGGATCCTCTCTGTCTTAACAGTCTCTTAAGAATAGCAGTCCCCTTTCTATTGTTATTTTCACCATCCTAACTCAAGAGCCTCCTGAGGTTGCTTGGTTTATTATAATGTCCTCATTATAATTGCTATCTTTTTGAATCCAGTCTGTTTACTACTAAATGCATATCTGGGGAATAACCTTGTGGTTATGACAAAATTCCCAAAGGAAAGCAAACTTGGTAATGTGGGAGAATTATGAAGCCTTATGAGAACTTCAGAGATGTAAATTAGCTACTCTGCTCATCTCTTATTCCTCCCTGGATGCAATTTAAATCAAAAAGAATGCAGCCATTATGGAGAAAAGTGTCTGCAAGGAGTATTCTTAATGTCCTAGAGGAGACAGGAGGTGAGTACCACTATATTCATGGGCTTTCCACTAATTTTTATTTTAAAAGTTAAATGTTATAAATATTAAATAAAGATCTTTTAAATTGAAGAACTGCTTCATTCCTTTCTTATCAATGTTTTAATTATTTCTAGTCTTAATTTGAGATAAAATCTTACTAGTAGAATAGTTTCCATTTGCTCCCTTTAACATACTAAAAAAAAAAAAAGGAATGTTATAGAAATGATCAGCATGGTCCCTGGGCAAAGATGACATGGACAAAAGCCTTCTATTTCATAAAGCCTTCTATTTGAAAAAGAAGAAGAAATTTCTAACAGATTAATAGGTGGTCACACTGTCATTCTTATCTTACTCACATAGAACTTTGAACACGTCTGTAAATAATAGACCATCTGTAAAATAGAGGTTTGAATAAAATCCTGTCAAGTACTTTAAAATACTACCTTAAAACTAAATTTAAAATACTACTTTAAAACTAAATTTGTATAGATGAGGTAATTTATAGAGTGCTTAGGAATTCTCAAGATAAAAGATAAACTTTCAAATAGCTGCAATTCACTGAATCTAATCTTTGCTTGTTTTCTTCATTGATTTCAACATTGCACAACTCCATTGCACATTTATCTCAAGGATATTTGGAAGAGTGGTGTGTGTGTGTGTGTATTCACATGTAGAATACCTGCATTAAAAAATACAATCTGTTCATTTGGCTTTGATGGTTCAGAAAACCATTTTGCTGCTTTCAAATCTTTCATATAAAAGATGTGTAAAACCTAGATTGAATTTTCTCAGGACATGCATTAGTCAAGTTTATGTTTCAAGCAACAAAAACTGATTCTTGGCTCTCTTAAGCAAAAAGCAAATTCATTAGCGGCTTATTTTCATTAGTCTTCAAGTCCCAGGAAAAATCATCCAATTGGTTAAGTTTATTGGATCATATACCTGAACCTAGCTTACTTAATGGGAGAGAGCAATGGAAAACAAGCACTTAAACAGAACACCCCACCACACGCACACACACACAAACACACTTCCAACAGTGTGTTAAGTATTTCCTTCAAGTGGAAGAAGATGAGGATGCTGATATGAAGAGTAGGGACTGATAGACAAAATACATACTATAACTTTGTCTCCGACCTTGGGAGTTAAAGTAAAATTCAAATATGCCAATCAAAAGTCAACTATTTGAATTTCCTGGTTCTATAAATGCCAAATAAACAGGAAGAGTCCGTGTTTAGTTAACAAAAGAGACAACAGAGAATATATAGTATTTGAGTCACTATTGGGTATATATTGACTGACTTTGGTTCATTTATTCAACAGATATTGATGAGTATTTTCTGTGTGTTCAGCAATACCAGCCCAGTTCTGCTCTTTACTAGTTCTCTGTCTTTAGACAGAGTACTCAACTTGTCTAATCTTCAGTGTGTTCATCTGGGGAAAAAGAAAAGCTTAATATCACCAGCTGAGACATGAAAGGCCTGTATTAAGCCTTATTAGACTTGCCCAATGACTCAGAACTAGTCAATAATAGTGGCAGAACCAGGCTTATAACTAATATTTTTCTGATTCCAGAGCATAAGATTTGATTCTTGGCAAGTAATTTCTCATGCTTGTTACAAAAATTAAAAACTGTATTTCAGGGGCTGGAGATGCACTGCAGTGGAGAGCACTTGTTTAGCATACTCAAAGCCCTGGATCCAACTCCCAGCACCACATAATGAAAAATTAAAACGAAATCAACATATTTTAAGTACAGTATGTTGTAAAAAATTTTGGGAGAAATACTTATTGGCGCCTCAGTATTACTACACATAACACTTTGCAATGACTCTATATATAGCTCGGGAGTATTGTAAAGTTGGGTTGTTATGTGAGATAATCCTTAAGTAGGATTTATTGTATATTAGAAAATGAATGATAAATTAGAATGTTTGTCTTGGGTGGTGGTCAAGCACAATGTGAGAACTGAGATACTGCTGAGGGGAAAAGTATAAGTAATATGAAATTTAAAATATCTGTCAAGGCAGACAGCCTAGAGAAGATGAACATATAGTCATGCATCACTGAATGAGGGAATACATTCTGAGAAACATGTCATTAGGCAATTTCATCTTTTTGAAAACACCACAGAGCATACTTACACAAATTAATGTGACTATGATAACCCTAAGAGATACAATCCTGTGGGACCATGGTCATGTATGTGGTCTATTGTTGATCAAAACATTGTTATGCGGCACATGACTAATAGTATCCCCCTAGCAGTTGGAAATTATAGGACCCATCACCCAAGGTAGGGTCCCAGTAGTTCAGTCTTCTGATGATTACTTCTCATTTCACAGCTGTTTTAGTCAGCTTTTTCATCTCTGTGATCAAAAGACTCAACAAGAAAAGTGAGAAGGAAAAGTTTATTTAGAACTCATGGCTCCAGAGGTCACAGACCACAAATAGCCAACTCCAGCTATCATGGTGGAAAAGTATGACAGAGGAAAGCAGCTTAGGACATGGCTATTAGGAAGCAAAGAGAAAGAGAGGTGTGTGTGTGGATGATCTCTGCTCACTAGGGACAAAATATACCCAAAAGGCATGTCTCCAGTGATATCCCTCTTCCAGCCATACTCTACCCGCCTACAGTTACTGCCCAGTTAATCTCTATCAGGTTAATCCACTGATTATGGTACAACTCTTATAATCTAATCTTTACCTCTGAATTTTCTTTTTTTAATCACTCAAATTTTGTCTTCATGTGACTTTTCCATTTATCTCCATAAATTCACCACTGAACGTTCTTAAATCATCTCTTGCATGAGCTTTTGGAGGAGCACCTCATGTCTAAACCATAACAACAGCTATACCAACTGAGTAGGATAAAAGCCTCAGGGAAAGGATTTGGTATTGTAAAGACTTCAACTTACAGATTCAATGTAATCCCAACTTTTAAAGATCTCAGTAGGTTCATTTTCCTTGAACATGACAAGCTGATTTTAAAATTCATAGGGAAATGGAAAAGGTCAATAATAGACAAGGCAATATTAAGGAACAAAGTTGAAATATTTTTTACTATCAGATATCAGGCTATTTTAAAGTTGTAGTAATGATAACACAATGGTATTGGTGCATGGATAAAAGACCCAAGGAACAGATTAGAAATTCTAGAAAAAGTCCTATATGGATACAGTCACCTGATTTATGATAAAAGTGCAGTGGGAAAAGGATTTTAAAAACCCAGCAATATAATGGGACTTTGAATATAACAAGTAACAGCATATCACTTAACAGCAAAACATTCTTAGAGGCATGCTCTCTAAAGTGGAGAACATGGCAGGGTTGTTTGCTACATCACTACTATCTAATGTATTAGAGGTGGAGAATGGAAATAGGGCAAGTTCAAATGCTCCCCTTTTTACCAAGATATAGCTGTTTTTCTTGAAAAAACTGTTCCTTGGATTATTGCAAGTTTTTAATTATTTTTAGAGTTCTTAAAAAGTTAAATCTGATAGGTTTTTTGACAGTGGTAGGAGATACTCTGCCATTTTGGAAGTCATCCATTTTACTGTCAATATTGAGTAGGGACATACCAAGAGAACTCTAGCAGATGCTTTGGGTCTAAGACATTTCCTTTCTGCTCTTGATGTGACAGTAATCCTTCCTCCTGATGATCAGATTCAGTGACCACAACCAGGACGTGACTCTTCCTTGCCCACTGGTCTCTCGTCACAAGAAACATGAAGGGACTGGGAAACAGCAGGTTACAGTTAGAGGGTCAGTTATTGTGTCTATTGATGAATGAGTTGCTCTGTTGGGAATCAGGACCTCTAGACTCACAAAATTGTAGAACAAGAGACACAAACACCCTACACAGGATACTAGGAGTGAGAATAAGTGGGTGTGTTGATTTCCTATTGCTGCTGTAACAAATTACTACGAACAGTAGTTTCAAACAATATAAATTTATTTTCTTATAGTATTGGAAGTCAGAAGTCTAATATCAAAGTGTCAGCAGGGCTGCATTTCTTCTGGAGGCTCCAGGGGAAATTCTATTTCCTTGACTTTTTCAGTTTCTCAAGGCTACCTGCCACATTCCTGGGCTCATGGCCCCTTCGTCACATCACTCCAACCTCCTGCATAAGTCATTGCATCTACTAAAGGAAACTGCCTCTCATATAAGAAACTTTGTGACAATCCAGGATAATCTCGCTATGTTCAGAGCATTAATTTAACCAGGACTGTAAAATCCCATAACATATTCATAGATTCCAGGTATCAGGATATGGACACATTTGGAGGCCATTACTCAGCCATACCATAGTGGGAATTCTATTTTTACTCTTTCATCCCCAAATACATATTCTATCTATATGGGACACAGCACCATATGACGGGTATTGATCTAGTGTGTATACTGCATCCTGGTGGGTGGTATTTCCTATTCTCAGGGTATTCAAGCTTTTTCATCAGTTCATCTTCAATTTTTTTTTTTTTACACCATTCCATCTGATCAGCAACAGATGACTTATGGCAAGAGATGTAGACCTAGCCTATGCCAACAGGAGCCACGAACATATATGCATGGAATTGGTCCTAAGTGTGGTGGACCAGAAGCAGTTTGAATTTAGGCTGGATAGCCAACAGTACACATTTATAGTCTTGCTCTAGGGTTACGTTAACTCTTTCATCTTCTATAATCATATAGTAGGAAGAGACCTAGACCACCTGACATGCCACAGAAGGTCACGTTAACCTACTATATTGATGACACTGTGCTGTCAGATAAACAGTAAGCAGTTAGCATAATGTACACTGGAGAATGGGAATAATCCCTAATGAGATCCGGCAGCCTGTAATATCAGTGATATTTTCAGGGTCCAGTAGTTTTCTTGAGGGCCAAGATATCTCCACAGTAAAGAACAAATCATTGCATATCATCCACCATCAAAGAAGCATACTGAGTTCTTCAGGCCTCTTTGTGGCAACTCAGAACTTACACTGCTCTGCTTATAAACTGGGTGATGCGAAAGACTACTAGTTTTCAGTGGGACCCAGAGTATATAAAGGCTATATGGCAGGTAAATCCTGCAGTGTAATTAGCCCTGTGGTATGGGCCATTCAGTCCAGGAGATTGTAGGGTAAAAGTATTTTTGATAAGAAAAACAGCCATGGAAGTTTATAGCAAGCTCCAGTGGGAGAATCACAAGGCAGATAGACCCTAAGTGTTCTGTAGCAAGGTTCACCATCTGCAGGAGAGAACCACACTTCAAAAAAGGAAACAGAAAAACACCAGCTCACAGTTGCTTCATCATAGTGTTGTGGGACTGCAGAAAAAATGTCATTGCATTGTTAATACTTTAATATTCCATAAGTAAGCATTTTAAACAGTTATAGCAAGAAATTCTTATGTGCTTCATATATTAACATTTTGTGTCAACTGAAGTACATGTGCATAGTATTCCTAGAGTGAATTTCTTTAATGACTGTGCAAGTTAGTAAATTTATGTACACAACTATTATAAACTTCTAAATAGTTTTAAAAAACTGGACAAAATATGACTGTCAAGGAATTACACATAAGCATGGAAGGACAATGATCCATCAGAGATGAAAAGTAAATCAAATGAGTCATATAATTGCTCTAATTACTGCCTGGAGAAAATTTCCAAGGTGTGGCACAGGGAGCCAGAATCCACGTGTAAACCCAGGTGGGATTCCAAGGGAGTTCACAGGGTAGGAGAGAAGACGGAGGAAGGGAGGGAGAGAGAAGTAATAAAAGTTTTACACACTTTGGCAAAAAATGAAAGCATACATGCCAAGTCAACTCATTCTATGAGACCAGCATTTCTCTCGTGAATATAAACACAAACGTTCTTCATTATGAACTATGTGTACAAGGCTAATTCCGTGCAGAGTTCCATGTCACACAGTTGCTGGAAATGAGGGTGGATAGATTAGGGAAAAGGACTCTTGGGGGGCTTGATTACACCTTGAGTATATTTTAAAGCATTTTAGAACCCTGGTATTCTGGTAAATTGTGAATTTATAAAACTCCAGTTTAAACATGTCCTATATTCCTTAAGACCCTTCCACAATGCCCCACAGCCTACACTGTGCCCTTCCTTGGTCTGACCACCACTCAACTTTGCTGCTTGATTAGCACACCTTCACCCCTTGCTCCTTCCTCTCTCTTTGTTTCAGCCCTGAGCCCCTCCACTGGGCACCTGCCCTCACTCGTGGAATGCTGTCCCATGGTTCATTCACTAATTCCACCTGATCTTCAGCTCAGTCATGTTTTTATATGCCAGTTACTCTGATGTCAGCTTAACATGCTAATTCATTTAAACCTATCAGCTACTTTACAGGACATGTACAATTGTTAACCTAATATTAGAGATGAGAAAACTAAATCTTGAGGGATTCAAGAGTTGCCTCAAGTCACACTTAGAGCCAGGAGGTGAATGAATGGAGCCATAGTGCTAGCAACTGGAAGCTATTACACAGCTTAAGGCTAGAAATTTGGTTTTCATATGATTTAGGCAGTGATTATTAACACTTTTTCTACCAAGGCAAACTTCATGACATCTCCCCTACATTCATTTAGGAATCCTAAATTGGAAGAATGGAGTTAGTTAGCCCTACTCTCATTTCCTCCTTAATTTAGTCAGTTGTAACAAAGCAGAATTGTCTTGATTTGGATTCATGCTTGAGTCCACTGATTTTTATTTTTCAAATCTACACACCTCACATCACTCTAGTCTGAGCCACCCCAGCCTCACACCTGGACAAGCACAGAAGCTTCCTCACTGGTTTCCCTGTTTTTGTCATGACTCTTCTCCAGTAAATTTCTCCAGTGATTTGGGGAACAGTACTTTTTCATTCTAGAGTAACCAATACTTGTGTACAACTGCTTATTAGATAACAGCCATGTGAAACATCTCAAAGAAACCTTCATTTTTTCAAATAAATCCATGACCAAATAGATACTGAAACCATATACTCAAGGTCAGAACTGAGATCAGAATTCAGAACTTATGATTACACAGATGAACCTTATTTTAATAAGCCATATTGTTTTTCCTAGATATTTAGCACATTCCCAATGTGATCAACAGAAGACAAATGAAATTATCTGGATTGGTCTGGAGTCTACTTTTAAGCCACAAAATATTTAAAAAGGTCACCACAAAAAATTGAAACCAGCCTGAGCTGAAGCATTAAGGGCCATCCACATGGATCCCTCGTGTCACTCACTGAATCTACCTCCTCTAGCCAACTACAGGACAGGGGCAACATTCCAGATCCAGAACTATGTGGTCCACATGGGGAGCATAAGATTTCACTGGTTGGATGTGCAGGATTTGTGTCTTCCATGGTTTCCCATGCACCTGCTGAAGAAGAGTGGCAATTCGAGTTTCTGCATATTCTGCCCACCTCTGCCACTCTAGCTTGGTGGCTTGTGAAAGCAGTTTCCTCCTAAAATCTCTGGTAGCTCCATTTCCCCATTCATTGGTGATAATTTTCTGATAAGACCAATGTTCTTTCTCCACTTTGCTGCTTACAGGAGGCTGCATACTCTTCCCTGGGAAAGATTCCACATTTTGATGGATATGCAAAATGCCCCCAGTATCCCGACGTAGCACCTGGCAGGCAATGGGCCAGCCTTCTTCTGAGCTGGGAATCAGACCCAGGTTCACCCTATCTGCAATGTTTGAGAGCTTCAGTTTCCTGTTATCCCCAAAGTGTATTTGGCACCGATCTGCTACTCCGTTGATCTCCAGGTTATTTCTCAGAGCAACTACAGCATGGGGGTTCCACTCACAGGCGTGGACAAAGGCAGCACCAGCATGAACTAGGAAGGGCAATGTAAAATAACCAATCCCTGCATAGAGATCCACCAGCACTTCTCCAGCACAGGGCAGCGATGCCACTCGCAGCTTTTCAGTGATGTTTCCAAAGGAGAACATGCACTGGGTCACGTCAAACTTATATCGGATGCCATTATCCACATGCTCTACCCAACCATGGTCGCCACGCAGCAGAGTCACTGCTGGAGTTCGAGTGCCATCCGGGAATACTCGCCCTCGTTTTGCTAAACGCTGGACGCCAAGTGCCAACGCAACTGTCTCCCAAAGTTCTGGTTCCAAATTTTTCCACTGCTTGTTTTGGAAACAGTGTTCATTCAACAACAAGAGGTTACCGTGTCGTTGCCAAGATCGGGGCAAATCAGCCTGCAATTCAGCTGACCACGTCACTCCTCGGGCCTCTACCCAGCGCCTCACCTCAAGACACAGTCTTTGGGCAGGCGAAAAACCCTGGGCTTGCTTTGAAGGAAGATCTCGGAGCTGCGTAAGCACGCACGTGCTGCCTGGGGCCACGCGAGTCCTCAGCTCCTGCAGGTGCTGCTCAGGGAGGGTCTCCCCCAGCACTGGTAGCGCCACGGTGCCGTCGGGCATCTTTACCACACGGTGCTGTTTATCTAAGAGATTCTGCTTCTCGAGATATTCCCTGTATCGCTGAGTGAACCGCGGCTCAGTCACAACTGCGACAACAGCCACGGGCTTCCCACTTTCTTTCTCCATGCTGCTGGCGCCCACATGCTTTCCCAGGGAACAGCACGACTCGACGCAGAGTCCATTCACCTACCTCTGTAAGTCCGTAGCCACCTCGGGAAGAGATTCCCACGCCGAGGCGGAAGTTACGTCAAATAAACAAGCCGGAACCGAATATACAGATGCGGTTTGGATTGGCGCCTCTGTTGCCTTAGGGAGGCCGCTTCCGCCATCTTTGTTGTGGGTGACCATTAGTTGCTGCATGCTAATAATAATACCAGGAGATTTATGGGGCTTAAAGACACATCAAATTGTAAAAAGTTAACCCTGTATTATAATTTTGGCCAAAATACATACCAAATGTTCAAGAGTTCTACGTGTAGAATATTTACAGCAAAGTTAGTGGGAAACTGCCAGCGATGTGATCTCCAAAATTAGTGATTTTAAAGTCAATTATGGGGAGATGAAGCTAGAAGGTTTATTTAAATTTTTCCTCAATACAAATTTAAATTGAATGCAAATCAGAACCTGCACGCGCTCTCTTTAATGCTGCTCATGAATGCAGAGAGACAGGTGAACTTGAAATAATGGGCTGAATTTGCAGAAAGGCTTTCTGTGGTCTAGTGTTGCTCTCAGATTAGCACGAACAGTCACCTTATTTGCTGAAAGCGAAAAATCAGATATGGCTTTCCTTGCAAAGATTGTCATCACGTCATTGTCCTGCAGTCCAAATAACAAGTGTTTGGAAGTCCAAAGGATCTGAGTTAGGGTGCATTGTATCACCTGTTGACTCTTGTCTATCCATCTTTAAAATGGGAATTATCTTAACTGTCTTCAGAGATTGCTATATTTATTAAATAAATTATATATAAAGTGTTTTAAACAATGAAAAATTAAGTCATACTCAAAAAGATATAATGTAACAAGTTGTATCGATCAGATGGCAACTGTTAAATACCTGTTGAAATGCTTTGATATCCCTAAAAAGGACAAAGATGCAATTCACTACAGTTGAATTCAAATAATTGAGAGTTATAACTATAGTTATAATTTCTACTTACCTCCGACCGTTGTACAGATTAGGATATTGAGACCCAGAAAGGTTAATGTTAATTATTTTTCTTAAAAAATAATTTTTTTGAGATCTTTCTGTATGAACATGTTTATACCCATTCAAGCAGTAATACATTTCCATGGATGGAGAAATAATCAGAAATTCGAACAAAGGTTGATAGACTCAAATGATTCTTGCTGTTTTACTTAAATCTATAGATGACAGTGTTACCACATCTAGGTTTGGAGTCTCATCCCACGCAAAAATTAATGTCCAAGATGCACAGGGAGGAAGAAAGCATTTATTCAGTAGCCCCATAATTGAGATGAAAGACCTGTACTTACAAATCAGCTTCTCAACACTAAGAGGTTTAAGGGTTATAGATATAGGATAGGAATAATGAAGGGGAGGGATGGGCTAATAAAAGGCAGGATATTCATGTCCTTTCTGGAAGTAAGTGGAGATCTTCCAGGAACTCAGGTGCCACTTCTTATTACTTACATGGTCTGGTGTTTCTGGTCATGGTGCCTGGTAGGTTTCTTTTTAAAAATTTTTTACTTGTTTTTTTTAATCATACATGACAGTAGGATGTATTTTGATGTGTTATACACACATGGAGTATAACTTCCCATTTCTGATGTAGTACATGACATGGAGTTATACTGGTTGTGTATACATATAAGAATATAGGAAAGCTTTGTCCAGTTCATTCTACTGGCTTTCCTGTTTCCAACCCCACTCCCTTCCCTTCATTCCCCTTTGTTGAATCCAGTGAACTTCTAGTCTTCCCTACCCCCTACCCCTGCTTACTGTGAGTTAGCATCCACCTATCAGAGAGAACATTTCGCCTTTGGTTTTTTAGGGATTGGCTTATTTAACTTAGCATAACAATCTCCAATTTGATCAATTTACTGGCAAATGCCATAATTTATTCTTCTTTATGGCTGAGTAGTATCCCATGGTGTTTATGTACCACATTTTCTTTATACATTCATCTGTTGATGGGGCACTGGTCAAGTTTAGGTCAAGTGAATCCTGTGTTATAAGTTTGGATGAAACAGATCTCAAATGTTCAACAGATCTACATGTAGAGCATAGTAGAATCTGACCCCAAAGTAAGGCAACAAAGGAGACAGATAAAATCTATAAAGAGAGAGATACCAAACCTTTTCATCCCACTACAGTCACCCAGGAGATGTCTGCAGGCCCAAGTAAAGAGTCGGTGTTTTCAGCAAAAGCAACCTTCTGATACCTCAAGAGTAACCTAGGCAACCATTATCATTATAGCACACAGATCAGAGTTGTTATCCACAGCAAAGCCAGTGGGAAATGAATAAGGTATTGCCTAGCTGTGTGACCTCCAAAATTAATGTTAAGGGCAAGTGAAGCTAGAGGGTTTATTTAGGTTTTTCTCAGTAAAGATTAAATTAATTATGGCTCATCCTTTAGATCAAAATATTATCCAAATATTAATATGATGACCATATACATTCTAATGACACTGGAGGCTATTCCTTATACAGTATGAAATTGCAAAATATGCAGTATGCCTTAGATTGTGGCATATTATTTGTGTATTAATACAAGTTAATTAGGGCATGCTCTAAAATGTAAATAAATATATTTCAAGTGATTTTTTTGTATATGATGCAATTATAGACAGTTTTCTTTCATAGGCTAGGGATGTAGTTCAGTGGTAAAGTGTTTGACTAGCAAGCAGGACGCCCTAGTTTCAGTCCCCAGTACCACAAAAAAGTTTTCTTTTGTATATCTTTCTCTAGTTACAGACTGTCTATGATGACTGTTATTTTTTAATTTCAGAAAATCTTTGACGCAGTTAGGAAATTGTTTCTTGAGTCCTATACAAATGGAAACTTCCTTTAGTTTATTATTTGTGGCAGGGGATGGAAAATTATACCATACAAAGTATTTTTTCTCTAGATTTCCTTCTGTTCCAAAGTCTATCTGACACCTTGCAACAATTATTTTAAAAATATAGTACAGACTGTAGCTCAGGCTATACCTTTCTTTTATTTCAGGTAAACAAAATGTTAGGATATATGATTTGAAAGATGGCTTAGCATTGGAAAGTTGGAAATAATCCTTTTGAAAATTTTGAAGTTACAAGAGCTTTTGCCTAGAACACATGGGCCCTGGAGTAGAGCTCCAGCACGCTCCCTCCCCCACCTTCAGATTTACAAGGGAGTAACACCAGTAGATGGCCACCTTGATCCAATGTCACTCCAGTACATGGCCTCACTTTCCCCACAGGTTTACTTGAGTTTATTAAAATCAGCACAAAGCAAAAGCCATCAGGAAAGACAATAGTGAATAATCCTCGGGTTGATATTCAGAGGGGACTTCAGCGGAAAAGGAGGTTAGTGAAACTAAGTGAAAGTGAAGAGGAGGATGGGCAGGCAGCCTTTGTCACATATTGCTTCTCTTGAAGTGGCCAGAATGTTTGATCCATATTATTCATAGCCAGAGAGGCTCTGACTGGAGATGTGTTTGTGTTACCACCTTCTTCAGGACAAGGGGCACATACCTAGGACCAGGGTCCATTCACCACCCTCTCGCTGGGCAGCTGCATTCCATCCTTAAGGGCTTCTCTTCCCGACAAGCTGTCAGCTTCCATGCGGGAAGGAGGTTCTGGATTTTACTGGGTTGGTTTTGCACAGCACCTTCCCCTGCCTTGAGAGATCCTGGAGCCTAGAAATAAAGAGGAATTATTGTTCCCCATTCTGCTTTCTTTCTTTACTTTGCTCACTGCACCTGGAATGTCTTTCCTTTCCACAAGTTGCCTCTTAACTTGTTCACTAATTTCGGGACTCCTGCAGTTTTGAACATCATTTGCCAACCTGCCCCACCCCCCACCCCTAGTGCTAAGCTCATTATAGCCATTGAAGATTATGCAGTTCTCTCCTTTATAGAACTCAATATTGAGTTGCATTTGCTACTTTAACCTTGTTTGATGCTTCCAGATTCAGTACTCCAAAAACTGAACTCAGCTCATGTTCTCCCCACTCCACTCTAGCTCATGGAATGCCCCTGCCAGTCTTCCAATTGCTATTGTCAGAAACCTAGGGCCTTTCTTTCTTTCTTTCTTTCTTTCTTTCTTTCTTTCTTTCTGTACTGGAGATTGAACTCAGGGGCGATTGACCACTGAGCCATATCCCCAGCCCTATTTTGTGTTTTATGTAGAGACAGGGTCTCACTGAGTTGCTTAGCATCTTGCCATTGCTGAGGCTGGCTTTGAACTCGTGATTCTCCTGTCTCAGCCTCCCTAAGTGCTGGGATTACAGGCTTGCGGCACCACTCCCGGCTGGGCTTTTCTTTTATTTACATCTCTCCCATGTCCTAAATGAACTTCCTGCCTTTGTTTATTTCACTGGTAACACCTTTATTTTTATTATTGTATCTGAAGTAAAAACTAAATAGGAAGAATTTTTCTATAAGATTTTTTTATTATATAAAGTATTTCACTGTCACATTATAAAGTACAATATATTATGCAAGATTGCATAGTTCATAATTGTGTATTGATTTAGAATTATTCATAGTATTATACCTAGAGCTTGTAGTTTTGTAATAGTTAAATTTATAAAAACTTTTCTACATGAAAGGTTCTCACCTAATTCATTGTCAGATTATATTACTGAATCTTTTTTGCTCTAGAGCAAAATTCCAATGATTATTTTAATATGGGTGTGTTTTTTAAACATATCATCGTGCTTAAAATGTAAGCAGTGAAATGAAGACTCGACACTCAGAGGCTGTGACCAGAGTATCTTTAGTTTGTCCTTTGCTCCTTGAGGACAGCACTATTGGCTCATGCATGAAGACTTGGGCTGTCTGTCTTTTCTTCTTTAACTCACTGGCTGTGCAGGAGTGCATTGCTTAATTTCCAGCTCTTGGAATTCCCCAGATTTCCTTCTATTAATTATAACTCTTAATTTCACTCTACTGTGGTCTGAGAACACATTTTGTGTGGTTCAAATCCTTTTAAGCCTTGTCTTATGGCCTGGTGTGTGGTCTGTCCCAGAGAACAGGCCATGGGCATCCGAGAGGAGGGTGTTCTGCCACTGTGGAGTGGAGTGTTCTGTGCATGTCTGCCAGATGATATTTCTTTAGCTCATGCTCAAGTAAGATGTCTCTATGGCAACTCTAATCCACAGCCATAGTCTCAATCCAGAAAACAGAATGCTTGGTGTCCAGGGCCAGCCCAAACACACAGCCTTCTTCTCCCGCTCACACTCAGCACACACCTTCCTTGCACCTCTTAGGTGACTGCTCTCATAGCCCAGGAAACTGCCTTGCTACCCTGTGACCAGTTTATTCCTAAGAACTCAGGCCAAAGGGCACTTCCTCAGGAGAGCTTTATCCAACATCCACTCCTCTCCCCAAGTCAGATCTCTATTTCAAAGCACTATATTCTCCTCTTGTAGAACTTTCCAGTCGTAGTTTTTCATTTTTTAAATTTGATTCATGGCTATCTTCTCCCAAATGTATTTCAAGGGACAAGGACCTGGGGTTTCCCTCTTGTTACTGTATGTCCTTATTGTGTCTTAAGGACTTGCCACACATAAGAGGTCCTCATAAAATGTTCGTAGGAGGAATGCACGATGAACAGATGGATGGATGAAAGGTGGAAGGAAAGAAAATCTGAAGGAAAATCAGTTCATGGCCTGAAACAGTGGTTCCAAAATATTGCCACCAGATGGCAGTAATAACCAGCACCAAGGCAGATACAGGAGTGTGTGTTGGCGGGGGCTCCTCCTGGACAGGCCTGCCCTCTTTCTTCACCTTGATACATTCCTTACCTGTATACATCTCTTACTGACCGAATAATCCAGTGTGTTTGGCAATAAATGATAAAAACCTCTATAAACAACAGCCACACATCGAATAGGAGGTAATCTAGGGAGGCCCTGGGGCTGATGTGGCTGCCAGGGAAATTCGGAACCCCAGGCCCCTCCTCAGCCTTGGTGTGACCCTTGTATCCTGATGTCCACTGTGCTTCTGAGCATCTCAAACAGTTGAGACAGAAAAAAAAGAAATGAGCATCTACTTCATTTGCTGGGACAAAATGAGATCCCGTGACCACTCGGAAGGCTGAGGAGGGGGCTGGTTTTACTTTTTGGGTTTTACTTATGGGAGACACATAAGGAGACAGAGAAAAAACATTAGCCATTATGTGGCCTTTCTCTAGGCAGCGGGGGTAAAAAGCCCTTGGGAACAAGAGAGGGGTTGAGGAGAGGGAAAGAGAGAGAACAGGAGAGCAAAAACAGCGCCTGTGAAAAGCCTGCCTAAGGTAGTTGAGGTCAGGAGCCGAGCTGGCGTATGGCCTCACCTCCCTTTCGCTCAGGGAACTCTATATTTTTGAAAACTCATACTTTTGAAGATCCCCTTTTTTTCTTTTTCATCTCATCTGGATTGCTTTTTAGGACAGTGTACTAAAGCCCACCAAACAAACCAACAAAAACCCACACATGGAGAAATACTTGACATTATTTTAATGACACTGAGGGAAATAATAATTAACAGTTTATAAAGTGTTCATCAGGTACCAGGCACCAATTTCAATGCTTTGTGTTAATTACTTTTTGTAAGATATCTATCTGTGAGTTCAATACTTTCAGTCTTTTTAGAAAATTTATTTTTAATCATGGTAGGAACCATAAAACATAAATTTGATCATCTTAACCATTTTTTTGGTGGACAGCCCAGGAGTGTTCAATAGATTCACGTGATTGTGTAGCAGATCTCCAGAACTTTTTCATCTTGCGAAGGTGAAACTCTATATTCCCAAATCAATAGCTTTCTTTCCTCATCTGCAATATTCCCAAATCAATAGTTTTCTTTCCTTCCCTCTGACTTCTGGCAACAACCATTCTACTTTCTGCTTCTGTGAGCTTAACTATTTGGATACCTCATATAGGTTGCATTATATAGGATTTGTCTTTTTGTGACTGCCTTAGTCCACTTACCATAATGTTCTCTAGGTTCATCTATGCTATGGCATGTGGCAGAATTTCTTTCTTTTTTAAAGGCTGACTATTATCCCATTATTTATCTAAGCCATAGTTTGTTTATCCATTCCTCTAATGGATAGCATTTGGATTGCTTTCACATCTTGCTTTTCACATCTTGGCTGTTGTGAAGAATTCTGCAGTAAACGTCCAACAGTCCTATTTTAAAGAAAGGAATGTTGAAGTCACTGAGAGGTTGTCAGCCAGCTGGGGAGTGGTGGAGCCAGAATTCACAGCCAGAACAAGTGACTTCTGAATTGACATTTTTCACGACCACCACATACTGCTTTTAAGCATGATTTGAAAGCAGTAGTTTTTATGAGACATGCTTTTCTGTTTTTGCAGTGCCAGGGACTAGACCCAGGGCCTTTTGCATGCTGGGCAAACGCTTTACCATTGAGCTACATCCCTAGTAGAAAACACTGGATTTTAGATGTCTCCAAAATGTTGTGATGTGCTCCATGACTATGCAAGATGGTCTCTATGGGTGAGGAGGGGAATTACTGAATTTTCTTCTGTTTATTTTTAATACGTTATATTTTTAATTTCAATATTTGTATATGTGTAGTGAAATATATGCAATATTATTTCTGTAGCTCTTTCCAAAAATTTATCAATAAAATTCATAGGTGTGTAGTTTAGAGCCAGGTAGGTGATAAATGCTGCCAGTTAATAGCTTGGGGCAGTGAATATGATGGACTTACGTATTTGTATTTCTTTTCTTTCTTTCTTTCTTTTTTTTTTTTTGGTATCAGGGATTGAACTCAGGGGCACTTGAACAGTGAGCCACATTCCCAGCCCTATTTTGTGTTTTATGTAGAGACAAAGTCTCACTCAGTTGCTTAGCACCTCACCATTGCTGAGGCTGGCTTTGAACTCGCGATTCTCCTGTCTCAGCCTCTCTAAGTGCTGGGATTACAGGCTTGAGCCACCGCGCCCGGCTCGTATTTGTATTTCCATATGTGTCCACCAGGGGAGCATTCATAGGTTGGTGATGTTTCCAAAGGAAATGCTTAGGAATTTCCTTCCTTTGGACTACAGTAAGGACTGTGAGCATTCTTCCCATCCTCCTGTAAGCTTTAGGAAATCACTGAAGATGACCTCTCTCAGTCCACAGAGAGGCTGAAGGGCACTCCTGTCCCTGCACCAAACTCACCTCAGCTTCCAACAGCTCAGGCACCCCTTCTTCCTACCTTCCTTACTCATCTTCTTTGCCTCTCCCACCACACCCTCAGATCTAGAGGAACTCAGCCTCTTTCTTAGCGTGCCATTAAATCTCTGTTCATTTCTCACGTGTGGCACATGCCAGAATACACAGATCATCGCTACACAGTGACCTCTTCAAGAACAGGGCTCCACATTTTCACCTTCTCTGCTCTGACCCTCAGCACAATGCCAGGCCGAGGGAGTGCATAATACATAACCATTTGTCGATAAGTGACTTTTCAGAGTAGGTCTCTGTGATTTCAGGAGACCAGATGGTGACAGTCTCACCCAGCTGACTGAAGGAGGAATGGCTCAATTTATGTAAGATCGACCTTGGGGTCAACATCAGATGGTTTCTTCATGTTATCAGGGCTTAAGCTTCAGAGGCATTCAGTTAAAAGGGCCCCTCCCAAACATACTGAGTGGGGCCCTTCACAATGTCATCCCAAGGACATGTGCTTCTATAAAATTTGCAAAATTAAGATGTCTTAGTCAAAAGTTGTCAACATCATGTGCTTCCCTAGGCCACTTTCCTCTCTGGCACATCCCCTTTATGTACATAAGGAGACCCTGGAGTGGCTGTGGGCATTTTGGGGACCTAGTAGGTGATGTTAAGATGAGAATACATTTAGTTTTGGTTTGGTGGGGGCCACATTTATGTGACTGCAATTACTTCCATGGTAGCTAAGTTCTTGCTAGCTACTCAGGTTTAGGAGCAGCTTCCAGGAATACTCCTGCAGCCAGCTGCCTACTTATCTGGCATCTTGGTAAGCAGGTGCAGATCCAGACATCCTGTGACATGAACATGTTCAATGGTACTGGGCACCAGAAGGGTGTAGGTCATGGAGGAGCTGCCAGGTTTCAAAAGTAAGGGTGTCAGTAGCTAGTGTGCAGGTAATTTTTGTAATCTTGAGGTTTTGCACACTTTTAAACACAGGATTCAGTATTTGATAATGCCTGTGTAATATGTAAGTCCTTTGATAGCAATATACATGCTAACATAGTGCATATAATTATTTACATATTATATGGCTGAATTTTTTTTTTTTAGATGTAGTGAGTTTGGTGGCACATTCCTATAATCCCAGTGACTTTGAGGGACTAAGGCAGGAGGATCACAAGTATGAGGCCGGCCTGGGCAACTTGGGGAAACCTGGTCTCAAAATAAAAAAAAGGAGGGGGGCTGGGAATGTAACTTAGTAGTCACCCCTGGTTTTAATCCTCAGAAGAAAGAAAGAGAGAGGGAGAGAGAGGGAGGGGGAGAGGAAGAGGGAAGGTGAAAAATAATATTCGATGCAAGTTTAAATCAATGATATAGTCTTTTAATTTAAAAACACAGCACTCATTCAGCTTCTCAAATGCAGTATTGAAGCACTAGAATTAAATAGGACAGGGACAAATATACTTTTCAGAAGATCAAGTGTGTTTGTGGTGAAGCTGTGGCCTTTGCATCTTACTCAATATGCCACACATCACCCTGCCTCAGGAGCAGGCAGCTTTTTTGATTTAGTTCTCATGCTGGTCTGGTGGAACAAAAGCAAAGATAAATATCCCATGAAAAGAAACTTGCTCTAAGCCCAGAACATACAACCAAGAATAAGAAGGACAATAGGAAATGGAAAGGTGGCCTGGCTGTCAGATGTTGGCAGTGTGACAACATACACACTGGACATTTAGAGTTCATAGGCCTCTCTGAGTTTCCAAAAGATTTGCCTGTCACTCAGTCCATTCATATGCAGTAAGATAGCTAAATGGATAGGTCATCTCAGAGAATGTGATAAGATCTTTTTAGAAAAGAACTTTCAAAACCAAATGGTTACTGGCTGAGAATTTTCAAGACATTATATATATTTTGTATAAACAAAGATAAGAAAAGAAAAAAATCCAGCATTAACTTCTCTGGGACAACTATGTTAATGCAACTCAGGCCAGAAAATTAAATAGAACAGGGACAGAACATGTTTTTTTCCCCGCAAAAACATGTAAAAACGATCTGCTGCATAAAATCAAAGGAGACAGTAATTTGATATTTTCTCTTACTTTAATGCTCCACAAATGAAAAATTAAAAATCCAATTTTAATTGCATTAATCATTATAAATGAAATGCTCATAGTATGACATAGAACTTAACACCTTAATAGAACATGAAACTAAGAAAATATGGATAGAAAGCATAAAATTGAATTTACCATAATTCTTGTGTTTGTAGGTCACAAACCAGAAGAAATATTAAAAAGAACAAGTATTATGTGTATAGTGAAACTATGTGTTTTGCATTCTAATCATTGATAATACAAAAACAAATTCCAACTAACCATGTTAGAGGAAGGACTGAATTATATTTCTCTTATCTTCATAGAAAATGATAACACACATTGTCATATGTAGAAAGAATCAATGACTAAGCAGCTAAAACTGGGGAAAATATGACGTTGATGCTTTCAATAGATGATGATGATGTTGCTGTTTTTCTGAATTTCATGTTTGTGATATTTTTCAGCCTTTCAATGTTAGCAATATGGTAGAATTTCTTATTCTTAAACAAACATGCTTTTTTTTTGGTACTAGGGATTGAACACAGGGGTGCTTAACCACTGAGCCGCATCTCCAGTCCTTTTTTTGAATTTTATTTAGAGACAAGTTCTCACTGAGTTGCTCAGGGCCTCACTGAGTTGCTGAGGCTGGCTTTGAACTCATGATCCTCCTGCCTCAGTGTCCCAAGCCTCTAGGATTACAGGTGTGCGCCACTGCATCCAGCCAAACATGCACTTTTATTCTTAATTTTGTATTCTTTTTTTTTTTTTAAACAGGGCTATACAGTTTTTAAGTTCGAGGTCCTGTCTGGGCATGCCTGGAATATGGGGAGAACATCTGTGTTTAGGCTAACCTCCTCCGTGTCAGCTCAAGGGTCCCTGCCAGAATGAGTTCAGGTACATGTGGGGCACAGCCCACAGTAGAGTTCACTCCTCTTGGTCCTAAGTGTCCCTAGACACTTATTCACTTGGTGTCAAATGAGCAGTGGCTGCTTTATTTTCTGTAATTCAGTTTAATTTCTGACCTCAAGCTTCCCACAGCTGGTAGAAAATTAACCTCCTTCCTGGGATCCTGGAAGAGGGACAGGCAGTAAGCCCCCTACGGATAAATCCACAAGTTTCATGGTTGGGGGGTGAGTGTGGCAGCATCTGGAGGGGAGCATCCAGGTGTGCCTGTTTTGCAGTGCTAGAGATTGAAGCCGTGAACTCACACATGCTAGGCAAGTGCTCTACCACTGCACTGCACCCCCAGTCCTTTTTATTTTTATTTTTAAGATAGGGACTTGTTCAGTTGCCCAGCGGGGACTCAAACTTGCAATCTTCTGGCCTTAACCTCCAGAGTAGTTTGGATTGCAGGTGTGCAACACTGTGCAAAATACCATCCAGGCGTTTTGATGGTGCTGTTTTCTTAGGTAGCCTCAGAAAACCAGCAGAAGGGGTGGCAAGGTAGAAGCCTTCCTGGGGCACTGCAGCTGCCCACAGAGGGACTCTATTTGGTGTAAGAAGTCCTAATGCAATGCCTTTTCATCTTGCTGCTTATGTTAAAGGACAACTCCTGCTGCACCTGCAGGGCAGGCAAAGTTCCACTGGGCCCCTTGTTTTGCTATCAAACGAATGTTAAATTAATTTCCCTACCCAAATGCCCCTCTTCCTTTTTTACAGAGGAATGTGCTAGCAAAACCTTAACTGCTCCAAGCTTCCATGATAACTTAAACAATTAATGAAACAATGAATATTCAGCAAAGAACTAATACATGTAAGCAGATTATTTTAATTAAAAACTCCCAGGGTCCTCTCTGGATCCCCCCAAGTACTTACCATATGCAAAATAATACTCTGTTCTTCATCCTTAATAAACAGCTTATGCAAGTAGTTGAGCTCCAAGGGCTTGCTAACCACCTACACTTTCCCAGCTCTCCCTGGGAGAAGTAACCATTGGTGCTAGGTGCTACCATCCGAAGCTCTAATCAAACAGGTCTCAGCCATTTACACAGAACAGGCAGAAAACGTAACTGCCTGGATCTCACCTTATCTTTCTTCTTGTTGTTGTTCACGTTTCTCTGATGCTTCGACCATAATTGATATTGGTTACATGACCACATCCCCAATCTTCAGTTCCCCAGGTTATACTTCATTTATTATACATGGCTTTCTATAACTTGTATGGTTTTATATATCCTTTGAGGTTTCCTTGGCAAATTCAATTACATTACCATTCATACAAAGTGTTACAATTCATATATCAGCAACAAAAAGAAATTGTTGCAGCAGCCTTAGGAAACTATACAGGATCTTCTGTAGAGTGTCTTCCACTCGCTCATTCATTCATTCCGACATCCACTCAGCTGCCATTTTTGTGTGCCTGTGTTTGGGACCTAGAGAACACATGGATCCTAGATGCAGCTTCTGTACACAGTGTCCTTAGCCAACACACATTAGGTCAGGGCTGAATTCATGGCATCAGGACCCTGGTCTTGGTTTACCTCTCTGCTATTGTTGTCTCGGATGTCTTCACAATTTTTGAACACGTGACCCTCCTTTATTTTGCACTGGGACCCATGAATTATGTAGTTGGGCCTCACTAGAATAATTACACAATGGCTGATGGTATAAAGGAAGCAAGGAGAACCCATACCTGAGGGGATGCTTCACTAAGTCAGTGAGGTAGGGTGCATTCCTTAAAGGAGGAATTTGTTTATAGACAAGTTTCACTTGCCAGATAGCAAGTTTCACTTGCTGTCAGTTGAAGGGACAGCACGTGTGTAATAAGCACAGGGTGCAGAGGGTACTGGTGATGGTACAGCCAAGTGAGCTTTGGCATTGCTAGCACCTAACATACCACTGGGGGGCGGTGCTCAGGGAGTGACAGATGTGGTCAGATCCCAGAAGGCTGCAGGGCATTGCAGGATGCTTTGGGCTTAGTCCAGAAGGTGATGGAGGACCATAGAAGACATTTATCACAGATGGCAACATCAGACCCCGCCCCCAACTCTGTTCCTCCAAGATTCCAGTTGAGCCACCTTGTGCTCTGAAACCCAGACCACACAGACTTACTAGGAATGGATTCAGAGGGAATAAGGATAAACCGATATTCTCTTACAAGTCAGGATTTGCTGGACTGACATAGGATTGTGCAAGAGAGGCCTTTCTAGGGACGCACCCTGGGCTTGGCCTCAGAAGGTGTCCAGAGCATTCACCTTCAAAATAGATCCAGGTGACACAGGAGACTTCAGGGACATTCGACCTTGTGGTTCTGCAAAGGTGTCCATGTCCTCATTCCCAGCACCTGTGAATATGATGCCTTACATAGCAAAAAGAGACTTTTCAGATGTGATGATCCTGGGTTATCAAGTGGGCCCAGTGTAATCACAGGGTTCTTACAGGAGGAATGCAGGAGAACCAAATCAAATAGTAGGAGAGATGACCTCAGATGCAAGAAGTTGGAATGAAGTTAGGAGGACACCACCAGCCAAGGAAGTAGCTTCTAGAAGCTGAGAGTTGAAGGCAAATCAACTGTCTCTGAAGCCCCCAGAAGGAGCCCAGCCCTAAAATCATCATGATTTTAGTCTTCTGACCTCCAGAACCCTTAGAGAACAAATTTGTGGTGTTTTCTGACTTCCAAATTTGTGGAAATTTATTGAAACTGTAATAGGAAACTAAAACAGATCTTTAGCAAATATTTGAAGTGATTGTTTTACAGTTCTGATCTATTTTATGCTTATAATGAGCATAATTTAGTAGTGCAATATTGTGTGTATATATGGCTTAAAAATAAGTAACTATCAGTCTTAATGATAGATGTGTGCAGGTTCAAAAAAACTTAGACTCCTGGGATAAAAATAGGAGTAACGGAAGTGAAGATACAACTTAATGACTTCATATAATTTTTTAGTATAACTATATATTAATTATAATCAATAGAATACTAATATGACACACATGTCAACAATCACAAAAGAAATAAAATATTATTATTGCATAATTAGCAACTGGCAATATTTAGCATGCATTTGGTGGTTTCCTGAAAATAATTTAGAAAATTAAATATTAAAATAAAAAAAGTTCTCTGTCCTTGTCTGTTCCTTGACTAATGGGCTATATAGGGCCTGTGCCTGGGCTATGATCCTATGATACTTTCATTACACACCAGTGTAGGTCCACAGAAGATGGGTTCCATTAACAATTCCATTAACAATTGTTTTAATTTACACCTAAGAATATTATAGTTATTTATAAATATTGTTGATACTAAATTTATGTAATAATGTTGATACTAAATTTAGTAAATAGGACCAAGGATTAATGTTTGTTTTTTTTCTGGGATATATACTGGCAAAATTTATTGAAAACTGTGAAAATAGTTATATAGATACTGTGAAATTATCCTATGACTTTATATTGATTTTTGACTTTAAGAAACTAGACAGTGTTTGTTGTCCAGATCAGCAGTGAAAGACAGTAATGATAACTAGAATAAATACATTCTAATGTTTAGTATAAGAATGTCATCATTATAATAACTGTGTATCTGAACTCATTTAACAGCACAACAACCCTGTACAGGAGCCACCACACTTACCCCGTGTTCACAGATGAGGAAGGGAGGGTTCAGGAAAGTAAGTGGACTTGCCCAAGATCACCCAAGATCACCCTGATGGTACAGAATTGGAATTTGTACCTGGTATCAGCCTTGGAGCTCTGCTCTCACCAGTTGCACTTTGTTACAGAGAAGATAAGTAAGAGAAATGGATGACGGTGGTAACTCCTTTAGGAGCGTTCCCTTATCTAAGGTTTTGAGCTCCGTGCCAGAGACCCTGCCCAATGGCAGGAACACAAGCCAAGGCCCAGGACCACTCCACGGGAGCCCAGCCAAGGTCAGGCCCAAGACTGCTACCTGCCGATGCACCAACCCACAGGGAGAACCCAAATCCAGGCCCAAGACTGTCTTCAGGGACCCTTGTGGAACCCTAAGCCTAAGTCAGCTCCAAGACTATTAACACCATTCTGAGACAGAGCCCCTGCTGATCCACAGGAGTCCAGCCCAGGCCCAGGCCCAGGCCCAGGCCCCACACCTGGGACCCCTGAGGGAGCCCAGGCCAAGATCAGGCCTAGGACCACCCTCACAGGCCTGTGTGAGAGCCCAGGCCCAGGACCGCCCCTGCACAGAGTAGAGATCCACGCTGTTGCTCCCTTCCTGTATCCATCTTGGGACACTGCAGCCATCCCCATGGCTCTTCCCATGTAGTAGCTTCCACCTTGGGACAACAGACAGGCCTGGAGGCAGCGGCCCTCCACAGCTCAGCAGGCCACTGTGCTGCATCTCCAATCAATCAGCCCAAAGCCATTATAAGTCCCACCCTTTTAGCTCCATCTCTGAAAGTGTTTGCACCCGTCTTGGGCCACCTCCACTGCCATCTTGAGTTACCTCCACTACCACCGCCCCCATCTTTAGTGGCAGTAGTGTCCATCTGGGGACACCTGCGGGGGACTGGAAATGAACTCCAAGGTGAGAGACAGGTAATCTGTAGAGTCACTACCAGATTATAGAATAGAAACCTTGTCTAAGGTTTTGCTATCTGCAGATCAATCACAATCAGAAAATATGTCTTGAATCTTTGAAGGGAGGAAGACCACAGTCACATCACTTTTATGACAGTAAATTATTATAATTGTTACATTTTACTATTAGCTATTGTTGTTAATCTCTTAATGAGAGATTAGGGTTATAGTTAGGGTTCAGTACTATCCAGTTTCAGGTATCTGCTGGGGGTCTTGGAACATGTCCTCCAGGGAAAGAGAGCACTAATGCATTTAGGTTTCAGATCATATCGCAAAGTATGTCTGGATTAGGGAGTAGCTCTATTTGTGGCCTTGACATTCAGTAAAACACACACACTCTCCACTTGTTTAGATGATAAACAAATACAGATGAACAAGCTGTCTATCTGTATAGTCCACGGGCAGTGGGATAATTACTTATTATTCTTATCTTTCAAACTGTTTCTTTTATAGCTTGTTTTGATTTTCAATTTCCTCTACACAGACCAATAAAACCAGTGTCTTATGATACTATTGCTTAATGATAAAAGATTGTTATTTTTCATACTTTCCATTGTTAGCTATCATTTTTATTAAAAGTACACAGTGGATTCCAACAGTAAAATGTTTGCTAGATAAATACACTTAAAAATTGACCTTGGGAAATATATAGTGAAAAGAAGTGAATAGACAGTTTCTATTAAATTATTTTTTGCATTGTTATCCTGGATTCAGGAAGAAGCCTGCAAAGGTTATAATGACCCTGCGGAAGAAGAGTCAGAAAAATACACAGAACCAACTGGGAGATCAGCCTTATTTTTCATGCCAATAAGACCTGAGAGTGGTCATCTAAGTGAGTGAAATTCCTGACCATGGTTCTTGTGCTGACTGCTTTACAAAGATGGCCATGGGCACTAGATAATAATCAGTAAACTTTCTAAAGTATATCTGGTCCGTTCACCTTCCTGTTGTGTATCCTTCAATGACTGCTGCTATTAATAGAATAAGTTGAAGTTTCTTGGCATTGTGCTTGAGGATTTTTTTTTTTTTTTTTTTTTTTGCCACGGACCTTCTCTGTCTCTTACCCAACATCTGGCCCCTCTCCTGAGTGTCCTGTGCTTAACGGAGGAGAACGACCTCTGTAGTGTGCATGCCCTCTCCTGCCTCCACACTGCGCACCTGCTGCTGCTCTGTCCAGGCAGCATATGCAGCTTTGGCTTTGCCACCTTTTCTAGCTCCACTGCCAGCATCTCTTCTCAGATGTCATCCCTGGCTGCCTCCTCTTCTCACTGGTTCAACCTCAGCTCAAGTGGAGTTCTGAGCTTGCTCCTCAAGGGCTCATGGCTGATCTTTTTTTTTTTTTTTTTGGTACTGGGGATTGAATTCAGGGGCACTCGACCACTGAGCCACATCCCAGTCCTATTTTTTTGTGTTTTATGTAGAGACAGAGTCTCACTCAGTTGCTTAGCACCTCGCCGTTACTGAGACTGACTTTGAACTCGTGATTCTCCTGTCTCAGCCTCCCAAAGTGCTGGGATTACAGGCATGCACCACCGCGCCGGGCTGACATGGCTGATCTTAACTCCCTCTGGTATTTACCCTACTCTTATGTTTGTTTATGAGGCTGTCTACCCCATCAGATGGATTTGTGGCAGGGCCCTGTCTTCATTCTTTCCCTCTGAATCTCCTGTCCCAATCCAAACCTGCTGTTTCATCAGTTCTTCTCAGCTTCTAAGCTCTGAAAGTATGAATTTTGCATTTAAACACTAACGGCATTGAAGAATCAGGAACCACAGATATTGGTACTATATGGCATGGGTGATTCAGAGATTTCCAAAGTCAATTCTGTCTACAGTTGAAAATTATCAGCACACTTAAGTGTTTGACTCTTAAGATAGAATTCCATTGTAATTATTTCATACTTGTTACATATACTTTACAGAAATTGTCATTAGGGAGCCTTGCTATTTCATGAAGCAAATGAACATCAGTTGTACATTTTTTGTGTGTATAACAACTGATTGCTGTACGTTAGATTTGTTTTGACAAGAAATCTGTCGTGGTTAAGAAGTAGAACTTGGGATAATGTCTGTTATTAGGGTTATCTGAGAAAGGAACAAACCAGATATTTTTTGCACTGATTTGATTGACAGAGCCATTTGTTTAGTTAAACCATGGTGGCATCGATTTATCATATTCGCATTTCCTCTTAGAGAATGGCTCAAACTGCACCAAAGTGAATGAATGGGTCTCGTGTTTTTCATGCAGGTCACCCAAGCCAAAATTTTGCAGAGCAACAGGCTCAGGAGGAAGATGCTCCCGTTCCAGCTACCTGGAAGGACGTCATGGTGAGGTCTGCCAAGACTGCAGGGACTGAAGCTGCTGAAAACCATTTCTAGCTTCACCATCACCTCTCTTTTCTCTGAGATGGCTTATAATTTAGAACATTCGGGGATCGTGTTGGTGGATCTTAAGGTAAAGCCTAGGCAGTCCTTGGTATACTTTTATACGTCTTTGTAAGTTATTGTTTGACTTGCTCTGCTTCTTCACATTTATGATCCTTCCTTCCTTTCTTTCTGCTTCTCTCGTTATTGCTAAATTTTCTGTTTATACCACCAAAGCAGAATTTCTCTAGGATGATCCTTGGATCACCAGCAAAGGAATCATTTGTGATTTGTGTTAATGATGCAGGTTTCAGGCCCCATGTCCAGCCCTATGAATTAGAAACTTTGGAGTGAAGGTTATTTTCACCCTGTAATCATTTAACCAAATAGGTTTTTCTCTTTTTTCCTCATAGCAAGATGTCTGCAGGTAGAAACCAGAGGGATAGGCAGTTTTATGATGCCATCAGAGATCAAAGATCCTTCTGGCTTTCTCATGTATTTTCATCCTCATGCTGCCTAAATGGCTGCTCCATCTCAGAGCATTAAACTACATCCAGGGAGGAGAAAGGAAAAGAGATGGTAAGGGACAAAGTCAAAAGGCCCATGGCACTGAATCTTCCACCTTTAAATATGATTCCTTAGAAGTTCCACTCAGTGAATTTCATTCATTTGTAATTAGCCAGGGGTAGGTTATTGACCAGCAATGGCTACAAGAGAGTCTGGGGAGGTAAGGTTTTTATTGGGTCATGTTGCCATCCAAATTAATGGTACTATACTAACAAAGTAGGGAAGAATTGATTTTGAGTAGGTGCCACATTCACCTTTTTTTTTAAAACCACTCTGAAATAAGTATACTATCTGGTAGTTCAATTTTGTTTTTTAATAGTACTTAAATTACATTATAATGCCATTAATTACCCTTTGGATGCTTTAATAATGTTTTTACATCTTTCAATGTGACTTTATTAGCTTTTGAAAGTCAAAATATTTTTGAAGAGCTGTGTGTCCAATTTAATAATGGTTATCAGTGGCTGGACTTGCTCTGTGCATACTATATATATGCATTGAAATATCACACCAAATACCATTAATATGTACAGTTAGTACATGTTAATAAAAATTAAAATAAAAAGGCTAAGTTTAATATATTAGATTTTGCTTAATATCTGGATTAAAAATCTATGACACAAGAGACGGTTATTCTGAATCATAATCTTATTATTGATTGCTATTATAAAAGTCAATTGTACTTTGATGCAAAATATTCTGAATCCATGTCTGACAAAAAATTATGGTCATAATAAGGGATTAATAGTTTCAACTGTGTCTCTATGCAAAGATTTTTTTCCTATTTCTTTACTGCAGCAACACTGACCCACTTCTCAAGTTTTAAGAAAGTTTCTAGAACTGTGAATTTTTTATTTGATGGCTGAAACAAAATTTATATACCATTCAATGTCGTCCTCAGTGTGTATGTACATATATATGTATATATACATATATATCTATATACATACATATAGATAGATATATAAAATATTCAAGACTATTATTATAAAAAGAAGGTAAGGTAAATAAATAGGAATTTTAAAAATAATTCATGATTGAATTAGAAGCAAAATACTTTGGGCTAAATCTAATGGAAGATGGGTGAGACTTCTACACTGAAAACTATAAAACATTGCAGAGAAGTTAAAAGAAGATATAGATAAACATCTATGAATTCCAAGGTACAATATTATTATAATGTCAGCTCTCTCCAAATTGTTCTTTAAATTCTCAGTCAAAATTTCATTGGCCCTTTTGGTAGTAGCAATTGACAGGTTTATTCTAAAATTTATGTGTAAATGCAAAGTATTAAAATAGCCAAAGAAATCTTGAATATAGTTGGAAGATTTACTATAAAGCTACAGCAATCCAGATGGTCTAAATTTGTAATGGACATAAAAATAAAACTATGAACCTGAATTAAGAGTCCAGAAATTGGCACATATATATCTAAATGATTTCTGATAAAGGCACTTCAGAAATTCAGGGGGCAAATGAAAGACTTTCCAAGTTTTGACAAGTGGATATTCATATAGTTAAAAATGAGCCTTAATCCTCACCTCACATGACACAGAAAAAAATAATTCCAGATGGATCATCAACCTAAACATAAAAGCTAAAACCATAAAGTTTCTAGAATAAAACAGACTATTTTTGTAACTTGGTATAAACAAAGATTTCTTATAACACAAAAGGCAGTCCCCATAAAAGAAAAAAAAACTTGATAAACTGAACTTCATGAAAATTTAAATTTCTGTTCTTCCAAAAATTATGAACAGGCCAGGCACAGACTGGGAGAAAATATTTGCACCTCATATATAAAGTTCTTTCACAAATAAATATCAGAAAGGAACCAAATAATTAACAAAAGACCTGAAAATTCATATCACAAAAATATGTGTAAAGGGACAATACACACATATAAAGCTGCTCAATATAGGTCTTGTCATGCAGATGCAAACTGAAATAACAATGAGACCAAAACACACCAACTAGAATGTCCAAAATTAAAAATACAATACCCAATATTGGCAAAGGAGTAATGGAAGCTCTCCTACGTTAATGGTGCAATTGTAAAATGGTACTACCTCTCTTGAAAGCTGTTTAACAGTTTCTTATAAAGCTAGACACTTATTACCCTATGACCTCACAAAGCCACTTTTATGTGTTTACATAAGAGAAATGAAAACATATGCCCACAATACCTAGTGAAAAAAATGTGCATAGCTACTTTATTATAATTGCCTATGTATGGAAATAACCTAAATGTCCATCAATAGAATGCTGAGAGAAATATTGGCCAAATTATATTATTATATTTTGTGCATGCACAAATATGTAACAACAAATCCCATCATTATGTACAATATAATGCACCAATAAAAATGTAGAAAAGTAAGAAAATATGACTGGTATAATATATTTTAAAAAACAGGTAAATGGGAAAAAAAATGGTATATTGGTACAAAGCCATGCTGGTCAGAAATAAAAAGAATAAATGACAGACATACACAACAACATTAACAAATATAAAGAATGTTATAATGAGTGAAAAATACAGACAAGAAAGTAATATATATTTTAGTTATATGAAGTTCTAGAACAGGAAAACCTTATTTATGGTGATGGAAATCAGAACACTGATTGCCTGGGGTGGGGCAGGGATTGACTGGGAAGTGGCACTAGGAACTTCTGGGTGACGGAGGTATTGGTAGGAGTGTGGGGAACTCACACGATGCCTTCATGAAACCTCACTGAACTTCTATGACACACTGTGTGTAAATCATACCTAAAGGCACCCTTAACCCTGATAATTCTCCCACTGAAAACAGAAGAATGTATTGATAGCTGATGATTTTCTGCCTTTTCTGTCCACCACAGTGCTGTAGAGGAAGTCTGTGGTCCGGCCACTGTGACCATGGGCAGGCAAAAGCAGGCGGCCATTCCAGACATCCTCTAGGATGGTCACAGATTCTCAGAGGGAGGACTTTCCATCCAGTGATCTCGCAGGAAGCATGTTGAAGGCTATCTCATGAAGCTGGTGTCTGAGGCAAAGACATCTGGAGGGGTCCAGTGAACAGTGGAGTCATGTAGTTAAAAGATGATGATTGGTGAGACTTTCCTCCACAGTTCCTGCTCATGTTCCTAGCATGTGAAATTGTGTACCCAAGGACATCCAGTCTGTTGGTGCTTCATGCCTGTGTCTGGATGTGTCTTTGATACTCACAAATGTCTGGCAGACACCCTTCATCCATTAGGTGCAGACAGCTGCTATCGAAGTTCGTGGGCCACATCACCATATGCCCAGATTATCTTTATTATCTGTCACATTCCCAAATGCCAGATTTTTCATTCTGATGCTGGGTGCTTGCCAAATTTTCAGGTGTTTACTGATTATAGAGAGGAATTAACTCTTTCCTCCTGGTGTCAACCCAGGATTGGCCTTCCTCCATTGGCTGGTGCCTCTTCTGTGAAGCCCTTCCATGCAGGCACCGTGTTTTGACGTTTCAAGCCCCAACCCCTCATTCTCAGACCTAGTGCTCTGCTAGTCAGGCTGCACCTTACCTGTCCAGTCTTGCTTCTCCCAACACAGCAGCCTGGAGTAAGGAAGAGTCCTCACACTGGGGGTCGAGTGTGCCACTTTCTGGGTGGGCATGACTTTGTGTAAATCCTTTTCCCTGTTACACAAGGAGCTTGGACTTAAGGGGATCCCTTCCTGCTTTGACTCCCTGAGTTTTAACCAGGCTTATATCACTTGCTCCCAATATTTGCCTGTACATTCACTCAACTGCATCCTTGCTTTATAAAAGTATTGCTCGTTTTTCTTTTTTCTGGTGCAGCCACAGCTGTTTCTTCTCTCTGCCTTCTTTCCTAATATTCTAACATCCTTCTAATTGTCTGTATCAGTGGATGATACCACATATTGATCATTAATTCTATTTTTATCCTCATTGTATCTGCCACTGACGTGATATGTGAACATAGTGTTTATTGAGGCCCTACTATGTGTGCTCAGGGAAATACTGTGGGATGTGGCAAGATCCATAAAATAGCATCCCTTCTGGCCAGCTTGTATTTTGTGCACATTCCCTCACCCCAATGAGGGCATAAGCTCCTTGAGAGAGAGGGTGTGCCTTTTCCCAGCATTTCTCTGTGGACCTTAGAAAAAAATTGTAGACTTCCCTTTTTTTCCCCCCAAGTTTCTCCCATTCCATCAGTATAGGATGTTACTGTATAAGCAGTTTTTCCTCTCCTATACACTTCTGGTTTCCAAGATATGTAAGTGTTTTCCCTCACCCAAGTTAGCATCAGATTCCACACATTAAGGCTTAGTCCCACGAGACTGCTCCCCACCTCAGATGCCAATTGCGAGTTAGGGTCTTTTGACCAATTGGTGATAACGTGGGCTTCCAGAACCACCTCCTTAGGTTCAGTGATTTGCAAGGGTGCTTCACATAATGCAGGGAAATACTGTCCTTGCATTCACGCATTTAATATAAAGCATGTTATGAAACATATGGATGAATGATAGATGAAGAAATCTATAGAACAAGGTATGGCCTCTGGGGTGCATCACCCTCCTGAGATATTTATAGAGGCTTTATCACGTAGGCATGATCAATCATTAACTCAATGTCTGGCCCCTCTCCCTTTCTCAGAAGGGGTGGAGTGGGACTGGAAGTTCCAAACTTCTAATCATGGCTTGGTCTTTCTAATGACCAGCCCCATCAAGAATTGCCTCATTAAAAGAACAGGATTTTAAAGTCTCTCTGAAGGTCCATATGTTAGAGAGTTGGTCTAGGGTGGCACTCTTTGGAGGTGGTGGAACCTTTAAGAGGTAGGGCCTAGAGGGAGGTCTTTAAGTTATTTGGGGCATACCTTCAAAGGGGATTGTGGGACTCTTCTTCCTCTTCTATCTTGCTCCTGGTCATGAATGAGTGGGTTTTTCCACCATGTTCTCCCACCATGGTACACTGCATACCTCACCCAGTGCAATGAAGTCAACTGATTTGGGGCTAGAACCTCTCAACCTATGAGCCAAAAGAAACCTTTTCTCCTTGTAAGCTGATTATCTCAGATATTTGGTACAGCAACAGAAAGCTGGTTGACAACATCCTTGAAGACAGTCACTAATTTAATATATTCTAGATTATTACTGACAAATGGGAGAAATGAAAAGTACATAGTCCCTGCTCCAGGAAATTTATAGATAAGGAGACATTTGATAGGTATTTGGTGATTTATAATGCATTGATCTTTGGGTCTCAGATAATCTAGCCCCTTCATATGTCATGCTTTCCTGGTATCAAATAAACACCCAAAGGGTAATGATTTCAAAGGTTGTTATAATTAACATCAAAGGACCTCTTCAAACTGTGGCAGAATATGGTTCATTAAGTACATTAAGTTTATTAATTATTAAGATGATAATATTTATGATGCATGCTTCCTTTCTTAGGTGTTTCTTAGGAAACACCTTATCTCTATTCACATTAATAATCATCTTAATTCTAAGTTATATTTGGACATATGGACTGAAGGCTACTTGAAAAGAGCAGTGTTAAAAATAGCAACAATAAATTATTTACCCAAAGCTATTCAGCAAATAGGAGTCAAAACTGGAACTAGGCTTCCAAACACAGTCAATATTTAGATATGTCAAGGTCAAAGTCAGATGAAGCAACTGGTCTTAGATATTTTTAGCAGCAGCTACAATTAAGATTTAACAGCACCACTTAGGTCTGGAAAATGTCATAGTGTCATATGCTGATTACAATCTTGAAATGCACTAAGAAATCATAATCATAAGGATTTGGGAGACAGGCAATGAAAAGAACACTTTGTTGGGTGCCAACTATGAGCCTGGATCTCTGCAGCTCTTCATGTAGATGGTCTCACTCAGTTCTCACAACAACCCTGTGTGATGTGGATTTCTTAATCCCCATTTATAGATGATCCAAGTTATCAAGTGATTCAACTGCACATGATCATGATACATACATGGGAGAAAATAAGACAAGACAAAGTGACAGAATGGCCTGGGGGTGGGGATTACTGTGAACTGAGTGTTCAGGGAAGAGCTCTTTCCTGAGGTGACACCTGTGCTGAACTTGATAAACAGGAGCTGGGGATACAAATATCTGGGGCAGAACATCCCAGGCAGTGGGAATAACGCAACATCTTCATGCAACAGCGCGCCCAGCACCTTGTGAAAAGAGCACCAGGGGCTGAGGTCTCGCAGAAGCAGGCAAGAGATATAGACCAGTCTAAGAAGCCAGGCTTTTATTTCAAGTACAAAGGAAGTACAGGGAATTATAAAGCATAGGAATTACATACCCATGTTGCAAAGTTTTACAGTAGCTTAGGTTACAGGTCTTCAGAACTTAGATTTTAGAAACTACCTGGCAAAATTTTACTAGATATGAAGAAAAACTAAATCTCATAGGAATTCAACGATGTGTTTAAAAGATCATAGAGAGTGCAAGCAGAACTGGGGCTTTGTCCCACTTCTGGCTCCAGAACCATTGTTCTTCCTACTCCGGTACTTTGGCTGTGCCGTCTTAAAACTGGTAATTTTGAGGAAGAATTTAGAGCCTTCTTTTGCATCTCTTTGAAAAACTGTTTCAAAGCTACAAGATGACCTGTGATATGAATGCTATAGTCAGTCATCAAGCTTTAAAAACAATCAGTGCAAAGTCCTTGCTTATGCCCTGGGAAAAGTCAGTACGAAGTTGGGGTGTCAATTACACCATTGTCCCACAAACCCAATAGTTTCTCAGTAAGTTCCTATACCTGCTATTTCAAATGCCTAACACATACTCTTGGAATCCAAATGTTATAATAAAAGGGATGTTTGGGCGCCTTTAATTTTTTTAACAATGAGGAATTTGATTTACCCCTATGCCTCTGCCACTATTCTCATGGTGGTTTCTCTTATTATTAAAATACCACGTACAAATTTGCATATTAGTTACATTGTAAGTATGGTTTGGGAAGTTCCAGGCATTTGTTGGTTACTGGAGTATTTTATCTATCTATCAATCAATCTATCTATTATACTAGGGATTAAACCCAGGGGTCCTTAACCATTGAACCACATCCCCAGCCCTTTTTTATTTTTTATTTTGAGACAGGGTCTCACTAAGTTACTTAGGGCTTCACTAAGTTGCTGAGGCTGGCTTGCTTTGAACTCGTGATCCTCCTGCCTCAACCTCCTGAGCCAAGCTGCTAGGATTATAGGCATGCACTACCACGCTGAGTGAGTGTTTTGTTTTAACTGTTACATTGAGCCTGGGCTGATTTGCTCATTAGGGAAATATTTAATGAGCATGTAGATGTGCATCCAGTCCAAGACTGGGAGATGCTACATGCTTCCTGGTGTTCTGTTCTCTTGAGCCTACCCATTGAAGAAACCTGTAGGGTGAAGATAAGTATAAATTTCAGAAGTTTTCATTGCCATTTGGATTGGCATCAAATAGCCAATAACCCAAAACTATCATAGTTGGAGCCACAATGACAGTTGTTATAGGCTCAGTGAAATTCCTAAGGTTCTAACCATGTGGCAGTAGTAAAAAAGTAAAATTTGCCATTTTTACAGTTTACAAGAAGCTTAGTTTTCATTAATTTGGAAAACATCTGTTTTGCACTCATTATATACTCCTAGGCACCATAAACCCAAACTGAACAAAACAGACCATGCCTGCCTTCATAAAGCATAGGTATGGCTGAACTAACAAACTAACCAAGTAATTAAAAGAGTGACAAGGCCGTGTGTGTGTGTGTGTGTGTGTGTGTGTGTGTGTGTGTGAGAGAGAGAGAGAGAGAGAGAGAGAGAGAGAGAGAGAGAGAGAGAGATGGAGGCATCTGAAGCTTGACACACTCTCATCTGAGGGAAGCCAGTATCAGGAAAATCCTTCAAGAAGTGATCATGTTTCAATTGAAGATGGGTAAAAATGAAGTGGGAGGGGGCTGGAGATGTAGCTTGATGGTAGAGTGCTTGCCTAACATGAATGAGGCCCGGGTTCAATCTCCAGTACTGCAAACAGACAAACAAAAATCCCCAAACCCAACCCATCGCCAAATGCCAACACCACAACAAACTGGATAGATGAAGCAGAAAAAGAGGGAGGGCTCCCTGCAGAACGAAGACAATATGAAAGCGTTGGATGCAGGCTGGAGCTTGGGCATTCTGGCAGGGGCTGGAGACCAGAGTGTGTGGAGCCTAGCAGGAGAGGAGGGAGGCGAAGCTGGAGAGGCACACAGTTGTGTGTGTGAGGGCAAACGTGAGGTTTCCTACCCTGACAGCAATGGAAGCCATCGATGAGTTTGAGGGAAATGAATGACACATGCACATGTGCATTTTATGAGTAATTACGACAGCTGTGAAGAGGAGGTCCAAATGCTGGGAGACAGCAGTTATGCTGCCGGCAGATGATTGCCGGGACTGGGGACATGGCCGTGAAGTAAAGGAAGGGGACCTGAACAAGAGTTGTTTTGGCTTTGGGAAGCAGGAGTTCCCCAAATTTCAGGGAGATTTTACAGACAACTTGGCTGGAGCAGGGAATGGTAATAATGCAGTTCAAACAGAAAACACCAAAAGAGGAAGTGGAAGAGAAAGAGTCATATGGCACGGTGGATGTCCTTTCTGTATTTACCATTGCAATGAGGGGATCTGCTTAGACACCCAAAGTCGATGTGAAGATTATTTTAACTAAAGGCCTTTGAGAGTTAACCAGATGCAAGAAGATGACTTCTCTGAGCTTTCCTTATCTCATCAAAAGCAGGAATTCTTGGAATGAGGCTGCCATAAATCCTCTCTCCAGGGGAGTTTTATGTCATGAAGGTAAAAAAAAAAAAAAAAAAAACCAAGAGAAGGCCACTCACCTGCATAACCAACATTATTGCAAACATTCTTATCACTCATTTGTTCTCCTAGAAACTCACTTGGACAAGACTTTTCTGCCCTGAACATCCATCTTCAGCTGTGTAGAGAACCACTTCTGTTGTTCTCTCCATATGCACATCAGTAAATTTTTTTTTTCTCCTTTTAATTTCCCTTTGTCATTTTAACTTGCAGCCCCCAAATATTGCACCTAAGAGGGTAGAGAGAAAAGTTTTCCTTCCTAACACAACTAACCTGTATAAAGGGGAGACTTAGAAAGAAAGGCTCAGAAACATTTAGTAATTTGCCTAAGGTCACACCAAGAGTAAGTGGTAGAGTTAGGATTTGAAATTTTCTTTTGCTACCAAGTCTCATGCTATTTTCTATTATAGCACATTTTGGTTCATCATGATGTCAATTGTCTGAATCCCCGTGTTGTGGAGAGTGAATTCAGGGGAAATGGTTGTGTGTGTGTGTGTGTGTGTGTGTGTGTGTGTGTGTATTGGGAGGGCATCTGGGAAATCAGAGTAGGGAAGAAATTCCTCGCTCCAAGGTTCAGAAGCAATGACATTCACGTTCGTGCTGAGGACTGGGCCAATTCAGAAAACATTTCAAAATGCTGCAAAGGTCCAAAATGCTGGGTCAGAGGCACACACTGTACCTGCAGTTCAGAGACCAGACTCTGAAAGCCCCAAACACCAGGACTGAGGAACACATGCTGTGAATAAGTGGAAGCTAGTCTGAGGATACTGCCTGCCAAACCACAGCTCTCTGAATTTGCTTTCAATCCCAGCAGAGGTCTTCAAAGATCACAGAGCATCTGCACAACTCAGGGCTTCACTATCCCCTTTGGCCATTCCAGATGGCAAACAAGTGTAGTCTCCAGAGAAAATGTATTGCCTAGGAGCTTCTCACTGTGGGATGGTCGTTGGATTTGTTCTGACAATTCCATTTGCACATTAGCAGCTTTTGTTCTCACCTTCCTGTCCTCCATCTTTTACGCCTAGACAAATATGTCTCGTACTTCCAATGGACTACAAACTTCAAGGAAAGAAGGCTGTATTTTTTATTGGTATTCTTCACTTATTCATGTGTGTCGTATTTCTTGAGCATCTCTTTTGTCCGGCACTGTTGTAGGAGTGGGGATTTGGCAGTGAGCAAGACAGAGAAGATTCCTGCTCTCAAATGCTTACATCTCAGGAGGAGGAAAGAGTCCATCAGAAGGTACCAATAAACAAGGTAATTCTGATGATGAAAATTGATATTAGGCAATAAAATTACATGATTAAAAATAAAGTAGAAGAGGCAATGAGGCGGGTCAGGAAAGCTGTGAAGAACAAGACAGCTGTGGGGCGGTGGCAGGAACAGTGGGCAAGGCCTGAGACAGGAACATGTCTGAGGGGAGCTGCAGCGGGTGTGTGTGACTGAGGTGCAGAGTGATAGGGAGCGTGGAAGGAGATGGGGCCTCAGGTGTGGACAGGGGCCAGATAATCATGTAAAGCCAATAGGACTTTGTGAAGAGTTCGGGTTTTATTCTAAGTGCAGAGGAAACAGCAGGGGCTAGGAAGAAGGCAGTGACATAGTGTGACTTGTATTTCAGGAAAACCATTTTGTCTTCTTTCTGGAATATAAGTTTGAATGAGGCTTGAGTGAAAGAGACCAGGTAGGCTGTTGTGACTGTGTGGACAGGACATTATGTTTGTGGACTAAGACGGTGGCAGTAGAGCAGTGGTCAGAATTGAGACATGTTCTGGAGGAGAGCTCAAAGAATTTTGGGGGGATTTATATGTAAGAATAAAGAAAAGAGTGGGTTAAAAGGTAACTCCTAGGTTTTATTTATTTATTTATTTATTTTTGGAACTGGAGATTGAACTCAGGGGCACTCGACCACTGAGCCACATCCCCAGCCCTATTTTATGTTTTATGTAGAGACAGGATCTCACTGAGTTGCTTCCCGCCTCGTCGTTGCTGAGCCTGGCTTTGAACTCAAGATTCTTCTGTCTCCTAGCTTTTATTTTTAATAGCTTCGTTGACATATGTTTTATATGCCTTAAAATTTGCTCATGCAGTATTCAATTCATTGACTTTTCATATATTTAAAGATTTGTGTCACTTTCAGCTTAATCTAAGTTTAGAACATTTTATCACCTCAAAGAGAAAAACCCCCTACCTATTAGCAGTCATCCCATCCCAACCTAGGGTTTCTATAACAAATTACCACACACTTTGTGGCTTAACACAATAGAAATCTACTCTCTCAGTTTTGGAGGCCAGAGCCTGAAATCGAGGTATCAGCAGGCCCTCACTCTCTCAAAGGGCTCCAGGGGAGATTCCTCTTTTGCCTCTTCTGGCTTCTAGTGGCTCCAGTCAGACCTTGGCTTGTGGTTAAACAGGTCTAATCTCTGCTTCCACCTTTTCATGGCCACCTTCTCTTCTCCCTATATCTCCTCTGAGTAGCTCTGATGAGGACACTTGTTACTGGATCTAGGGCCCACCTGGGTAAACGGGATGACCTCATCTCCAGGTCCTTAACCTAATCCCATCTTCAGATTCCCTTTCTCCAAATAAGATCATAGTCATGGATTCCAGGGATTGGCATATGGCCATATATTTTGGTGGGAGTGGCATCATTGAACCCTGTACACCTATGCAATTACTAATCTATTTTCTACCTCTGTTAGTTGACCTATTCTAGGACAGTTCACCTTTGGGATTTTGACCAAGAACTTAAGTGGATGTTAGTACCACTAACCTAGGGCTGAACTGAGCATGACTGGTGCAGAGCCAGGAGTCCCTTGCCAGTGTCATATTTGAAATGCATATTGGATGTCCATGTGGAGACATCAAGTAAACAGCCGGAGAGGTGAGTCTAAACACATTAGTCTGGAGATGGAGATTCTGGAGGCACTGGCACAGAGATGATATCTATAGCTATGGGGCCGAATGGAATCACCTAAAGTGAAAGTGTAAGTAGAAAGAGAAGCTGGCTGAATAGCAGTGCTTGGAACCCCAGGATGATGCAGAGGAACATTCAATGAAGATGTGGGAGAAGGAGCAGTCGATGAGACGGTAGGAAATCTAGAAGAGTGTTTTCTCCGATGTCAACAAAGAAACAAAAAAAGAGTATTTACAGAATGAGGGAATAATTCACTATTTGAAAACTACCTCTGATACCTTTGAGACTTGGAGGAAAATCGTAAAAGATAAATAAATACTGGATTTGGCAACTGTATTAGTCAGGATTCTCTAGAGAAACAGAACCAATGGGAGGAGGTTTATTATGGGAATTGGCTCATGTTCAGACAAGTCTCACAATATGGTGACTGCAAGATGGCGGGTCAGGAGAGCCAGTGGTTTAATTCAGCTGAGTCAAGTTGACAGGCAAAATTAACCATCTCAGCATCATAGCCTCACTAACAGTCTGATAATAGCAGTTCAGGGAGAGGTTGGGGTGGAAGCCCAATTCAGTGGGTTCTAGAGGAGGAAGTGGAAATGCTGATATTAAACCTTTCCCCCAAAGGTTTTACCCAGAAAAATGAGGCTTTTGCTGTATGAGATTTTATTTTTAAGATGGAAGACAATAAAAAATGTTTTTATGCTTATGAGAGTATTCAGTAGAGAAATCTTGGAGAAGCAAGAAACAGGGTTAATTCTAGGAGGGATCTCCTGAGCAGATAAGATTGAAAGAGGGAGCTCTGGTATCAGGCTGTTGTGAAAGGAGAGAAGATCCAGAGGGGTACAGGAAGTTGTGATAAAGCGATTGAGATGTTCTCCAGCCATAATCTATTACTCAGAAGCAAGTCTGTGGATATTCTAGTTTAATCAGAGTTGATATTTTGCCAAACAAATAGGGTGGGGAGAGAGAGAGGTGGGCAAATAAGTCAATGGTGTTTCAAAGGCAGGAATTATGAGGTCATGGGATTTGAGCTGAGTTCAGAGGGAAGAGAGAACATGAGAGGCCTGATGGATAAAGAGAAAGTGGTGGTCAGCGGATTAGAGGTTATGATAGGGAAAACAATTGTAGGTGATAAGGACTAAGAAAAAGTGATCTAAAGGGGTAGGAAGTGACAGTCAGAGTAGAGTGCTATGATTGAAACTAAAGGTGTTCAAAAGATTTGTGATGATCTGACCATGTATGACCATAAGGGTGAGTAGCTGAGGCACGGCAAAAAGGCGGCTCGCTGGAGGTGGAGCAGGTCATGGAGCCTGGCACTCAGAACCCTGCCAGGCAGAAGGAGGTCCCCAGTAGACAGTCCCAAGTTAACAAGATTGAAATAACATCAGTCCTTTCTAACACTTAATTGTGTTTTGATTGATCTTAATGAAACCTCTATTTGGTATATTATCTTATTTATTTTTTTCCTAAAAAAATATTGTCTAATGCCTCAGGGACAACATTACATGAAGAAATCATTTGGAATAATTAAAAAGGGCAATGATAAGGGGAAATTCAAACTGCAGATTAAGAGCATTTTAAATATGAAGCTAGTCAGGCAACACGAGTTATTGAGCGATGTTGCCACTGACACTTTTAAAAGGAAAAATCGTCTTTTGAAGTTGAGAGACCTTGAAACTCACACAAAGACAAGGTCACAGTAACTATGTCTTCCAGCTTTAAGGTCAAGGTGTCTGTGCTTGAACTTGGCTGGGCTTTTAAGGGGAAAAAACATGAACTCTGGAGTCACAGGAACCAAAGGTTTGAATTCTGTCCATCATTTATCAGCTGTGTGACCTTGGGCAAGTTAGTTAACCCATGTGCACCTCTAGTTTCTCATCAAAAAATGGAGATTAAGAATAATTCCAACCGGATAAGGTTATAAATGAAGATAGAGGTAATTTATATTAGGGATTCAGTACAGTAGCTGCTATGATAAGCACGCAATAATGGTGAGCTATAAGCCTCACCATTGTTATTATCTATAAACTGGAGATAACAAAAGCTACTTTGCAAGCCCTAAGAAGATTAAATGAGATGAATTGTTCAGAGTACCCCGAGTGTGGTATCTGTCATGCCTTGAATAATAAATAATGGCTAGCATTACTGTGAAATGGATCAGCAGACTTAATCATCTAACTCTTGGTAGTAACTAAGAAGTGATGGAGGGAGACAGCAGAGCTCTCCATTTACTGAACCCCTGGTAAATGTTAGCTTTTGATGGACTTTCCAAAGGTGAAAGAGACTCATGGTGATACAGTCAGGAAATGAGGGTCCTGATTTGGTGCAATGAAGACTGAAGGTGATCAAGGCTGAAGCAAGTCCACCTTCATTTATCCACATTCTGTTTGAGATTCTACAACTGCTCTGTGCCTGTGGTCAAGACATAACCTTTACCCAAATAACCAATTTTTTTCTTTTTCTTTTTTTAAATAATAAGAACTCCCTAGCTCTGATCCTTAAGCTAGTGTTTTTGGCAACTGTCTAATAACAGTTCTTACTTCCAATAATGAAAGAAAAGCTACTGTTTGTTGAATGTGTATGAAGCAACCCAGGCATTATCCAACACTCTTCATGTATATTATCTCATTTAAGTATATGAACGTCTTTGGGAGGTAGGTAACCTTATTGTCCAAATTATGCCAAGAAGGAAACTGAGGCTTCAAGAAGTTAATTGGTCTAAGAATGTGCAACTTCTAAGGGATAAAGGAAAGACTTTATTTAGCCCAGTTTGATCTGATTCTAATGCATCAGCTCCTAACCTTTATTTATACCACAGATACAATATTGGGTTATAAGTTCTCAATTTTAATAGGAATTTTCATTCCCCTTATTCCCTAATTTTGCCTTTACAATTATATAATGTTTTCTCATCTTGCTGAGATCTGGGGAAAAGTTAGGTAGTCTTATTATCACGACAGTTCCTTAAGATTACTGCTTTCTTTTGCCTCCCAAATGACAGTATATCATAAAATCAAAATTGATTGGTCACATAATTTAATAATTCAACAAATATATGTATAATTCAACAAATAAATAATTCAACAAATATGTATCATATACATATAATATATATATCATATAAATTATATTCAACAAATATAATTCAACAAATATATCTATATTGGTCAAATAATTCAACAAATATATATATATATTCAACAAATAATTCAACAAATATATATCTATGTGCAGGATACAATCCTAGCTGTTAAGAGAAAGCAAAGATGAATTGGAAAGGGAAGCATCCTTCAAGTTTTTTGTAATAAGGCACCCTGGCCACTAGAACACAGAAAGCAGGTTCAAAGAGATTGGGAAGGGGCTTTAGAAAAAGCTCACTTATTCCTGAAAAAGCATCTCCAGGAGGCACTTTGGAATGAGAAGGCCTTTGAGCTGCTCCTAAAGAACGAGAAAAATTGGGCAGATAGAGAAGATGAGGACGATGGTATTGCAAACAGAGATAGTGATGTGAGAATAGGTCTGGAGAGTTGACACTGGAGAGTGCTGAGGAAGGAGTGTCTAGCTCAAGAAAGAGGAAGTGATGAGAGATGTGGCTGGGAAGTCCATTCCTCACAAAGTAGAGCAGTTGGGTATGTGGTTTAGAGTCACAGGTAATTAGACCATTGTGGCCATCCACTCAACAAGTCCCGATGGTTAATCTCTTTCAAGGACAGTCCGGATGAAAAGGAGGAAATAAAAACTTAAAATATTTAATAGGTAGAATTATGTGTGTATATATGTATATATATGTATGCGTGTATATTATATACCTATAATAGGTAGAAACGTGTGTGTCAAAGGCATATCAGAGGTGAAAGAGGAGATCAAGGACAGTCTAAACTTTGGGTTTGAGGTTGGAAGATAAATGAAGGAAATATAGCATCAGGGAACAAATGTCAGAGGCAAGATGACATTTTGGGAGACAGGTTAAGAAATAATGGTCAGAAATCATTTTAACAATTAAAATGCTCTGAATCCTACAACTGCATTTATGTACTGGACACATAGATTATGCATGCGTGCCCAAATTAGTTATATATATAAGGAACTCATTAAAATACAAATCATATGCATCAATACCTTGGATCTATCAAAATAGGTTAGTTCTAGAAGACATTACCTAACCATTTGATTAACAAAATTTGACTGTCTTATTGAATTCATCTGCTACTCATCTCAGCCGCTCTTCTTTACTTTATTTTGTGGTGTTGGGGATTGAACCAAGGCTCTTGTGTATGTCAGGCAAGGGCACTGAGCTACATCCCCAGCCTTCAGTGCTCTTCTTAACCCTACAATCTGACCTCAGCTCCTACTACTCAACTGAAATCTCATGGCAAAAGGTCATCAATGATTTTCTCAATGCACATTCAAAAGAACACTTCAATTTTTTAAAATCAAAGTTGTGTTTAATTATCAAATCAAATAGTTCTGCAGGGTTTATAGTATTGAAAAACTTGATTTCCCAGATTTCACCTCACAAGAGCAACTATTTTCAACTTTGGAACATGTTCCAGGCAAATAATAAAATTATGCCTACTATTTCCTCTTCCCTTCCCCTTTCTTTCTTACTGTGCTGGGTATTTTCTATTTGTCCCTGGGGTTCTCTCTGCCCACTTCCTTGCTCTCTGTGGAGGGAGACTCACCTGTATGGACTGTATAAATGGGTTCATGAATGGACCCTTTGGCTTTCAGCTGTTTATTGTTCTTCAGTTCAGAGATGAAAGAGAGAGGGAGTGCCAGAGAGCGTGAGGATTGCGCACATGCCAGACCCTTAGCCCCTTTGTGTCTTCTTTGCCTCCTGGACTGCTGCTCAAATTTTATCATTTATTTTCTATTTCTTACATTATCTGGAATCTACTTTTAAAGGAATTTTTCTTCAAAATTATCTTTCAGCCTTTTCATTATACTTTTTCATTGATCATCACATTTTTAATTTGTGAGAAATATTTTTTGTTTTCTAGATGTTTCTACTTTCATAGAATTCCATTTCTTTTTTTTTTTTTTTTTTTTTTTTTGGTACTGGGGATTGAACTCAGAGGCACTCGACCACTGAGCCATATCCCCAGCCCTATTTTGTGTTTTATGTAGAGACAGGGTCTCACTGAGTTGCTTAGCGCCTTGCCGTTGCTGAGGCTGGCTTTGAACTCGCGATTCTCCTGTCTCAGCCTCCCTAAGTGCTGGGATTACAAGCGTGAGCCACCCCGCCCGGCCATAGAATTCCATTTCTGTTATGGATTCAGTGTCTCTTCTTGAAAAGAATGTTATTGTTATGCATATTCAGGAGTTTTGATTTTCCCCTTATGTCCCTCAAAAACAAAACAAAACAAAAAACAGTGGCTATTTTGGATCTATCTTTCCATCTTGAAGACTTTCTTCAATGAACTAGTGATTTTAGGCTCTTAGCTCATTTTGTATTCAAGAATGAACAACAGAAAGCTGCTTGGAAACTGGTTGAGTTAGTTCATTGGTGGGCCTCATGGGGTCTGGCTGAACTCTTTTAACTGGATGTTTAGAAAGGAACTCTTACGTGGCATGCCTACCAGTGCTCTGAGAGCAGAGCAGGGAAAAGGAAGAAGGGGCCCACAGGTCAGTGCATGGCTTCCACTTCCTGCTTGATTCTGTACGTATCCTTTGTCCTCAGGTATTCCTGGTGTCTCTTAGTTACTCAACTCGTAGATTCTGCTGGGGTGAGGAAGGGGCAATCTTCCCACCTGCATCGGTTTATAACTGCTCCTTTCAAATATTTTTTAATTAATTATTTTGTTTTTAATTCAATTGTATCTCCACCTTTAGAGGTCCTTAGTGCCTCCAAATCTTGCATTTTTTTTAAGGCTTTGCTTAAAAATTAAACTTCTAAGTTGGTCCATTCTGGTTTAGTTTTCTTTCTTTCTTTCTTTCTTTTTTTTTTTTTGGTACTGGGGTTTGAACTCAGGGGTACTCGACCACTCAGCTACATCCCCAGCCCTATTTTGTGTTTTATGTAGAGACAGGGTCTCACTGAGTTGCTTAGCACCTCGCTGTTGCTGAGGCTGGCTTTGAACTTGCGAGTCTCCAGTCTCAGCCTCCCTAAGTGCTGGGATTACATGCTTGAGCCACTGCGCCTGGCTAGTTTTCTTTTTTCTTTGCTTCACCAGCTTAGTTATCACTTCTTTACCTGTGTCCCATCTGTATTACTGTGTTGCTGTTGTGTGTTTCCCATTAACTTGTGTTTGTGGGGCTTTTTAAAACCCATATACATTGTGCTTTTATTACAAAATGGCTATAATTACATGCGTCCAACCAACCATGTAATGAGAATTTTCTTGTTCTTACTTGATTTTGTTGCTGCACTTGAAACTTTAGACCATTCATTCTAGAAACTTTATCATCCTTGGCTTCTGTGGCCACAGCATATTTTTTCCTCTTGCCGAATCATCTAACATTCTTTCCCTGGTTCGTTCTTTTCTGGCTGCTGTGTATCCCTTAAATGTTGTTCTTTCCTAGTTCTCTGTCTTAAGTTCTCTTTTGCTTCTATTTACAAATTTTCCACAGGCAATATCGCCCACTTGCATGGAATGAACCCCTTCCTTAGTGATGCCTCCCAAATCTATGTCTGTGACTCCATACTTACCTAAAGCTGAAAAACCAGACAGAGGAAAGAGGACCTTGCCTTCCTATACCTCAGGCAGCACAAATATCCTGAAGCCAAAACAGATCTTCCTTTTATATTAAAGAAATGGCAGGAGTGAAGGAAGTAACAAATGGAGCTTAGAAGTAACAAATGGAGTTCTGCAAGACCTGTGTTAATCATGATAGGTAAAGTTTAGCTGCAGTAACAAGCAATCCTAAAAACAAATCTAAAAATATAAAAATTTTATTTCTCTCAGAGAGAATCTGCTGTGGATGAGCCAACTTACCAGGCAGCTGTTTTTCTGTATTGGGTCACCATTCAAGTTCTCTTCAATTTCGTGGAACTTCAACACATGTGGTGAACCTCATCATGTTAGAAGAGGAGAGAGCCACAAAGTTGAACACAAGTACCCAGAGGGAAAACATGTCAGTCTCTGCTCATTCTCCAACTTTTGGGCCCTGAGGACTGAATACCATTGGATAGCAATAATTCATAGCATCAACAGTATTTACTCTTAAATAGAAAATTTGACCCTAAACAAAATATCTTTTTAATTTTTGTACTCTTAGTACTTGCTTAATGACTGCTAAAGAGTGGGCCTCAATATATGGAATTCAGGTATATGTTAGGAAATTGACAAGTCTCTTTGAAAAGCTGTTAAGTCTGAATTGATATCTTATTTTCCTTCCAGAACATTTCTGCTGGGGCAAAAGATAGAATTACTTTTCAAAAGTGTTCTTATGGTATCTAAATATTTGGAAGACTTACTAAGATTTTGAGCTTAAAGTTCGAAGAGAAGGCATTTCATAGCCTTCTTGTTTATATTTACCTTGATCAAAATCCCTCTCTAGTTCCAAACTCAAAGGACAGACTGGATGAGGGAAAAAAGTTACAAAATATTGTGCTGCAAGGCATTGGAGGGCCGAGTGTGATGGTGCTTGCCTGTAATCCCAGCAATGGAACTCCAGAGGCTGAGGCAGAGGATCTCAAATTCAAGGCTAGTCTCAGCAACTTAGCAAGATTCTGTCTCAGCACCTCTGGGTTCAATTCCTGGTACAAAAAAAAAAAAGTCAGGAAGTTAGGTGTGTTTGTGTGTCTGTGTGTGTCTTTGTGTGAATGTGTGATTTTTATGATGGGCATGGGACAGCCACAGTCTTGTGTGTAGGCATAATTATAGGCAGATAAATATGAGCCTCCTGAGGTATGAAATGGAGCATGATAGATTTGAGCTCCAATTGCTAGCCCATTTCTTACATTTTTCATCTTACTTCCATGAGATACTAGTTCTTGCTCTGTGATTGGCACTTTCCAACCTGCAGATTAAATCTTTAGAAACAAAGTGCCACAGAGGCAGTGATGAGAGGCAGTACTGAGTGACTGATGTAGAGGAAACTCAAGTTCAAGATTTATTTAGGATTCTCAGGTTTGCACACCAAAAGCATTCCATAATGCCTTTCTTTAGAGTAAAGGTTTTGTTTAAATCATAAACACTTACTATGAACAATCCAAGCCAGAGAGATAAGTGCAAAGGGGGAAGTTGTAAAAATCATTTAATATCCCAACAAGAAAATGAGCAGTGTTGTTCGAGGTTGACATCGCTCCACCACACCAACAAAGAGGACAGTGAGCACTCCTGTCCTCTGGTTCCCCCTACCTTGCTGCCTCCTCTGTCTCTTGAAACCTCTCCTTGGTGAAGAGTCCCAGACCCTCCCATCAGCTCCCTCTTTAAATGATACTCGGATGCTGATGGCACCCAAATCTACATAGCTGGTCTCATTTCTGGATAAACTGGTTAGCTTAATTGTAGGGAGTTGGATCTTAGTTGGTCTTTCTTTCTCTTAGCTTTGAAGTTATAAGATTCTCTGACAATTCTAGGTATACCATTCACTGCTAATACTAATTCCTTAATCTTAATGGCTTTTAATTTTACCTATCATTTGGTTAGTGTGTACTACCTGTTAGGTAGTATATCATGTATTTATGTACATTGTCTTATTCTATCCTCATGTGGGATAGATTTTTTAAGAAAAATCAAACTACCCAAATAATCACAGCTTAGAGTAATAAGCAACTTGTCCAAATTGATACAGCTAGTAGATGTTAGAGTCAGGATTTGAACTCAGGGCTCTGTGCTCTTTCTGATATGCTCCATCCACTGGCATCTCAATATGAATTTTAGTATAAGTTTGACAATTTCCATACACACACAAACACACAAACCCAGCTGCTTTGATTGCGATTGCCCTGACTTCATAGATTATTTTGAAATGATGGCTAATTTTAATGTGTCAGTTTAATTGGGCACATCATTCCTGGTTCTCAGGAACTATGGACTTGGACTTGGAACTATGCCAATTGTTTTTGAGGGCTTCCAGCTTGCAAACAGCAGTTCGTGGAACTTCTCAGCCTCCATAATCACATGAGTCAATCTCTCACAGTAAATCTTTCTATATATCCTGCTCCATTTCTCAGGAGAACACTGACTAATATATTTGGGGAGAAGTGACATCTTCTACTATTGAGTTTTCCAAACTATTTCCTTCCAATTACTGAAATCTTCTTTAATTTCTATAATAAAATTTCACCATTTTCATTGTGAAGCAGCAATTTATTCACCACGACTCTAATGGGTCAGGGGCCTCCTGGGCCAGGCATAGTGAGACAAGAACTTAGTGAGAGGTGCAACGAGGAAGCTGAAAGTTCGGAAGAAATGAAAGTTTCCACTGAGTAAAGCATCACTTTCAAGAGTTTTACAGTGGACACAATAGCCTGTTGCCTAGCATCCTAAGTGGTAGACAGTAAATGGCCTTGTGCCCTGCAGCAGGGATGCCGGGAACTCTGCAGTGTTGCTACGCTGCAGCCTACTATGTGATAATTATTCAGCAGCAATTGTTCCTGAGGTCCTCCTCATGTGATTATTACTGAAGCATGATGCTATCATCTTTAAACGTGAAAAGCACACAGGGGCTAAACCCAGGCCAAGTGCACCTTCTGGGCCCTCCCACTTTTCCTCCCTTTTCCATTTCTGGAACCTTCTCCAGCTTGCTAGCATGCCTCTTTAGCACCTTCATATGTAGTCAGAACCTCCTCTTGCCACCCACGTCTAGACCTGCCTCATCCTATATTTCCCCACAGTACCATACAAGAACCTCAAATCCTCCCCTTCCCATCTCCTCCCTTTATTCTTATTCAGGTGTTCAGAAGAAGTGGATAGAGATTCAGTCTATCTCCAATAACTAGGCAAGTATTTCTCAAATTAGGGGTGAAGCATATAATCCTAGAGGGTTGAGAGGTCTATGGGAATTATATAATGATTGTTGATATTTATTGAGCACTTACAATGCGTCAGGTGCTATTTGGAATGGTTTACCCGTTGGCTTCACTATAAGCCTATAAAGCAGATGCCTGGATCTCCATTTAACAGATTATTAAACTGAGCAACACGTTCTTATCCCTATCAAACAGCTGAGCAACCATGGAAAGAATGATTTATTGGCCCAATAAATGGTAGTGTAAGGACTCCAATCCAGGCAGCCTGGGTCTAGAGTTAATGCTTTCTACTACTTTGCAATGCTGTCATTTGAGGCATGATTGGAGGTGGACTGTTCAAGATGATCTCATGCATATGTTTGGCAGTTACTTGAAGCTGTTGTCTGGGGCCTCCTTCTCCAAGTGGTCTTTCTAGCAGGATACTTCAGGCTTCTTTATATGGCAACTGGATGCCAAGAGGGCAAATGTCATGTGGAAAACTACCTGGAATGGCAGCCTCTAACTGTACCACAAGACTGGTTGTCCCAAAGACCCTGGAACAGATTGGCATGTAGAACTAATTAAGATGCTTGAATCATATTATCTACACAACAATTTTAAAACATGCCTTTACATTCTTTGGCATTGCTCCCATTGAGAGGTGGGACTACACACCTTTCCTTGAGTCTGGGCTGGCCTTGGTGGCTTGCTTTGTAGCCAATAGAATATAATGGAAAGTAATGCTTCGAGATTTCCAAGGATAGGTCAGAAAAGGCCATGAGCCTGATTCTTTTCAGACTCACTCTGGGGGGAAGCCAGCTCTCAGGTGAGAAATTAGCCATGCTAAAGGGGCTATGTGATGGTGCTTTGCATTTCCAGCCAGCTCATATCAACTGTTAGCCAAAAGAGTGACCCATTGTGTATGTCTAACCCAGTCGAACCTTCAGTTATCTGATTGCCACTATATGAGAGACTTCAATAAAGAACTGCCCAAACAAATCCTTCCCAGATTTCTGAGCCACAAAATCATGAGCAAAGTAAACTGGTTATTTAATCCACAAAGTTTTGTTCTAATGTGTTCAGAGCACTAATAGTAACAGTTCACCAACCAATGTATAAGGAAAAGGGCAGATGAACAAGTTTAGGACAGGCTGGCAGGACTATAGTACCTAAATTCTGTTTTATGCAGAGCTCATAGATCTTGTCCTTCTCTGGGCTTCCAGTAAGGTGGGATTTTGTCTCTGGAGTGTGGGAGCATAGGCAAGGCAGATTGAGGGGGCCTAGACCCAACATATCTGTTCTGTGTAAGAGGTGAGCAAGTGTATCTGGCCATCATTGTAGCTGACCATTAGCTGACTGAACAACTGTTTATCTCCTTTTTTTTTTCTTGGCACTCATGTGCGCTTAACCACTGAGCCAAATCCCCAACCTGTTTTTTTGTATTTCATTTAGAGACAGGGTCTCACTGAGTTGCTCAGGGCCTCACTAAGTTGCTGAGGCTGACTTTGAATTTGTGATCCTACTGCCTCGGCCTCCAGAGCTGCTGGGATTACAGGCATGTGCCAGGCTATCTTCTTTTCTTGAGCAGAGATTACATGAAGCCATAGTGGGGCTATAATGGTATCACCAGTAGGTATTCAGTTTAGGGATGACATAGCTGTCAATTTAGAGGTAGTGTGATCTGTGCCTTCTTTTTTTAAAAATTTTTTTAGTTGTATATGGACACAATATCTTAATTTTATTTATTTATTTTTATATGGTGCTGAGGATCGAACCCAGTGACTCACGCATGCGATGCAAGCGCTCTACCACTGAGCTACAGCCCCAGGCCGATTTGTGCCTTCTTTTTTTTTTTAAATATTTTTTAGTTGTCAATAGACATTTGTTTTATTTATTTATTTATATGTGGTGCTGAGGATCGAACCCAGGGCCTCACGCATGTGAGGCAAGCGCTCTACCGCTGAGCTACAATCCCAGCCCTGTGCCTTCTTAATAAAGTTCACTCACCTTTCCACTCCTTTCTGTAAAGCAGCACTCTCATTTCCTCCATCCTTTTTATCTATGTTCAACACATATTCATTTATTCTAAGTATAATGTCTCATAAATCATTTGCTTCTACATGGTAGTTTTTCTCATTGCTTTACAACAGGATGGAATATTCTTAAATAATGCAACAAATGCATTAGAGTAAGCATATACTTATTAGATCAGGTTTATGATGTCTCATTTGTTGGTCAAAGCAAGCCACATAAATTGACAGTTAATGTTGAAATGGAATAAATAAGGGAGTGGATAACAGCAGGTGTAATTCACTAATTCAACGGGAATCACTGTTGTGAACAATCTACTATTAACACATGGTTAGGCAATGGTTGATCCAGGGATCAAATTTTCAGCGATCTGTCTCTGGAGTCCACACCCTAACCCATTGTCCTACAAACTGCTGGGAATGAGTTCTCACAGAGAAGCTTTTTCAAGCCTCGCTCCCTAGGCCTCAACCCAAGTCCAATGAATCAGAATCTCTTAAGGCATAGAGGATATTTTTAGGTTGGATGAGGTGATAATCTCAGGTACCTGAGACAAAAATAACAGCAGACGATCCAGTAAACATGGAGGGGGGATTTCAAAAAAAAAGTCAGAGTTCTTGCACTCAGAAAGCCTTCCTTTTCCATAGAGTGCATTCATAATTATCATTATTACATCATGGAGGTGAAGTTAAAAAATTTGCTTTGCATGGTTTAGAGCAGTTCTCAAACTTTAGGGTGTATCAGTTTTATCCGAAGCATTTGTTCAAATACACGTGACTGAACTAGCCTACATACTTTAGATCATCTCTAGATTTACATATACCAACAATGTGTAAATAGTTGTTCTGCTGCATTGTTTAGGAAATGACAAGAATACATCTATATCCATGCTAAAAAAAGTGCAGATGCATTTTTTTCCAAATATTTTTTATCTGAGGTTGGTTGAATCTACAGATTCAGAACTCCGGATAGAGGCTGGCTGTATTGCACTTACATATTTATAGACATCTACTACACATATGGGCTGGCAGCAGCAGTGGATAAGGATGGGATTTAGTTCTATATTACACTTGAGTAGATTTATTGTCTAAGTGGATTTATTCTCTAAGACAAAGGTGCCTAAGTATCATTAGAAGCGATTTTCTTTCTCCCTTAGGAAGAGAGAAGGCAAAGCTCCATGGAGCAGGAGACCCTTTGAAATAGGCCTTGAAGTTGCCTAGGACACGTGGAAATCATGGAGAATCACTCAATGCTTTCTGTCCTGGCATGGAGAGAGCGACAAATCAATCAATCACGCAGAAAAGGTCTGTGACATTCTTGCCTCGGGCTCCAGCATTAGCAATCATCAAGCAACCCGCGGTCTTCAGGCCAGGGAAGAGCATTCTTTGCCTCACGGTCTCCAGTCTCAAACCCGCCTTCTTGGGAACGGGTAGAACCGGCCTTGCCTTCCCTTGGGAGCACTCCGCAGTTGCCCCAGCGCCCTGCTGTCTGGCCGCGGTGGGCGCTGACCCGATGAAGGGCGCGGCTCGGACGCTGCATTTCCCAAAGGCCTGAGCAGGGCGCTGTGACCCCACCCGGCACCCAGCGGCCGCGCTGCTGGGTATGGCCAGTGCCGGGCGAATGGGGCTGCACGCTGGGGCACCACTCAAAAGGCTTCCTCATTTAGCATGGTGCTGGGGTGGCCTAGGTGGCGGCTGCACAACCAGCTGGGCGAGGGGCCCGAACGCTTTTCCTTGCGATGGGTTTAACTGTGGCGGGCGCCAGCACAGAGAGCGTACTCCGCTCCTTCCACCTTCACGCACCCAGAGGATAGGGACGCGTGCGCGCATTCCCCAGGGCGCTCCCTGCACGGCCTGCGCGTGCGCACTGCGCCTGCGTGGCCCCGCCCCCGCCCTGCCCCTTTCGCTTCGTCCCTCCCTGTTACCCCTTATACCACCACTAGGGGTAGCCGCGGCGGCTGCGGCCTGAGAGCGCGGCTGCTTTGAGGGCGCAGGAGCCCTACAGAGTGGGGACAAGGGAAGGCGAGAGGGTGGGAAAGCCGGCGGGAGAGGAGGGCGGTGCCCGAGGAGGGCGGCGCGTGGCTGACTCATCCCTCTGGAAGATCAGACTGACAGACACACACTCGCCGAGCCCGCCCGCTCCGCTCCTCCTCAGCCGAGAGGCGCCCGCCCGCCCTCTCCGGGAGCTCTCTGGGCCCGGCCGCCTTGGAGAAAGTTTTTCTCTTCGGAGAGGCCGGAACCGTCGCGGGCCTTTTGGAAGAGAAGGGAGGACGGAAAGGAAGGCGACCGGCGCGCGGGCCCGCGGAGTGCATGGTGCCTGGCGCCTCGGCTGCCTGTCAGGAGGACCTCCGGGCGGGGTCGGGCTGAGCCAGCTCCTGCCTCTCGACCCAGCCTTGTCCGAAGTCGCCCTCCGGGACTGCCGCGGGGGTCCCCGCTCCTCAGCCCGCCATGTCCCGGCTGCTGCCGCTGCTGAGGAGCCGGACCGCGCGCAGCCTGAGGCCGGGCCCGGCAGCCGCCGCCGCGCCCCGCCCGCCGTCCTGGTGCTGCTGCGGGCGGGGGCTGCTGGCGCTCGCGGCCCCCGGCGGCCTCCGGAGGCTGGGTACCCACCCCAAGAAGGAGCCCATGGAGGCGCTGAACACGGCGCAGGGCGCGCGCGACTTCATCTACAGCCTGCACTCCACCGAGAGGAGCTGCCTGCTCAAGGAGCTGCACCGCTTTGAGTCCATTGCCATCGCCCAAGGTAAGGGGGCGCGTGGGGGACGGGCCTGGGCTCGGCGCCCTCCCTTCCTGGGGCCCCCGGGAGCCCATCCCCTCCCCTCCGGCCTGCCACTCTGGCCCGCTTGGCCTCGCGCCTGGGACGGCCGGGTAGGGGGGAACTTTCCACCTCCTGAGTGTCCCCGAGGCAGGTAGGACAGGCGCGGATAGTGCCAGGCAGCTCGGGCCAAGCCTGGCCGGTTCCTCCCCAGCCTCAGACTCCCGGGCTTCAGCCTAGCATGCCAGCCCACACTGTTGGGATTTTGTTTTCATTTGCCCTGTGCCACCCCCTCCCCAGCCCTCCTGCCCAGAGCCCTTGCTGCCTTCTTGAGAACGTGCACCCATGTAGGTGGCATGCCCTGCTGCCCCGAGAAAGTGCTGCAAACGACAGGAGGAAGAAACTTTCTTGAATGGTTAGCAAAGAAGATGAATGGGCGGCCCCCCCAAAAGGGGTGTAGCTTCCCAAGGCAGTGATGCTCTCAGCTGCATGTTTCCACACGCATCTGGTTGTATTAGTCTATGCAAGCAGCCGAAACAAACATGTTTTTGGGAATTGGGAAGAATGGATCAAACCAGTAATTGCAGATATAGACTTACAACCTCGGAGAGGTTCTAGTTTAACTCCGGGTTTTGTTTCCCCAGAGCTTGAATGACATAAAGAAGGTATTTCGGAGGAGGAGGAGATCTGTAACTCTTCAATAAAAAGCAGATTTCTGCTTACAAGTATTTTGGAAGGGTGAAATAAAAGCTATTTTTAAGCAAACATGTTAAAATAGGATATTTTTAAAACAAGTGCAGCATGTGGTAGATCAGAATTTTAGTGTAGGTGAAAAGTCTAAAAGTTCAGAAAATCAAAAAGCTGAGAAAGGACCAAAGGGCCAAATGGATTCAGACTTAAAATACTTTTGCCACTTGCATACTCTTATATAGACAGCATCTTGCTGTTATTTTCTGTTACATTTTGATGTGTTTGAAAGTTTAAAAAACAAAAGTCCTTTTTTCCCCTTCTGAAGTTCATAGGCATATTAAACATTCCATAGATTCTTAAGTTTAGAGCATATTGATTTGGAACATGGCATTTGATTTGCTAGAGGTACTTCAAAGTGTGTCTTCGGCTGATGTGCATGACTTATCTTTACTACTGCAGAAACTTTTTATTGTACCTTTTAACAGCTTTTTTTTTGGGAGGGGGGTGTTAGTTTGTGGAATTGTGGACCAGTAAAGTATTGGATGATAGGCAAGACCATTTGAACACACATTTTGCCTTTTCTAAGAAATTTCTTGGAAATTCTGCATAGTTAACATGTTGCAGGATTAAAGTGCCCTATGAATATAATCTTCTGGCAGTTATTAAAAAGCATGTCTCAAAATATGACTGGCTAAATTTTATCTCATTGTTTTTGCACATGCCTGCAGTATCATAGGCATGCTACATTTTCCAGTGAAGATAATATTTTTAAATTTAAAATGACTTTAAGTATTCTGGAAAAAAATCCCAAAACTTCAATCAGTGGAGATCTTAGCATTAATTAGACCTAATTATGTTCATTTACATGAGAAAGAAGTTGGTAATTCAAATTGTTTTTGTTCAGGAGAAACAGGCAAGTATATAGGTAACAATGTAGTGGCCTAATGCTCATTTTCTGTTTATAAGCTAAAGAACTCAAAGGTTAAATTTTCGCTTATGTTACTGACTAAATTACTGCCTTTTGAATTAAGTGATACTTACAGATGCAGCTTTTATTTTTAGTACAATCTTGGTGTTCACTTATTGTTTTCAATATCAAGACACAGTAATTATGGAGATAAGTAGAATCATTGCTTAGTAAATTACCTTATTCATTAATCATGTAAAGTAAAAAGGATTTTACTGTGTTGGAAGTGCATACAGTTCATTTTATTGTTGAAATCAACATTTTCTTTTCCCCACCAGACAAAAATTCCCATATTTTTCTTTTGGTTTTGTTTTTTGAGTAATGTTTTTAAATACCCAACTAATATACTAAATATATGTGTACTAAGTACACTTTCTAATGAAATACACTTTTTGTTAAAAGGACTATTTCTTATTATAGGAAAATTTTGTGTCCTTGAAAAAGATGCTTGTGTGATCTAATGAAGTGTTTTGATTCTGGTATGGAAACAAAAAATAATCTATGCTTTGACATGGTTAATACAATTGCTGAAATGTGGTATATTTTACTCTTATCTTTTTACATGTTTATCAGTAAGCATGTGGTATAGTTGGTGACAAGATAAAGCTTTAGAATCAGTTTGTAGTAGATAAGGCAGACACTGTGGGATGTTTTATTGTTAAGTAGGATATTGTGATTTTCAGATTACAAACTGCTTCCCTTCCCAATGGAAAAAAAAAAAAAAGTTGCCCTCTATCTTACCTGCTCAACTTGATTTCTCTCCTTCCAGAAGCAGGCCATATTCTGCTGATGGTACATCTTTGGCTCATTGTTACTACAAGTAGGACTGGCAAGCTGACATTTTCAGAGCTGCCTTTCAATATTAGCTAAGATTTTTAAAACACATTTTCTTCCTAATTTTTGTAATTAATATTTCAAAATTTAAAAAACTTTTAAAGTACAACATTTTGGTTTTGAAAAATGGTAGTGCACATTGTACTAATGGTTATTCATTGCTCTATAACAAATTATCACTAAGCACAACAGCTTAAAACAAGTATGTATCATCTCACAATTTTTGATGTTAAGGAATTCTAGAGCAGCTTAGTTGGGTATTTCTGGCTCGTAGTCTCTCATGAAGTTGAAATACAGCTTTCATTTGGGGCTGTATCATCTGGGGTCTTGACTAGGGCTGGAGGATCCATTTCCAAGCAAACCTACATGACTGTTGGCTGAAAGTGTCACTTCTGTGCTAGTGAGCCTTTGTACAGGACTACCTGAGTATTTTCTAGCCATGGCTGCTGGTTTCTCTAGAACAAGTGAGAGATGCTATGCTGGGAATCAGCTTTTTCATGCAGTCTTAGAAGTAGCAAAGCTTCTCTTTTGCTGTGGCACATTGTAGGAGGGTACTGCACAGGGTGTGAATGCCCAAGGAGTGGGAATCCTTAGGGGCTAACTTGGACACTGGCTTCCTCATTTACATAAGTGTTGTAACTAATGCTTATCTAGAGTTTCCCAGAGAGACAAGAGTTGGCCATTGGGGAGGTATAATGAGAGATAAGATTTGAAAGAAGTTTCATAGGGAATATTTTTGTTAAATGTGCACTAAGATGTTTTAATAAAGATTATTTTTACATATAGCAAGTAAAAGATGTATTGAGGTAAACAGAGCATTTTTTCCATCAATAATAGGGCTTAATATTTTTTGTTTCTCTGTGTAAGAGATAATTGAGTACTTAAATTTTTTTATTATGTCTATATCCATACACATTAACCATAGAATTCTGAACTTTAATTTTCTAGTTCTCCATTTCTTGTGATTGTTTATTTAAAGATAGGATGAGAAGCTTTGTTTTAAGAATTTGCCATATAGCTTAAAGGGCCTTTGACAAAATAAGACAGGAAGATAAAAAGCTGGATATCTAAAAGACTTAAAAATAACTAAAATTTGTCATGGATAAAATAAATAAATAAATAAATAAATAAACAAACAAACTAAAATTTTTCTGGTCCATTAGGAATCTTTACCCTTTAAAAGTGGTATTTTTATTTTCCTCAGCCTGTTGCTCAGGAATATGTGAGGAAGAAGCAATTCTTTTAATCTGTTGGTGTCTATAATGGGTTAGAGATTTATCTTGGCTTTTGCTCAAAGAGAAAAACATCTCATAGTCCAAATTAAGATACATTAATGAAGATATTTTAGTACCTTCATTGAGATAATATAAGAGAAATAAAGGAGATATAGCTCCAGCTAGGCCTAGCAAGAGAGGAAGAACCGAGATGGGCTGGTCAGAGGATCCAAGATGGATTTACTCACATATGGCTGGGCCCAGTTGGTACTGTTGACCCAAATAGATGTGGCCTCATCAGCATGACAATCTCAGAATAGCTGTAACACTTTGATGATAGGTCTGGACTCCTAGGAAAATGTTTTAAGAGGGCTAGGTAGAAGCTTTAAGACTTTGTATTAATCTTAGTCTATTGCTGCTATAACAAATTACCAGACATTTAGTAGCTTAAAACAATGTAAACTTATTTTTTTATAGTTCTGGCTGCCCAGAGTCCAAAATAAGGCCCAAAGGACTAAAATCACTGTCAGCAAGGCTGTGTCCTTCTGGAGGATTCAGGAACTGTGCCTTGAGTCTTCCAGCTTTTAGCATTCCTTGGTTCCTGGCCATATCATTTGAATCTCTGCTCAGCTGTTGCTTTATCTTCTTTCTCATTGACCTTTTTGCCTCCCTCTTACAAGGACTCTTGTGATGGCATTTAGTGCTCAACTGGAAGTTCAAGGGAACTCAGAAAATCTTTAATCATACCTGCAAAGTCTCTTTGCTATATAAGGTAACATATTTACAGATTGGGGAATTAGTATGTGGACATTTTTGTCCACATTTAGGAGCCATTATCCAGCCTATCACAGATTTGTTATGGCCTAGTCTTGGAAGTCCCAGAATGTCATTTGTGCTACATCCTATTAGTCAGGAAAGTCACTAAGGCCAGTCCACATGCAAGAGAAGGGAAATTAGGAGGAGGTATGGCATTCATGTAAGTAATCATACTTAATTAATAATTATAGTTTGTTCCATTTTATAAGTACATTAAAAATAATTTCTGTTAGAAATTTTGTATTATATTTTATTAATGCAGGTCATTAACATATTTTTTATTTTTTAGGATTATGGCCCCCATTTTGAACATTTGTTCCTGTACTAGGTGCTAGTGCAATGATTATAGGTATTGAGATGTATAGCATTTCTTTTTCTATATCAGGATTTCTTACCTTTAGCAATAGTGATATTTTGGGCTGGTGATTCTTTGTTGTGGGGGCTATCCCTCACATAGCATATTTAGCAGTGTCCCCATCCTGCCTGATAAATGCTGGTAGCACCCTTCCACCCTTTCCATCTAGTTGTGCTAACCAAAAATATCAGACCCAAGTGTCTCTTGGAGGGGCCAGGAATGTGGCCCTTTGGGGCAGAGGGCTTAACATAATCACCCTGGTTGAGAGCCATTGCTTTATATGAAATACTATAACCTGTTTCTTTAGTTGCTCTGCCCTGCCTCCTCTTCTGTTATGTATCAGTAATTGCTGTTATCAGTGCATTGTCTTTGCTGCTAGCTCATTGCTTTATTTTACATACTTTCATCTCTGGATAAAGATAGAAAGATAATTCCTTGCTTATCTACTGGACTTTTCACCTCTCTATTTAATAAGCAGATTTTGTGGTAACTGTTTTCCTTGATTGTTTTCTCTCTTCACTTCTTGACTGAATTCTGAATAATAGAAACTTAGAAAATAGGCTTCCAGATAAGCCAAATATGCTTTTGTTTAATTCACCAATGTAATTAATTTGGTGTTTTCCATCGCAGTAGTCACTTACAACTTATTTATTATAGCAGTTATGACAATTTTTAAAAACAAATTTGTAGCTAGGAAAGTTGAAATAAAATACAGTCAGTAATTTATGGGGTTATCCAGAGGTCTCATGGAACTAAAAGATAATGGATGATCTTGAATGTTGAGGATGACCTGATAGTGAACCATTATTAGTGGGCATTGTTTTAGTTTTTCTAAAAATGGTGATTCGTTTGCATAATCACACTATTGTCTGGTTTCCTTTGGTATGCTCAAATATAAAATAACTGGAACAAATGGGGACTAAATCTCTGAGTGCAGATTTTATTCTCATCTTGCTCAAGTCAGCTGAATTAAACAGTATGTAGCCTTATAGGATTCTAACTTTGTCTTTGACTCCTAAGTTTATGTCTGCTTTAAGTTATTGAGAATGATAACATAAAACAAGTAATTACATGTTAAAATTACCTCAAAGGATCTGATTAATGAGAAGTTCTTACAGATACAAGATTTTATAGGGAAACTCTGAAACATTTATTTAGATGGCTTTTGATGGCAATGTATTTAAACACATTGCACTTTTTCTCTGCCTTAATTAAAAGATTTTGAGAATGAGCACAAGCTAGCCTCTACCTGATGTCAGAGTCCTTATATACTATATTTTAATGCAGTGATTTCCTTTGAAGCTATTTCTATTTGTAGACATACTAGTCATTATACCAAATGCCTCCTGAACACTATTGTTTCACTTGGCTTGCTTTTTAGATTCTGTCATCGTGATAGTGAAATGTGTTGGGTTTAGTCTGCCTCCCCTAGCATTACCCCCATTGATTTCAGACTGTTCTCTATTCTCATTCATTCCTTGTGGTTGTGGTAAACTCTTTTCTGCTGTGTGAGGAGATCTACTTCCTGGCATTCTGTTGCTGTTTCTGATTTATGCCCTTCTGCTATTTGTCACTCTTCATAGTGTGTTTTTAATTTTCTTCTTTTTCTTTAGTTTTCTCTCCCGATTTTTAAAAAAAACACTATTTTCCTCCACTCCCCACTTCTTTGTAGGGTTTTATCTTGATAGACACTACAAGGACCATTACTTCTTTGTCTTTCCAGCTAACTGTATTGTTACTGGTCTTTACTTCTTACAGTGGAGATCATTCTTGTGTTTTTGCTAATATCTGCATTGTGAATGTTAAAAGTATCATTGTTCTAAGCACCAAAAAAATAGTTGGCTGAGGCTGCTAGTTATGAATTAAAGTTTTAGAGGAATTTAAGTTAGTGTTTTAGTCAGCTTTTTCACCACTGTGACCAAAAGACCTGAACAAGAACAATTTCAGAGGAGGAAAAGTTTATTTGGTTTCAGAGGTCTCAGTCCATGGCTGGCCAACTGCATTGCTCTGAATTGGTGGTGAGGCAGGTCATCGGGGCAGAAGAGTGTGGTGGAAGAAAGAGCTCAGGACATGACAACAAGGAAGCAGAGGGAGTTCTGCTACCAGGGACAAAATATGCCCCTGGAGATCTACCTCCTCCAGTTACACCCTACCTGCCCTTAGTTATCACTCAGTTAATCCACTTAACTGAGCATTTGCTCTGCTTTGGATATTTTCCTCCCAAATCTAGTAATATGTGTTCTTCCATCAGCCATTAAAATAACACAATTAATTAACCTTCTGTTTCAGTGCTATCTGGGTCATGCTGGTGTTTGTCATTTTTATTTAATTATCTAAATTCATAGAAAACATGGTCACAATATTCACAATGTTGAAAGATAAAGCAGTACTATTTCAATACATAGCAACAGTTTACAACCAAAGTCAGAGACTTTGTTGATGTTAACTATTGATAATGTTCATTATTATAATGCACTTAAGTTATTACTAGGAATGATGTAACTGAGATTGATCTATAACTGTGAACTTCCAGTTATTGTTATTGACATCAGTGGCCAAGGAAGGAAAAAAAGATCAGTGGTAGCAACTAAGGAAAGGAGATAATCTATTCCAGATCCATTTCATACTAGAAATAGTATTGATTTTAGCCCCTATTTTGGGGGCTGTTATGTGGGTTCTGTACTTTTTCCTCAACCTTCTTTCCCCATGACCTAAAAATAAACTTTTTGTATCCCACAAAGATTTTTTGGAATGCAGACTTTTAGCAGTGAAGCAGTCCCTGGAAACTGGATGGTTAATCACTCTACCTCCCCTGAGGGTGCCTGAATTTTTGCCCTACTCTTACAGATTACAGGTTTTGATTCATCAGAGAAATTGAGAAATGGGACCAAGTAGCATTCCATGTCCTTCTGTGTAGCTGCCATTTTCTTCCTCCAGGTCTCACCAAGATGGACACTTTCTTAGGGCTTTTTTTTTTTTTTAAATTTTTTTTTTATTTAATCTTTCTTTGTTTATCTGGTAGGATTTGGGGTGAAAACCTGCAAGAAGGTATGGACACCTCAATTAAGTGTGTTCTAGTGGCTACATATTGTCTCATCAGCCCTCACTCTGACTTCTGTTCCCCAACTATTTAGCTGTACTCTTCTTATGGGGTAGTACAGTTGCATCTATCTCAGGAAAGCAATTCTAACATGTCTTCTGTCTTTGCAGGTCCCTGCCTCTGTTTTGATTAAGGGCGAGTTGTTTTCTCTATGACTTCTATTCTATTATGGGTTCAAAATGTGTTGAATTTGAATTGAGTTTGACTTTTTTTTTATAGTAAAGATGAGATAACGCTCCTTGTAGCTCTCTACATCTCAGTGGAAACTTGGTTTCACAAAGTTTAATGTGTGTGCATAGTCTGGGAACCTCATAGAAATGTAAATTCTGTTTCATTAGGTTTGAGAGGGACCTGAGATTCTGCATTTCTAATAAGTTCCCAAGGATTTCAGTGCTGCAGGTCCAGGGGTCATATTTTGAGTAGCAGTATTATAAAATGTTTTTTTTTTTTTAAGAGATAGGAGAGAATCGAAATTATGTGCATCTTAAACTCAGGCATGCTTGAGTTGAGGAAGGAAATAGGTAAACAGATATGATTTGATAATATAAGATGTACATTTTGTGAACTGGTGCATTTTTTGTATATGAGAAAGATTATGATTTAAAAATATTATCCTAGAATTTTTTTTCTGCACAAAGAGGCTTGTTAAAGTCATTAAAAAAAGATTGTTATTACTGATTTTATAGTTATACATAATTACCTTTGAGAAATAAATGCTGTGTAATAAATGTACAGTCATTTGACACCTAACTGTTTAGTCAATGAGCGTATTAGTCAGCTTTAGGTTACTACAACAAAATACTGGAAGCAGCTAATTGCATTAAAGGGAAAAAGAATTTTATTTCGTTCACAGTTTTGGAAGCTGAAAGTCCAAAGAACATAGCTTGGGCTTGGCAGCCTCCTCTTGGCTGCATCCCTCATGGTGCAGATAGCAATGGTGGGAATGCATGTCAGAGTGAGTAATCACATCACGGTGGAGGTGCATCTGTATGGGAGAGCTTATGTCTTCAAACAAGGAGTCAGAGGGCAAGAGAGAGATTGGAGTCCCATAATCTCTTTTGAGGGCATAGCCTCAGTGAAGTAAGGATTTCCCATAAGACCCCAGCTTGCAAAAGTTCCATCACCTCACAATAGCACCACCCTGGGACCAAACCTCTAATTACAATGGACCTTTGGGGTTACTCAGACCACACCCATGCCATAGCATTGAACTTTCTGGTGGTCCCAGATGTAAGACTATATTGCCTGGTGACATCATAACTCTTTGTTTAAATACACCTTATGACTTTTACACAACAATGATGTATGACTGTATTCCTTTTTGTTCATCTTCTTTTCCTTCCCATTATGACCTAGAACTTACTTTCCAGTGAAAATTCTTATTTCTCTAGTAAACCATACCCCAGTTGTACTTCTGCCTTTTTTCATGTTATTCACTTCCTATGCTTTCCGTACTTTTTAGTGTTTTTAAAATTCTGAAACAAATTCAACTTCACAGAAAACTTCCTGGTAAAGTAAACTTTTTTCCCTCTTCTGAATCTTTAGAAAATAAATTTAGGCTCAGTTCCTTGGGAAGCAGTCTCTGAGACAAAGACAATGTGTACGAAATTTATTGGGTTATGCTCTTGGAATCCTCAGGAAGGGAAATAAAGGAAGTAAATTTGGGCAGGGGTAGAAATTCAGTTGTTGTTCTGGTTTGGATGTGAGATGTCCCCGCCCCCCAAAAAGCTCCTTTGTTAATGCAGGGATGTTCATAGATGAAATGGTTAAATTGTGAGAGCTGCAGCCTCATCAGTTTCATCCTAGTTTGAATGGACTAACTGGGTTTAACTACCGGCAGGTAGGGCATGCCTGAGGAGGTAGGTCACTGGAGGTGTGCCCTGGTAGGGATTATTTTTGCTGTGGCTGCTTTTCTTTTCTCTCTCTGCTTTCCTATTGCACTATGAGCTGAGCAGCTCACTTCATTATTCCAGACCCTTCAGCCATGATGCTCAGCTCTGCCTTACCATGGGCCCAGTGCAGACTTGGGTGACCATAGATTGAACCTCTGGAACTGTGAGCCAAATATTTTCCCTTCTCTAAGTTGTTCTTATCAAGTGTTATGGTCACAAAGATGTAAAGCTAACACAGTTGTGATACAGTCTCAACAGAAGACTCAGCTGACCCTGTAAGGAGTTCTGGAGTTGGATGACCCTTCCATAATGTTGTGAGCTATGTGAGATTTCTGCAACCTTGCCTCTGTGAAAACAAGCTATTAGAGCTTGATTGTCCTGGTAGGATGCGGGGCGTTGGGCAAAGTAGCATTCTTCAGCCAAGGCAGTTCTCCCAGACGATTGACCACAGACATACCACTGTGTCTTAGAAAGACTTCTACCAACTAAGGGTTAGATTGTGCATCATGATGTTCATTACAACTGGAGTTAGTTGTTACATATCTTTAATTTCTTTCCATCCGGAACAGTTCCTTACTTTTTCCTTTTAGTATGTTGTGACATGTCCTTCAGTTTGTATTTATTTCTTATCTCATGAACAGATTCTAGTAGTACATCTTTAGCAGGAATATCACGGAATTGTTATGCTCTTTTTCATCATGTTGGCTGGCCTGTGATTTCAGATTTTCCCTGGTGATTTTAACTTTGAACATTTGACTAAAATGCTGTTTGATTTATCCACTGTGAAGTTATTATTTTCCTTTCTGTAATTTATAAGTATTTCATGAAGTAGTACTTTGAGTCCATGAAATATCCCATTTGTCATCAATCTTTCAGTGTGTTAATTTGCATCAATATATAATCATGGATTCCCATTTTATTTAATGGGTTGTGATTTATTATTATCACTTTTGATATAGTTCTGTGTGACTAGTGGGAACCCCTTCAAATCAGCTTTTTAAAAAATTTTGTTTTAGTTGTAGATGGACACAATATCTTTATTAATTAATTAATTAATTAATTTATGTGGTGCTGAGGATCGAACTCAGTGCCTCACGCATGCGAGGCAAGTGCTCTACCACTAAGCTACAATCCCAGCCCCTTCTGTGTCTTTTTGACATGTCCCCATTACCCATTACTTGTTGAGCATGTCCCTCTACTCTTTTGGGTTTGGTCTTAAAAGCATTTCAGGATTTAAATGACTGTGTGGAGAGGGGAGGCTTCCCTTTTCCTTCCCATAAAAATGCAGTCCAAAAGCCACAGGTGGGATTGAGTAAGGTAGGTATCTGTGTAGGGGGCAGGGAAACTACAGTGGCCACAGGGTATTCCAGATTTATCTTGCACTTTTTTGCCCCAGCCCTGGAATCAGCTATTTCTACGGGGAGCCTAGGTTTCTTTCTGTGTAGAATGGTATTTAGAAACCAAGATTTAGGCATTAGGTGTGCTCATAACTAGTAGAGTGTGACTGTTCCCAGGCCCTCACAGTTAACAGAGCTTGTGAACCAAGGATTGTATGTATTTATATTCATAATTGTTTTAGTCAGCTTTTGCATTGCTGTGACCAAATTACCCAACAAGAACAATTTCAAAGTGGAAAAGTTGATTTGGGGCTCATTGTTTCTGAGGTTTCAGTCCATAGATGACTGACTCTATTACTCAGGGCCCAAGGTGGGATAGCACATGTTGGGGACAGAGCCCTGTGGAAGAAAATTGCTTAGCTTATAGCCAGTGGGGAAGTAGAGAAGGCAAGGAAGGACCCCCAGGTAATATGCACCCTTCCAGGGTATACCCCAATGATTCACCTCCTCTAACCACATCCACCTGCCTATAATTACCACCTAGTCAGTCCATTCAAACCAGGATAGACTGATTAGGTTATAACTATCACAATTCAATCCTTTCACTTCTGAATATTACTACATTAACAGGAGCTTTTGGGGGACATCTTATGGCCAAATCATAATAATATATGTCATTTCTATTTACCTGTGCCCCTACTTTATTAATACTATATATTATAAAATGAGAGTTTATAACAATTTCTTCAATGCTGATTCAATACCACAAGTTCATTTTAGTTTTTTTACTTTGTATTTCTGTATTTATTTTTCAATGGAGAAATACCTGGCTCCTGTTATTCTTAATATATATATATTTTTGGATCACTGCTTTAGTATGTCACCAATACCCCATCTCCACTACTACTAATGTACTCCCATCCAGATGCCCTTCTCACTCAAACTTGGGCACCAACATCCTGTGCCACAATCCTCTCCCCTCTATGGAAAACTTTCTCATTCCAAGTAGGTTTTGACACTTTGTGCCAGATGGAGCTTCCTATGCTGGTACACCCTCACCCTGCTTGAGCTCTGAACTCTGCTTAGGCCACTATGGCTTCCCTCTCTCCTGCACAGATGGCTGCTTTACTCAATTCTACCTCACAGCTTTTTGACTGAATTTTATGGGAAGGAAGGGTGCTCTCTGTCCGCATATTTAAATTTAAATTTATTAAGGCCAAACCCAAAGCCTTTCTCTTCTCTTATTATAGACTGTCTCCTCTTCTTCAGGATGTAATTTCTTCCTTCTGGAAATTTATACTTTATGTTGTTATTCTTTATTCATCTCATATCTGTTCATACCTCCTACCAACTCTGTGTAACCCTTTGAGATTAGGAATGATTTTCTGCAAGTTTTTTTAAAAAATCCTTTAAGTTTTTTTTTTTTTTAAGCAATGAGTGCAAAGGCAGTTAAAAAAGACTGAGTTAATTTGTGATAAAATCTCTCTTATTTTTAAGCACAAGATATTTTGTAGTTGAGTCCTACTTCAATATAGATTAGTAAATCTTTGGCTGATAGTTGAATAATAGTAAATTCAACTAAGTGAAATGGAAAACATTTAGCTTCTAAGGAAAAGAACGTTCTCTTTTATTTTTTATTGATTTGTATATATAGAAAAATAATATATATTAAAATATAATGCCCTGTTTTCTTGATTCATGCACACTTCATTAAGTAATTATTGAAGGCAGTCCTTGTGTTGCATGGTTCCCATGTGCATGAATATTTTTTGTTTTTTTTAATTTATTTTTATCTTTTAAAACAAAGTAATGCATTTCAAGTCATAGTACACATACAGAGCACAATTTTCCATTTCTCTGGTTGTAAACAAGATAGTGTCACACCATTTGTGTCTTCATACATGTACCTAGGGGTGCATGAATTTTAATAACCATGTTTTAGTTAAATAACAATTTCCAACAACATGGTTCACAATTTATTTTATCTTGGTTTATTAACTTTGAGTAATTGCAATCAAGTACAAATTTAACTGCAAACTTTGTTCTAGTTCCTGAGTCCACAAATCACTATTTAAAAACAGTTGTATATCATGATTATGAACAATCCATCTCTTCTTTCACAGCCTGTTGTGATTGGTCACTTTGTATCTATTATTCAGTTCACTCACAGAAAAGTAGTGATAAACCCATGCAGTGTTTTACAACAAACGGACCAAAAGGGAAATGAAGGCCAGGCATGGTGATGCATGCCTGTAGTCCCAGCTCCACTGGAGGCTGAGGCAGGAAGATCACTCAGACACAGGAGTTGAGTCCAGCCTGGGCAGCATTCCTAGACCCCATTTCAACAAAAACGACGACAACAAAAAGGAAAAGTAACTATTAATTTTTTGAATTATTATAATGAAATACTTAAGACTTTGTAACTATATAAAAAAGATTTGCTTAGCTCAGAGTTCTGGAGGTTCATATAGATCTGGGGATGGCCTTCTTGCTGGCAGAGCCCCAAGGCAGTTCAGGGCCTTACATGGCAAGACATTAGGGAGTGTGTGTGTTTATCTTTACTCTGGTGTTTTTCTTTTTTTCTCCTTATAAAGCTACTAGTATTCAGTCTCCTTATAAAGCTACTAGGCTCTACTCTAATGACCTTATCTAATTCTAATTACCTCCCAAAGGCCCCACTGCTTAAACACCACAGTTGATTAATTTTTCCCTCAGTACCTCATAATGGGGATTAACGTTCAACATATGCTGTGTTGGGGGACACACCCAAACAATATCCAGACCATAGCACTGGTAATACTGTAGTGAGATTCTACTCAAATATAAATGCAAAACAGAAGAAATAGCTGAATGTGAGAATGTCAACACTGGCACTGAACTGCCACCATTTAAGACTTGAAATCTGCTGCCTGCGGAGCTCACAGGAGGCAAATTTATGGATGTAAATGAGGAAAATGGGAGGTTGTGATGAAAAGATGATGTTCTACAGGAAGTGACCCTGGCAAAAAGTTCATTTTATTAAAGGAACTCTCAGAGATATTTCAAGACATTGAAAACACAAAGGATAAAATGTTTTATTTTTTTTCCTAATGTAGACTTAGAAAGGAACATGACAATTCAAGGTACAGGAAGAATGCTGCATATTATTAAGTTAAATGATGAGAAATAATATGAAAAGAAGAGGACTAAGGGTGTTCAAGCTGCTTTAAGTACAAAGAAATAAAATATTTTAATTATCTATGTTTCTGTTTTAAATTACAGTATACTAAATTAACATTAGTTTTACTGACGTTTTCAAGATTTTGTTTATACCTGTGAGAAACTTTTTAAGTGTTTTGACAAATTCTTGAAGGTCACAGAATCATTGAATTTTCCCCATTGCTTATATATTTATTTGGCAGTGCTGGAGATTTAACCCAGGGCTTCAAGTATGCTAGGCAGGTGCTTTACCACTGAGCTACCTTCCCACCCGCACTGGTTATTAAGACCGCCTTGTACAGTTGAAGATTGCAGTGTCAATTGTACAGCCCCATACTACTGTGTAAATCAAAGATTGCCTTTATACTAACATGTGACACTTAAAAATTTCATATATATTCATATACATTTAAAATATTTACACATTGTAATTACTTTATTGCTTAAATAAATTTTGATTTTAAAATATTTTTAGCATGCAGATATCCCAAACCTGAGATTGTCATTGCAAAGCGTGCAAAGGAGGTATCATCAGCAGAGACCCCTGATAATTTTGGTATAGTATAGTACATTCTTATGGTGTTGATTGCTTGTCACATGTTTATTAAAAGTAGCAGAGCATCTGCTTGATGGAACTTCTTGCTTGTTTGAAATAGAATTTATTAATTTTTTTGTATTAGTATTTTAGAAATATTTATTTCTATTATCTAACTCTGGAATTTGTGGATCTGATTGAATAATAATTGCATGCTTAACTAACTGATGTACTATATTTATGACCTTAACACAAAATCATTTTAATTATATTTAAATAGTGTATTTTAAAAATTATTAAATTAACCATAACAAGTAAAACATAAGAAGCAACAAAAGCTATGGATTTTTTTGGACTGTGTAGGAAAAAAGGACCACAAAGAGACACCTCAGAATATTCCAGAGACAAGCTGACAAGCTGTATTTAAGTAACCGAACTTCAGGAACCATTCACTGTGTGTTTGTGTGTGTATATACATACATGATGTAAATATGTAATACATATATAAATGTTAATGCATGCATAAATATATCTGTGTGTGCATGTGTGCATAAATTTTTTTGCAGCGCTAGGGATTAAACCCAGGGTTTTGTGCATGCTAGGCAAGTAAGTATGCTTTTACTGAGTTCGAGCCCCAGTCCACCCTTAATATTTTAAAGATATAAACTTGACTAGTTTGAAAGCTTTAGGTAAGTTTATTCAAGGCCTTTATAATGTTTTTTTACATTTATCTGCCGTACAGCTTGCCTTCTAATTTAAGTTGCATGCTGTGGTGGTGGTGGAATTCTGTACACATGAGAGAATGAAAGAGAAAGACTCAAATACATATATTTCTGTCCTTATTTATTATTCAATTTAAATATGTTGTTTAAGATGTATAATGTAGTGCAAGGAATCTGAAGTATTTTATGGTTTATGAACCCACTGAAATTATGTATGTTTAAGGGTTAAATATGATGTCAAGGGCAAAAACCATGTCATAAGAACTTAAAAGAAATGTCTTCATATATGTGTGTAATATATGTACATGCATATATTAACATTAGTACCTTGTAAAAATTCTCCAGTACACTTTACCAGTTCTAAGGTAATTTTAAAATTAAAAAATTTAAATCTAGTAGATATAAATATTCAATGCTAATATCTTTTAAGAATAATTTTAATTTTGAATTATTCTGAAGGTTTTTTTTTTTTTTTTGGTACCGGGGATTGAACTTGGGGGTACTCGACCACTGAGCCACATTCCCAGCCCTATTTTGTGTTTTATGTAGAGACAGGGTCTCACTGAGTTGCTTAGCGCCTCGCCGTTGCTGAGGCTGGCTTCAAACTTGATTCTCCTGTGTCAGCCTCCCAAAGTGCTAGGATTACAGGTATGCGCCACTGTGCCCAGCTCGAAGACTGATTGTTTATCTCTCATTTTTGGAATGATGTAGGGAAGAGAAATGATAGTAGATGATGGTAATCAATATGTCTAGGAGATCCAGTGCTGATGAATTATTGTAGGGTTTACCTGTCAGTGCTCACCTTCTGAGAATCAGCCTTTAGTTATACCCTTAATCATTATGATATTCTTCCTCACAAATATTTAGGTGGCACCTCCTATATTTAAAATATACTGGTATGCAGTAAAGAAGAAATATATAATCAAAGCCTAAAGGGAAAAAGAAAACTGAACCTCTCATTTTTTGTAACATCAAAAATGTGATCAGGATTTGGTGACTAGTTACATAACAGGGTAGGGACTTGTGTCAAGTCGTTTGAATTTTTAGTTTAGTGCTCTTTCACAATAATGGATTTCTTCAGGGTTAGCAGTAGAGATTAGCCCTAGACTACAAGGTATTTAGTTCTGAAACCAGCACAAATCATATAATACCCCACTCAAGAAATGTTTTATATGGTAGCCATTATGAGTCATTTGTTTTATTTCTCTTTCTTCTAACTTTGATGGATTTTTAAAAAATGATGTGTCTGAAGTAGAATTATTTCTTGAGAAAGATGGGAGAAAAAGCAATTTAAAGAGAATATTAATGTTTAAGTTAATTGCAGTTTTACTTCAGTTTCAAATATTAATGCATGACCAATATTTTGACAGTGGTTTGTTTGACTGATGGATGGGTTGATTGGTACTAGGGATTGAATTCAGCTGCATACTCCAACTGAGCTACATTCCCAGCCCTTCTAAGGTTTTTCTTTTTTGAGACAGGGTCTCACTTAGTTGCCTAGGCTGGTCTTGAACTTGGGATCCGCCTGCCTTAGCCTCTCAAGTCACTGGGATTACAGTTGTGCCCAGCTTTGACAGTATTTTATATATGCACATATGATTGGTATTGGTTACTCTTAATTTAAGTTGAGAATTTATTAAATGAAAGAGAATTAGAAGCAAGAATATGGGTTCTGGACTTAGCTGTGTGTTGTTAAGTCACTTTAACATCTCTATCTTCAAAGTGAATTAAGTCAGTATTTCTCATTTGCCATGCTACTGGCATTTAAGCTGGATGAGTCTTCCTTATGAAGGACTATCTATTGCACTGTAGAAAGTTTATATTCATAATGCTAGTAGCATTTCCCAGTGTTATTACATATAAAATAATCATACATTTACAAACTTCCTATGGGAGAGGTCCCATATTGAGAGCCACTGACATTTTGTTTCTAAGACTCTTTAAAGCTTTTACATTATATGAAAGAATTCTTATTTTGGGAATGATTGAAAGGGAAAAGGTAATGCATCATTTGAAAAATCTGTTGCTTCTATGTTAAGCAATGTTATTTTAAAATGAATTGTGTAGCTATACTCACAGACATTTAAGCTATTCTACAATTATTTTTTTCCAACTCATTTTAAGATTTATATCTATTATATATATTCATATGATTTTTCAAAACTAAAGATATCTTTATATCTAATAAATAAAAGTAACAAGATCTATCTTTAGCTGGGTGTGATGGCGCAGGCCTATAATTCCAATGGCTCGGGAGGCTGAGGCAGGAGTTCAAAGCTAGCCTCAGCAATGGCAAGGCACTAAGCAACTCAGTGAAACCAGTCTCTAAATAAAATACAAAATAGGGCTGGGGATGTGACTCAGTGGTTGAGTGCCCCTGAGTTCAATCCCAGGTACCAAGAAACAGATCTATCTTTAAAAGGTATTCTGTTGTTTCAATATCTTAGCCTTTTAAAAAGGAATAATATTATACATAATAATTATTTTCTTTGCCTTTCATAGGCATGATGGAAGGGAAGTCTGTTAAGTAGTATATATAATTGTTCCAATTATACAAGTTAGGCATGTGGAAGCAACCACAAATCTGTTATCCTAAAAAGAAACCTATCATGAAATAAAGGAAGAAAAATAATTGTATCTGTAGTATTTATTATCACTTAAGCCAGAGTTAATTAATGGGTTAGTACATTAATATGGGCGATTAATTGAGTGCTACAGCTATGCTATCATTACCACTGGCCAACTCCTGTCTTTAACTGCTATGCTATGGGCCTGTACCAGTCCAGAAATCTGTTAGTTTCCTCTCATTACCCACCTAGATTGTAGTAAGTTCTCACGAGGCACAATAAGTTCCCAGAAAGTTAATGAGGTGACAGTGTTAGTTCTTGTACGATTTAAGTAGAAATTTATTTTCTATATAATGTATATGTTATATTAATAACTTTTAAATGCTAAACAGAATTTGTAAGATCATATTCAAATGCTTTTCTGGGTTTTACCTATGACATGTACTTTAAAAAAATAATTAAAAATCCTTTTACAATTATAATATTTATTTATAAATACTTGTTAATTAAAACCTACTAAATTAAGTTCTTCACTGTTTCTAAAGTGTTCATTTTCAATTTTGAATGTTATCTTTTGTGAGTATTTTATTTAGTGGTATTTACTTGTTTGTGTAGCTTTGACCTCCCTTTTCGTGCATGACTTTTTGTTATTTCATATGATTTACTTAATTATTTTGCATACAGCATGGTTGCATTTTAATTTCTTATTCTTTACTGTATATTTATTTTAAATTTCACCTTACTCATTTGAATTTTGTTTCTATTAGAAGACTAAGCACTTATTTATAATGTTCAGAAATACGGGTATCTGAGACCCTTGGTACTCTAATTATTGTTTAAACGCACTAGTTTTATCTCTGTTCTTTTTAATAATCTCTTACTAGGCCAGGTTTTGCCTGCTTCCTGTACTTTCTTGGGGAAGATGCTGTGGTGGGTCTGGAGGAGATTTTAGGTGTTTAAAAGATCAGAAAATGCGGGGCTGGGATTGTGGCGCAGTGGTAGCGTGCTTGCCTAGCATGCGTGAAGCACTGGGTTCGATCCTCAGCACCACATAAAAATAAAATAAAGATATTCTGTTCACCTACAACTAAGAAAATATTTAAAAAAAAAAAAAGATCAGAAAATGGATAATTGGGCTCTTAAGGATTGTTGAGTTATTTGTCATAAAGGAATTGCTAGGTGTTTTATGTCACCTCAGAGTGAAGTTGTTTTGGTACTATTCCTAAGTAGACTGTAAATGAGTTTTAATTTTCCCTTTGGTTTGAGATCTTATATTGATATTTATATCTATGTTTATAAGCCATGTCATTGCCATTTTTGAAGTAGAATTATTTCTTGGGAAAGGAAGTTAAAATGCAATTTGAAGAGTATATTAGCATAATAGAAAATGGATGGGAAAAAATTTTGGTTTTCAGAATTTATTTTGATTCGCTTTGGAGAGGTACACCTTGTAAAGTATGATTAATTTAATGGAAAGTTAAAATGACAAATTATAATTTCGATTGGATATTATAATAGAGCACTCTAATGAGTTCCAGCTTTGTTTTCCATCATTGTTGTAAGCGTGTTTTGTGATTTGACAATGGAGACTAAAATGTAGACTGTTCCACTTATATTTCTTTTAACAAAGTCTTTTGATTTTCATTTAACATGTATGACTTAGTATAATATCTTATTTAAAGAAAAAATATATTAAGCAGGCATATCTTATCCTAAAAGAATATTCTAGAAACTTTTGTTAATAATGGATAATAGTTTTTAATAAAAGGTTAATCTTTAAAGGGAGATATAATAAAAGAGAGATGTATAGTTAAAATCTTACAATAAACTTCTCAGACTTGTCTTACCTATTTGTGTGTGTGTGTGTGTGTATGTTGGAATCTAGTTGTCAGTTAAATTGGCAATTGCAGCTTGAAGTTTTCTTTTGATTTTGTTTTAATGATATTTTGCTTATATCCTGAAAACATTTCATGAAGTTTACATTAAAAAAATAAAAATGAAGCAAGATGGGTTTTTTTTTAATGGCACACTTGTTTTAAGAGACATTTTGCAGAATTTTTAAAGTTCTGTAAATACATGTAAATTTTGTTTTATTTTTCAATTCATCATAATTATTGGAATCTACCCTAAGGAACTTTTTGAGGAACTCAAAGGATTTAGGTACAAATTAGTATTATTTATAAATATGAAAAAAGAGTAAATACTTTAAATACTTCGTAGTGGGGGGTTAATTAAGCTACTATACATCATGTAATGAAATAAAATTCCACTAATAAAATTATTTCCTTCAAAATATTGAAGGTTTGGAAAAATATTTATCATGATATTTGAAAAAGGTAGAATTAAGTTTTGTGTGTACATCTTTGTAGAAAAAAGTCAAAGGATAATACAGCAAAATGTTTATTTCTGATAAGTAATAGATGAGCTTTTTATTCTTTTTCTCAATCTCATTAACTTTCTCCAACATGTTTGTACAATCTTCATAGTGGAGAACTATAATATTCCTTTAGATAATTCAAAGGAATTTACTATTTTAAATGTTACTTTTAAATTTTTATTTCAAAATTCCTCTTAAGTTAAAAGACACTCTTAATAGCCTCATCTTTTTAATATATATAATCATGAGTGTATAAATATGTGCCATTTATATAATGTATATGAATATGTGTATATATATATATGGCTTAATTTAAGATGTTTGTAATAAATCCAATTATAGAAATCAGTTTTGACTGAACAGAATGAAAGGGCACATAGGTTTTGTTGATTTCTTCAAAGTTGTTGTTTTATTCAAATTCACGAATATTTGATTGTGTTCTGTAGTTTTTTAACTCCCCAGTGTTTTAGTTTCCCTGCTCAAGTTAATAGAAAGAAGAGTTCATATTCAAAATTGGCGAATTTTGTAATAAAAGATGAATCTGGCAAAGGAAGATAGGAAATGAACAAATATTGCTTTCTCTCTTCTCCAGTTAACATTATCAGAGGTGACTGTATTTTATATTGTAACATTACCATGTTTGTTTCTGTGTAGTTTATTTTACTAATAACTTTGCCGTGAGTACATATTTATCTGACCTTTATTCATTTTTGAAAGCAGCAAGGCACATGGTCTTTCCACTACTTTTGAATAAATTATTTTGGATCTGCTTTCAGAAAATTGTTAATTAAAATAAGGTAAGGATTTGGTAGTTTCATAAACAAAATTAATTTTTTTCACTAGGGAAAAATGTGGTCTAGTGAAAGACAGAACACATGAATTAAGAAACCTGGGTATTACTCTCAACTGTGCTTCTTATCTCTTATTGGTCATGAACCCCTTTCTCAGTCCTTTTTGTTTTTCATGGATTTAGTAACTAATATTGATTGCAAGGGCAAATGTAGTATTTGGAAACGTGATACATCAGATGTTATAAGTAAAAGAAGTCAGATGTAGTATTTGTTGTAATTCTATAAAAGCAATTAGCTAAAGGTAATATACAGGCCTGTAATCCCATGGCTGGGGAGGCTGAGGTAGGAGGATTGTGAGTTCAAAGCCAGCCTCAGCAAAAGCGAGGTGCTAAGCAACTCAAACCCTATCTCTGAATAAAATACAAAATAGGGATAGGGATGTGGCTCAGTGGTCAAGTGCCCCTGAGTTCAATCTCCGGAACCAAAAACCAAAAACCAAAAACAAACAAACAAAAAAAACCCCAAAACAAAAAGAAAAACAAAACTGAGATAAATATTATCTCACCAATAAGGGAGAAAATTTCCTAGAAACTGAGTGACCACAGGTTAGAGTTACTTATAGCAAGACCAGAACCTGTGCTTCCTGATGTCCTGATGACATGATTTTGTGTGTGTGTGTGTGTGTGTGTGTGTGTGTGTGGTTGAGCTGTGGAATTTAAAATATAAGAGTTTAGGGGTTTGGGGAGATATATGTGTGTGGCCTGGGTTCCTATTGAGAGGGAAAATGCTATCTTAGTAACTGACAACTTTTTGTTACATTCCAACTCCATCTCCAGAAAATAAGTGCCATAAGTGTGGTGTTTGTTGCTGGCAGGTTGTTTTTAGTTCAGTGTCTTATACGTAAATTGTCTAGTGGTCAATCAGTTAAATTCTGGACAATTTCCTTAACTTGCATTTACGTTTGTGTTCTCAAAGAAGCTTTTACTTCCTTTTTTTCCTACTAAGATATAGTAATGATTGCCACTAAAATTTTAATTATTTCACAAGGCTGCTCTTAAAATGTGTACCACAAATGGTAGTCCCAGATCTTTATATCTATGCTAATACAGTAGAACAGGAAACTGTAACCTGTCATCTCAGACCCCAAACCTTATGTATTCTATTCCTGTAACAGGCACTGAGTATCAATTATGGTATTTCCTTATAAAAAGATGAGCAGCCAAGCAAGACTTCAGGTTGAGGGGAGTTAAACATGGTCAAAACTACAGGTACAAACTAGCACAGGCATTGCATGGCTAGGTTTTAGGAAGTTATGTTGCTAGAGCTTCAGTTTTAAAACTTACATGTTCCTGAAAAGTATAATTTAAAATAAATTTCTACCTTATTTTGAGTTTTAATGTAAAATTTATAAATTTAATATGCTAAAATTTAGTAGCATTGATATAAATAATTTGTCATATTTTAGTTGTGAAGTTTTCTAAAACGTATTTTGATAAAACCTAGTAAGAATTTCCTAAGATGAAACCAAATGGTGAGCTGTAAAATGGAAATATTTGTTCTTATGTAACTAGAGATAATATAGTAGACTCGGTTCGAAGATTACTGTCTTAAGTATGTATCTTTGGAAAAACTTTACCAATAAAAAACTATTTTTTGGATACATTCCAGTACAGGAAAATGAAAATTCTTGATTAACTGGAGTTCATCTTATTAGAACCTACAGTTAGCCACTTGGTTACCACAGATACTACCTTAACTTAAAAAAGAAAAGGGACAATAGTAAATAAATAATTGATCAGGAGTTTATCTTAAATTCTTAGAAGATGACCAGGAGTGCGGAAACCTTTACAGCAAAACCTGGGAATCTCTGGCATAGTTGGAGATGATTTCTCATCTGGTTTTCTAAGGGTGCTTAATGTTGTGTTCTATATCTTTATCCAAACTGAGTCTGATCCAAAGATAACAAGTTTAGACTACTGGAGGTTAAACAACAAAGCAAACGGTAGAAAGACTGGACAACCCAGATCCATCAAGGAATTCTCCCAGACTGGAGTTTTCTTCTTATGTGACCTGGGAGGCTTTTTAAAAGTTTTTATATCTCCACTTAAAAGAGATTTTAATGTTTTTACTAGTGCCTTATAGTTATGCATAATAGTGGGGTTTGTGTTGACATAATCACACATGAATGGAATATATTTGTTCCTCATATGTCACCAGTGCTTCCTTTTTCCCTCTGCATTTGTTCCTCATTTTTCTTTTTTACCTGTTCTATTTCTTTCTTTTTTTTTTTTAATATTTTTTTAGTTGTAGATGGACACAATGTCTTTATTTTATTGCTTTGTACGTGGTGCTGAGGATCGAACCCAGGGCCTCACGCATGCGAGGCAAGCGCTCTACCGCTGAGCCACAATCCCAGCCCCTACCTGTTCTATTTCTCATTTCTCCTCTTTGTCTTTCTCTTCATCTCTGATTTCCCCTTTTCTTTAAGTGAATACAGTATAAAAATTAAATATTTCTACTTATATTTATATAATAAAATACAAAGTGTAGTTAAGTGCATTTTTATTTCTGAAATAGAAAAGAATTATGTTCTCTTCAGACCCTCTTATGTATTTGTGATAGCACGCCTCAGTTTTATATCTCCTAAATATAATAATTGAGCTTTAAGCTGATGAATCTAATGTAATATAATATCTGAATCATCAAAGAAACATTGTTTTTTTAACTTAATATTGCTCTATTAGGCATAAACAGTATTTTATGAGCTATGATGATTAAGTAAGTTGTATTTTCCAATTTTCTGGCTGTTTGAATTATTTAGAAAACTAACTGAAATACCTCGTTTTTGTACTTAAGAAATTAATTTAAAAAATAAATTTGCTTTCAATATTTTAAATTGTTTTCTCTAGTGTTCCTGGATTAATGAAGCAAAATAAGATGTTGAAAATGTTGAAAAAACTTATATTTAAACATGCAAAATATTTTTCTTATGTTTTCAGGATTGTGATGAATATCTGGAGTTTTTATATTAGGAAATTATGTATTATAATAACTGAATGTATATAAATTCTCAATGACAGGAAGAGTCACATTTCAAATATTTTTTATTTGATTTAAAAAATAAATTAGCAGTTTGCTGCAACGAATTTTGTTTACCCCCCAGCAAAGACTTTTTACAATGTGAAACCTAAAGCAAAGGAATCCTATGTATTAAGTATTATCTCACAGATTCTTCTGGGTAATTTCCATTATAAGTTTAAACACTTACGCTTTAGGAAAACAACAATTTTCATTCAACTAAGGATTTTTGTGCTGTGCTCATGAAGGATATTGGTCTGCAATTTACTATTTTTGGTAATTTTTTAGGCTTTGTCTTTAGTATTATTCTGTCCTCAAAATGAATTGGGAAGTATTTCTTCACTGTCAGTTTTTGGGAGAACTTTTCTTCTTTAAATCCACAAGTGAAACTATGTGTGCTTGCGGGGGTTGGGTTGGGGGACGCGGTATCTGCATAAAGGTATTTGGTAACAAATTCAATTTTGTTAAATAGAACTCTGCAGTTTTTTTGTTTTCTCTCATGTCATGTATTTTCCAAGGAATTTGTCCATTTCAATCAAGTTCTCCAATTTTTTGTTGTAAAATTATACGTAGTATCCTCTTATCTTTTTAATGTCTGTAGGATCTGTAGTGATGTTCCCTCTTTCATTCCTGATATTAGTAATTGATGTTCTTTCTTGGTCAATATGGTTAAGCATTTATTAATCTTGTTAATTTTTTCATTCAAAGGACCAACTTTGCCTGTTTCCTTTGTTGTTTGTTTTCTTTTGCATTATAACTATTGACATGATTGAATATAGAATTATGTATTTGCTGTTTGGTTTCTTTTTGTCCTTCTTTCTTGTTCCTTGGTTCTCCTTGCTCCTTTAAATTAATAGAATACTTCTTAGAATTCTCCTTAAAGTTATTTATAGTATTTTTTTTTAGCTGTGTCCTCTTTGCATTTCATTTGTATGTGTGATTATTCTAGGATTATAATATTTATTCTTTCATTTTTGCATGATAATTGCAGTTAATATTATATCACTTCATATACATTATAGAAATATTATCAAATTGGTCCTTTTTCAAATTCCTTCATTTTTTATGTATCACATCTATATATGTTGTAAACTCTACAAGGTGGTATTATAATTTTTGCTTTAGACTGCCATATCTATTTAACTTACTAGGAAAAAGTAGTCTTTTATACTTACCTAAATGTTTACCATTTCTGATAGTCTTTATTTTTTTCTTTAGGCTTTACTTTCTAACTGATATTTCCTTTCAGTCTAAATAATTTAATTTGCATTTCCTGCATGTTAGTTTGGCTAGCAACACATTCTCATTGTTTTAGTTGTCTGAGATACATCTTGAAGGATAATATAGAATATTGGATTGACAACCTTTTTTTCTTTATTTCTACATACTCATAAAATTGTTTTTCTGTAATTAGTATGCCTTTTTCTTTTCTGTATTTCTCTTGTTTACACTTGATTGTTTTCACATTTATTCTATGGAGAGTTCACTGAACTTTTTGAATCTTTTGAAATTTTTATTATCCACCAAATTTGGGGAAATTTTTAGTCATTATTTATTAAAAAAATTTTTTCTGCCTTTAAGCCTAACCAGTTAAATTTTATAATTTCAGGTCATATTTTTTTTAGTTTTAGAAATACATATTGGTTCTTTTTTATGGTTTCTGTTTCTCTGCTGAGATTTCCTGTCTTGTTATTTATTTAAGCATATTTTCACTTATATCTTTGAATATAATTTTAATTGCTGCCTTAAAGTTTTTTCTGGTAATTCTCATGTTTGAATCACATCAGGATTGGTCTGTGTGTATAGTCCTCTCCTGAAAGTGGGTCATATTTTGCTATTTTTTTCTTTTCAACTGTATCTTTCCTAATCATTCCTATTATGTTGATGATACTCTGGATTCTGTTTTATTCTTAGTGTTGTTTGTTTTAGCAGACAACTAATGGTTGGGCTGAAACTGCAAACTCCTTTAGGCTGCAGCTCAAATCTTCATCCATTTTACCCTTAGCTGGCATTTTTGGAGTTCTCCCTGTATATATGTGGTTCACAAGTTAACCATGAATCTGAACTGAATGTGAACACAGAATTTAGGACTCCTCTTTTCTGACTTTCCAGGAGTCTCCTCTTGCTTTCCATGGCTTTACTTACTTGGTACTCCATTCTGTGATTCTTCAGGCAGAGAGGCTGGGGAATTTTTATCAGTTTTAGTTATCAGTTTTAGATATTAGTTTATCAGTTTTAGTTATTCTTTGTGTTGTGATAGGGGCTTACCCTCGGGTGAAAAGTCGCAACAAACAGGTAACTAGCTCACTTTGTGTCATTTCTTTTAAGTGTTGATTCCCTTCAGAATTAACCTGTTCTAATCATTATCTAGTGCTTCTGGAATTTATTTACTTTATTTTGTCTATAGTTCATTCTGTGCAGGAGAACTGATCTCAAAAGAATTTACTTAGACATTATGGGAAGAAGAACCAGAATTTTTTGAGCTAACAGAAGTCAGCAAGTATGGCATGATGAAGTACATCTTAATGGCTATCTCATTATTTTAAAATATCCAGAAAAGGGAGAAGGTATGATATAATACCCCCCCTCCCCCCGCCAACACACACACTGTAATTGAAAGAACTAACACTCTGGTCTACTAGGCAAAACATTAGAGTAGAATACATTTTTTATGTAATTATAGATAATTTACCAAATGTCAAGAATTCCTTTTTTTTTTGGTAGAGGAGGAAAGGTTTATTTGGGAGCTCATAATTTCTGAAGTTTCAGTGGATGCTGGCTTTATTCCTTAGGGCTTGAGGTGAGGCAGAACATCATGGTAAGGGTGTGGCAGAGGGAAACAGCCCACATGATGATCAGAGAGCAGAGAGAGATCTCCACTCACCAATATATACCCCAAACCCATGTCCCCCCATGCCCCACCTCATCCAGCCACACCCTACCTGCTTTCAGTTACCACTCAATTAGTTCCATCAGCTGATTAATTCACTGGGTTAAGGCTCTCATAACCCAATCGTTTCTCCTCCAAACCTTTTTGATTGTCTTCCACATGAGCTTTTGGGGGACACCTCACATCTAAACCATAACAAGATCCTTCTGCCTCAGCTTTTTGAGTTGCTGCAGTTACATGCGTGTACTACTGTGTCAGGCTAAAAGTATGTTTCTTTCATATGTAAAGTAATTGTTACTAACAACACAAATTTATACAAATTAAACAAGGGAATTAAGGGTTGGAATAAAGATTTCCTTAGGTGGAATCTAAAAATTCAATAAAAAATATTTTGACAGTAAAGAATGCCTTTTGAGATTTTCCTATCTGGTTCCCTGAGTTTTTATTTTCAAAATATAAATATATAAAGGAAGGTATTAATAAAATGTCCAATTCTGAGAAATGCAGGAATGGGATACTTGCCAGAGACTCTTCCCACAGTCAGGAGATGACGGAGGTCCTACCAAGGTCTGCTATGATTCTTTAAAAACCAAGGAGCAAAATTTGAGTAATTTTGGATATGCAAAACATAAGAATTCTTAATGTTAGAATATGTATTTGGAAAAATAAAGCTTCTGGGGTTTATTGTGACTGTTTTGGGGGAGATTATAATAGCAGTAGTTACAATTTAAACCTATATAGATCACTTAGTCTTATTTTCAAGCTCTGTCATGTATTGTACAGCTGATGATTTTTACTTCTTATGTGTGTTTTGATTCAGATAGTATAATAAAAAAGATAATCTGCAGTATCAGAAGCCTTAAAATGATTGACACAATTTTCTAAAAATTTGGAAGGATACTTTCCAATAAAATTGTCACATTCTAAAGAATGTTCCCTTTATGATTCTTCTTGTACTCCTTAGGTTCTTTGTGAAGCAGGATTTTGGTTTTCCTTTGATCTCATGCTAGTGATTTTCCTCCTTGCCCTATCTACAATACTAATGTACTTTATTTATTTATTTATTTATTTATCTGATACTGGGGATCCCAGGGGCACTTTACCTCAGAGCTATATCCCCAATCCCTTTTCAGTTTTTTTTAAATTTTGAGACAGGGTCACTAAGTTGCTGAGGGCCTCACTAAGTTACTAAGGCTGGGCTTGAACTTGCCATACTTCTGCCTCAGCCTCCTGAGTTGTTGGGATTACAGGCCTGTACCACTGTGCTGGTCCTGTCCCTTATTCATTTGTCTAGTTTTTTTTTTCTGTCTTAGGATTTGTAGGATATTTTTAATATTTTGTTCAATGTATAGGGAATTTGAAGAAGTAAAAGCAAGTACTAGCTATTGGGAAGGCCCTGCTTGTTGAGATTTTAAGTATTTCAGGATGTTGTTGTCGGCTAACAAGGGTTTCTCACAGTGATGATAATAATGTAACTAACAAATAGTTCTGGTATGTATCCACTTTTGCATGTTTACTTCACTAGAGAATTCTCTGGAGTACAGTTGTATTCTACCCTATATTCTTAGCTAAAAATTTGGAAAACCATTTACATGCTTTCAAAGTAGATTTTGAGATAATAGTGCTAATCAAAGAATGGAGAATTTATTTTTCCTGATGTGAAATTCTTCAAAAATTAATATACTTAACTTTTTTAACAAGGAAAAACAAATTTTTAAACTTTCATTCTTAGAACATTCTGAATAACACAATGATTCAACTCTAGGCTTTAGTGTATTTCTTTTCTTTTTTTTTTTGGTACTAGAGATTGAGCTCAGGGGCACTCAACCACTGAGCCACATCCCCAGCCCTATTTTGTGTTTTATTTAGAGACAGGGTCTCACTGAGTTGCTTAGCACCTCGCCGTTGCTGAGGCTGGCTTTGAACTCGCGATTCTCCTGTCTCAGCCTCCCTAAGTGCTGGGATTACAGGCTTGTGCCACCGTGCCCGGCTTTTAGTGTATTTCTTGTTGTAAAGAGATGGTGGAACTATAGAAAACACCAGTCACAAATATGGACCACATTCCTTTTTGTATAGATTATCAATGGAAATTTATTTGATTTTTACTTTTTAAAACAAAATTTTTTAGTTCTTATATAGCCATAAATTATACTTAAATATTTTAGAAGATATATATCCAGTTTTTAATGTGTTTC
>CM053400.1:167662760-167750629 GCA_028644305.1 Xerus rutilus | reverse complement strand
TTGGTACTGGAGATTGAACTCAGGGGTACTCGACCACTGAGCCACATCTCCAGCCCTATTTTGTATTTTATGTAGAGACAGGGTCTCACTGAGTTGCTTAGCGCCTCGCCATTGCTGAGGTTGGCTTTGAACTCGCGATTCTCCTGTCTCAGCCTCCCTAAGTGCTGGGATTACAGGCTTGAGCCACCGCGCCCGGCTTTTAATGTGTTTCTTGAGACAGTCTGGTTGAACTAAATCTAGAGGAGAATGATTCACAGCTAAGGTTCTTCCATGTGTTATTAATTAATTCTCTCTGATCAAGTGAGGATAGGAAAGTAGAATTCTCTACCTTTTTAACCTACACAGGTGGTGAGATGGTTCTTGTTATGAAATGGTAGAATTTTTTGTAATCATTAAATTTTACATATGATTTTTTTAGTAGTTAATTTTTACATATAATGATGACTATTAAAGATACTTTAGTTAATACTTGGGAAAACTTTGTGACATGTATTATACTTGTGCTTTTGAATAATAGCATACATTTTTGGTTGTTGTATTAGACAGAATATTATCTACTAGTATGGGTTTCAAAAATCAAAATATTCAGTATATTATCAAATGGAATTAAAGAAACTTACCTAATCTAGTAAAATCATTGTTGTAATTACATTGCTTTAAGATATTTTCCTATTTTGGATGTATTTGAGTATTTTCTGCTATCAATATTTATACATATTAAGGTTTCTTGAGATATCGTCTTAAAAATAGTAGCTATATTTCTGAAGTGTTTTTATACTGTAATTAATGCAAATAGTCTCATTATTGTATAGATGCAAAGTAAAAGAAATACAAAAAACATGTGATTTACCCAGAGCTACAGGGGCAAGGGTAGGCTTGTAAATAGAGGTCATTTTTGTTTGTTAACTTTGTAGTTTAGTCATAGCAGTTAATGTTCTTTTAAATGGATAACTTTGATCCATTAACCTAAATATAATTTATGAATAAACTCTGATATTCTCCCATTTTGGTGTTTTCTTTTTTGTGATAAAAAAATCATGGTAACTAATTCTTGCCCCATACCCTTTTTCCCCTTTAGAAAAATTGGAAGCTCTACCACCCACCCCAGGACAGCTGAGATATGGTAATGGTTCTATAATTGTTAAATATATGTGCATCTATCTTTTGGACTTGAAATAACTGTATTATTCATTAATAGCATGGGAGAGAGTATAAATTAATCTTGCCAGATAAAGTAGATTATCTTATTTATTTTGCAGAAGCATTTTATAAACTTGGTTTAAGATGTATCACAATACTATGGGATAGCTAATATTGTTAAAGAAATAGCTAATATGTTAAGATATTGCTATCTATAAATAGAATTATATTTAAGATAGAATTTTTCTTAATTCCAAGAAAAAGAATGTATTTAAGTGGGATAACTACAGAATTAGAATTTCTAGGCTCAAAGCTAAGTAGAACTGTTCTCTGATTCAGAAAATACTTCCTGGTTAGTGAAAAGTGAAGTTCATTTAAAACAGAAAGAATAACCTTATTAAAATGCTGCTATTCTTTCTTTATTATAATAGAAATAAATATATTGTAGGACTAACCTGGAAGTAATGTAGAACAGTTAAGAATCTTACTATAAAGACAGTGGAAGAAGAGAATTGTTTAATAGTATAGCTAATTTGAATAGGTTGTAAATTGAAGCTAAATATTAAATGTGATTTGTTAACAACTTCTATGTTATGGTGTTTTCCAAAGAAAATTGAAGAAATCACAAATCAGTAGGAGATCATTATAGACTAGAAAGCAAATTTATATCATTAGAAAAAACTGTTTAATAGCCAGCTCTTTTTTCTCTTATAGGTAGAATATAATTTGTTAGAAATTAGTAACTTCCTCCAAATACAAAAATAATTTAAGAATTTTTAAGACTACTCTTCCCAGCTGGGAAGAATCTTTCCTGATTCTTCCATTCTAATTCATACTATCTATATTGATATTACCGTATAATACTATTGGCTTTTTTTGTAGTTCATGCTTATGTAGATATGTTACCATACCTAAAACTTTTGTGGATTGAAAACCAGGTCTTGTTTATCTTTGTATCTCAAGATCCCAGTGAAGTGCCTAATATGTGTTCATTTGTTTTTGAAAAATTATACTTTTTCCTTTGGGTTAAAAATAATTTTTTATTTATAGGACTTTTTTTCAGGTAGAAACATAAAAACATAATATATTTTATAGTTCAAAGTGATTACTGTAGCAGTGTGTCTTGGTTTTACTGACCAAGTTTTTACCAGGATAATAATTAGAATAATATTAATTTAATCTCCTTTATATCTAATATTAAGATGTTTGTATCTAGACAGTTTTAGAGATGACATCAGGTTAACCTCAAATGCTGAGTAATCCCAACTGATTTTCATCATTACTCTGCCATATGTTTTAAAGACCTTTGGAAGATGATTTGCAGATATACTGAAGTAGCTTTCTGTTTACTGTACATATTTCATTTGATTAATTGAAAATTTTTCATTATGCTATTTTAGCCTATTTGTGCTTTATTTTTGGAAATTAGGATTATGTATATGTTTTGGAAGCTACTTATAAAATTTAGAATGCTTAGTAGATAAGCAACTAGACAAAGGCAAAATGTCAGAGAAGTAAGGCTAGACTTTGAAAATCTCATTTCATTAATATGCTATCTTATCATCTTAATAGCTTTAGAAATAATATTCATAATTAAATATTTTTCTCTTGGAAGTTTTACTTAATTGCAAGATGAAATCTGAAATGACTATTATATATCTATTATGTACTCTCTTATAATTATGATGTTATATATAATAGTATATATTATTATACTCTATATACTATTTCCCTTTCTCTTTGATAGTGCCTTTTTTTTTTTACTACTTATTAGCCTTCCCTGACTGGTGCAGAACTCATTATAGTAACACTAAACTTTTATAACTTCTAGATAATATTTCAATTATATTTTCTGTGGACTTAACTGCATTAAAAGAGAAAAGACTCTAAAATCACCTAACACATATAACCGATTGGTTTAAGGGACTGTGTTTTGAATATAAAACTCAGTTTCAATGTTTCATTGTATAAAACTCAGTTTTGATGTTTAGTGAAGAAAGCCCTTAACTGAACTGATATTGACCATACCTTGGCAATTTTATAGTTTAATTAGAGTCAAGTCTTTTACCTATTCCCAGCTTTTAATCTGTTTCACAGTCTGCCTTCAATTCTCTCAATATGGAATTCTCTTCTTTTCCAGGTTAGTGGCCCTCAATTATTATTTATTGAGCATCTACTATGTTCTCAGCATTATGTAATGTGCTGAAGATGCAAATATGAGAATATGAGGCTAAATGTATAAGTTTTAGTTCTTCCAAGTTGCACTTTTAATATCTCAGTTCATTCATATTATGCACCACATAGATGAGGTAAGGTGTACCTTTGGTAGGAAGGGGTCAAAATATATTTTGATTTAAGACAAATTGACTCTTCATGGTTTTGTAGTAGGATTTATGGATCCTGATGAATTGTGAGTGGGGAGGAGTGCATATAGATGTCTAAAAAAGATAAGTTAATCATATTTTTTACACTGTTTTTCTTTAAAATATTGGTTAGTGAAAAAAAGCAATCAAGTAACTTTCTTGAAATTTGATTCTGAGAATTTTTCAGTATTTCTAATACAAAGATCAATTTTATGATAATAGTCTTTAGGCATAAGAGAAACAGATTGATGTCGTAGCAATTAATCAGATAGAATGTAGTATTTATGTACATTTACTAATTGTTCTATCATTAACCAAATATATATTTGTGTGTGGGTGTTTCCAAGTATGTGTATTGCCAGTAAGAAAACACAAAAGCCTAACACAACTGTTTTTACATGTTATATATTTTTTGTTTTGTTTTTCCCAGTATAACTTTTACCAAGTAAACTTAAAGCAATAGTAGAATCTATTGACTATAAGGAAAGAGAAGCAAATTCTAAAGATTATGAAGGCTATTGGAGACTTTAATCGCATGGTCTGTTTTTTCATTCTAAAGTTATAGAAATCTTAAAATATACTTTTTTCTGTTTTTGATGTTTTTCAGTATTCATCCACAATGCGATACCTTTCATAGGGTTTGGCTTTTTGGATAATGCAATTATGATTGTTGCAGTAAGTTCTTTCTCTCACCACTTCTATTTTGAGTTAATGAAGAAATTATTGTGGTCTATATTTTCCAAATAATTTGCATATTGTAGCTAATAATTTTAATTAACATTATTACGATCAACACTATTTTATGTTCTATATTAATTAGACTAGCTCAATTTTAAGGCAAGATATTGTTAATCATTAAGACTTTTGGCGAAACCTTTAGATAAAACATTTAGTTTATATTATTCTAATCTAGAAATTAGATTTGCAAGAAAAAAGCATGTAAATTTTTTTGATGTTCTTTGTGTTGGTAGTCATCATCACCTATGTATAGGTTATTTATTAGTTCATTGTTTAATTTTCCCACTCAAAAATGTTTCAACAGATGTTTTGATATATAGTCTGAGCTTTAGCTATTTAACTCAGAAGTGTGTCAAGTTTCATTTCAGAGCATTGACTTTATTGCTCTTCTGCCTTTGTTTACATTGTAGTATTTAAAAAAATTCCCCTTCATATGGTCATTTTAATGTAAAGATGCTCCATAAAAGTGTATACTAATTTCAGGGATGATTGATTTGCTTTTCTTATTATTAGTAATGCTTCTTGGTAATGGATACCAATATTTGGCCCATATTCCTAACAGAAATAGATCCATGATCAAAATGCAAGTCTGCAAAAACTGTCCAGTGTTCTATTTATTCACTTTTCTCTTATTTTGCCCAAATGGAATGGGTTGATCATTGTTTAGTTAAGACGGTAATAAAAACTTTCAGTACATAGTTTAGAATACTTAATGGGAATTCATTCTTCTCAGATGTTAGCGGTAAATGGATTGAAGGTATGTTATCTATTTTCTGAGGAGATAAAAGTAGCAATTATTTCTGGACACCAATTTAGGAGTTCTTAGGTAGGGGTTTTACTTGAACTCATTTGAGAATATCAAAGTGCTTCTTTAACTCAGAGCTTAGAGAGTTCGTTGTGAGCTTCACTGATCTAACTTTAAAAAAAGTCTGTTATCCATGATTTATACAGTGAGTATACTGTATTGTAAGAGACTACTGAAAAAAAAAAGATGAAATGATCTTAGAATTGTTGACTGTGAGGAAACTACTGAGAGATGTAGGGTTTCTTTTTGGTGTTTCGCAGTTCATCAGTGTTTTACATTCATACTACAAATGAATGTAAATTCAAGATTTGGTTTTAAAGTAGATATTTTTAGAAGTAATTCATATTATATAGATTATGAAAGTTGTTTAAAGAATACCTAATGTTGATTCATTCTAGAATAGTTTTGTTTGCTGTATAGTCTAGCGCTTTTGTCCAGGTTGATGTCGATCAGCCACTCACAAAGTTCAGTCATTCACCTGGTTGAGGAGACACACGGGGCCCACACAGCATGCTGATATCCTGCTGCAGAAACCATCACAGAAGGTGCTCTGGCAACTTGAGGTGATAAGCACCAGGGGAGGCTTCTTCAGTAAAGAAACCTGGCAGCCGGGCGCAGTGGCGCAAGCCTGTAACCCCAGCACTTAGGGAGGCTGAGACAGGAGAATTGCGAGTTCAGAGCCAGCCTCAGCAACGGCAAGGCACTAAGCAACTCAGTGAGACCCTGTCTCTACACAAAACACAAAATAGGGCTGGAGATGTGGCTCAGTGGTCATGGAGCCCTGAGTTTAATATCCAGTACCAAAAAAAAGAAACCTGGCAAGATCAGATTTCTAAAGGCTGACACACATTCAGTAAGGGACCTAAAATATAGAATTCCAGAATGCTAGTTTTTTGACTATTTATGACATCTTCTTAATGTACATAAAAGAATAAAATTGGTCTATTTGTGTACCTGTGAATGTGAGAGATTTATTCAACTATTTAGAACCACACTGCTTTTCTGAAACAACTAAAATCTGAGTTGTCTAGATTAAAGAGTAAATGTAAATCAAATCTAATTGTAATGAAAATTCCATTATGTTGAATTTGTAAGCTGTAGTTAAGACTTCATGTTCTTGTAAATCGATTGTGCTCTGAGATTCATGTGCTCATGAATAGAAAGTCTCTGTGGAAAATGTTTCTTTCAGTTTGGTCCTTCAGTTTGGCATGCTTTTGTTCAGCATTTTAGGTTCTCCTTATTGATGGCCACTACTCATACTACCATCTTAATAATCATTATATTTTTCACCGCAGTAGGGAAGACCTTAAATACTCAAATGCTGAAACAGTATCCTTTGTTACAGGGAATTATGTGATATATTTTGTAGGAAGAAGGATGTAGGAGTATTTTGAAGAAAGATCAGAATAGAGAAACTTTTAGTTTCTTAAATCCAGAATAATACCTTCACAGTATGGTCATCATTTTTTAAGTAGAATAAATATTTAAAGTAGTAGATGTCTGTGTTTAAAAACAGCTACCAAACCACATCCAAAAGTCAAATTATTTTAGGGTTGATTATTATTTTATGTTACTCAGGTCCTGTGCCTCATTGTTAATGTAACTGAGAGTGGACTAATTTTGGGGAGCCTAAGATGTTTAATTCCAAATTTGTAATAATTTATTACCCTGCTTACATTTAAACCTAGCTTCAGGGACATATCACTGGATTTTACTGAAATAAATATTTTAAATTACTGACTTAAACATTTGCTAAGAGTGATAGATGTGGCACAAATGCTGTTGCAGACCAGTTCAGAGACTGACAGTTTCTGGTGAGGCATTGTAATAAACTGCTGAGAGTAAAATGGATAAATAATATAACTGCAGTCTGTGGAAAGGAAAATAAGTGATTTACCTTTTTTATTTTTTAAAATACTTATTTTCTCTTCATATTGTAGAACAACTATAACTGTTAAGATAGTAAGAAGCTTCTTGATTGTTTTTTCTCTCACCTACTGTCTAGCATGACATTTTACCTTTTCCTTCTACCTATTAGATGTCCTTTCCTAGCTTGCTACTCTTGTAGTCATAAAAGCAAATTCTTGTATAATTGTTTGTCATCAATTAGACCTTTATTATTGGTTGCAATTAATACTAATCCTTGGGTTTCATAGTTCATTATGTTTTTATATTATTGGATTTCTTTTTTTTCTTTTTTTTTATATTTATTTTTTAGTTGTGGGTGGACACAATATCTTTATTTTATTTTTATGTGGTGCTGAGGATCGAACCCCGTGCCTCCCGCGTGCTAGGTGAACACGCTACCACTGTGCCATAACCCCAGCCCCCTTTTTCTTTTTTTAAGTACTGGGGATTGACTCTAGGGGTGCTTTGCCATTGAGCTGTATCCCCAGCCTTTTTATTTTTTGAGACAGGGTCTTACTAAATTGCTGAGGCTGTCCTCAAATTTGTGATCCTTTGACCTCAGCCTCCTGAGTCGCTGAGATTATAGGACTGTATCACCTAGCCTGATTTTTATTTTATTTTTTTAGGATTTAATAACATAAATTTTAATGTTTTTTGAATGCCTTTTTAAAAATTAGGGTAGAACATTTTAGAGTCCAGAATAGATTAACTGTATTAAGGTGATGAGCTAGGTATACCTTTAAGACAACTAATTTTTATTTATAATTTTTACCTTGCCTATTAACAAAAAATTTGATATAACTATGACACAGAGTGAGGAAGTGGAGGGTCAGTTGCCCTCCTCAAACCATCTTTAATTTGCATGAATCTTTTCATGCTTTTAGAAGGACCTACAAATATTTTAAATTCAACCAAGTAATTAAGCATGTAAATACTTTTTAAATACATGTATTGCAAGGATTCATTGCTGTTCAAGGTGCTGTATATATTTATTATATGCTGTAGCTTCATTCTTCTCTGTGCCTGTTTTTTCCTTTTCTTACTTTTTTGTTTCCTTCTTCAGAAATCTGTTTCTTGGGGTGCTTTCAGAAAGCATGTAATTTTAAGTGCCTGAGAGACTTTTGTGTATCAGGTACATTTGGTCTGTGTCTAAGGATTATTATCTGTTTCTTTTCATTTTTGTAAATAATGGATAAGTAATGCCATATTTCTATGTAACAGGACTTTTTAATAATCAGCATCATTGAGATTTAAAAAAAATTTTAAAGAAATTTTCAAACATCAGTATTTAAGAGGGTTCTTGAAAATTAAGTTCACCTGTGGAAGGCTTGCTCCTGGATTAGAACTGCATTAGCACAATAGATCCTAGAATTTCCTTTTCATTCTGTGTAATAGGCCATTAGAGTAGTTTAATTGTTTTAATTTCCGTTCTGCTTTAAAGTGAAAGTAAAAATATGAGCTCTTTTTTTACCCAGAGGAATGATGATAGACATTTAGAGAATCTTAAACTGTTAATAAATAAATTCGGTGGAAATGCATTAGGGTCTCATTTTTACTGTTAGATCTATTATAGTAAATGCTGTTACTACTTACGAATGAATATACTTTCACTACTTAATGATTAAAGAACTAAATATTATAAGGATAATTTTAAAAACTCTAGTTTCTCTAGAAACCAGTTTAGTCTTTTTAATCTTTTAATAGGGTAAATAACAATAGTAGAGATATATCATTTAGAATTTAATTGTGAGAGCTTTAAGGAGCTTTAAAACATCTTCCTCTGTGATAGAAAAATAGAAATTCTAGATTCTTAAAATGATGAATTGTATTTCTATATGGTCTACTGTTTTTTATTTTTTTTAAAGGCCTAATTTTAATAAATGCTATTTTGCATGAATGCATATATTTAATAATTGAATGAAATACCTCATAATGTGTGCATATTTCTCCATATTTTATTTTGCTGCACTAACATGTTGATTTAACTGTTTTGCCCATTTTTATTAATGGTTTGCTATTCTTTTGTAATCACTTTGCTTTAATTTTTAAGATTTTTTCTTAATCATTTTGCAGGGAACCCATATCGAGTTATCTATTGGAATTATTTTGGGAATTTCAACGATGGCAGGTATATAATAACAGCAAGTATTATTATTCCACTGTCTATGTATTTATAGAAGAACATTTCAGTAGGTTAGGTTTAAGAGATAATAATTTATGAAATCAATTTACTCACTTGAAATGTCTATGTCCTTAATCTTAATCTTCTGATTCTTAGTTTTGTATATGTAGCACTTCCAAAAAATTTTAGATATTTCATGTTAATTAATGAGTAACAATGTTCTGTTACATTGTTTATATTAAAACAAGTTTTTTTGGTAATTCAGTGTTACCCTCAAATCTGTTTACCCTTTGTCTCTATTAAATTATTTATTTTCTAGTTGGTTAGGGTAAAAAAAAAAAACAGAATGAAAATTGAACCTTATCTCTTTCTTCCCCCATTACCATTTTGTTCATGATGGTGAAATTTTGGAAATGGTACTGTGTTGTTTATTGTGTGGAAAGCATGAGGTCAATGAGTTCCTGATAGTAATGTTTCTTTTCCTTGATTCCCTCAAATTCAGAGCTATATGTATGTATGGCTTTACTCTTTAACTTTTAGGTATCTAAATATGAAACTAATATTGTATAAAAGATAAAACTACAAAGTATTACGTGTTTTGGCACCGAAACCAAAACATAAACTGGCTACTGTAAGAGAAAAAAGAAACTTATTACTGTGTGGAGGTAGGATATTATAATTTCAGAATCATGCTCTATTTTGAACTCCTGAGATTGAAAGTTTTAGAGTGAGTTGCTTTATGTATAGTTTCTACAGTTAATGTGATTACTCTTGTAGACCAGTGCTCTGTGGATTACGTAGTGATGTATTAATTATGATTTTTCTGATTTTTATGTAACAATTCACATGTCCATTTTTCATATTTTTAGCTGCTGCTTTGGGAAATCTTGTTTCAGATTTAGCTGGACTTGGGTAAGTCCGTTTGTTTATTCATTTATGTACTTATATTCTTTCTTTTCTCCATTTTCCTTTAATTGAGAAGCATTTAAAAGAACAGTTTTCTTTGTGTTCTAGAACTAAATTTTCTAATTCAATATTCTTATGTCAAAAGCATTAAATGTTTGTGTGCATCAGATATAGGTGCCTGGGTTACACTTTAGTCATGCAGATTTAGTGTTTCTGGGGATGGGACCCTGGCATTCTGATATATGCAAAAATTTATGCTACAATTACCATAATATAAGCAAAATGGAATTTTCATTCACTGAACATGTATTTTGTAGACATCTCTAAAGGGCAAGACAGGGTTAAAAGCAAAAACCTTCATCATTATTTCACTCCAGGCCTGAACCATAAATCCCAAAGATAAAAGATCTGGCCCAAATTTGAGGATACTGACTGAGCATGTTTGCTAGAAAGTGGAACTTGAAAAGGAAATAATGGCCAAAGCATGTTTGTATGTGTGTATATATACAAAGTATGCATGTGTGCGTGACTGAAATATAACCCAGGCACCTATATTTGATGCATACCAAATGTTTAATACCGTTGCCATCTTGGAGGCTCAGGAGGCCGAGGCAAGAGTATCATGAGTTCAAAGCTAACCTCAGCAACTTAGGGAGGCCCTAAGCAACTTAGCGAGACCCTGTCTCAAAAAATAAAAAATGGGCTGAGGACATGACTTAGTTGGTTAAAGCACCTCTGGGTTCAATTCCTGGTACCAAAGAAACCAAAAAACCAAAAACAATGAAACTATTGCCTTAGAAATACTCAATTAGAAAACTTAGTTCTAGAACATCAAGTGTGTGTGTGTGTGTGTGTGTGTGTGTGTGTGTGTGTGTGTATAAACACTTACATACATATTTTGTGCATTTATGTACAATATATACATACTCTGTGCATGCTAAGCATGTGCTTTTTTACTGAGCCATACCCTCAGCCCTCACACTGGGGCCATTTTGTTCTTTATTTCATGTGGCTGGAATGATGAAACAAACTGAGGATGGCTACTTAGGAAAGGGCAGCTTTCTTTCTTTCAAGTGCCAAATGGCCTGAGCTGCTTCCTAAATTTGGGGAACGCTAAGGAATTGGCTTAATTATTATGATAAATGACTTGCTCTGCCTTTGACTTTCTGCCTTCCTTTGTTGGCTAATTTTGAGTGTCCTTTTTATGTTTTGAGATTTGGATTTGGGCTTAGTAGAAGTCTACTTCACCCTATAATTTAGGCAAAGGTAGTTTTATAAGTGATCTAACCTTCTATATTAAGGCTTTTGCAGAATAGTTTGGGGCCAAAACTACTGTTAAAAATGAAATTTCTTTGCTTTAATACCATGGTCAGAATTTCTATTCCTGGAATTTGTGACACAGATCTATCATGATATCACCTCTTAAACATTCCATTTCCCAGTTTCCAAGTTTAAGGTTAATAATGATAATGTTACTGCTACTATATAGCTTTCTGGTATATTTGGTAGACCCAAATGATCTAGTAGATTTTATACCCATTTGATTTTAGTTTGTTATCACAAAAGTTTTTTTAAAAATTGGAGATGAATATTTTACTAGGATTCTTTATATTTAAGAACTATTTCTCTTCTATCCTATTTTTATTGTCACTAAATAACAAATCTACCTTTTAGGGGTTCTTAGGTGCACCATTTTTAAAAACTTAACATATCTGACCCGATATCAGGATCCATTTTATGATTAATGGTATGCATAGTCTAATTGACAAACTTTTTCCTTGAAGTTCAAAAACTTATATCTTTAAAATTATATCTTTTAAGTGGTAGCAACTTAGAATTGATAAAATATTTGAGGTTAGCCTGAATATTTTAGGCTGCCTGACTTAGTATACCAATGTGATGAATTTTTTAAAAAAACTTTTTTTTTTCTGATAATAGTTATCAATTTATATCATGTTAAAGTACTTTGCTTTTATTTTGGAGTAAATGCAGAAATTGTAATTATTTGTAAAAAATAATTTATATACCTTGAATAGGTCTTTTTAAGATGATAGAGAATAATTGCTCTGAGTTAATTTAACTGTGAAACATGTTAATATGAAAATATTTTTAAACTGGATATGTTTATATACAGTAAAAATAAAAGTTGCAAGAAGTGTTTTTGCCATTTCTGTAATGCGAAGTACAGGTGTAAAATTATGTTGTTTATCTTTGCAGTAATTATTGTTTTATTATATAAGGACACTTGCATATCTTTTTACAAACCCATTTTCTGTTCTCTTTTCTTTTTTTTTTAAAGACTTGCGGGCTATGTTGAAGCTTTGGCTTCCAGGTTAGGCCTGTCAATTCCTTATCTCACACCAAAGCAAGTTGACATGTGGCAAACACGTGTTAGTACACATTTGGTAAGTAATATATGACTTATGCAATGAATTTGGGTAGCCAGAGCATGATACTAAGTTCAGTATCTTGAGAACTTTGAGACTAAAACTGATTTGAGTGAAGTCAGTTAACAGAAATTATCTAGGCTTTGGAAGTCTTCATAAAAATAATTACTTATTTATTGGCTCTTTATTTTTTATAAGTAGACTTGATCTTTTTAAAAAAATCTTTATACAATTCAGTTAATATTGAGGAGTAGTATATGTTATGTGCCAGAGATTGGGGGATATAAAATGAATAATTACCTGTAGTTATCCTTGAGACACTTGTTTAGGTAGAGAGACATGTAGAAAAATTATCATTTAGTATGACGTATGCGGTAATATGAATTATGCACAAGATACAGCAATAGCACAAGAACCTAGCAAGTAAAGGGTATGATAAAGAAAAAGAGAATATTCAGAGAAAAACAGAAAACTAGGAATTTTGTGAATATACCATGTAGTAGTTGTGGGTAGAGTTGTAGTCAAAAACAGCATTGGAGAAGTAAGCATGGACCAGACAGGAGAGGCACTGATACACCCTGCTAGGGAGCTTGTACCTCACACACAGGTGATGGTCAGCCAGCGAAGACTTAAATATGAAGGAAGTTGTATGTTACCAGTTACGTCAAGAAAAGGAGGAAGAACAAGATGCAAAGGGAAGATGATGAATTCTGCTTTAGCCCCATTGAGTGTAAGATGCTAGCAGGATATTCAAATGATGACACTTATTAAGGTTAGGGTTAAAGGTCAAGAGTTAGGTATGAATTAGAGATGATGGGTGTCATCATTCACTCATTTAACAAATATTTATTGTTTACCTACTAATCTAGTTTTTTAAAAATTTTTTAGTTGTTGATGGACCTTTATTTTTTTTTTCATTTTTTTATATGTGGTGCTGAGAATTGAACCATTGTCTCATTCATGCTAGGCAAGCGCTCTACCACTGAGCCACAACCCCAGCCCCTAATCTAGGAGTTTTGAATATACCAAACAAGGGTTTTTTTTTTCTTTCTGGTAGCTCTTGTTTTCCAGCAAAAGATGAGACAGACAATAAAAAGATCTGATAAAACATCTTTTTTAGTGTATTAGAAGTTCATAAACATTAAAAGGAAAATAGGGTAAAAGAAATTGGGAGTGCTACAATAGAGTCAGATTAGGGTATTAAATAGAAAGGTCATGGAGACCTCACTGAAAAGTTAGGTGAGAGTTAAAACCATGAAAAAATGCTAAGATTTTATGGGTTGGTGGTTGTCAAAGCATGGTGCCAGGACCAACAGGATCACCTATACGTGGGAACTTGTTAGAAATGCAAACTTCAGGCTCTGTCTTATACCTGTCTATTCATGTATAAAAAATTACCATGAACTTGGCAGCTTATAACAACACGTGTTTACTACCTCTCATTTTCTTGGGACAGATAAGGCACAGCTCAGCTAGGTTCCCTAGAAGGCTGCAGTCAGTGTGCAACCAGGACTTGGTTGTTGCCTGGAGGCTCAGCTGGTGATGAATCTACTTCCAAGCTCACACAGTTCTTTGGCAAAATTAATTTCTTTGTGTCTGTAAAGGTCCCAACTTCTGACTGTCTTTTCACCAGAGGACACTCTCATGGTGGCCTAGAGGCCTTCTTCACTATCTAGAGTCCGTTGGCCTGTGGCCCTCTCCATATACCTGTCACAACATGGCAGCTAGCTTCTTCAGAACTAGCAAGGGGGAGAGAGATGAGTCTGGTGGCAGGATGGAATCTTATAACCTAATATGATTTTAATCATAGGAGTAACACCCGTCTCCTTTTCTGTTGGTTAGAAGCAAGTTAGAACATCCTGCCCACGCTCTGTGGGAGGAGATTATGCATGCAAAGGCTTGAACACCAGGAGGAGTGGGTCCTGGGGTCCACCTTAAAGTGCATCTACTACAGATTTACAGAGTTAGGGATTGCAGAGGTAGCGTCCTGATATTTGTGTTCTTACAATCCCTTAGGATGATTCTGCTTTCCACTGAAATATAGGATAAATGTATAGAAACAAAGTGAGGACCTATTTGCCTGTTATGATTTTACTTTATAAAGGATAGTATGTCTTTTAAGAATATAGAATGTTAATTTTGGACTCTTCCTTTTATATGTGTCCCTATCCTGCATTTTGCAAATAAATTAAACTGAGGCTAGGTGGTAGATAATCAGCCCACAGTCATTAGGGGGAAAGGATATTCTAACATTCTAGCAATTTGGTTTAAAATTTTAGCATTACAGTTGGGATCAAAAGTTGTTTTCCTGAATTTTTCTCTTCTCACATAATTGATCATTCTTCTTTCTTCCTGTATTATAAGCAAGTTCATTTCCTTTATGACAAAAGTACTTCATTTATGAAATTGGTCTTTATATATTTATTGTGTGCTTGAGATTAAGTACCCCCCCAGCACGTGGAAGCAGTGATTCTACCCCCTAGTTGTTGACTCTGCTTGTTGTAGTTTAGGATCAAATCTTGTATGTAATATCATTTTAATTACATACAGCCCTGAAGTATTTGAAATTCATAACATAAGCTAACTCTGAAAATTTACCCATAATAGAGTACACACAAATGCATATGTAGGTTCCAGTTGACATAGGTTAGATTTTAAAACCTCATTTAATTTGATTGGTTGAAACTTGGAAGATATTTTTGACAGAACAATATTACAGATGGACTCCAGTTCTCAAATTAACCTCAGTGTAGGACCAAGAGTATTATAAGTCCTAATAATAATGTATAGATAATGTTTTTACAGTAGAAAAACATATTCAGGTACTGGATCCAAGGAGTCAACCACTTCTTCCTTTCCTACCCTATCGACTTTGTATCCCACTGAGATAATTGGGTCAGGACTCACTGACTGGCATTCCTAAAGTGGAAAACAGGAGGAAAGTCTTTGTTGCCATGGGCAATAGGAGAAGACATTCTAAACAAAATGGGCGGGAAGTAGAAATGGAGCTTGTTAGCAATGGTCATTTCGTGTATACAGCAAGTCAGGAGTCTAAAGTAGAATATAGAATATGGACTCTAAAGATATGTAAATGAATACAGATGTTGAAGTCAAATAAGAATCAAGAATTAAACTTTAAAATTTTGTCTTGCTAAAACTTTGAAGGAGTGATACTTTTTAAAATTTTGAAATAATGAAAATGACAGATTTGACTATTAATATAAAGCAAGGGCATACAACTACTCCCACCACCACTACCAACAACAACAAAAAACCCAGAATAGCAAGGGTTGACGAAATGTTAGGAAAGGTGTTGTTGAAATAATGTCCACTATTAAAATTTATTAGAAAAAGTGTAGGATCTGATAGGAGAAGACATTTTATTCAGGACTGTAGATTATGGAACTATCATAACATCTATAGTGTTTGACAGGACATATTTTGTCTTCCTTTTTATACCAAATAGAAGTTGTTCCTGGAAGAGAGAGAGACTGCCTCTGGCCAGGCCCCGTCTCCTTGGTATACCCAGTAGAGAGTCTGACACAGCAGGTTCTCAATGATTGTATGGAGAAATCAAACTTAATTGAAAAATGTTTAAACCTGATAGTCATCATAGAGATGCAAATATTAAAAATAATTTATAGAAGTAAACAATTTAAAATTTTCATAAAGTAGGTGAGATTGCAGAATTGATGTATATGTAAACATAAACATATAATGAAATTAGTATCTATAATATATGTATGTGTAGTTTTGTCAAGTGTAGACAGCATGACAGTAGCCTTGAAGATGCACAAATGTTAATATTTGATTTTTAAATAAATCATTGGGAAAAACTATACAGAGACATTTATTGTTGTATCACTTGCAGTGGTGAAAAAGTAACAGTCTAAAATTTTTTTATGGCAAAGAAATCCCTGTGGAATTTATAGACCATCAATTAAGTGGAATTTAGAAGTCTGCATATTAAATGTATGCAACAATTTGGAAAAGAGTTTATTATAACACGGGTTGCTGTAGAGTATGAAGTAGGCAGAAAACAAAGCATTGTTTACATAATTATTTTATCTACATATAATCATTCATACATAGGAATAAATATTGAAAAGAAATATATGCAAGATGTAGCAAATCCAAATATTTTGAGAGTGGTTGTTGAGAGTTTTTGTCCTGCTTTCCTATTTTTCGATTTTTATATGTACAATTTTTAAAAAAGTGTTGTCAGTGTGCATATTTCTTTGATGATATTTTTATGATGATTAAGATGATTTTCCTGGTTACTTTGAACTTCATTTTAAAATTTTAATCTATTCATGTATGTATTTATTTGCTGTGCTGGGGATTGAAACCAGGGCCTAGTGCGTGATAGGCCAGTACTCTACCAGAGCCACGTTTCCACCCCTGCTTCAAACTTTAAATTGATCTATTCTGGTATATTTTTGTAGCTTTTTAAAAATATATTTAAATTACTATGATTAACTGAAATGCAGTCACAGTTACAATATTTTAGTACACAGCAGTTGTCTATTGTAATAGATACTTAAGCAAGGATACCACTTTCAGGGATTTTAACTTTAAAAATGTTCTTTTCTGTTTCCTTAGGGCAAAGCTGTTGGGGTGACTATTGGCTGCATTCTAGGAATGTTTCCTTTGATTTTCTTTGGAGGAGGTGAAGAAGATGAAAAACTGGAAAAGCAAAATTCATCCTCTTAGAGTACCTATAAAAGATGTAAACTTTTAAAGATGTACCTCAGTTATTAAATATGCTGTCACAACATTTAGGAATTAAGACAGTAACAGTGTATAGATATGGGATCAAATAATTCAGCATGTGTTATGGAAAACACTAACTTATTGTGGCTTGTTCTTCTTAGGACATCTTTTTTAAAAAAAACTCTTTAGTATCATTTTGTGTAAATTGTTGAGATGCTTTTTTCATTAATGGCTGTCAACAATTTTATCTTTTTCTTCTCTTTCTTTATATATCAAAATATTATTTAAGTCTAAGTTGTTGATGTACTGTACTGACTTGGGGTTTGCTTATTTGTTACTTAACATGTATACATGCATGAAAGCATTTTTTTCTTTGCTGTTGTTCCTTGATAGTTAAAATTCAACCTGAGGATTTTTTCCAAATTATTTAAGATGTTTAATATCAGTTAAAATTTTTTTACTCTTCTTGGCAACATCAATTTTGTACTCTTTCACAGTAAACATTTACAAAATATAATTTTAGCCATTTTCTTAACTCTCACATCTATTCAAAATAAATACAGGTTTTAAGTATATATTATTCATTTTAATTTTCTGACCATACTGTCTTAAGAGCCAGGGATTAAAACAGAGGAAGTACATAGTCTCCCTCTTTAAAAACCATATATGTGGGCTGGGATTGTAGCTCAGCGGTAGAGCGCTTGCCTCGCATGCATGAGGCCCTGGGTTCTATCCTCAGCACCATATACAAAAAAAAAGTGCAATAAAATAAAGACATTGTGTCCATCTACAACTAAAAAAAAATTTAAAAAAAAACCATATATGCTAACAAGTGTACTTTTTTTTTTTTTAACCTTTAATTTCCCAATTTTGAGTAATTACATGATGGGCTCAGATTATTTAGGGGAAGAAAATTATTATTTTACAGTCTTTTAAATTAGGGATTATGGAATCAGGGCGAACTAAGGAATTTGACATGACATTTGGAAAATAAGAAGCTCAAAAAATTTTTTTAGAGAAGTAGAAAATAGAAAAGTTTGTGGTATAAGTGTGAAGTTTATGTTTGGAAGGTTAATGAGATACAAATTATATTGCTTAGGGTGGATATCCATCCCCCACAAAGTGGTATCTTCTCATCTGAATACCCCATCCTCATAATCCTAACCTTGTTATGTTTTGTGTAGTGAATTTTATTTCTGGATAATTTCTTTTGAAGTGAAAATTAAATACGTTATATTTTGTTTTTTATTATGTAGTCTAGTCAGGTTACATGAGGTAAAATCTTTTCTCTCATTTTTAGTGGTTTTTTTCTTTTGTAGTGTTTAAAGCATATGCTTGGTTAAAATTGCCTATTTCTACTCTTACATATCTGACCTAAGTATACCTATATCTGAATCCTAAATTTTAATTTTTGAACCCTTTAAGTTTTTTAGCATATATCTTGTTACATATGCTAAAAATTACTCTTATTTGTAATAGAATAATTAAATACATCATGGAAGAGAGAAAAAGTAAAATTTACTATTCTGGTTTTGAAATTATGTTGCTAAATAGATGCAGAGACAAACCTGTAGGGTGACTATATTTAGGAATCTTATTTTGAAGTTTCATTTGCACATAATTACTTTGAATTCTCATTTTCAGGGAGTTTTTTTTTCACCAGAAAATTTGTCATAAACTCTGTACTTTACCGTGATTTAGTGCTGCTATTCATTAATCATAGATTTTAAGGGGAAAAGAAAAATATACAATATAAAAATAGGTATATAAAATTCTTATGCCCAAATAATATGACATTAATCATAGATTTTGAGGGGAAAAGAAAAATATACAATGTAAAAATAGGTATAAAATTCTTATGCCCAAATAATATGACATTCTCATTTGATCAAATTAGGATTATACAACCTGATATCTTGAACAGAATTATCTTAAGGATATAATATCATATCTCACATGGACACCAAAAAGAACTTTTTAAAAAAATTTTAGATTGCTAGGATTAGAGTGCTTATTTAACTTTTTTGTTAAATGTATAAGTGCTTTTGTCCCTAAACTATATATTGATTAGAGTCCTGTTTTTTTTTTTTTTTTAAGTATTTTACTATAGTGCTTGGCTTTTCTTTTTATTAATTAAATCTCATCTCCAGAAAATTGGCCTATAAGTTTAGAAAAGACTTTTTTTTTTGGTACTGGGGATTGAATTCAGGGCCGCTTGGTCACTGAGCCACATCCCCAGCCCTATTTTGTATTTTATTTAGAGACAGGTTCTCACTGAGTTGCTTAGCACCTTGCTTTTTGGGGAGGCTGGCTTTGAATTTATGATCCTCCAGCTTCAGCCTCCGGAGCCTCTGGGATTACAGGTGTGTACCAGTTTAGAAAGGACTTTTGATTATTGATTTCCTTTTTTTGCTCTTGAAAATAATCCAGCCCTGTTATTAATTTTTTTTTTATCTTTATTTTATTTTTATGTGGTGCTGAGGATCGAACCCAGTGCCTCACGCGTGCTAGGCAAGCACGCTACCACTGTGCCACAACCCCAGTCCCCCCTGTTATTAATTTAATTAATGATGGAATCAGTCAATTTAATTGGAAATTAAAATTAAAAATTATTTAATTGATCAAAACATGGCATATAACCTTTATATCACAAGATATTTTAATATAGTCACAATAAAAGTTTGAATCATTCAGGTAAATGATTTTCAAAAAATGAAACCCTTTTGCCCTTAACTGAAGGTATACATTTTTTTCAAGGTCTTATTCTGCTTTAAGGCAGTTCTTTGCACAAAGTGATTTCTGAGAAATGGTTCCCTTTATAATAACTCCATGTGATCCTTGTTTTGTTATTTGCCACAAAGAATCCTATTTTGGATTGAAACTGGAACTCTTTGTTTCTCGTGTTAGCTGTTTCTCTGTTAGGAACACTAGAGCTGTGGTCAATGCAACATGAGCTGCTTGAGTATCGTCTGCTTGAAATTCGTGTTGTCCCTATATTGTGATTTATTGACTTGTTCATGCATGTAATCTGGGTGCATTTTGTTGCACTGTATGTTAAATGGTGACCAATGTTTTTACAAAGGAATTGAACAAAAAATGTCTTTTAAGAAATTTTGGAATGTGGTTTGATTTTAAAATTTGATTTTCTTTCTAATCTTAGAAGGCCTTGGTTATTCTGTCACTAAAGGGAATTGGATTAATAAATGCAGATTTGTTACAAGGTGGGAGTAACATCACTGAGACAGTAAATGAAACTGTTGACCACCTCTGAAATCCACAAGACATAGAACCTTACAATGTATAAGAGAAGAGTGATCCCACAATCTGCAAAAAGGTTAGATAAATAACAGTGTTTGGGTGTTAATGCAGAGATATCCAAGCCATTTATTTCATAATGCCTGGTTTATTTTATTCTTTTTCTCTAGAAGGTAAATTTTGAAGACAATGGAAGTTTATACATTACACGAAAAGATTATATAAACTATTTGGAAGTAAACCTGATTAATTTTAAACCTTTTTTTTCTTCAGTGCTGAGGATTATACTGAGGGCCTCTCTCATGTAGGCAAGCACTCTTATCACTGAGCTACACCTCCAGCCCCTCATTTTAAAATTATATATTTTTCCCATCTGAAAACAGTATATTAAAGGTAATATAACTTTTTTCTTAGTGGCTTGTCATCTTCTTCATGGACATTATTATTGTGCTACCTTAAGAATCTAGTTTTTATGTTTTTTCACCCCCCCCCCCTTTTTTTCTGCTCTTGCTTTTGGCAGCTGTTTTATTTCTCTAGTCTGCTTCTTTTTCAGTTGCATGAACTTAGAAAGTAGATAGCAGTCTTAACCATAAATTAATTGGGAAGTATTAGAAAATAGGCTATGGAGCCTATATGGGATGGTGGTAATGATATTAACAACAGTTTTAGCTCCTATTTTTTAAACACTTATTTGTTGCTGTGTACTGAAGTATTGCACACATTACCACACTTAATCACCATAATAGCAACATTGTCGGTGCTATTATTATCCCTATATCATAGTGAGTAAATTGAGGCATGGAGAGGTTATTTTGATTATCATGTCACTATTACAACCAGTTTGGAATTCAGCTTTGTCCATGTGTAAAGCCTGTGTTCTTAACTACTATGCTAAAGGGACATCAGTTGCAAGGACTTTATCATATACATTCTCTGTGACAGTTTCTTGTTGACTCCATATTCAAGGGTCATTTTCTCATCTATGACCTAGGGAAATTGTATTTATAATCTCAAGATTCAATTAGCAAGTTCTGTGATTTTGATTGCATACTGTATGTTAGGAATGGTCCAAGGCACTAATATCCCTATCTTCATGAAATTGATTTTGTGGAACGTATTGGAAGGGCAAGAGGACAAAGAAAAGCAAATATAAACTTAAATATTTTCTTTTCGTCAGATAATGGTGAGTTCTATGGGGATGAATTAAACAAAAGCATTAGAGGGTGGCAGTGGTCATAAATGGGGTGGTCAGGGAAGACGTGAAAGAAGAAAGAACATAAATGATACAGATTCCTGTGGAGAGAAGGAATCATGCTAAGTTCTGTAAGACTGGTATTAAGAAAATCTCAGGTGTGAATATATTTCACTTTGGAATGCTTTGTTAAATATTTTCTAATTTGTTTCATATTGCTAATATCTGAATCAAGTCTAAAGATTAATACTTAAATGTTAAGATTAATACTTGTTGGATATTTACTGATAGCAGAAATGGTCCAGAAGCATGAAGAAGTGATGCTGAAATTGAAAAAGTCTGTGGATGATTCAGCAAAATCCAGAGAGTTCATCCTGTGAAACCCAATGGGCCATTTGTTTTTACCAAAGCAATAAATGCTATTGGTATATGAGTTCTAACTAACACTGAAATTAATTTTTTCTTCTCTGACTTTTAGAAATGGAGTAGTAAGAGACTTGTACCATTTTAGTTTTGAATTATCAGGATTTGGGGTTCCCCGATTTTCCAGTCTGGCTCACAGTTATGTGAAACACATGGTGTTTTGAATTGATATTCAAATGAAATTTTATAACATCAAACATTGATATAACATTGATATATTTACCTTAGTTTATAAGTAAAAGTTTGAGCAAATCTTTCTGAGCATGAAGATTACAAAGCTAGAATAGGCATTTGAGAGATTACATTGTTTAAGTAAATGAAATAGAAGTTGATGACTGAAGATTCAGAGGAATTCTTTTTTGGGAGAAGATGAAAAAAATCATCAAAAACAGTAGGATCAAATAGTTTTCTATGAGAATTGTGAAATTCAGTAAAGACTTGGTTTTTGCTAATAATATGAAAGCTATACATTTATATAGTGTTTTTTCGTTTATAAAGCACTTATGTAGATGTTAGCCATAAATGGGGTTTAAAAGAGGTAGTTAAGCCAACCCAACAAACTTAGAGATACTGTAAGTAGAATTAAGCCTTTTTCCTCTTGCATGCCCGCCCCCTAGCACCACTGTTCTCTACAGTACCTCAGTCTTCTGTATCTCTTTCACATATGTGCCTTTCTTCTCTCCTTTATTTCCTCCTCTTTTCAACCTTAGACTTATGGGAATAGTTATCAGAGTGAACTTTTTGTCTCATACTATTATTTTAAAAGCGTTTGAATCAAGTAATTTTTCCTCTCCATCCCTACTTGGGAGAACAAATCTAAATTAATTTAGTTCATTTTTCGATTATTAATAGCTTTACTTTTTCTTTCTTTCAAATTGACTCAGATAAAGAGTCTGCATTTCATAAGAGGACAAAGACCTGGCTATGCTTTAATGTCAGTTCTGTGAAGGATCATAGCTCATGTATTGTTATGGTTTGGATATGAGGTGTTCCTCCAAGAGCTCCTATTTATGCAGGAATATTCAGAGGTAAAGTGGATTATGAGAGTCGTAAGCTAACCAGTCCACCCTAGTTTGAATAGGCTGAAGGGGTGGTAATGTAGGCAGGTGGAGTGTGGCTGGAGGAGGGAGGTCTGTGGGGGTGCCCTGGAAGCAGGTATCTTCCCTGTGGTCTCTTCCCCACGTTTCTACTTTCCTGCTGCCATGAGGTGAGCAGGGCTTCTCTGCAGGCCCTTCTCCATGGTGTTCTGTCTCACCTTGGGCTAAAACAGTGGAGTCAACTGATCCCAGACTCAGCCTCTGAAGCCATGAGCCAACAGAAGATTTTCTTCCTCTAAGTTGTCCTGGTCAGGTGTTTTGGAAAAGCTGAATAACATATCTGTCTTGCTCACTTCTCTGTCTAATGCTCTGCACAGTGCTGGTATGCAGTAGATGGCTCAGTGGTTTTCTGTTTGATGAGTGATCATTACTACCCAAAACACTGATTTTTCTCTGGGCACTGGAATTCTGGCTTGACTATCAGCTTGTTCTGTGTTGGCACTTAAGTACTGCTTCCTGTGTAATGCTCTGTAGCACTTCTGAACTTTATCAAATTTTGCTTAAGGCAAATTGGTTAATCTACTGCTAGTTCTCTAGGCTGTTATTTTATAACAGATAATCGAATGGGAAATACAATATGTACATAACTTTTTTTAACCAATTATCAGGGAAACAAATATTCCTTGGTTTGACATGATTTTTTTCTTAGTGAACTTGTTTTAGGAGCTAATAGTTTCCACTTTACTTTCTGTTTAATCTGTTCTAATATTTTCCCTGAAGGTTAATATCAAATGTATTTATCTACAATTTTTAGAATCTTTCTGTTTCCCTCTCTCTCTTAATGTGGTATTATTCACCCAACTCTGGGCTTTATGGTATGTTTACTGTTCTCCTCATGTTCTCATAAGATACCAGCTTTGTGATTATGTCTCAAATCCAGTATCATAAACCAAAGATTTCTAAGCTTTTTGGCCTCAAGACCCCTTTACTTTTTAAAAAATTAAGGCCCCAAGGAGTTTTGTGTCTGAGTGGTATATAAATATTTACTACATTAGAAATGAAAACTGACATATTACAAAAATTCATTTACTAATTTAAAAATAAACCAATTTCATGTTAACAATAAGTATTTTGTAAAACTTATTTTTCAAAAATATAATTTGGTGAGAATAACACTATTTTATATTTTTTTGCAAATGTCTTTAATGTTAGCCTTAATAGACAGCTGGCTTCCCATGTCTGTTTCTGCATTTGATCTCTTTGATCTGCTGTTTTGTTTGGAGTAGATGAAATTTCTGCTGCATACAGATATGTGGTTGTAAACAGGAGGAATATTTTAATAGCTTTTTAGTATGACTGGATTTCTGTAGTTGCTGAAAGGTTAGTTGCCATGGAGAATCAGAGACCTTATCCATGAAATTTTGCATTGAGTTGCATTAACATCCATTTTTCTGTCTTGTACTTTGTAACTTTTTTCCCTTGTGCGATTTTTGTAACATTTAGAAACCACCAATTCACTGGGTATGCAGATCTTCCAAAAGTTAATACACTTCAGAATATAAAAATTTGAAATCGTGTTTAATATGACTAGCAATCTCATTTTTAAAAAACCTTTTAAATATTGAGACATTGTCAAGATCAAATGGCAGGTACACATTTTCCAAAATTCTGATTTTCACTTGAAAGCTTAAATTTTATCATTGGTAGCAAAAACCCTTAGTTTTCCTTACAGTGACATTCACTTTTTATTCGTGTTTGAGAAAACGTCAGTCATGTACCCACATCTGAGTACCCCAGCTTGCCTCACAGTTCACAACAGCCTCACAAGCGCTTGTCCTCAAGACAGCCACTGTACTTCACTATCCCCAGACATACTTTGTACACACTTCTCATTTCTTCATACAGAATATTCAAGAGTCAAGATTTAAAATAAGTAAATTCACTGCCTTATGAAGAACATTGAATAAAACTTTTCCCCTCCAATTGCAATTTGGAAGACAATGACCTTGTCCAACTGACGGTGAAGAACACAGTGACTACTGGTGCCTTGATATAATCTTGGGTGCTTCTTTCCATCATTGCTTTTTTCCTTTTTTCTTATGATGGGATCTTTACTGTGTTGCCCAGCCTGGCCTTCAGCTCCTGGCTCAAGGGATCCTTCTGCTCTAGCTTTTTGAGTAGCTGGGAGCATAGACAGACACCATCAGATCTTGAATACCATCAATGCTTTGTGCCATCAGTGAGCATGTCCCTAGTGGAAAAGGTAATACCACCTCAGTACATTATGACAATGTGTTGACTTCACCAATCCCTTAAAAAAAAAAAAAAAGGAAGTCTGCAGACCATACCTCTGTACTTTGAGAATTGTTGTCCTGAACTTTCCTAATTAGTTTAGCTGCAAGCAATGAAACTCCCAAATAATAGTAGCTGAAACAAGATGGAAATTTGTTTCTCATGGAAAATTGTAGTATTTATCTAGAGCTGGAATAAAGGTTACACCAGAAAGTCATCAGAGCTCCAGATTTCTATTTGGTTTCATCATGTATAGCTTTCTGCTCAAAATCACTTCATAATTCAAAATGGCTGCTTCAGCCCAAGCCATCACATCCACATTCTACCCAAGAGGAGGAAATCACAAAGAAAGGTAAAAGGGTTTTGAAGCAACTTTTAAATTGCCACATGACATATCTGTCAGACTTATTTCACAAGAACACATTGAGCTAAAAAGGTCAGTAAATACCTCCATTATGTATGACTAAGTGTATATCCAAAAACTGGAAAAAGGACATCTTGGGTGATAATTAGCTGTCTATCACAGTCTCCCATGTTAGCTACCAAGTATTCATTCTTTACCTTTCCCCCACTGATGAGAAAGATACCCATCTGCTCAAGTTTCTATGCAGTGACTGCACTTACATCTGGAAATGCACCATTCTCTCTGTCCGGTCTTTTGACTTCTTGGTATCAGATAATCTTATAAATGAAAAAACATCTGTCCCTGTGTACCCAGTATGCAATAACGATTTCCATTCAGACAGGGAAAGAATGGATAATCCAACTGTTACTAGTGCCTAGCAATGGACAGATCCATCACCACCTTCCCCTAGCAGAAAAGCTAGGTAAAATACAGAACTCATCTGCTTGAAGGAAGTAGAAATCCACCTAGGCAAGACACCAAAGAGGAGTGAACATTTTAGAGCTGAGCTGACTTCTCTGGCTGCATTTGGCTTGAGGGAAAATCAATTCTCCTTGTAGCCAGGAGGCTAGAAATTTTGCTTCTGTATTTTGTAAAGCTTGCTACTAAGGGACAGAAACCAAGCGAGTTTTTGGTAGAGATGTAGGGGGCCCTCAAGCCTGTGTTATTCCCCCTCAGAAATGTGGTAAAATTGTGGAGGTGTTTAGGATGGAAAATAACAAAGCCTCACAAACAAACATGATTCAGGACCTAGCAAGAGGGGTCTGGAGACCACTTAGGTGATCTTTATTAGGGAACTTTGGGCCAGAGGCAAATCAAAAGTAGAATGAGACTTCTGCCAAGACTTACAACTCTGCTTTGCCTGGTTGGATTTAATTAAATTTATTAACCTAACAGGAGGAAGAATAAACCTCTCTGGAGGAAGATGTCACCAGAACCCTGTAACATTGATATATATAACATCTGGAAATGAATTGATTCTAAGATATGCCAACAGACAGGATCACATGATTAACATCTAATCGAAAATAATTGACAAGAAACAGACCTACACATGATCCAGATATTGGGTTAGCTGGCAAGAACTCTAAAATAACTGTGACTAATATGTTTGAGACCATTATGGATAAAACAAAGATTCTGATTAGAAAATTAATCTATAAAAGTTAAATGGATATTCTAGAACTGAACATGGTATCTGGAATTGAGAACACATTAGATGGATATAAGTGGTTTTGCATGGCAAAAGATAGGATTAGTGAATTGTCAGGTCAGTAGGAAAAAACACTGCAGCATGAGAAGAAAATAGTACAAGAGGCAAGAACTTTGGAAGCAGGTGAACCCCCGCCCCAACCTCCGTACCAGGGATTGAACTCAGGGGCACTCGACCACTGAGCCACATCCCCAGCCCTATTTTGTGTAAGTTGTTTAGTGCCTCGCCATTGCTGAGGCTGGCTTTGAACTCAAGATTCTCTTGTCTCAGCCTCCCAAAGTGCTGGGATTACAGGAGCATCACCATGCCTGGCTTCTATTTTGTATTTTATTTAGAGACAGGGTCTCACTGAGTTGCTTAGCACCTTGTCATTGCTGAGGCTGGCTTTGAACTTGTGATTCCCAAGTCATCAGGTTTACAAGCATGTGCCACGCGCCTGGCCACAAAAGACTTTTAAAAGTGATTCATTGGAACCTCAGAGAATGGGACTTGAGTCATTTGACCAACTCCATAAAATAGGAAGGACAAAGAAAACTAGAATCACAGTAGGCGCATCTTATAAACCAATGGAAAGGTCAATACAGGACATTTTTTAAAAAATGTTTTTCTTTTAATTGTAGATGAACACAATATCTTTATTTATTTATTTTATGTGGTGCTGAAGATCAAACGCAGTGCCTCATATGTGCGAGGCAAGTGCTCTATCACTGAGCCACAACCCAGCCCAATAACAGAACATCTTAAAGACACCCAAGGAGAGGAGAGAAGATGTTTTTTTTCAAAGCAACAGTAGGACTTCTCTCATAGAAACAATGAGAACCAAAAGGACAATGATACCTTTTAAGTACTTGAAGAAAACAACTGTCAATCTGGGAATCTGCACCCAGCAAAAATATCCTTCAAAAAGGTGAAATAAAGCTGTTTTGAAACAAACAAAACCAGAGTAATTTGTTGCTAGCAAACTTACAAATACTGATCAAAAGAAAGCTAACAATTTTATTCCAATGTCAGACAAAGTAGTTAGCCTTCTCATTTTCTTAACACTGTCTTTGGATGAAAAAAAATCCTTAATTTTAAGTAAGTCCAGTATTTTCCTCTCTATGATTGGTATTGTTTGTGTCTAGATGTACGATGTCAACTTTAAAACAAATCGAGTATCTGTATCCCTCTTCAAAGACATCCATGTTCTAACCCCTGGAATTTGTGAACATGCTACATGGATTTAAGGTAATGACTTGATGGATTATCCTGGACTATGAAAACAAAAGAGGAAGGCAGAACAGGTAGTTACAGAGATGCCCCAGAAAAAGAGGCAGGAGTGATCTGAGAGGGAGTGGGAGTCCACTTGCTATTAATGCTTTGAAATGGAGGGAAGGGCCATGATTCCAGGAATGTGGGCAGCTTGGCTGACAGCAAGGGAACAGGGACCTTAGTCCTACAACTGCCAGGACTTGCATTCTCCCAACACCTGAATGAGCAAAGATGTGTCTCCCCTTGAGCCTCCTGCTGATTCCTTGGTTTTGGCCTTATAAGACTCAAAGTTGAGAAGCCAGCCAAATCCCCTAGAGTTCTGCCCTATAGGCCTGTGAGTTAACACGTTTGTGTTGTTGAAGTCTGATAAATGTGTAATAATTTGTTATGACAATATAAAACAGCATGAGAATCTTATTTCTGGATTATCTTTTTCCATTGTTCTGCTTGGTACGTTTGCACCAATTAATGTAAGCATTTAAGGTTTTAGTTCACATACTTTGAGATCTGGTGGTATAAGTCTATCATTTTGTTTAAGATTGCTTGACCATTTGTATTTCTATGTATAACTTAAAATTGGCCTACTGTCTCCAAATTAAAAAACAAAATCCCCATACTGATATTTCTTATTGTGATTACATTTTATCTCCACATCAGTCAGGGAAGGCTTGACATTATTTACAATCTTGAGTCTTCTACTCCACAAGCGCAATTTACCTCTTCACATACTTAGATTGTCTTCAATTTCAGTAATGTTTAAGAGTTTTTAATATGGGAAACTAGATTTTTAAACTTATTTATAGATATTTCTTTTTATTTTTCTTATATTTTAACTAGTGAATATAATTATACGTGATAGTGGGGTTTATTGTGACATTCATATATACACATAATATAATTTGCTCCATTTTATTCCCTAGCACATCCCTTTAACCTCCCCTCCTTCCTTCTCCTGATCCCCTTCCTCTACTGGTCTTCCTTCTATTTATTTACTTTCTTAATTGGTGAGTTATACATAAAGGAGGGATTCATTTGGGATAGAGTCGTGCATGCACATTCCATAATTTTGTCAATTTCATTCTGCAGTTGCTCCTCTTTCTTATCTCTCCTCCCTCCCCCTTGTTTTTCTTCCTTTCTCCACTGTTCTCCCCTCTATTTTTATGAGATACCCCCTTTTTTATTCCTTTTTTTTTTTTTTTGCTCCAGCTTCCACATATGAGAGAAAACATTTGACCCTTGACTTTCTGAGTCTGGCTTATTTCACTTAGCATCATGCTCTCCATTTCCAACCATTTACCATAATTTCACTTTTCTTTGTGGCTGAGTAGAACTCTATTGTGTATATATGCCACATTTTCTTTATCCATTCATCTGTTGGCAGACACCATCATAATTTGGTTTCATAATTTGGATATTGTGAATTGTGCTATTTAAACAACAGAATGCATGCATCACTCTAGTATACTGATTTCAGTTCTTTTGGATAAATAACAAGGAGTGGAATAGCTGAGTTATATGGTGGTCTCATTCCTAGTCTTTTGAGGAGTCTCCATGCTGATTTCCATAGTGGTTGTACTAATTTGCAGTTTCACCAACAACACATCATTGTCAACATTTATTATTATTTATATTCTTAATTGCCCTTTAACTGGGGTGAAATGCAAATCAGTGATTTGCATTTCTCTGATTGCTAAGGATGTTAAACATTTTTTCATGTATTTGTTGGCCATTTGTATTTATTGTTTTGAAAATATCTTTAGTTCATTTGCCCATTTATTGATTGGGTTATTTATTTATGTTATGTTTTCTTGAATTCTTTATGTATTCTGGATATTAATCCTCTGTCAGAAATGTAGCTGGCAAAATTTTTCCGTAGGTTCTTTTTTTCATGCTCAAAATTGTTCCCTTTGCTGTGCAGAGGATTTTTAATTTGATGTCATCCCACTTATTGATTCTTTGTTTTATTTCTTGAGCTTTAGGAGTCTTACTAAGGAAGCCAATGTCTGCACCTGTATGTTGCAATATTGACCCCATGTTTTCTTCTATCAATTGTAAAGTTTTTGGTCTAATTTCTAGGTCTTCTACTTCTGAGTAGGCTTTTTACAGTATGAAAGGTAGGGATCTAGTTTCATTCTTCTACATATGGCTACAAGGGCTCAACAATGAAAATTATAGAACATTGAAGAAAGAAATTAAAGAACTCAGAAGTTGGAAAGACCTCCCATGTTCTTGGAGAGGGAGAATTAATATTGTTAACTGTATTACCAAAAGCAATCTACAGATTCAATGCAATCCCCATCAAAATACCAATAATACTCTTCACAGAACTAGAAAAGGCAGTCTTAATATTCATGTGGAAGAATAAAAGATCCAGAATAGTTCTGAGCAATAAGAACAAAGCTGGGGGCTGTGGCTGTGGCTCAGTGGTAGAGTGTTTGCCTAGCATGCGTGAGGCACTAGGTTTGATCCTCAGCACCACATATAAATAATAAATGAATAAAATAGGGCTGGGGTTGTAGCTCAGTGGTAGAGCACTTGCCTAGCATGCGTGAGGCCCTGGGTTCGATTCTCAGCACCACATACAAACAAATAAAATAAAGGTCTATCAACAACTAAAAAAAATTTAAAAAAAAATAAAATAAATATCCATCAACAACTAAAAAGAATTAAAAAAAAAGAACAAGGCTGGAGGCATCACAACACCTGACTTCAAATTATACTACAGAGTTGTAGTAACAAAATCAGCATGGTATCAACATAAAAATAGACATGAAAACCATTGAAGTAGCATAGAAGACACAGAGACAAACCCAGACAGATACAGTCATCTTATCCTTGACAAACTGCCAAAAACATATGCTGGAGAAAAGACAGCAATTTTAACAAATGGTGCTAGGAATATTGTTTTTATTTTAAATAGTGGTGTTTAATGTTTTTCAGTTTATTATCTATTAAAAGAACACAATTTGTTATACCTACCTTGTATGCAATGACCTTCCTAAATTTACTTACTATACCTAGTAGTTGATCTGTGTATTCTTCCTATCACCCATATGCACAATCATGTAACCTCCTAACTATTATAGTTTGATTTAATCTTTTCTAGTACTTTTAACCCTTTTATTTACTTTTCTTGACTTAGTGCTTTGGCACTATACAATGTTGGTAGGTAATGAGCATTATATTTGGGGGCAGGGAATTTCAGAGTAGAAATTTTTACTATTTCACTGTTAATTATAGTGTTTGCTGTAAGTCTTTCTTATAGATGACTCTTACTAGATCAAGAAATTCTATGTTGGTAAATGTTTATTTTTAATCATAAATGGGTTTTAAATTTTAGACAATGGCTTTTTCTTTATAGAGATAAGTAACATTTCTCTTTTTAATTTTGATGTGAATTATATTAATTTATTTTTATGTTTAAAAATACATTTGCACCTTGGTGGGAAAACTTGTTCTTTATATATTACTGGATTTATTTTGCTCAAGAATTTTGCATTTAAGTGTGATTAGCCAGCATTTTCCTTTTTGTGTGATATACTTGTCAAGTTTTGGGTTCAATGAATGCTAAACCCATAAAATGAGTTGTTAAGTACTCTTTCCCGCCTATTATTTAGAAGAGCTTTTTTCTATGATTGATGCTACTTCTTTCTTAGATGCTTGGACCAATTCATTAAAGATGCCCTCTGAGCCTGGAGATTTTTTTGTGGGAAGATTTTTCATCAAACATTTAATTTTGTCTCTATGTATCTAATCTACCTACCTACCTACTTACTTACCTATGTGATTGATCATGTTTTCCCATTTATTGCTTTAGTTTTGGTAATTTGAATTTAAAAAAAATTTTTTTTTAGTTGTTGATGAATCTTTATTATTATTTTATTTATTTTTTGTGGTGCTGAGGATCCAACCCAGTGCCCTACACATGCTAGGCAAGCCCTCTACCACTGAGCTACAACCCCAGCCCTAGTAATTTGAATTTTTAAGAAATTTTTCCATTTCATCAAAACTTTCAAGTTTATTGACATAAAGTTGTTTACCTTATTCTTCTACTGTTATTTAGTGGCCCCTTTTTTATTCTTGATGTTGATAATTCATTATTTTGAATGGCTGTGTCTTCCTTTGGTTGATCTTACTTCAATTGGTTCTTCACATCAATCCTTGTCTCTCTGGTTCCATGGGATGGCCAAAACCCTGCTCTACTTTTCAGAGGCTTTTTCATACCTAATTTCTTAGGTTTCTGTCCCAAACAGTTTCAGAATTTGCCTAATTTCTTGAGGGGAAAACTTGCCAAGAGTTTTGTGCTCAGTGGTCTGCTAACTTTTCTTACCAGGTTCCTAGCTCTCTGATTCTTCTTCTCTAGCTGCATGACATTTCCCAAACCTTTCCTAATATTTCTACGCCTTGGACACAGTACTATGGCTTGGCCTTTTATTTGCATCCTCAACTCCTAACCCACACCCAGAATTAGCAAGTGCTCTCAGGAAAATAGTAGCTATGAAAAGTTGCTTCCTGTCTCTCAAGCTCCCAATTTTCTAGTCTTTGTCCCATCAAATCCTAGTTGTTTAGAGGCTCTAAAATCCCTTCAAAGAGATTTTTGGAACTTAGCTCTTTTAGTTGGTCCCTGTGGAAACATTGATCCACAGAAGCTACTACGATGTTGGTAGCTTTCAACATGGGGCTGATTTTGCCCCCTCCCTGGGAGCCATTGATGGTGTCTGAAGACCATTCTGTTATCACTTGGAGTGGAGAGGATTCCATAGGCATCTTGTGGGTTGAGCCAGGGATGCTGTCTACTAGGACAACCCTCCATAACAAAGGATGATATGGCCCTCAATCGTCACTAGTGCCAAAGCTGAGAAACCCATTGTATGTTCCTTGAAGGTCAGAATCAGATTTCATTGACCTTGTATTTCCCTGGAACGATGAGAGACCTCGTGTACTGTGCAGTGCGTGGTGAACTTTCCTGGATGAAGGTGAGGGAAATGGAAGGTAAGGGAAAACAGCCTAAAGCTGAGGATCCTCCAGTGCAGTGGTAGGGTAGAAAAGGGATCTTTCAGAGCATTTAGAATGCCATTCTCCATGGCAGGCAAAAGGAGACAGCAATTATTGATGAGCCTTCACAATATCTTAATAATAATATTTTTCTAGCAACACAGGTGAGGGCAATACAACCCCAATTTTACACATGAGAAGAATGGAAAAGCTGTTTGAGAAAGCAGACTTTTATGTAGACACAGCTGTTCTCATTCCAAAGGCTAGGCTCTTTCTCCTCCTCTTCCTCTTCTTTCACTTCTTCCTTGAGAACCCTAGGGTGCTATTACATTAGGCAACTGAAGAGAGGGGTGGATAGGTGATTTAGGAGGTTTTTGTTTTTCTCTTTTTTTAATTTGTTTACACATGACAGTAGAATGTACTTTGACACATCATACAGAAGTGGAGTATAAGTGGAGTGTAAGTTCTTATTCTTCTGCTTGTACATGATGTAGAGTCACACCTGTTGTGTAATCATATATGTACATAGGGTAATAATGTCCGATTCATTCTACTATCCTTCCTACTCCCCCTCTCTCTTCCCCCTTCATTCCCCTCTACCCTAAAGTACCTCTGTTCTTCCCTAGTTGCCCCCTGTTACTGTGAATCAGCAGCCTCATATCAGAGAAAACATTCAGCCTTTGGTTTTTGGGATTGGCTTATTTCACTTAGTATAATATTCTCCAGCTCCATCCATTTACTGGCAAATGCCATCACTTCATTCTTCTTTAATACTGAGTAATATTCCATTGTATGTATGTATATATATGTGTATATGTATGTATATATGTATATATATGTTGTATGTATGTATACACACACACACATACCACATTTTCTTTATCCATTTATCTGTTGAAGGACATCCAGGTTGGTTCCATAGTTTAGCTATTGTGAATTGAACTGCTATAAACATTGATGTGACTGCGTCACTGTAGTATGATGATTTTAAGTCCTTGAGTATAAACTGAGGAGTGGGATGGCTGGGTCAGATAGTGGTTCTATTCCAAGTTTTCTGAGGAATCTCCATACTGCTCTTCAGATTGGTTGCACCAATTTGCAGTCCCACTAGCAATGTAGGAGTGTGCCTTTGTCCCCACATCCTCGCCAACATTTATTTATTGTTGCTTATATTCTTGATAATTGCCATTCTGACTGGAGTGAGATGAAATCTTAGTTTTAATTTGCATTTCTCTTATTGCTAGAGATATTGAACATTTTTTCATATATTTGTTGACTGATTATGTTTCTTGTTCTGTGGAGTGTCTGTTCAGTTCCTTTGTCCATTTATTGATTAGGTTATTTTTGGGGGGTTAAGTTTTTTGAGTTCTTTATATATCCTGGAGATTAATGCTCTGAGGTGCATGTGATAAAGATTTTCTCTCATTCTGTAGACTCTCTCTTCACATTCTTGATTGTTTCCTTGGCTGAGAAGAAGCTTTTTAGTTTGAATCCATCCTATTTATTGATTCTTGATTTCACTTGCACTTTAGAAGTCTAGTTAAGGAAGTCAGATCCTAGGCCAATATGGCAAAGATTTGGACCTACTTTTTCTTCTATTAGGTGCAGGGTTTCTCTCTTCTAGTACCTAAGTCTTTGATCCACTTTGAGTTGAGTTTTGTGCAGGGTGAGATATAGGGGGTCAATTTCATTCTATTATGTATGGATTTCTGGTTTTCCCAGCACCATTTGTTGAATAGGCTGTCTTTCCTCCAGTGAATTTTTATGGCACCTTTGTCAAGTATGAGATAACTGTATTTATGTAGGTTTATCTCTGTGTCTTCTATTTTGCACCATTGGTCTTCATGTCTGTTTTGGTGTCAATCCCATGCCATTTTTGTTACTGTTGCTCTGTAGTATAGTTTAAGGTCTGGTATTATGATGCCTGTTGCTTCACTCTTCTTGCTAAGGATTGCTTTGGCTATCCTGGGCCTCTTATTTTTTAACTGAGATGTTTTAATTTTCAGAGTAAACATGCTGGTGATTAGTATCTTGCTTTTTGTATTTGTATTTCTTTAGGTAGAAAATTAAAGACCTTAGAAGAACAATACTGAAGGGGCTTAAAATAAATTCTCATCATTTATTTCAAGTCCTTCTATTTCAGAACAGTTAGGTTTGAGAGAAAAGCATGTTGTAGAGCAGCTTTCCTCAGTTTACTCCGTATTGGTTTCCTTTAGAAATTGCAGCCAGTGCTTTGCATCTCTTCTATTAACACATTACCCTTTGCATGCCATCTGATATTTGGCATGTTTTATAAACAGGATGATAGCTCTAGACTGGATGCTGGCTACATTCAGGCTTTATAATTACATCTTCCTACAATATTCTTCCCACTCAGAAGCTAATAAATAGTTTGACTAAGATTCAGCCTTGATCTTTGTCTCAGCACAACTTAGGAATTCCAAATGAAGTTCAGAACAAATATTTTCTGTATCCATTCCTACTGTTATGTGGTTAGTGTCCAGCAGTGAACCAGATTAGGACGGAAGAAGTGGGTCAATAGAATCAAGAGACACAATCCCTTCCCGTGTCAAATTATCAGACAGGCTTTCAGTCTTGGGTCCTCTGCAAGCTCCTGAAGTCTGTCATTCTAAGGGAGTGACCCACATAGTTGACAATATTGCTGTCAAATTCTTGTAATGTATAATATTATAATTTTGTTTTTACATAATTTAACATATTGGGCAATGAAGTCATTTTGACACTATATATATTAGTAAATCTTTACTTTGTAGTAAGACAATGTAAAATAACCTTCTAAATAGAAGCATTGAAGTATTCCAATTCAGGAAGGTATAAGCGGAGCAGAGGGTAATCTCGGAGGGCAAGGATTAATGTTAAATTCTGGTGATCCCTTGGCTCTCTCTGGATACTATTCATACATTGTTTTACATGGGCTATGTTGTGCCTCAACACAGTGCTCCTCAAAATGCAAAGCCATTCCCAGTTCATGTGTTGTGTCCTTGGTATCTATCATGATGACATATGACAGGTTGTTCCTTTTTCTGTGCAGGACTTGACACTTGCTATGGCTCCTTTGGAATTTGCCTCTCTACAAGGAAATTGCTCACTTAATAATTTCAGTATAAAACATTTTGCCCTTGTAGGGAAAGACCAATAGTTTTAAACATTTATATCAGTATAAATTCAAACTCTTGAAGGCTAATAACCCTAAAGTTATTTTAAATAAATGGATAGATTTAAACCATTCACCCCTCTTCGGTGGCCTTTGTAAACCTCCACCTCTGAGAGAGGTGTTTGCCACTGATAAACCTGGCAGCCAGTCAGATAAGAAGATGTACTTGCACACCTGAGGTCTTCTGCTTTTCTTAGGTCAAATTAGTGGTATTTGTCATTTCTAGTCAAACAGTTCTAGGTCAATCATTCCTAGCAGTGCAAACTTAACACAAGAGAATGTCATGACTTCTCTGAGCTCTCCCTGTACCTTGTTGATAAAATGGGAACAATACTAGCTCTCTTACAGGGTAGTGGAGATCAAGGTTACATGTGTATAGTGCCTGAGGAAATGATTCACATCTAGAAGGTATTCAGAAAGTGATTGTAGTGAAGGTAATAGTTTTTAGAACTCTCTTTGCTTCAGTTTGGCAGTAAAATATTTGGGGGGAAAAGTGGAACCTGGTGAGTACTTCCGAGCTGAGGAATAATGGGAAAGGGAGAACATCCTATTTTCTCTCTCTTTGGCTATTTATAGTGTGACTTTATTATTTTCTTTTATATATTGAATTCTGAGTCCACCCAGCACATCTTTGATGGAAGTTAAGTGCCAAATAAAAGATAACCCAGATCAAACACACAGTTCTGAAGTTACTGTACCACTGCTACCCCCAAAATAACTGCATTGAGGTGCAATGGTTTGGATCTCTCAGTGTTTTCTTGGGTGTTATGAAAATCCGATGAAGTTCTATGAAACAACTCTCGTATCGCTGGAATAGTCTTTAAATCTAAGTCCTGCGTCTTATGTTTACTTGCTGTTTGCTCCTAGGCAAGTCCTGTCACTCAGCTGTGAAAGGAGTATTCCCTCTACACCATGATTATCTCTTAGATGAATTTTAATTGAATGTGACATTGCAGAGGAAGTAGCTTCTTCATTTTAACCTTAAGTTACAATTCACCATAGGGGTGCAGTGTGGGTCTCATTTTATGGAAAACTTCAGACAGGCCTCTTTTCTCACATGAAATTAGACTGAGCACAGTCCACTGGATTCCTCAGAATCAGCCAGGAGAAGATATTTAGTCTTTTGGAATTTATTTCTCTTTGGGTCATCCATTGCAGTAGTCTTAGTCTTTCTCAATTTGAGTCTGACTCCTTTCCTTTCCTGGCAGCCACATGAATGACTGACCATTAGAAAGACCATTTCAGAATTGTGAGAAAGCAATTTCTCACAAACGATTGTCATTTTAAGTCACTAAATTTGGGGGTGATTTGTTATGCAGCAATAGCTAACTGAAACAGAAGTCAGGACTTGGATGTGTTCTGCCATAATAAACACAAAAACATGTGGCCTTGGCTTTTGGACTATGTAGTGAGTGGAAGCTAGAGGAGGCTCATGGAGACTCTTAGTGAAATCTGGGAGGGCAATGAGGAATTAATATCAGTCTGGAGAAAAGATAACCTGTAGTATGAAGTGGTTGAAAGTTTGGCAACATGTTGACTGTGGGAGATAGAAAATATTTTTAAAGAACTTGGTAATCTGACTAAGAGACTATTTCTAGACAGAATATTGGAAGTGCCAACTGGCATCTTTTGGCTGTGTATGATAGGACTCAAATAGAGAGAAGGATCAAAAATGAAAGTATCAACACAGAAAAACTTTCCAATTCAGGACTTAGTGAGCTGGAAAATAAAACTTTCTTATCTCCAGATTTTCCAGTTTACAAATGGTTCCTAAATGCCTTTGGGGGAAAGATCAAATCCAGAGTGCTGTTAGTAAAATGGGATATCCATCTGGGCCAAGATCAAGTCAAGAGTGTAGCTATTGCCAGGCACAGTGGTGCAAGCCTATAATCCCAGCAGCTCAGAAGCCGAGACAGGAGGATCACAAGTCCATGGCCAGCCTTAGCAACTTAGCGAGGCCCTTAGCAAACTTAGTGAGATCCTGTCTCAAAGTAAAAAACAAAGGGCTGGGGATGTAGCTCAGTGGTAAAGTACCCCTAGGTTCAATCTCCATTACCAAAAACAAAACAAAAGCAACAAAAGATTGTGGCTATAAGACCTTTTGGTTAAGACCCCAGAAAGATCCAGAGTAGAAGCTCCTAGGCAAAAATGCTTCCAAGAATGTAAGGTGTCTTCCCACAATACCCTGATAACCTGAAGTATGAAGAAGGCTATTGCAAAGAGATTTGCAAAGCTCCTGTCTAATGAATTGGGACCTAATAAGATTTGTAGGACTCCTACATGGTTATGAAGAGCACCAAACTAATAGAAACACAAAGAATTGGACTAAAAGGAATAGATGATTCAAAATGAAAAGAGGCCTCTGTAGACTCCTAAAGGCAGGAAGCAGGATGAGAAAGCTATTCAGCTACAGAAGTAGGCCATTTCTTTTGGTAAAAGAGGAAAGACTCAGAAGGCAGAGCCAAGAGCCATGGAGAACTACCCTGGGAGAGCATGTCTGCCCCTGGAGCAGAGGGAACTCTTGATATGCACCTGGCTGGATTTCAGAACGGCTGTAGACCAGCAGTACTGCATGCCAGCTGTTCTCTTCTTCTTGATGCGAGTGCATTCTGTGGTTATCTCATGCTCCTCTCCCTGGTGTAGGGGGAGAAACAATTTGTCTCTTCAGTTCATAGGTCTTTAGATCTAGAGGAAAAAATACCCAAGTATCCTCACCTGGACTTGATTTACAACACAAGTTCCTGGACCTTGAGCCTGAGACTGCTGCTGTAATAGGATGAGACTCTCAGGAGTTATAGGAAAGGGTGAGAGCACTTTGCATGTGGAGGACTGTGAGCCATTAGGGACCAGAGAGCAAACTATTGCAATTTGTTTTATTGGTGGCCCCAGTAAACAATACCTCTTGGTAGTCACGCCTTTGCATAATCCCCTCCCCATAAATCTGGTCTAGGCCCATGACTGGCTGGGGTGCAGTAGAGGAGGCACCGTGCCAGATCTGGGCCTTAAGAAATCCTGGCAACTTCTGCTTTGGTGTTCTAGACTGCCCTGCGCTGCCATATAAAAAGTTAACTCCCCTGCTGGAGGGAGTCTGTGTAGAGTCCTGAGAATTGAGAAGCCCTGCCATCCCAGAATCTCAGTTGAGCCTGGCCCTGAGCCAGCCCCCAGCTGAACTCAGTTAGTGATTGACCAGCAGAAGTTTTGTCCATGTACATCCAGTCTGAATCCCAGATAGTAAGCAAATACAAAGGTGGTGGTTTAGGCCATTAAATTTTGAGATATTTTGATGCATAGCAAGAGATAAGTAAAATAGATCCAATTAAAAAGTTGATCCATGAACATATAGCAAAAATCATTATAACACCTCATTAGAATAGGAATGGCAAAAACTAATGTTTTTATTAGTGCATTACAGTTCTACATAATTGTGGAGTTCATTTTGACCTTTTCATACATACATATAATTTCAATCCCCAGTACTCCCTGCTTCCTTCCCCTTCTCCTGATCCCCTTCCTCTACTCAATTTGTCCTCCTTCTATTAATTTATTTTTTTAATTGGTGCATTATATTCACACATAAAAATGGAATTTATTATGATACATTCATACATAAGGAGAGTTTTGTCAATTTCAGGGAATGGAAATTTTTCATGGAAAATAAAACTCTGGTTTGACTGAAGTTAACTGACTAAATTAATCACAATCTGAACATAAATCATAATGGAAAAGACTGACATGTCGGAGGAAATGAAACAGGCTCATCAAGCTAACTATATTTAGCATCTCCTTGGGAATTGGTGTGGGATGAGAGTGAGTTTTAAAATCAAGAAAAGGAAAAGCCATCAAGTCATAGTAGAGCCTGGAGACTTGTTTATGCATTTGAATGTTAAAAACTTGAGATAGCTTCGCTTCTCCAGGAAGGAGAGTATAATCTGTAATTTTGCACAATTGAGAAGAAATGTTTTCCCAGTGCCTCCAAATCCTACTCCTTCCTTTCCAGCCCCTAAAGAATCATTGCAGCTGCTCAGATGAACCAGGGTCTCTCACTGTCCTCTTTTGTTCACATTGGTCTGTTTCTGCTACTTTCCCATCCATCCACCCACCTCCAAACTCCGCCCACTTTGCTTATGTGAAAAATAGGCTGGTGAAGGAGCTCCCCCTTCAGGAAGGTCTTTTGGGCAATTTTCTTATGTCTCCAGGTAGGCAATCACTCCTGCCTTGGGACACCTCTCTACTGTGTTCGGATCTCTGTTAGTTGGTATACAATCACTACAGGTTTCTTTGCTTGTCTTTTGCTCCTCCTGGGCCATGACTTACTACTGGACACAGTGAGAAATCCCCAGACACAGTTGTACTAGGTGGAAGTTACCGTGAGACTAGAATGTGGCCTAACATCAGTGTTCTTCAAGGTTTCAGTTGTAATAAGGGTGCTCGTTGAAAATGCTCATTTTCAGACCCCCACCCCTAGCTAGTCTCATTTGGGCCTGGGGAATCTGTGTTTTAACAAACACCCAGGTCACTGTGGTACAGTTGGTCAGGCAACACTGTTTTATGAAATGCTAGCCTGAGTTTCTCCTGTCTCTTCTTGCCCCCTGCTGTCTGCCTCTGGATGTTTCCTTCCAGTAAAGGAAGAACAGTGGAGGTCATTAGGTGAACTCAAATCAGGAGAACACAGGTAAAACTAAGGTCTATCTTGGAAGTCCAGGGTTCGGACTACAATAATAATTCTGCATTGATGTTATTTATTCCTCTTTTCTCTGACTTCCTTTTCTACCAACACTCAAGAGCTGGTCATGTTTAATGTTATGTTGGTTGATTCTTTCTCAAGGCACCTTTGAATAGCTCTTCAAAGCTAGGAAAATTCATGCAGTTGGAAATTGAATGGTAATGAGCCTGTCAATTGCATGGTGTTTCCTCAGTCATTCTGTTTTAGGCTATAAATCTGTAGTCATTGACGGCAAGAGCTGTTCTTTTATATGTTCACATAGCTTGGGCTGATGGCCCAGTCTATTTGGATTGCAGAAACAATAGCTGTCATTTATTTGCTTCTACTTTTTAGTATGCTGGGCTCAAGTTTTCCATTTTGTCCTTCAATCCTCATAAATACCTAAGATAGGCTTTATAGAAGGGGAAAATGGAGCTCAGGGAAATTTAAATAACTTGTCCAAGGGGCAGAGCCAGGAGTAAAACGTAGCTCTGTTTGACTCCAGTGCCTAGGTTTCTATATACACAGAGGGCCAGCTTCTTAGGGCATATCTTAATATTTCACAGGTGATAGATGGTGCCTGGGACACAAAACTAGATAGTACCTGTGTTAGTCAGCTTTCTGTTACTGTAACACATACCTGAGATAACTTATAAAGTAAAAAGGTTTATTTTGGCTTGTTTTTTAAAAGGTCTCAGTCCATGATCAGGCATGCCTACTGGTTTTAAGCCTTTAGCAAGGAAACTGGAGGGCAATGGTGAGGAGTGCATGACAGACAAACTGTTTACCTCTGCTTGCTGTTGGCTGAGAATTAAAACGATTTCCTCTGACCATGAATTGAAAGAGAAAGGGAGAGACTGAGGTCCCACCATCCCTTTCAAGATGTGGCCCAGTGGAAAGTCTAGCACTTGGCCTACATCTTAAAGTTTCTGCCACCTCTCCATTGTGCCAACCAGGGACTAAGACTTTAACACATGGTGTCATTGAAGAGCCAAACAATAACAGCCTTAGCAGAACTTAGGTCTCGGTCTTCTGAACCCCAGCATAATTTTGTTTTCATGACCTCACACATGGGAAAAAAGAGAAGTTGGGAATAAAAATAATTCTGATTAAAAAAAAAAAACAGGAAAGTCTCTGATTTTCCTTTATGTGTTCAGATAATTTGGGAATTCTTGATTCTTTCATCAATTGTGGGTTTTTTTTGTCTTTTATTATTTATTTTTTATTTGTTCTAATTAGTTATACATGACAACAGAATTCACTTTGATTCATTGTATACAAATGGAGCACAATTTTTCACTTCTCTGGTTGTGCACCAAGCACAGTCACATCATTCATGCAACCATACATGTACCTACTGTGATGATATTCATCTCATTCCACCATCTTACCTACCCATGCTCCTCCCCTCTCTTCCCTCTCCTCTGGCCAATCCAAAGTTCCTCTATTCATGCCATGTCCCTTCCCCCTTATGGATTAGCATCCGCTTACAAGAGAAAACATTCAGCCTTTGGTTTTTTGGGATTGGCTTACTTTGCTTAGCATGATATTATCTAACTCCATCCATTTACCTGCACAGTCCGGAGATTCCTTAGAAAACTTGGAATGGAACCACCATTTGACCCAGCTATCCCACTCTTTGTTCTGTACCCAAAGGACTTAAAAACAGCATACTACAGTGACACATTGTGTTTTTTTTTTTAAATTTTAAAATATGTTTTTAGTTGTAGATGAACACAATACCTTTATTTATTTATTTTATGTGGTGCTGAGGATCGAACCCAGTGCCTCACACATGAGAGGCAAGTGCTCTACCTCTGAGCCATGACCCCAGCCCACATTGTGGTTTTTAAAAAATACTTACTAAAAGGCTAACTCATCTGTGGTCTTGAAACAGGTTACCTGGGCTCTGCCCTGTTTTCACCAACTACTATTCCGCTAACTTTGGGGAAATGCTGAGACAGTTGTAAATTCTTCTCAGTCCATGTTGAAGATTTGCAAAACCTCCAAAAGCAAAAGATTTGTTAGAACCACCAACCATTGTTGAGTCTTTTAATGGAGACCAGGCCAAGGAGCATGGTGAAGCCTCAGGGGCGTCTGGTCGTCTGAGGGCAGGCTGGTTGTGTGAGCATTCAGGTTCCCAGCAGTTCTTGTGAAGATGAACACATAAACCTGACGTGGACAGCAGAGTAAGCAATGCCCAGGGCAGTTACAACTGTGGCTGGACCTGGCAGAGAAGGCTGGGCCCCAGCAGAGACCTGCCTGCACTCTCTGCTCTGCCTGAGACTGGTGAGGTCCAGGGCGAGCTCTCAGAAGTGTGGGCATTCCTTATGCATGCTGTCCCCTGGAGGTGGCCCTGAAAGCCATTCAACTCAAATATGTTGCTATTTCTACAGGGTAGCTTATGAGCACCCACCAGAAGTGGGATACAGTCAATAAATAGACTCACGTTAATTCAGGTCAGTTTTGATGTCAAGTCACAAAAATACTGCTTTTCAGATGTTTTTGCAGTTTGAAATTGTAGAAAAGAGATTTTAAACCTTGTAGTAAAATAGGCCAAGGGGAAAAGGAAGCCAATTCCAGAACCTTAGACCTGGGTTATGCTTTACAGATTACAAAACATTCCCTCTCATGATCTTATTTGTGAGGTAAGGGCTTTCATATTACAGATGAGGAATCTAAGGATCAGAGAAGCTAAGTGATATAGCCAATATCACACAGCTGGTGATCAAGAGGGCAGGAGTAGAGTCCAGGTCCTCCATCTCTAGATTCTTAGAGCTTTCCATACCATAATACACACATCATGTGACAAGCCCTGAAGAGTCAAGACTACAGAAGCCAAATTCTTGAACACAGTCCTCTGAGTGCAAAATGAAAGCTTCCCACCAAAGAAGTGTCAGACTCTGTAATTTCTACTGAGAGGGCTTAAAGGGGAAGGATGAGAGTGGGAGGCATAACCTTGACTTTGAATGTTGAACTTGGAGCCCAAGGTGCTTGGATCAATCTCTTCATACAGGGCTTAGAACCCAGACCAAGTGCTTGTAGTCCAGTGGTATTCAGAGGAACCATTGCCTACTGCCTCTAGAAATTCTAATAGAGTATTTATTGAGCACCTGCTATATGCCATACCTCTCTCCTCATAACACTTTGAGGTGTTGTTACCACCTTGCTTCCCCTTATGGAGAAATAGAGGTTCAGAGACATGGCCAAGGCCACACTGCTGGTAAGTGAGGATTGGGCCAGGTCTGATTCTGTGCAAGGGCCTGGCTCTTAGCTGGCACCATGTGCAGAGCAATGGCAGATCCTGTGCCTTCCCCCAAAACCCACAGGAGGGAAGCCTTTTCATCTGATACCAGCCTGTCAATGAGTAGATAATCTAGGTCCCACATTTTGCCTGCTTTGTGTCCCAGAAACCCAAGTGCAAGTTGATTCAGGAATTGATTTTGGTGGTGCAGCTCCCAGCAGTGGGGAGGAGCGAGGGAGTTGTCTGTGTTCAGGAAACCACAGTGGATGGGTAAGGTTGGGATGTGAAATGAAGTGGGGGGTGGTGTGGGGAAAGGATGGAGGCAAAGGTTAACCATGGAGATCCTTGCTCTTCTCCCTAGGAGATTAGATTTTGTCCTCTGGGCAGTAGAGGAAAACTGAGTGCTTCTGGGTAGGGGAACAACATGTTTTTATTTGTATGTGTGATTCTGATTTGGCTTGGAAATCTGAAGTGGCTTCCTGGAGGAGGTGGCATTTTGGTTGGGACAGAAGGATAGACAGGCTGTCAGCTGTGAGATGATTGTCCCTCCAGGGCAGAAGCCACTGTGACAGCCAGGCAGCAGCCCAGGTCTGTTCAGCATTCGCAACTTGAGTCAAACCACTTTCCTGCATTGAACACCTACTGTTCGCACTGCACTTGTGCGCATGTTAATCTCTTTTCATCATGGAAGAAACCCTGCAAGGAACATCACAGCTCCTGAGATGTGGAAGTGGATCAGAGCCATCCCTATCGGACTCCACGGCCTGTTCTCTTCCCATCCCGCCTGCTACCTCTCCGCATAGGGGTCAGGCTCAACTCAGAGCACAGAGGGAGGGGACAAGACAGCAGACGCTCAGACAGAAAGGACATTGGGAATCAGCTTTTAAAGTGCCTTGGCAGCTTAGCTTGGTGGCTGTTCCAAACCTGCCCTCTCTAGATCCCACTCCCGCCTTCAAGCAGCACCCACCCTGCTGACGGGCTGCAGCGATGCAAGTAGGATTATCTGGCGGAGGAGAGGAGCATCCCCCGGGACCAGTGCTCATCCCACCAGCTGCTCTGCCGGCTTGGTTACTGCTTCTTTGCCTTTGTACTCTCCCTTTGTTTTTGTTTTTGTTGTTTTTTCCTGAGAACTCAGAAATCATGAGGAAGAATGTATTGGGTGAGCGCGCGGGCCACACTGCGGCCAGCACTGCTCAGAACGCAGGAACCCAGGGACATTCCGAGAGCCAAAGTGTGGTGGGCGGGGCGGGATCCTGCTTAGCCCGCGGGAGGGTGAGGGAGCCGCCCACTGGACAGACCACGCCCTCTGCATCTTAGCAGACGGGTCTTCTCGGAGTCCAGGAGCTGACTGCGCCTGACTGATGGGCCCAGGCAGAGGGCTGCAGCGAGGAGCCCATTAAAGCATTCTTGGGGACCCTCTGACAGCCTGGGTCCTTCACGCACCAATGGCACCAAAGATTAACTTGGGAGTGGATGGGGTGGTTAAATGACACGTCATACAGATAGATAAATTATTACAGCCAGACCTGGCTCTCTGCGCCCTCTGGGGTCCTATCAACTACAGTGAGAGGAGTGAGGAGAGGTGAGCACCCAAAGAACCTGGGGTCACCTCTTCCCTTGGCCGGGCCTCAGAGAGGTGTGACCAGGATAAAAACAACCACGGGGTTGATTGAAAAATGATGTTGTCAAAATCGAAATAATATCACTTTTTTTTTTTTTTTTTTTTAAAGAACAATGGCTCTTTGCGTGTTTCATGCTACTTCCATGAAAAGGCCAGGGCCCCTCAATGATCAGTCCACCTTGGGCCCTGTTTGCTCTACATACCCATCTCTTTCTTCCTATCTTTGATCGTAGGGTGGGAGGTGGCTCCCACAGCCTGCCGTGGCTCTCCCTGTCTTTCCGAAATCTCTAAACTTTGCCCCTTGAGTAGCCTTTCCCCCACCCAGCCCTACAGATCAGGAACTTCCTCTTCTTGCTACCTCTAAAGAGCAGATGGACTCCTCTTGTTTGAAGATTTTTTTTATTCTCAACTAATGACAGTGTGGACACAGCAGAGAGAACAAAATACCAAGCACAGGGAGAGATCTCACACAGCTCATGCCTTCACAGACAGCTTCCTGTGGGTGCTAACAGTGAGGCGGAGGAGACAGTGTTGGACCATCTGGGTCCCGATCCTTGTTCAGCCACTGACTGAAGCTGTGTGACCTGGAGCCAAACATCTACATCCTGCTAACCTCAGTCTTCCCTCTGGAAAATGGGGATGATAAGATGAGTTGACATGTCCCCAGTGGCTAGCTTAGTGCCTGGTATGTCACAAGTGCCCCACAAGTGGCCTTATTGTTTCTGAAGTGAGATTGGAAAGACCCTTGGAGGAGTCTTGGACTCCAACTCTCCATCTTCAACTCTAAGGTGAGGGTCACCCCTTTGCTATCGTGACCACTTTCAAGCTTGTGGGCTGCAGATGAGATACGTAGAACCGTGGGGTTAACCGATGTCTCTCCAGCTGCCCCGCTTGTCTATGGTAAATGATATGCAGTTCTGAGGATGTGAAGGAGCTGCTGCCCTCTCCACTGGGTGCTGGACACATTTGAGCAAAATGTCCCTGGAGAGAAAGGAGTGCCTTATAATTCTCCTTTTTCTCTGAAAGGTAAACTCCAACTGTTCTATTTCCCTCAGGGTAGTGAACATAATAGTTTTATTATTGCTCTCAAGGTCAGGAGGCAAAGGCATCCAACTGCGTTTGACACCTTGGAAGTGTCTTCTTATCAAAGCAAAATTTCTGTTGGGTCCTCCACCTCTGCAACTTTAAGTGAGTGGTTTCTTAGAGAGGAATCTGGCCAGAGCTTTGGCATTAGGGGGGCGGGGAGTAAATCAGTGTCCCCATCAATGTAGCACCAATCACTCTAGCAGGGTGCCTCTGCTACTGTCTCTGAGGATCCAGGTCCATGGAATGCCTTTGCTCCCAGTCTCCCTGGAGATTTCCTTCACATTGGCTTCACCCTCCCTTTTTCATTCCCATAAAATTTTAAAAAATTATTTATTATTTTATTTTTAGTGCATTGTAGTTCTGCATAATATTGGGGCTCATTTTGACATATTCATAAATGCATATAACAGCTTTCTCCATTTCAGTCCCCAGTACTATCCCCCCTTGCCTGCCCACATCCCTCCTTCTGATCTCATTCCTCTACTCTATTGCTCTTCCACTTATTTATGCATTACATTTACATATGAAATAGGAGTGCACTGTGATGTATTCATGCACGTGCACAGCATAGTTTGCTCAGCTTTATTTCCTGGTTCTTTTTCTGGCCTCCCTTCCTCCCTCCCTCTTGGTCCCCTGCATCTTCTCAAATGCTCTCCCATCAGTTTTCTTGAGATGCCCCTCCCTTTTAAATTCCTTATTATGGTCTAGCTTCCACATATGAGAGAAAACATTCAACCCTTGACTTTCAGAGATTGCCTTATTTCACTTGGCATGATTCCATGATTTTGTTCTTTATGGTAGAGTATAATTCCATTGTGTGTGTATGTCACATTTTCTTTATTCTTTCACCTACTGATGTGCACCTAGGCTGGTTCCATAACTTGGTTATTGTGGCTTGTGCTGCTGTAAACATTGGTAGGCATGTGTCAGTATAGTATGCTGAATTTAGATCATTTGGATAAATACCAAGAAATGGGATAGTTGGGTCATATATGGTGGTTTCATTTCTAGTCTTTTGAGGAATCTTCACATTGCTTTCCAAAGTGATTATACTAATTTGCCATCTCACCAGCAATGTATAAGTGTCTCTTTCCTCCACATCTTCTCCAGAAATTGTCATTATTTGTATTCTCGATGTTGCCATTCTGATTGGGGTGAGATTAAATCTCAGTGTGGTTTTGATTTGCATCTTCCTGATTGCTAAAGATGTTGACCATTTTTTCATATATTTATTGGTCATTTGTATCTCTTCTTTTGGGAAATGTCTTTTTAGATCTTTTACCCATTTATTGAGTGGGTTATTATTTTTTTAGTTAAGATTTTTGAATGCGTTATGTATTCTGGTTATTAATCCCATGTCAGAAGAATTGCTGGCAATTTTTTCCCCATCCTGTAGGTTCTCTCTTCACATTCTTTATTGTTTCTTTTGTTATGCAGAAGCTTTTTTAATGATAGTGTATTTCTTATACCTTTATTTTATTTATTTATTTTTATGTGGTGCTGAGGATTGAACCCAGTGCCTCACACATGCTAGGCAAGCGCTCTACCACTGAGCCACAAACTCTGCCCCAGGCAGAAGCTTTTAAATTTAATGCCATCCCACGTATTGACTCTTGGTTTTAGTTCTTGAGCTTTAGGAGTTGTATTAAGGAAGTCAGTGCCCACACCAATGTGGTACAGTGTTGTCCCTATGTTTTCTTCTAGCAGTTTCACTGTTTCTGGTTTAAGGTCTTTGGTTCACTTTGAGTTGATTTTTGTGCAGGGTGAGAGGTGGGGATCTAGTTTCTTCTACACATGGCTATCCAGTTTTCCCAGCACCTTTTGGTCAAGAGGCTATTTTTTCTTCAATTTATGCTTTTGGTACATTTGTCAAGGATCAGGTGACTCTATTTATGTGGATTTGTCTCAGTATCTTCTAGTCATTGGTCTTCATATCTGTTTCTATGCCAATACCATGCTGTTTTTGTGACTATAGCTCTGTGGTATAATTTGAGATCAGATGTTGTGATACCTCCAGTCTTGCTCTTGTTGCTCAGGATTGCTTTAGCTATTTGAGGCCTTTTATTCTTCTATATAAATCTGAGAACTATTTTTTTCTAGTTCTATGAAAAATCTTGTTGGCATAACTCATTGGGATTACATTGAATTTGCAGACTGATTTTGGTGATATGGGCTGCCACCCTCTGAGTCCTAGTTAAGAGGTGGGATCAAGTTAGGGTTGAATCCTGCAATCACTCCATGTGAGTTCTGGGGACATCCACCCCCTTTTCCCTCTGATGGTGTGATGGGAGATGCAGAACTAAGGAGTGGGAACGCTGTAGGCATCACCTCGTGCTTGCTCCCGGCAGCTCTTTAGAAGCAGAAAGAGACTGAGAACGGGCAGCTTCATATATCCTAGGGCTCATGAAACATTCCTCTCTGGGAGTTAAACCAGGAGAAATCATACCCAGGGGTTGAAAGCAAACCAAGTGATTGTCTGTGATGGAGCCACTGGAGGGTTTGGACCCATAGGAACCCCCGCATGTAAGCCCCAGGGGACATGCAGGAGTCGTGGGATTCATAGCAGAAACCAATTCACTTGAAGCCTGTGATTTGATGAAAGACCGTGTGAACCAAAGGTGAGCATCAGGCTGGGAACAGAAGAAAGAAAACCCTCCAGGAGCCAGAAGTCTGTCGAGCCTTTCACACACCAGCCATGGAGAGTGCCTCTGTCCCGTGGGCATCAGTATCCCTATTCTTGGCTTGGCACATCTCCATTCGGCATCCCACAGACGCTCCAACGCAGCACCCCCACTCACCAAGCAAGCTTTGGCTTGTAATTTTCCAGGTATTTGATATGCAAGGAGAGACAGTTCAGAGTGGCCGAGGTGGGTAACAGACCTGGTTGGCTGTTGCACTTCTCATCAACCAATGAGCAGGCCTTCTGACTCCCAGAGAGTCCCCAAGAAGTGGAGCAGAAGTGGGGCGTGGTGGTGCATGCCTGTAATCCTAGCAGCTTGGGATGTTGAGGCAGAAGGATCATGGGTTCAAAGCCAGCCTCAGCAACTTAGTGAGGCCCTAAGCAACTCAGCAAGACTGTCTCAAAATAAAATACAAAATAGGCTGAGGATGTGGCTTAGTAGTTGAGTGTCCCTGGGTTCAATCCTCAGTACCCCCCAAAAATAGTAGTGCATACCCCATAAGCCCCAAGGTAGGACTTCCACTGAGACCCTGGTGACCCCAGCCTTCCACAGTTCGTTCCTGCATTGGTTCAGCCCCATGGAAGCTGTAAGGAATAAGACAATCATGTTCCTAAGTCAGTAAATGAATTTGAATGTGCTTAGTTGTCCCTAATGGAACCAAATCCTAGCAGGACAGTCGTTATTAAGTGTAAAAAATAAAAGGATTAAGTTTATTACAAGGTAATGCTCAAACACTTGAGAGGAAAGAGTCATGGCAAAATCTCAAGTCGCAGCTACTGTCTCCCCTTCTAGAAAGATCTGTGTCAATCGGATCCTTTTAAATCAGCTTTGCAATTACCAGTGTCGAGAGCAGACGTGCTGTGATCTGAGGAGCTGCAGCATTTCTATGATATTCTCCACTGTTTTTCTTTCCTTGTTGACTTTTACTTTTTTTCACTTAGAAATGTCAGTGAATCAATAACATACAGACAGGGCACTTTAGTTGCTCAGCAGGAGGTTGGCAGAGAGACGAATTGTACAAGACATGATGTTTGCCAGAACCACTTCGTACAGCTGTGCAGTGTCTGCACTACACAACCCTGTAGCTTCACATTGTAGCCTGTGCAGCTGTCTCCCTCCTCCCAGCTGGGCCACGCAATATGTGGTATGTCGGGGAGGAGGTCTGGCACGTGCAGGGAGCTTACAATGTAGTTTTGTATTAATTAATTAATTTTACAATAGAATGCATTTTGACACATAGTACACGAATGGAGTATAACTTCTCACTCCTCTGGCTGTACATGGTTCAGAGTTAGTCCAATAGTGTAATCATACATGTATATAGGGTAATAATGTCTGTCTGTTTCTGCCATCCTTCCTGTCCCCACAGCCCCAACCCTCTCCTCACACCCCTCTACACAAACCAAAGTTCCTTCATTCTTCCCTATCCCCCCACCCAACTATGGATCAGCATCCACTTATCAGAGAAAACATTTGGCTTTTGGTTTTTTGGGATTGACTTAGTTCACCTTGCATGATATTCTCTAGTTCCATCCATTTACCTGCAAATGTCATAATTTCATTCTTCTTTAAGGCTGAGCAATATTCCATTGTGTATATGTACCCCATTTTCTTTATCCATTTATCTGTTGAAGGGCATCTAGGTTGGTTCCATAGTTTAGCTATTGTGAATTGAGCTGCTATAAACATTGATGTGGCTGTGTCACTGTGGTATGCTGATTTTAAGTCCTTTGGGTATAAACCAAGGAGTGGGATATGTAATATAGTTTTATAATATAGTTTGGGTGTGAAGGTTATAGCTACATTGTGGAGCTCCCCAGGGTGACTCTGATGTGAAATATTTTGGTAAGTGTAGGAATTAGGCCTGGATGCTGGATTCCTCCTGTGGGTGTTTTGGTGCATATTCGTGAGAGGAGAGTTCCAGTGAGGTGGCTGGAAATAAACGCATGGAGTGTCAAGAAAGTGGGACTCCAATAAGCAGACACTGCTCTTGCCACTCCTGGGGGTGGGGGGGACTGATGTCCCTTAGGCAGAATTAGGGACTAGAAGAGGTGTGCACTCATGTACCATGACTCCTTTCTCCCTGCCATTGTGGACTGTCACCTTAAATGTTATTGGCTGGGAACAATTTCTCAGAGTCCTAAACTGAGTCAGTACGGTTATGGAGACTCATGAACTGATGGCATAGATGAATCTGGATGCGGGGCGGGGGGGGGGGGAGAGGATGATGTCATTCAGCTCGGGCTGCCATGACACAGGTGGTAGAACCTTACCATCTCACGCTCCCCCTGAGGCCTCCTCTCCGGCTTCTCCCTGTGATGCCCATGATCTCCCTCTGTGCATGTCATCCCTGGGATCTCTGCATCCCAATTTCCTCTTCTTATGAGAAGGACCCCAGGCAGATTGGATTGGGGCCAACCTCGAGGACCTCATTTTAACTCAATTACTTCTTGAAAGGCCAGATTTCCAAAGCCAGTCCATTTCTGAGACACCCGGGCTTTAGGGCTCAACCTGTAGATTTGGGGAGGTGACCAGTTGAGCCCACACCACAGACCCTCAGCCCTGTGGAGCAGGGGAGCAGCGATGGGCTGCCAGAGGCGAGCTGCCACACGCCAGACAGAGCTTTAGCCAGAGGTGCCTCCCAGCTCCCCAAGGTCTGCACACCTCCAGTCTGGGGCCTTGGATCTAAGTCAAGCCTGTTTGGGGGAATGTGGCAGAACAGGAGTCTGAGGAATCCGCAAATATCATAGCAAGGCAGAAGATTTCCACCTTGGGACCATCAGACCAAGGTGAGCAAATAAAAATCCCTTCTAAGATAGCACCAGCCACAGAGGGCCCCATCCAGTAATCTCTGACAGATGTGCACAGAGGAAAGTGTCTACCTCTCGTTGTGCAAAGTGAGGTGACATGTTTAACCAGTGATATACGCTTAAGCTGATTGTATAGGAATATGTTGTATTCACCTTCCTTCTACATGGTCCTCATCTGTGGAAAAGCAATTAAGCAATGAGTAATTATTGCACTCATTTACTGAGTACTTGAACTATGCTACAGGCACTTACATACCACTCATTCCCTCCCCCAATCTATACAACTCTTTGAGAAGGATTTACATTGACTTCCAGGACCTAAAGGCAAATCGAAAGCAGACCTGAACTCCAGGCTTTGCATCTAGCCTGACCCACTCCATGGCCTGTGCACAGAACTCTGTAGAAAAGCCTGGAAATCAGGACCTAGGGGCTGGAATCTCTGCCCATAGTCAGTCTGGCTGGCCTTGCCTCTGGCGGCTCCCTTCTACTAGGAAGGGACCTGGTGAAGATGGATTGCAAGGAAGGCCGTAAAGTCCTTGGGCTTGCTGGCCAGGATGGCATTTCAAGTGGTTCTCTGCCTGAAGACCGTGTTGGAGCAGTGGTGGTGGGAGGGGGTGAATTGGTGCCTCTTCTCTGGTTCTACATTCAGTTTTCTTGGTCAGAGAAATTGGATTACTCAAGAGATTGGGAAAGGGAACATTGATAATTAAGTTCAAGGAGATGGATTGCTTTCGGATGTCCAATCTTCTCTGTGCCGAGCAATTGATTATTCTGCCTGCCTGGCATTGATGGATGGCCAAGGAACTGGGAATTTCAGTCCTCTTCCCAAAGGATGGCTTTACTTACTTCTAAACAAAACCAGGAGTGATCACTAATTATTAACCTCTTCCTCTGGAGTCTTTGCCATGAGGTCAACTTTTGGTGGATTTCTAGAGCCCCAAAAGTCAGAGTAGGGAAAGCTAAGCATTGGTCTCCATGAGAGGAGAGCTCAGTCCTTAGATCTATTGATGTCCAGTTCAGAGAATCTCATAAACATGGGATGGAGGCTGGTCTCTGGCCTCCAGCAGAGGATGCTACTCATATGTTCTTAAAAATGAGGACAATCAAATAAATGCATTTGGTAATTAGATTGACCACTCTTTGGAGAGCCAGGGAGTTGTATTGTCTTGATGATTTCTAATTCACCATTTAAAAAAAAATTTTTTTAAGCAGCAGAATACATTTAAATTCACAGTACACATACAGAGCACAATTTTTCATTTCTATGGTTGTACACAGGTAGAGTCACACCATTTGTGTCCTCATACATGTACCTAGGGTAGTGATGTCCATCTCATTCCATCTTTCCTCCCTCCCCTTTGCCCTATCCAAAGTTCCTCCATACTCCTCACCCCCAACCCCACTATGGGTCAGCATTCACTAATCAGAGAAAACATTTGGCCTTTGGTTTTTTGGGATTGGCTTACTTCGCTTAGCATGATATTCCCCAACTCCACCCATTTACCTGCAAATGCCAAGATTTTATTCTCTTTTCATGCCGAGTAATATTCCATTGTGTATAACTCACACGTTTAATAGCCAAAATCAGTTGACATGTTTAAGAACTTTCTTTAGCAGGTTGGAAAGACCGTGGCTCTGTCAAAAGGGAGTCTGGCCTCACCCCCACTCTGGTGATCTGTTCATCCCAGTCCATAGCAGGTACCGGACAGACTGTGGCATGAGGGAAACCAATGAGTAAGAAGGGAGACCACAAGTAAGTCACCCATTTTTCTGCTTCTGTTTTCTCATGTCAGATTTGGACACAGCTCAGCCTCTCAGGAATGTGGTGAGGTTTGTGGGGGAGAAGAGATCTGACGTCAGCAAACACTGTGCAGCACTTCCAAGGGGGCCATCACTGTGGTGAGAGCTCACACATCTCTCCTTTCCTCCAAACAACAATGTTCTCAAACTACAGCAAAACTCCATGGTGTGTCCACCGTCTTTAATTCTTCTCTTTGCAGTCTTGCCTGAGCCCATTTCAATCAGGCTTCGATCTTGTCCCTCACCAACATGGTTCATGGGTCTTCAGTGACCTCCACACCACTAAGTCTGTTTGCCCATCTGTGCCCATCTGACTGGACTCTGTCTTTAGTATTTGTCCATACAGCCAGTTGCTGCTACCACAATCCCATATTCTCTCCACATCCCACTCCAAGACCCCTCCCCAGGGTTTCAGGATTCCTCCTGGCGAGGACATTTCTGCAGATAGTGGGGCTCTTCCCTAGCTTGTGGGGGGACTCGATCTTCATCCCAGCTCACCTCCCCATGGACTGCACTATGGGTAGCAGCTTATCTCCCCTTCCCACACATCAAAGTTTTATAAAGATATAAAGTCACATGCTTAGTATCTAACTCAGCCCCCTAGTTTAACAAGGGAGAAGCAGAGAAACCAGGGCCCCGAGGTCACACAACTATGCAACGGAAGGCCCTAGGTGGGTCCTGGGCCTCTTGCCTCCTGGCTCAGGGCTCAAGAAAGCAACATTTCCTACGAGAAAAATGAACCAGACTCTAATAATCTGTAAGTTAAGGTTGTGAAACAGCCTCCAAATTTTCACTCCTTCTGGAATTCCAAATGAGGTTTGAAAAGTGTCTGGAGTTTCACATTTTCCATGACTAGCGAAAAAGTTAACTTTCTTGATGGGTCTTATTGTCCTCACTCTTAAGCTATGGCTCTCAGTGGCCCTGTTGTTCTTTTTGGTGAGGAGAGGTCACTCCAGAGGATACTGTCCAAGGCCAACAGAGCGTTAGAATACTGTCAGTCAAATGTGGGTCAGGGTGCACTAATTTTGAGTTTTCTTCATAGATATTGTTTGATCTGCTTCCAAATATATTATACCCTATGCTGAGCATTTATTATGTTCCCAGTGTCATCTAGTGATATTTTTACACACAGTATTCAACAGCCACAGACCCTATGCAGTAATAATATGAAATGTTATTTATTGATCACTTCCTATGTGCATGAACTCAATATTCATTATTGCAAAGCCCCTGCTTCCTCACAGTTCCCACCAGGCCTCAAACCCAATCAACACAATATGCCCTCTCCACCACTGGTCCTTACATTAAATATGATCTTCATTTTACATGATTAAACAAAGGCATGGAGAGATTCGATGACTTGCCCAAGAACACACATAGTGAAAGTGACCCTGGAGCTGCCCAGCCTGTTCACTTCCAACCCTACTAACTACTGTGACCTCAGTCAGTTCTTCCACTGAGGTCAAACTGGTAGCAAGCACACAGGTCTCCAAAGTTTTGTAGCCAATGTATGTCAGCACATCTCAATCAGAGTGTCCCAGACGGCACCAAGCACTAACGAGGAGGGACCATCACCTTCAGAGTGCTGACCCAGGCCAATGGGGACATGGAGACTTCCCTGGACTCAGCTCTATTTCACTGTCCCCAGGAACTCCTTCCCGTCCTGATGGTGGGAAAGCATCTCTGTGAATATAGGAGTCCTTTTGAAAGCTCCACAAGAGACCAAAAAGCTCTGAAGGTTTATAAAGCAAACAGACAGGAAGAGAAACAGGAAGGGGTCTGTACCAGAGGAGAAATGGGATTAACAAGAGCCACCAACGAAAGGCCCTAGGAACGAAGCTGGCTTTTAATTTTTGTTTTCTATTGTTCTGTTTTACCAGACAATTCTTTTGAGTCAGTGCTTGGCTATAAATACAGGTTAATTTCCAATTCCTCCCCCAAGCACTGGACAGATTTTGCCCACACCTTCTGTGTGTCGGAGAGGAAGGACACGTACTGCGTATGCACTGTGTGAAATCATCAGCTGGGGGTGTTGGACTCATCTGCTTTAATGGTCTTGCGGAATCCACTGAGGTCCACTGAGCTTTCCCCAAACCTCCGCTGGCCCTCAGATCTCCTGCTGGGGACACCCATTGGCTGAAGCAAACTGAAAACCAGAGGAACCTTCATGACATGAGTTTAGAGGGCAGCTTCCCTGGGCACCAAGAGGTGGCAGAGGTGGGGAGAGCACCTGGAGGGGCAGATGGAGATGCCCACAGAGCCCAGATTGGGCTTTGAGGGTGTGATCTGGGGGACCTGATGAGGACCTTAACCTGGCTTTGAACTTGGTTCATGGAACCTGCAGGTGAAGACTGGGAATTGTTGGCTAGCCCAGGTCCAATCATGGAGCGTCCTTAGAATCTTGATCTTTCCAAGGCTGGAAATCTCCACTTTCTGGTGGGAGGCTACTAACAAGGAGCAAGAAGACCTAGGGCCCAGTGCAGTGTCTGCTATGTGGAGCATGTCTATGGGCAGGTCCCCTTTCTGGGCCCGATTCCTCATTCATGAAGTTAGTGGGTTAACCTGATCCAGCAACTTCAGCACCCCTAGTGCACTAGAATACCCTAAGAGTTTTAGAACCACCTTCCTTCCTGACTCACCCCTACAGCTTCCATTCCACTTGGCCTGGAGTGGCCCTGAGCCTGAGCCCTGCTGTTTTACAACACACCCAGGTGATGCTCAGGTTCAGCTGGGTTTGAGAAATCCTGGGCTAGATCACCACCTCCAGTTCTGTAATCCTCTTGCAAGTGTCCAGGGTTTATCAATTCAAAACCTTACTTCTGTATGGAAATAGCACAAAAGGAGATCAGCATTTTATTGAGAATGTGATGGCACATTTGTGATAATTATTTATTCCTCACAATGTTCTCTGGGTTGCCATAGCTACCACACCCATTTTCACAGTTAAAGTAATTGAGGTCAGAAAGTTTTGAGATTCCTTCAGCAATATTTGCTGAGCACCTGCTGTGTGTCCTATACTATTGTGGGTACTGGGGACACATGAGGAACAAAACAGACTGAGCCCCTGCTCTCATGGAGCCCATGTTCTAGCCTAGGAGATAGACAACCAGGGCCACTTAAGTCCCTGTGCTTTTAATACCTGGTCATTACTCCTAGAATGCCCTTTGGCTCTCATAATGTCCCAATTTAGGTGATAAAGTTATATTTTTATTCCATAGATAAACAAAATAGATGGTGGCGAAGACAATCAATAAAACAACGACAACATTGTCTTCTGAAAAATGCCATGATTCATAGACATATATTTCTCAAAGTTTTAAGCATCAGAATACTATCGTTGACTTATGTGGAGTGGCTGCTTAGTTTGGACAAAAAATACCTCTCTGGGGAGGTGACATATAAGTCAAGAAGTAAATGACAAGGAAGTTCCTGGCCACACAAAGACCTCGGGGGTGGTGTTCCAGGCAACAGGAATAATGAGTGTAAAGGTCTCAGGCAGGAAAAAGCCAGTCCTGTCTCAGAGAGGAAAGATAGTCACTATGGCCAATGCCCAGGGAGAGCCTGGAAGGTGAAAGGAGATCAAGTCTAAAAGTGGATGGGGCAGATCTTGGAGGACTTTGTTGGCCATGAAGGTTTGCATGTTAACCTCAGCACGATGGGAAACCTTCAGAAGAGTTTAAGCCGAGGAGAGCCATGATCGAATTCAGTAGCCCTCGAGAGGAGTGATTTTTCTCCCCGCATCCCCCAGGCAACATTTAGCCATGGTTGGAGAACCTTTTAAGGTGCTGTTGAAATCTAGTGGGAGTTCAATGTTCAATGTGCCCAATATTCCATATTGAACAGGCTCCTCCAATACTTATTCAGTCCAAAATGTCTTCAAAAGATCATTCCACATTTTTAGTGTGGATGTAAAATGGTGCAGCTGCTTTGAAAAACAGAATAAGGTTCTCAAAAAATTTAGAAAGATTTTCATATGATCCAGCAATAGCACTTCTGGGTATACATAATAATTGAAAACAAGGTCTCAAATATTTGCACATCCATGTTCATAGCAGCATTATTCACAATAGTCTAGAGGTGAAAGCAGCCGGAATGTCAATCAACAGATGAAAGAATAAACTATATACCCGTATCATGGAATATTATTCAGCCTTAAGTTGGACGGGAATTTTAACACATGCTCCAACATGGATGAAGCTGTGTATATGTGTTGGTTGAACTGCCAGTCACAAAAGGACATACAGTGTGACTTCACATACATGAAAGTAGCTAGAGTAGTCAACTTCATAGGAAAAGACAAAAGAACAGTGGTCACCAGAAGAGGGAGGAAGGAGGAAATGGGGAGTTTAGTGGGTGCAGAGTTTCAGTTTTGCAAGAAAACTTTTGGAGACAGGTTGTACAATAATATGGAAACACTTAACGCTGCTGACCTATACACTTAATTTTTTTTTTTTTTTTTTAGTTGTAGATGGACACAATGTCTTTATTTTATTACTTTGTATGTGGTGCTGAGGATCGAACCCAGGGCCTCACGCATGTGAGGCAAGTGCTCTACCACTGAGCTACAATCCCAGCCCCTGACCTATACACTTAAAAATGGTTAGATGGTAAATGCAATGCTCTGTACATTTTATCACAATTAAAGAAAGAAAGATCCTCTGACTTTCAGGTAGATGATGGACTGTTGGATGGCATGAACTCAACAGGGACTCAATGGGAAGTCCCTGTTGAATTCCATGAACTCAATGGGAAGCAGGGACTCTGGTTAACAGGTTGTCATGGTCACTGGGGCTCAAAGTGATGATGGTTTGGGTGTGGTGGGTAACCAGCACATTAGAGAAGCAGATAGATTTAGGATATCTTTCTGTGAAGAGCCAAAAGGACCAGCTGGTGGTTTGGATGTGGGGATTAGGTGATATACCCAAGGTCACCAAGCTGATAAATGGCAAATTTGGGACCTGAACACATGGCTGACTCCAAACCTCACACTCTCACTTCCTCTCCAAATATCCACACCTTCCAACATCATCTTTATGGACTAGAAATGTCACTTGGGATCGCACATGTTTCCATTTGGGTCCATTTCATGCTACTGAACAAATGGTAATCATTTTACAATATTGACCTCTAAAAATGCCATTTGCTTTTCACAGCTTTCAACTTTAAAGCGCTGTTTTTATTTCCAATTATTACACACTGAGCTGGTCTTCCTGCCAGCAGCCCACTGTGACAGCGCATCACTGGGCAATTGTGCTTTTGTGTGGCTTTGTGACAGCGACACCGCAGTAATTTGGGTTTTGTGTACAGCCAGAGGATTAGGACCAAAACCTTCGTCAAGCAGCCTCTGAAACTCCTCTGAGACTGCAGAAGTCCCTGCCCACACCTGCAGGCACAGCAGCAGGGGACGGCCTCCTGGAGTCTTTTGTTTTCACCTCTGTTCATTAATGTTTAGGTTGCCAGGAAACCAAAAAACAGAGAAAGAGCTTTCTGAGGTCGCCTGACGCCCAGTTTGTGTTAATGGCCACCACCTGCAGTCATGCTGCAGCACTGCCAAGCTCTTCCGAAAAGGTCAAGGGTGCTCAGCTTGCATCCTGTGGCCAGTTTGTTCTCTTTTTCCTGGGCTTTTCCTTACCTGGTTCAAGGAAAGCTTCTCAGGGAATTGGCCAAATTGTTAGCTCTGGGATGCTGGTGAATCCTTGGTCCTCTGTCCTCAGCCACCCTGGAGGGTGTGACTGGATCTGAACACAGCAGAAACCTCATGCCGTCGCTGGAGCACACACCTGCCTAGCCTTCAGAGGTGTCAGCAAGCTTGTGTGGTGGGGTGGCGCTGAGCAGGGAAACCCCCTCCTCTTTTCTTCATGGCCATTTGCTAACTGCCTGGCTTCTGGCAGCTTAGTTCTCTTACAGGAACTGTTCTGAGCCTTACATGATGAGACAACATGCCCCAGACACCTCCGGGAGGCTCCATCAATCCTCTTCCAATAAAACCCACTTTTTCATGGCTTATGATTTGGTAGCAAATTGTCATAGCTAAAGCATGTGTCCAAAAAGAAACTGCTTCTGTTAAAATACAAGATTGCTCTTTTAGTGTGACCTTTCTTATCTCAACATAAAATCTGAATCACAGTGCTTCTATTATGATTCAGAATCTTGCTTCTCAGAAAAAAGGAAGCCGAGGTCACAGGCACATCCTTCCTGTTGCTTAGGGTGTCCAGATGAATTCTGCCTGTGCTGATTTAGCATATGCAAGGGCAGAACAACCGAAGTGCCCTCGTCTGCCCCTCCTCCATCGCCAAAAGCCTTCATCCAGAGCCAGATGTCTCTCCCAGCAGACTGGCATACGTTCCGAAGATGTCTGGTACCCAAGGCACCTTCTTAGGGGCAGCTGTTCCTGCTTCACCACCCAGAGACACTGCCCTTTGCCCTTGGGGGCAGTCCTTAAAGGCCAATTTTCAGGGGTGGAGGCAAGGTTTTTTAACTATTTTGGTGACACAGCCCAAACCTTAAGGTGAAAGTTTTTGGTGAGAGGCAAGGAAAGAGAAGTTATAGCTGCCTCCTCCCAGACTATCGGGCACTCTTTTCCCTTCATCTCGACTCTGGGTGGGATACTGAGGTCCCAGAAATAATGCCCTCTGGAACTGTGGAGGTGAGTGGGTGGGATAGACAAGCACAATGACTGCCAGCTGCATTGATGGCTAGCGGTCGGCAAGATGGAAGGAGGCTGGTCTTTAGAGTGAAGATGGAGGAAAGTTCTAGCCCTGTCAATCAGGAACCCAGGGTTGTTACCTAACCTCCTGTCCTTCAGTCTCCTATATGTGGAAGGGACATAAGAGCATCCACCTACCAGATGTGGTGGTGCACGCCTGTAATCCCAGCTACTCAGGAGGCTGAGTCAGGAGGATTGCAAGTTTGAGGCTAGCCTCTACAACCTAGCAAGACCCTGTCTCAAAAATAAACTAAAGAAATACAAAGGACTGGGGACATAGCTAAATGGTAAAAGCACCCTTAGGTTCAAACTCTAGACCCTAGCACCAGAAAAAAAAAAAACACCAAAAATTATGTTTACACATGTACACACACATGTACACACAAACTACTTTTCATGATTACTTTCACAATTAATGATATACAACAGATATTTTAAAACACTATTACAACTTAATGAAAACATTGCCTGATTGACTCTTTCCTCAATGTCTATTCAACACAGAACAGGTCCTATGGGCCCTGGTACTTGAGATTCACATTCATTTATTTAAAGAGCCAACCAAAGTTCATTGAGCTGCTGCTCCATTCTGGGTCCTCTACGAGGTCCAAGTGCCAGGAGGGCTCAGAACAGAAGAGTCCCCATGGCAGACACACACACACTTGCACCTAAAGCTGGCCAAGGCCATCAGGAGGGGTGGCAACTGTAGGAGTAGAACTGTAGAGGGATGAGGCCCCTTAGGCCAACCTCCTGGAGGTCACTGAAAGACCTCTTCATCTGGGCCACCCCTCGCCACTCAGTCCCCCCAAACGAGAGGGAAGGAGACATGGGGCTGCAGCCCGTTGACAGCAGGTAAACCTGAGGAGTGGATGTGAACCTGCAAGTTGAGATTTGGAGGGCACCAAGCTGTCTGCCTTCACCACAGGACTACAGTGCAGGAAGGAAGTTCCTCGCCGGCTTCTCCTTTAAACCATCATTAAGTCCTGTCTTCTGCTGAGGTTCTGACACAGGCTTCCACTAATCCATATGATGAGTCATGTCCAAGAGTGATGGATCAAGTAGAAAACAAATATACCAAGTAGCAAGAGGGAAGAAACACCAGATGTTTCACCATAACTGAAGATGTCCCTCTTGTGTCCCCTTGGGTGACTTTTCCTTGATTTTCACAGGGCTCCCATGAGATTGGCAGGGGCTCATTATCTCACTTCACAGGGGCAGAACAAAGCAGCGACGGTAGCGGGACATGGATGACGGAACTGGAGATAAGCTCCTGGGAAGCCAAAGCCTGGCCTTTGGGGGCCTCTGTAGTTCTCTCTGCTTCAGAAACTTCCCCTGGGAAAGGCTGGCAGTTGTGGTGCTACTTGTGTTTTTGGCCACAGTTCTCTGGTTACCATACAGACCTGTCCAAGGCTGAACTGTCTGGCTGTCTCAGTTCCGCTTTCAGAAAAGAAGAAAAGGAGTAGGCCCAGCTCCGGCCAGTTTCAAGGAGAAGGAAGCCGGCTCCAGGGTAGAATGCTGGGGTGGCCACAGAGGCTGCACAGGAGAAAGGTGAGACTCGAGGGGCTTTCAAGGGGTGGCCTTGTTTCCTAGGATTGAGCCCTTCTGCTACCCTTCTCAGCTGGCACTGTGTGAGCGAGGGTGTGTGCAGGGCTCCTGCTGCCGTTGCTGAGGGATTCAGTCTCCTCATGGCCAACCCTGGGATTCCAGGTCAATGGGAACTCACAGGGGTGCTGGCTTATTCATGCCCTTGCTTTGAATTGATAGGATGGGCTCTCCCTGAGCTTGTGGGAGGAGGAGAAACAGGACCTGGTCCCAGAGAGGCCTCCCTGTCCCCTGGAGTGATGAATTCCCTGGAAGTGGGTGGAGTCACTCTGCTCTTCTGAAGGACTCACCAGAGTGGCAACACGTCGTTAGTTTCTCAGTGTTGCAGATGATTCCTGAACCAGGGAATCAGAAGGCCTGGGGTTGAGTCTCTACTCTTATCAATTGCCCACCTAAATCTGGGAAAACACCTATAACCTGCCCTTCAGTGTCCTTACTCTAGAATGGTCACCAGAGTCCCATCCATCTGGTTGTGAGAATCCTGGAAGACACTGGAGGACAAGCCAGGACACTGCAAATTCAAGCTCTTATTGGGCATCCTTAGTTTCATTCTGTGAACGAAAAGAATAGAAGCTTGGCCTTTTCTCCCCTCCTCTCAGTGATGATACTGGAATTGAAAATCTTTAATTTCAGGGTTGAGACTTGTGTGTCTGAGCATTCGAGCCTATAAGGGCTCTCTTGTGTGACTTGGGTGTGTTCGTCAGCTTTTTGTTGCTGAGAAAATCAACATAGAGGAAGAAAGATTTATTTTGGCTCCTGGCTTCGGAAGTTCAGCTCGTATTCGGCTAACTCCATGTTTCTGGGCCTGTAATGAGGCAGAAAATCATGGCGGAAGGGCAGGCAGAGAAAATCAGATTGCTTCATGATAGCCACAATGCAGAGAGAGGAAGGAGGGGTCCAGGGACAAGATAACCCCCTCCAGGGCATGCCTCAGCGACCTACTTCCTCCACTAGCTCCCCTCCCCCCACTGCAGTTTCCCTACTTCTCCCAAGTGCTGATCCATCAATGGATGAATCTGTTGATGACGTCAGCGTCCTCATGGTCCAATCGCTTCCCAAGAGCCCCATCTTTGAACATTGCTGGCTTGGAAATCAGGCCTTCAACAAGTGAGCCTTTGGGAAATGTTCCAGATCTAAAACATGACATGGGGCACTATTTTTCCATGTCACCCCCTCATGCCCATCCTCCACCCTGAGTGCATGTCCTTGGTTTTAACCCTTCAGGACAGTTGCCTGGTGCTGTGAGGTGACACACACTGGGTGAGGAGATCCCTGCTCTGGTAACTCGTCTGCTGGGGTTTTCTCAGATGGACACTTGCTAACATTGCCCTCCATCCTTCTTGCAGTGAAAGAGGTCTTAGCCGGGGAATTGTGATTTGGTTGAACTCATACGTGTGACTAATCTCAGAGAGGACAAGTAGTTTCCTTTCCCGTTTTCTAAAAGTGACTCATCTGGATGAAGAAGGAAAAAACTCTCAAGCCTGTAGAAGTTGAAAGAATGCTTACCCCATCTCCCTGGAGGAGCAATGGGGAGAAGGGAGGAGACACCACTCTTCTGCAGGGCTTGATGGGAACCTGGGCAGCTGCTGGGCACTGAGTGTCCCCTAGCCCCCCAACCAAGGCTTGTCAAGGCCAATGGGGAGACAGCCCAGTAGCTGTGACCGTCCTAACTGAAGACTGGCAAAGGGAAACTACATACTCTTGTTTATAAAAAGTGGGCACCAATCTGGATGATTCTGGAGATACTTGTGGTTTGACCTTATTTAGGTAAATTATTTGACTTTAAGAGAACAAAAAATTCATATTTTACCAAGGTACTTCTGATCCTTGGTCTTTCATTTTATTCCCATGAAGTAATTAAATGAGCCTTGGAGAATTTAAAAAAACCCACAACTTTCTATATTATCTCCTTGATACTGATGATCTAATATAGTAACATTTTTGACAATCCAAACCCTAATTATATAGACGTTTACTGAGAAATTGTATAGATGGGGTCTGACCTTTTTCTGTCTGTGGTAAAATTGGGAAGGGGAAGAAAGAGCTTCATGAACCTAAGAAAAGACAGCACACGGAAACTGTGTTCAATGCCAAGTAAGAGGCAAATATCAAGTGTCACAGGACCCCGAGCAGAATGAACAGAAGATGCAGCTGACCTGTAGAAAGGGGAAGCTGAGTCAGAAGGCCGGCCTTGGGGAATGAAAAGCTTTTCGGTTCTGTTGAGTGAGTGAAGGAAGTGATTTCAGGCAAAGGGGTCACCTGAGCAAAGGCGGGGAGGCAAAGACATATGGCTTATTCGGGAAGCATCAAGCATCCCAATGGGATACTAGCAGACCCAAGGCTGAGGGTGATCAGAATATTGACAAGAAGGCGAAGTTGAGTCAAATTAAGGGAGACCTTGAAGGTGGAGTAGATACGGACATGCAGCAGGGCCGTTATTGACTAGATCCATATTTAGTACTAATCAAATAATTGTTATCAAGAGGAATTCATTAGGGTGAGACTGGAGGCAGAGAGGCCAGTGAGGGAGATGGGTTGGGTCGGGAGAGTTCTGCGGCGGGGCCGAGCTAGGAAAGCTTCCACATGCGCAGGCCTTTGGAATCGTCTCGGTTTTCCATGCCTCTGCCTCTGTCTCCTCTGGCAGAACGAGACTCGGTGGCAGGAAGGGTAGTTGGAGCGATTCCACTTAGAGATGAGGAAGATGAGGCTGAGAGTGACCAGGTGACTCCCCCAAGGTCACCCATGAACTTGACCTTTGTTCACTGTGCTGCCCTCCAAGCAGAAGAACATGGAGGAAGGAATGCTGGAACCACCACTGGCCTTGGCCCATCCTTCTGCATTCCTGGCCGGAACCACAACCAGAGCCTCACCCTTCTTTCTTCAGCCCTGGTCTCTCAGAGCCCCACTTGGGAGTCAGGATGAAGTTTTCAGAAAGTTGATCTGACCCTCTAGCTTCTTGCTGAAACCCTTTGGTGGACGGCCATTGCCCCGAGGACAATGGCAGGGCCCTTCATGCCCTTCCCAAATGTCCCTGATGACCCTGCCTGGCCAGGCCCTGCCCACCTCTTCCCCAGCATCCCTTGCTCCATTGCCTTCTGTCCCCGCACCTACTTTCAGTTCTTGGTCTTCTCCCACCAGAGAGCTTTGCACGCTCCCCTGTGCAAATGCTCCCCGTTCCTCTTGGCCTGGTGGGTTCCTGCTCACCCTGCAGACCTCCTTCAGCTTCTCCAGCGTGCCTCCAGCTGGCCCCTCCAGTAAGACCACATCCTTATCCCAGGTTCTGGGATAGACTTGTTTATAAGAGACGCCTTGGCCTCTTTCCCCCAGCAGTTTCGATGGTTGGAGTTTTGCGATAATTTTGTATGTGTGCATAGTGTCAAATGCCTGTTTAAAGCTTTAAAATAAACTTTCAGTGCCTCCAACACTGACTGACACAGATACACATGTACTATTATTGAATAAACAAACAAATAAGGGAAGAGACTTTATTTGCTGTCCCCCTCCCACTCTTGGTGCTGGGTCACCGCAGGGGTCCAGCTTAAAAAACAGAGAGAACATAACAGTAAAGGAAGGAGAGAAAGAGAGAAGAAAAGAAAAAGTAATGAAAGTAGCAAGGATAGGAGGAGAGGAGAGGAAGGGAGAGGGGAGAGGAAGGGAGAGGGGAGAGGAAGGGATGGCAAGGGGAAGGTGGCGGGGGGAGAAGAACATCTCCAGGCTAGGAGGCCTGTTGGCTGAAGGGCTGTGGAAAATGGAATATTGGCTTCTGCCAAGGTATAAGGTTAGAGTGATCAACTCATCCTTGTTTGCCTGGGCTTCTTGGTTTTGAACTGGACGTCCTGCACTCCTACAAAGCCCTAGGAACGTCCCTCGAGACAGGACAGTTACCTGTCTTTAAGAAGGAGGAAAAACATGAAGAATGGACAAATGTGGAGCCAGAGAGAAGAGGACTGGGGGAAATTCTTATGTATTGATGTCTCTGGATCTTGGAGAAGCAGACTGGGCCAAAGAATCCTGTTTCTCTTGCCCTCTTCCCAGCAGCCATGGACCTTCTAGTAGGACAGGCTGGCACCCATGACCCTGAGTTCTGACCCTGTACCAGGCAGTTGTGAGTGACTCCCAGGGCCTGTTACATGGGTGTAACAGTTTCATGCAGCACAGGGAGGGAGGGAAACTCCACCTGCTTTTGGTACCTCACCCAACCAGAGAGACAGTGGACTGAGAGTGTGACCACTCCCTAGGCTGTGGCCTAGGCCCAGTACCTGAGGCCAGTTACCTAACCCCGTCTGAGCTTCAGATTTCTTATTTCTAAAAGTATTTTTATAATAGTTGTTGTGTTCGTTTAATTGCTCCATACATGTAAAGTGCTTAGAAGCACTTGGTGCATAATAAACGCTCAGTAAGTGACGCTGTGCTGCTAACACTATAGGCTACTGCTGCCTTTGCCCTACCACTCTAGGAGCAGTAGGACTGCTGCTACTGCTGCTTCCATGGCTTCCCGCCACCATGGTGACCACCACATTATTACCACTGCTCCTTCTGTTCTGATCACAAGTGCTGCCGCCGCCACTCCTGTAACTACCACTAGCACTGTTACTTCACTGCTACAGCCACTACAGCTACCTCTAGTATCCCTGCAAGGCCACGGTCAGAAAATCCCCCGCTGTTGTTCCTGCAGGAAATGATGGCAATATCTCGACCCTGACTGCTTTTTGTAAAAGTTCCCAGATCTGGAATCAGAACCTGAGTCTCTGGGGCCCAATGTACCTTTGCGGGGTTCCAGGCAGGTCTGAGCCCTGGCCTGGCGCCATCTGCAGGTTGAATGTCATGGAATCGACCCACAGGTGCAGATCAGCCTTGGCATTTCACCTTATTATGGTCCCTGGGCCCTGGAGAACCTGTATCCCTAGGAACCAGGGAAAGAAATGACAGAGATGCGACCAGAAATGGGTCCCTTGCTACTTGCTTGGGAAATCTGGAAGTGGGCTATTTCATCAAGGGACGGGGGAGGAGTGCATCAGGAGCTGCATGTTCTCTTCACTAAGAAGCATCCTGATTTTATAGCACCCTGACTTAAAGGGATAAATGCAACTTTGTGGGGTTGTGCATACCTCCTGTAACCTTACTGCATAAGGTCAGAGTCAATGAGATGATAGAGGAACAAATCAGTCTGGCACTTTCTGATGGTTTCAGCAAGTGGAAAATGTTACTCTTCACAAGAGGCGACCTTGCCGAGAGGTCCAGAGGGAGGACTCTGGAGTCCTCAGTCAATGAGGATGAAACACTGGCTCTACCCTCCCAAGCTCTGTGACTTTAGGTGGGTTACACTTCAGCCTGGTTTCCTTCTCTGTGCAGTGGAGACAATAGGGCACACCACAGAAGGCTTTTGTGAGGATTCAGTGAATGAGCAGATGCAAAACATTTGGAACAGGACCTGGCGAGGGCTCCCAGCTAGCCACGATGAACTTGCAAGCTGTAAAGGCAGATTGCCTGGCTCCGGTTCTGGATCTGTGAATTAATTAATAGCTTTGGATCTGAACTTACTTTGGTGTTTTGATTTCCCAGCTATAAAATGGAAGTAATAATAGTACCCACTTCCTAAGTTCTTAGGATTGAATGTGATGGCTATTGACACAATAAATAGTATACGTTTTTGTTATTGCTATTATTTTTCCACTTGTAGATCATCACCAGTGCAGATCACTGAAGCCAGTCTTGGGTACCACTCTGACCCTGGTAGAGTGGGTTTTCCAGCTGGTGGCTCCCCTTTCTACCATGTGTGGGGCCCCTTCCCCTCTCAGGACGTGCTCTCTGCTGGCCAGGTCCATCTCAGTGGAAACTCATGTCTCCACAGTGTGGAGTCTGTGCTTCCTGTGGGCAGGAGTGCTCTGCCCCTTTGAGGACAGAGAGTGGTGAGTAGGAATGGGAAGTGCCAAGGGGTCCCCAGCCTCACTTAAAGCTCCAGACCCCAACTCTGGCATAGACTGGTTTGCCTGATTTTCCCTCCCTGCTGATCCAGGCCAGAACATAGAATTATCTCTATTCCCCAAGTTTTTCTTGACCCTCTTATCTCTGACTCTTGGTGCTTTCTTGGTACTGTTTGGGTACCCTTTGACCTCCGCTAGATGCTCTTGCTTGTCTGGACTTGCCAAGTAGTGCCTCAAACGGGGAATATAATGAACAATAATGAATTATAAATTTCAAAATAGAAGAGGAGAATTTGAAAGTACTCACCACAAAGGAATGATAAAACTTTAAGGTGAGGAATATGCTGATTACCCTGAGTTGATCTATAACCAATGTATATGTGAATCTAAACATAGCACCATACCACATAAATATGTAAAAATGTCAGGTGTCCATCCAAAAATCTTAATAAAAAAGAGGGAGGTGAAAATGAGATTTCCAAGCTCCCCTTGACCGAATTTCTTCTCTCTCAGGCTCAATCATTTTACAACCACAGCATGTATATGAGGCGGAATGGACAAAAGCTTAGATTCCAAATAGACCTTTTCTCTGCATGAAAGCTTGTCACATGCCTGGTTTGGGGAACAGAAAAGAGATTCTGGAATCATATGATCTGACTGCTAATCCCACATTGATAGGGGCTGATTAAAGGGCTTCCCAAGCAAATTGTGCCTTTAATGGGGACATCTGGGAACAGATGTCCTTATGTAAAAGAGGGCAGCAACTGGGAGCATGAGGCGTGCTACTGGGGGAGATCTTCTGGGGCCCTTCTTACCGTAACGTTGCTTGTCACAGATTTCAAGAACAGGCTCCCTCTCTCTAGCTCTATGTCTCTGCCGTTCTTAGGCTGTTTTCATCTTCTCTTTCTGCTTTAGTTATATATGTCCTTGTTTTTTGATCTTCCTTAGTGGGCACAAACACTTTGAGGGCTTGTTGAGATTGTTGGTAATTTTATGTACAGTCATTCCACTTTTTATGGAGTCCTAGAATCTAACACAGTAAGGGACCATGAAGATAAGCCATTTCAGTGACATTGTTAGATATCATAGCCCAAGGCCAAATAATTTGGATGGATGAATGGATGGATGGATGAACATAAAGATGGAAAGATGTATGTATATATATAAGTGGATGGGTGGGTGGATGTATGGATGAATGAGGTGATGGTTGGATTGATGGATTTGAAGATGAATGGTTGGATAGGTGAATATAAGGATGGATGAGTGGGCCAGTGGTTGAATTGATGGCTAGAATGATGCTTTGGAAGATGGATAGGTGGTATGTGAGTAGATGTCTAAGTGAGCAGATGGATGTGTTGATAGACTGAAAGGTGAGTTTATGGATGAGTAGGTGGATGGGTATATAGACTGATGGGAAGATGTACAATGGATGATGGTAGTAGCAGCATGGATAGTGAAATGATCTCCATTAAGGGAGAGGAATGGCGTTCACCATAAGACTTTTGAGATATCTGTTTCTATTGTGTCACTTGGCCATTGCCCTAATGATTAGCATTGGTGAGGGGCAGTCCTAGGGGTATGAATGATGGAGAGCATAATCTCTGAATTAGGCTGCCTCAAGAGACTCAGCTTCTTTGTCTGTAAGATGGGCATAGAATCACACATGCTGGCTGGTATGGCAATGGCCGAATGAGCAATGTAAGCCATACCAGGGCAAGCCATGCTCTTAGGGAGGGCTCCTCCTCAGTACTAGTGCTTTTCCATTAATATCATTACTATACCAAGAGACCATCGTGATGCCTGCTGTGCAGAGTCAGGCCTCTGGAATCAACCTGTGTTCAGGGAAGAGTCAGGCCCCAAATGAGGAAGTAGAATGAGCAATAAGCACTCCATCATAGATGGTGTGGACTGCCATGTGACTAAAAGCATAAGCTTGCAGGTGCCAAAACTAAGGCAGGAACTCGGTTATTGAAATTAGAGCCCAAAGAAAGAGTGAGGTCTGGGAGCAAAGAGTAAGGAAAAGGTTAAGGTTAAGGGCTTTGTTCAGGTCCCTCTGCATGTCCATAACACTGAACTCTGTCCTAGCTACAAGGGCCAACACCCAAACTGATCCATTTCTTTCTATATCAGGAAGCAAAGGCCCATGGAACATGTACATTTGGCCAACATCATTTCATTTTCCATACAAAAGTGTCTTTGGGGATGTTTAAACCACTGAGTTAAATGAGAAAGTGTATTAGAGATGGTTGACTGAGTGGGAAAACTGTTCCCACCACTGTTCTCAAAAGCACTGTTGGCTTCGCCATAGCACTGATCCCCCAGGATGCTCTTCTTCATTTCTTCCAGTGGAGACGTGGTGTTATGTGATTATGGGCACTGAGACCCTTTTATTCCTTTTGCCCACAATATGCCTTTGAACGTACCTTGAAGGGCAGATGATCATCTCCATTCACCTCGATACGACTTGTACTAAATGCTTGTGTGCATTTTACCATTGGACATACTACGTATCAACACTGCTCTATGCTACCCTTCTTTACCCCCTGGAAGGATGGGGACTTTTAAAAGTCTGTTTCGTCCATTGCTGTGATGCCAGCAGCTGGGGCAGCACCCACACTGCATCCGGGTGGCATTCCTTGGATAACTACATGCATTAGCTCATCTGTTCCTCTTGAGGACGCAGGAGGTGGCTGTTCACTTTCCACTTCACAATTGGGATACGTGAGACTCAGAGGTGATCTTGAAACACCAAGGAAACACATCAGATCTTAGACACTTTTAATTTAAGATATTTTAATTTGTGAAGCCACCATCTGAGGCTCCAAAGAAGGGAAATGATTCTGAAATGAATCATCTCACCAGGAAAATATGAAGAAAGTAGAATTCCTTGACCTCGGCTTTGCTTTTGGAAAGTAGTCCCATGAGTCTCCACCATGGTGCATTTCCCTGAACCCACGACTGGATGCTTCATTTCTCACTAGGGTCCCATCGAGGGAGGGACCACACCCACAGGCCCTGTGGCAGAGGTGGAAGGGGGTGAAAAATGGGACAGCGCTGGCCGAGCCAGGTCTGGATGTAACCTGGTGATCACCCCCTCTCACAGAGGGAGACCGAGACAGGCAGCAGCGTAGGCATCTCCTCAGGCCACACAAGATGAAGCTGCTTGCCTCATCTCCTCCCATCTTTTCGAGCCCACTCCTGTGTGCTGATGTAACAGAAGAGGCTTTGTCACTGCGAGTTCTCCAGCGCCCAGCAGAGTACCAGATGTATAGTAGGTGCTTGATAAATGCCAGCGGAGTTGATGGAATTTGCCCAAAGTGAATTCCGTGTCCAAAATGCTGTGGGCTCCTTCCCCTGCCTTCGCTGGGGCCTTGCTGTGCAGTCTGAGCAGGCGAGAGTGAAAGGAGGATTGTTGTGGGCTCGGTTTGTGGACGACAAGGTGCAGATGGTGACTAATTTGGCAGTTATTTATTTTGGTCGTATGCAGCCTTCTTGTTCTTCTGGAGTCCTCTGATGGGGCGGCTCCTAGCAGCCTGTGAGTACATTTCATGCTTCACTGGCGAGCCCCACAACGACCCATTAAATCAATTAAGTTGGGAGGTGGGAAAGCAGCCAGGAGGGGAATCTGTCTAAGTCTGTGTCAGACAAAGCCACCTAGGTCCTGAGCTGCAGTGGGAGGGGGCGTCCATCCCAGTGTCCTGTACTGACAGGCCCAGGGAGACAGGCCTGGGTTCTGCCTCGATGCTGCCTCCAGCGCCAGCAGCAGCCAGGAGGTGGGGCCTGTGTGCATCCTACTGAAGCTAGGCGGAGGCAGCTTGGGAAGTGCAGGGGGTGTGTGTTCAAGAGCCAGGAGCCCCTCCTCGCTGAAGCAGAAGGTGCACAGCAAGGAAAAAGTGAGGGGTGCAGTGAAGTCTGGAATACACCTGGGAAGCCCGCAGGATCCAAGGGTCTCAGGAGTATGGTAGAGTCCCGGCTTTGAAGTCTGACCTTGGATTTGGAATTTGGCTAGTTAACTGAGTGGCCTCAGGCAGTTGCCCCATTGAGCATCAAAGCACAGTCAATCTGCCCCCTATGTGACCTTGTCTTAAAGCCTTAACTTGGATTCAAGGATCCATGTAAAGCACTTGGCACAGGCACTTGATGAGCATTTAATAAATGGCAACACTATATTGTTATTTTTGTTGCTATTAGTCAGTGTGATTCTGAAAGGTTATCTTGAAACACTTAGGAAAGGAAGATATGTGGAAAGAGAATCGACTTTCAAAATGTTGGGGATCTTTTGGCCTGTCTGTGGACCTTTTTTTTAATGACGCATGGTTGATGTGAACAGATACTTGTGTTATTTTCTGATGTTTATAGGACATGACACCATTTACCCAGTCATAGTAAACCATCGTGTGTAGAGAGTAGTATTGAGTTTAATTCATTTAAAAAAATTATTGACTGTAGATAGGAAGAATAGTTCGGTTCCAAACACACTTTAAAAAGATGTATTGGGGTTGGGGATGCAGCTCAGTGGTGGAGCGTGTATACAGCATGTGCAAGGCTCTGGGTTCACTCCCCAGCACCACAATAAAAAAAGGATTATTGATCATTGCCTATGTGCCAAATACTAATAAAGCAGTGTAATACAAAGACCAGTGGTTCATGGTCCCTGCCACCAAATGTCTCAACTGAGTGACATGGAAATAAATGCAGAGCATGGTAACTTCAGCAAAAGAAGTTGATACAAGGTCTGAACTTAGAAAATTATTTAAACAGCTCTAGGTAAAGCACATACTGCTCCCTGGTGACAGCACACCTAGGTTCATTTTTTTGTTTAAAGTAATGAATAACCCTTCCATGGTTCCGTTCACAACAGGGATCATGGGGATGCAGGCAACAGAATTGTAAGCCTTATGGAGCAAGATACCTTAGAATTTTGTTATATTTTGAGTAACTATAGTTCAATTCTAGGAACTCTGGAGACACCTGGGATACCCTGAGGTGAACAGGTTGACAGGTGTTTGACGGTCCTCTCTGGGCACCCTGACACATAACGATTCATTTGGCAGGGGAAGCAGCAGACACTTGGCTATTGTGTTGTTTGCGCCCTCTGAGCCTGGCTCCGTATGCGGGCAGCGCTGTACCTACACCATCTCATTCGACACTCAACAGGAATGCTGTAAAGTGAAAATTGTTACCCCATCTGTATGCAAGGTCACAGCACCTCAGAAGCAAAACAACTTCCCCAAGGTCACAGAGTTGTTAAACAGCAGAGCCAGGGTAGGGACACGGGAGCGTCAGCCTCCAAAGCCCTTTCTGCTTTTGTGTTCCAGACCCTGGAAGATGACAAGCCAACAGGGAACGATTTTTAATCGGCCTAATGCAGAGGCAGTGCGCCTTCATAAAGAGGTGTTCCCTCTGAGATGAGTCATTGATCACCCACTGTGTACCGTGGGAGGGAACGTGGAGGTGGCAGTTGCTTCTCTCCTGCTGGGTGGGTTACGAATACACGTACAGGAGTCTGCCTCCAGCCATCTCCCATGTCTGACTGTGTGGGCCTCAGTCAGGGCTTTGCTCTGATCCTGCTGCTTCTGGGGCAGCCTCCCTCCAAGCAGCCCTGAGAGGCTAACGCTCCTCAGCAGAGCTGCCCCTCGCCCTTATGGTCAGCATCCTCCACGCTGCTTGAAGGGATGCCTGAGCCTGCACTGGGCAGGAGCTGACCAGCCCAGTGATGACCAGCCCAGTTCTCTGCTTCCTGAGAGTCACACAAGTAAGGATTGACTAGAGACCAGGGGTGCCACTGAGAACAACAAAGGCGATAACACTGCATATTGACACTGTTTTTCAGTTTATAATGAGCTTTTTCATGCCTTCATAAGGGGAGCCAGGTACTGCATTAATCCACTCCACACATCTACAAGGCGAGTGCTCTGTTATGGTTTGAATGTGGTGTCCCTCAAAAGCTCACCTGTAGACCATGGGAGAAGATTTGGAGGAGAAATGACTGGGTTACAGCCTTAACCCAATCAGTGAATCAATCCCTGATGGGATTAACTGCTGACTGGAGGCAGATGGGGTGTGGCTGGAGGAGTGGCTCACTGGGGGCGTGGCTATGGGGTATATATTTTGTATCTGGCGAGTGGGGTCTCTTTTTGCTTGCTGATTACCGTGTGAGCTGCTTCCCTCTGCCACGCTCTTCTGCCACGATGTCCTGCCTCACCTTGATCCCCGAGGAATGGAGCCAGCCTCTTATGAACTGAGACCTCTGAAACCGTGAGCCCTTAAATAAATTTCTCCTCCTCTACAGTTGTTCTGGTCAGAGCTTTTAGTCACAGTAGTGAAAAAGCTGACTAAGACATGCTCTTATCTCAATTATATGGAAGATAGAATGAAACCACAAGGTTTATCCAAGTCACAAAGGAATCAAGTGGTAAAGCTAGGATTTGAATGTGGGAAGTCTGGTCCAGTGGTCAACACACTGACCCAGTAAATGACATCACCCTGGGTGGAATTGGGTGGAACCCTGGGACCCTTCTAGCTCCACTTATCTGTGACTATTGGTTAGTGAATTTCTTCATGGTGTTGAATGTGTCTATACCAGCTGGAAACTGGGCACTTTCAGAAGGGAGAGGGCACAGTGGGAATGGGCATCTCCCATCTGTGGTGGAGAGCGTAGACCCAGGTAGGGGGACTAGGGGCAGGACTGGTGGAGAGACTAAGGTGCTGTGAGCTGGCAAGAGTCAGATTTGCCATTGTCAAACTGATTGAGTGGACACACCGACAGCTTGGAAAATCTTTGGAAAGATGAAGCAGAGGAAATCAGATTTCCTACAGATGCAAAATCTGCTCACTCGGGCTCTGAGCTCACCATCTCTGTTTAATTTTATGGGTGTCACTTGTATTGATATTAAGAGGATGAGAGAGAAAACACAAGCCCAGCTTCTCCACATGTGAGTTGGGAATCCTTGAAATTAAATTCATTTGTCTTCCCAATCATGAGCTGAATGCTATACACCTGCCGCATTTGCCGATGGGGTAAATGGTCTGGCAGGGATGGGAGGGTTCTGTGAACCAGTGTCTCCCCGCCTTTTGGCTAAGGATGCTCCAGGCCACACCTCTATCAGCTTTACTTCAGCCTCTTGAAAACATTTTTCAGGTGTTTGAAACTTCTGCTAACCTACAGTTTATGAATAAATATGTGCTGAATATTTAGACCTGTTCTAAATACATGTAAGACTTGCTGCCCATCCCAAAGATAAACACGGGACACTCAGTACATGCTATCCCCACAACCCTCTCATCAAGGACAGTGTCCTCATCTTAGCCTTCCTTTGACCCCTGGCTTTTTCATAATGCTGATCCCACAGAGCTTTTCTCTTTTGGCCTTCGCAAGATTTTCATATTCTAGTTTTCCTCTTCTTTATTTTTCTCTCTCTCATTTCTCATATTTCAGTTCCTCTAAATTAGGGTCCCAAGTACCAGTCCACAGCTATCTCTCTATTTTCTTGATTCAGATTTCTAGTTTTGATGGAGTAACTTATGTTACCCTAACCTGCCCAACTAAACATAATTATGTAATCAAATATTAAAAAAATACATTTGACAACTTGGAGAAGCATCCAACATGGGCAGGAAGCAGAGGTGCTATGTTTCTTGAGAGAAAGGCAGCAAATCAGATGTGGCCCACACTCGTCTTAGATGACTGCCTGGGAACACTATCCATTCTCAATAAACAGGACCACCTCACTCTGCTGAGTAGACAGAGGTCTCCTTAGCATCTGGACTGCCATAAAGGAGGAAACCACAGAGAAGTGAGCTCCAAACATGCAAATGAATTCCTCAAGTTCTTTGTATAAATCCTATATTGTATATGGACAGAGTAAGACTCCAAAATACGAGAGGAATACAGAAGCAAGGAGGTGAAAAATCTGAGTGAAGATTTCAGTAATAGACAATGCTGGAGAAATAGAGGATGGAGTACAAATCTTGCTAAAACAGAGCATCCTTGGCAAACATCCTGAGACTTTAGTTAAGGCCATAAGAAGTATGACATAGGAGTAAGAGCTACGCCCTAGAGGAACTCCTTCAGAGCAATCACTGTGCCCCCAGAGTAAAGGAAAAATTTAAAAGGACCAGTTGCTATAAAGATTAAAACCAAGCCAGACAGGCTAAAGGTGATCTACTTGTCCTTCATCTGCTCAAAGAGAAGAAAACCTTAACCTTTCTTGGAGAAAGATATCATTATTCAAAGCCAAAGTAGGTTCCGATTCACAATTCCAAGCATCTAAGAAAAACTACAAGGCATACTAAAAAATAGGACCAAATTTACAAAGCTCAGGAAAAAAAAACCAGACTATATAAATAGACATACATGAGATTCAGATAATGGGGGGATCAGATAGTTTTAAAAGACCTATATTTTGATGATTCTCTTTGGAAAACTCATTTTCCAAATGAAAACCCTACAAATATTTTCCCCAAGACTATACAGAAAACAATTGTAGTTGATAGTTGTAACAAAAGTTAATTTGCTTCTCATGTAGAATATTAGACACAGAAACAAATCTTGGTAATTTATTTTGATGCAAACTACCCAACATTTCATATAATATGTATAGTAAGCTCCCAGATCTATAAGTCAGGATGGACAGAGGAAGTTCTTTAAAAAATGGTGAGACACACTCCAGTCTAACCAGATCTAACTATACATAAAGAGGTCATAAATTGACAAGGATTGGAGTCCATTAACTTAGAGAAGACTTGGAATATTGAGGGTTGAATATCCGTACTGGACTCTGCCTCGAATCTTAAGAAACTCATTCACTCTCGAGTCTTTAACCATGGCTTCTATGGAGATAGTTCCCAAGTTCTTACCATTTCCAAAAATTCAGGCCCAATTTCTCTGCTTCCTGATGCACATGTACACTTGTGTGGTCTGCTGAAACCTCATACTCGGTATACTCTACACTGAGTTGACCACTGCCTCCTTCAAACTTTCTGGCCCTTCTTTCTGTTAAAGGCACCAGCATTTCATTTCCAGGCTTGAAACTATAATCTCCTTTGGTTCCTTCATTTCCCCCCAGATCCTCTACCATTAATTTGTCTCTTCCCTATTCCTGCAGTTATAATCTTAGTAAGTCTTTGTGCCTTTAGCCTAGCAATGCCTTTAAAATAAATTGAGATGAAATTCACATCCCATATTTAAAGATTAGAATTCAGTGACTTTTACTGTGTTCACAAATTCATACAATTATCCTCGCTCTCCACCTCCAGATCTGGGCTCTGAAGGGAGGTCAGGTATGGGAAAAAGCAAAGTCCTAAGATAAGGTGGAAACAAGGTGGGTGGGGGCGCTGGGGATCTTTCACAATCATATCTCCAGGCAAGGGGGCCAGGACACAGGTGGCCAGGCTTCCCGTGGTCATGCTGGCCTCCGTTCTCTCTCTGGCTTTTCACCATTGTAAATCAGAGCCTCATGGCACATAGTGAGTCAGGCGAGTCAAGCATTATTACAGCCTCTTGAGTGAAGAAGAAACAGGGTCCTGCTGAGAGGTGCCAAGACTTGTCTGGGAATACAGAGCTGCTTCCTGCTGCTCTGGCCTGGCCTCCATCTAGCCTGGCCTCCATCCAGCTCTCCCCACTGGCCACACCTTTTCCAGGGTAAAGAGATGACATCAGACTCCATCTTAGGTGATGTCAATACATAAATTAGAAAAGACTCAGGCTATGAAGTAAACTCTTTTAAAGTGTTCCTTAAGCATAGACCCAATACTGAACTTGGACTTGGCCACTTGGGTTCTAGTTCTGCTGCTTCCTGGTGATGTGATCTGGAGGATGTCCTGGAACATTTCTTATCTGAGGCTCAGTTTTCTTACCTGCAAAACTGAACTGATAGTACTTATCTCACAGATCTGCTCTGGGAATCAAAACGGGCAATGCATACTTAGTGCTATGAAAACTAAAGTGCTGGACTCACGTTTTTTCTTTGACAATACTGGATTCGGCGGATGAATTTACAGGGCTGCTGTTTTCTCTTTCTCTCTCTCTCTTTTTTATTGGTACTGGGGATTTAACCCAGGGGCTCTTAACCACTGAGCTGAATCCCTAGCCCTTTTTATTTTTTTTATTTTGAGACAAGGTCTCACTAAGTAGCTTAGAGCCTCACTAAATTAGCTGAGGCTAGCCTCCAACTTGCAGTCCTCCTGCCTCAGCCTCCCAAGTTGCTGGGATTACAGGTGTGTGCCACCATGCCAGGCTGCAAGGCTGTTCCTATGCATGCGTTATGTAAAGCTACAGAAAATATTTGTTTGCTCACTCATTTATTAATTCAATAAATATTTATCAAGTACAAATCATACACTTTTCTAGAGGGATGGATAAGATGGGAAAGAAACCAGATAAAGTTCCTGCCATCATGGAGCTTATGTGCATACAGGGGAGCCAAACCTAAATGAGTAGATGAATCATTTCAAACTCTGATTTGTACCATGAGGGAATTAAACCTGGGATGTAATAGTGATGCAGGGGATGGCTCCTTGAGATGGACTGGTCAGGGCAACATAAACCAGCTAAGATCCTAAGTTTTTCTCCATCTCCCTACAGTTTCTTGTTCAGACTTATTCCTGCAAAATTCTAAGGAATGAGTTCTTATAAACTTGGTGTCTCACAGCAGAGTGGTTGGGGTATTCATACAGATTGCTGTCCTGCCTTCTACCTCCCTGGTTCTCCAGCCAGAGACAGTGCGTAGCACTGATTTGATGACAGATGACAGAATAACAGAATTCGAGTGCAGCGGAACTCATAGCAAGCTGCCCAGCCTGCTGGGCATGGACTTACTCTCTGGTCACATTGCCTTGTGCATCCGGGTCCATGCTGACCTTGACTAGTTGGGGCCAGTCCCTGAATCATCACAGTTGACTCCTGAGGTCTGCAAGTTGAGTGGCAGGCTAGCCCTTCCTATTGTGACAAGTTGGGCAGGCAGGGATGGGACTTCAGAGATCCCTTTTATTTTATTTATTTTTGTCCTGGAGATTGAACCTGAGGTGCTTACCCACTGATCCACATCCCCAGCCCTTTTAAGATTTTATTTAGATGCAGAATCTCGCTGAGTTGCTAAGTGCCTCACTAATCTGCTGAGGCTGGCTTTGAACTCATGATCCTCCTGCCTCAACCTCCAACCCTGGGATTGGCTTGGGGACATACCTCAAGAATTAGTTTGAGATGAGATGGAAATAAGAAATGGAGTAAAGTCTGTCCCACAGGCTGGAGGAGTGGTGTCTGGGGAGTAGCATTAGAATCTGCTCACATGTTGGATGATTTAAAAATGTGAGCTTTTGAAAGAACCCAGAACCTTCTTTTTGCCTGACTACTATCCTACACTCTTTCAGCCATAGTTGGCTTTCTGAGGGAAGCAGACTCACCAAGAGTACTGTGGAAGAGGGATGCAGCACAGATGGAGACTTGTGCAGGGCAGGAGGGGATGATGGAGTCTACAGGAGCCTGTGGCTTCTGAGGCTGGCGCTAGGCCTGAGGTGGCTCCAGGTGGTCAAGGCCAGAAGAGAGGAAAGTAAAAGATGGAGTTGGAATAGAAGAGGGTGAGTCATTTGGAACTCCCAAAGACAAATCAGACACCACATGGGCAAATGGAAACTTGCATCCTTCTCTCAGTGCCCCCACCTTTGATGACGTGGGTGACCTCTTGAAGAAGCTGGTGCTCTCGGGGGCAGAGCTGCACACACCCCTGTCCCAGGACTTGGGTGCTGAAAGGGCAGACCTGGTGGGACCTGGAGGAACTTCAGGCCTAACATCTTCAGCAACAACGTGCCTGAGATGCGCCTGTATGTGGAGCCAGACTGACCTTCAGAGCACAATGGCTTCTTGCAGATGTTGCAGACTTCACTGTTGACCAGTTCTAACATAGAACCAGGGAAGGGAATTCTGGGTAACACAGTTCCAGTTTAGCCAGGTTGGCATAATACAAAGGCTCCTGTGCATCCGGATCTCTTACAGAGTGTATGGTCAGTCTCCACAACTTAGCTCTGTGTTGCTTCCAAGGACATAAAACCATCACGCCTTTGGTCTTGGCAGGCGCTCCTGCAGGGCGAGACCCCACCTTATAGTTTTTATCCCCCTGTGGTGCCTGCCCAGTTCAGGGCCAGGCACAGGGTGGCTTTCAGTGGACACCTTGTATTTTGCCGTCTTAGATTTTCACGTTGGGTGCTCCTTTAGAAACCCCCTTATCATATGCAGCAAGAGGTCAGCAGGCATCTCATCTAACCCTAGTGACAGGTCTCCTTGGATCTGTGCCCTAAGAGTTTTGGTCTTGGCTTTGCAGAAAAATGAAGAACCTGAGGAATCTTTGGCCCCTTAGCATTGGACTCATCCAAGACCCATTGCAAGCCTGTTTCCGAGCACGAGATTCACGGATATTGAATATTTCATTATTATTATAACTTCCACAGTATCCTCCAAGATTTACACTCTTATTATCTCCTTGACAACTCATATCACATAGGTCTTGAAGAGACATTTATAAACCTTTCTTATCCAGGAGTCTCATTCTGCTTTGATATTCTTAAATTTATACAGCAAATGCAATATACATTACACTTTGAAGATTGCTAGTTACCTAAATTTTAGTAACATGATGGAAAGGGATTCCATCAGAAGGAGAGTCTCAGCCAGGGCTACAGAAAGAGAAAGGAGGCCTGGGAGAGCCCTCTGCAAATGTCTGCTCATTTTGGCCACGCTGCCTTGAGATCATGGCAGGGAGGAGGCCTGTCTTCCTGCGTCCACTCTAGCTCTGTTCAACTTACGTTTCTTAAACTTACAAGTATTGTTGTACTTTGTGTCTTAAATGTCCCCAGAAGGCCCCTGTGTTCACAGTCTCAGCATGGCACTCTGGGGCAGTGGTGGAACCTTTAAGAGGTGGAGTCTAATGGGAGGCCTTTAGGTTATTGGGGGGCATGCCTTGTTGGATACTGGGACCCCAGCCTCTTCATCCTTCTCTCACTTTCTGGCCACAAGGTGAGTGGCTTTGCTCCACCATGCCCCTTTACCATAGGCCCAGAAGCCATAGAGTCAATCAATCAGGGATCGAAATGGCCCCAACACTTTTTTTTTTAATGTTTTAGTTATAGATGGACCAAATACCTTTATTTTATTTATTTACTTTTTTTTAATGTGGCGCTGAGGGTCAAACCCAGTGCCTCACACTTGCTAGGCAAGCGCTCCGCCACCGAGCCACCACCCCAGCCTCAACCCTTTTCCCTTTGGTTGTTTCATATCAGGCATAGATGGCAAGTGTGGAAAGGTGACCGATGCAAACATGTCCCAGCAACAATTTCACAGCCACAACAATATTTCTCTGGAAAGAATGCAGCTTCCGAGAACCCCCATGAACTGGTGGCTCAGGACAGTGACTTCACAATGGCGGGTGGCGCTCATCCAGGGCTTCCTGTGCACCAAGCCATGGCTAAGTCTGTTGCCTCACATTCAGAGCAGGTTCCACTTTATCTCTATCTGACAGAACAGGTGCCTGAGGTGCAGAGGACCCTTGCCCAAGGTCGTGTGGAGCAAGAGGTAAAGCCAGAAACCAAACCGGGCATCCTGGCTCCAGGGCCCCTGAAGCTGCGTCACGAGCTCCCTCTAGGATTGACCTGGGCCTTCCCATCCCCAAAGTGGGGCTGTGAAGCCCGCTTTTACTCTTGTATGAGTCAAAGGGAAAGAGTGCTAAAACATGTCCAAAGTACCACGCACTTAGTAGGCACTTAAAAGGTGGCATTTTGTCAAACTTATTTTTACTTCTCTAAGGGCTTTTGTGCCCATCTTTTTCTTTTCTTTGTTTGGTCCCTTAGGGTTCTTTAGGATAACTTACTGTCCAAGCCTCATGTATCTTGTCAAGTCACTCAGCAGCCTCTTGCTGAGGGGTTCTCACTGGTTTCACCTGCCTTTTACTCACAGCAAAGGGTGTGCGTGCGTGTGTGTGTGTGTGTGTGTGTGTGTGTGTGTGTGTGTATGTATTTCTCTGAGCCTCACAGGCGGGGCACCAAGACACAGGGGGACATCTGGGATCTGTGTGATGCCGTGCACATGTAGTCAATGGACATCAGGACTGGAGGCATCCAGGACCTCTGTTGGCCTGCCAGGGTGGAGTGTCCTCAAGTGCCCTCAAGTGTCCTGCCCATCCCAACTGCTTCCCTGTTCCAACCAGGTGTGGTTCCCTGAAGAATGTAGTCATTATCATGGTCCTCGAGATCCTTACAGCAGGTAGCTGTAGCCAAAACCAGACAGAGGAAATGGAGCCCAGAGAGGGAAGTGGCCTCCCAAGGTCCCAGAGATGTCATCAGATGGCTTCTCAGTCCAGGCTCCTTTAAAAAACATCAGGAAACCATTTGAACATACCAAGCCACATAAGGAAGAACCACTTTCCCCCGACTCAGTGTAAGAAATGTCAACTACCCTAACAGAAGCCTGCGGTTGCCATTATGACCCCACACATCCCTGAGGCAACCATTCTGCTGAGTTTGGCGTTCATTATTTCCATTTACTTATCTATACTCGGCTACATCTGCCTGCGGATCCTCATGATGCCCAGCATCCTCTCTGCATATGTTGAACTCTGTAGACTCCACCTTCCTCCACCCGTGCCTCTCCTCCCCCGCAGCTCTCCTTCCCAGCTCCACGTGGTGTTTGAGTGCTCTCCCGAGGCACGTTGCTCCCTGTGCCCAGCTCCCTGTTGTTGGTTTTCACGCTGTTTGGTAACCCATGCTAGGTCTAGATCATCTGCATCTGTCACTTCTCCTGTGGATGGACCCCTAGGTGGCTTCCGTGTCTTTGTGCAATGACAAAGAATGCTGTCACAGACGTTCTTGCACTGGGTCCCTGTTCACAGATGCTGGAAGTTCTCCATGGTGCAGTAGGAGTCCACGGTTGGGTTGAGGGTCAAAGGGTCTCTGTCTAAGCGATCTTCAGAAAGGCCATTTGAACATCATGCATGGGTCCCAGCATGGGACAGCCCTGGACTCCCACATCCTCACCAGCATCACTGGCTCACCAGGTGTTTCCTCATCCCCAGCTGGGGTTCCAGTGTTCCTCACCTGCACATCCTCGGCTCTCAGTGTGCGTGGCTCTCCAGGCCGTTCTCACGCATGTTGCTGTAAAATGCCTGTTTTATATTGGTTATTTGCTTTTCTTTTTTTAACTTACCAAAGTTCTTGATCTGTTCTCTATTTTAGTTTACTAAATGAAGAATATTGAGCACCTTCTCCGAGCCCATTATCTTTTCACTTAATTTTTTTTTCAGTGGACACGGTTCCATCAGATTTATGGATTCCAGCCTATGATTTATGCCTTATTTAAGAAATCCTTCCCTACCCTGAGCTCATGTAGATATTCTTCTTTTCCTTCTAAAGATTTAAAGTATTGCTTTTTGTATTTGTGTCTTAATTCTGTCTGGAATATATATTTTGTGTGTTCATAGAGATGCAGTTTTCTAAATGGAGCAAGTGCCTGGAACCACTTAGTCATCGGAGAATTCTTTTTTACTGATCTGCAAAGCCACTGCTGTCGCTTGTTAAGTTTCCCAACATTTGAGGGTAATTCCTAACTCTCCATTCCGTTCTGTTGGCCTGTTTTTCCATCCTGAGGCCCAAACCTAACTGCCTTTATGATATGTCATTTTTTTTTTACCAGAGTGTCCATATTCTTTGTTCTTTTACTTCAGAGACACGTGGCTGCACTTGAACTATAATAGTTCCATTTAAGTGTTAAAATAAGCTTGTCCAGATCCTTGAGCATCTCTGTCATGATCTAGGTAGGAATGACATTGAATTTGTAGGCCAATACGGGGAAGATGGACATGTTAAAGATATTGTTTTCTGAATCACGAACAAAGAATCTCCATTATTTAAGCCATTTTAAATATCTTTCATTAAAGTTTTATAATTTTTTGCATAAAAATTTTATACATCTTTCGTAAAAACCTTTATTATTATAATTGTACCCATTGCAATCATAATAAAATAGGTATACAGCAAATACATTGTGTTAGGCAGAGGCCTAAAAACTTTACTCACATTAACTTATGTCATCTCTTAACAATCCTTTGAAGTAGGTATTATTACCATCCCCCTTTAACAGATGAGAAAATTAGGCCCAGAGATATTAGGTGACATACTCAAAGTCACCCAGCAAGCAAGCATCAGTGTGGAATTTTAAGTCAGGTGTCCCCGCTGAACTTTGTGCCTTTCAACATTTCCTGTTTTTGTTCTTTGAACAATGACATTTGTAACTTTTCTTGGGTAATACCTAGGTATAAATTTGATGACTGTGCAATACTCGTATCCAGGAACCTGGCTGAACTCTTTAGTTTATTACAATTACTTACCTGTGGTTTTTCTGTGGCTTTCTGTCTGTAATTTTACCAGCTGTGAACAGTGAACATTTTTCTTCTCCATTTCCAACCCATGTATTCTTTCCCCCTGTATTTGACGGTGCTTGTCAACCTTCCGGAACTGTTTTTATAAATGATGATGGTGAGATACTTTATCTTGCTCATGAAAGTGAAAGGAAGATGTCTACTATTGCGCTAATACTACTCACGAGGATTTGTAGACACTCTTGAGCAGATCTAGGAAATTCTCTCCTATTCCAGATTTTTCAAGATTTTTTATTTTTATCATGGCTGAGCATGAAGTTTTGTTGAAGACTTCTCAATATGGAGAATTCTGTGCTTATGCTGGTCACTTGTGTTACTGTCTCTGATGTTTCACCACATTTGCGTTACTGAGATAAACTAGGTTATGGTGTGGTTTATACATTATAAGGCTTGATTTGCACATTTTTGTTCAGAGTTTTTGCATGTTTATTTGTGAGATTAGCCTGTGTTTTCTTGTCTGGTTCTGGCATCAGTTAAAATTTCCTCTTTTTGTATTGTCTACAAGATTTTGTACATGGTTGGAATTATATATCCCTTATATTTTTAAAATCCTCTGTGTCTCATATACTGTGCCAAGTTCTTTCATGATCACAGATCTGGTCAAGTTTATTTTAATTAAAAAATTCTGCTTTAATTGGTTTTGGAAAGTTCTGCTTTTTCTAGAATATTGACTATTTTATGTGAGTTTTAAAATCTGTTTAAATAAATTTATAGCAGTTGATCATTTAAAGATTTTTTTGGTGGCAAATATGCTCTCTTAATAGTTTTATGTAAGCCAAGCACAGTGGCGCATGCCTGTAATTCTAGCACTTTGGAAGGCTGAGACAGGAGAATTGTAAGTTCAAAGCCAGCCTCAGCAACTTGGCGAGGTGCTAAGCAACTCAGTGAGACCCTACCTCTTCATAAAAACACAAAATAGGGCTGGGGATGTGGCTTGGTGGTTGAGTACCCCCTCAGTTCAATCCCCAGTACCAAAAAAAAATAGTTTTATGTAGCTTATTTATGCTTTCATGTGTTTTGGGGGGGCCAGTATTGTCCAAAATTGCCCTATTATATTAGTTTCCGCTGAAATAAAATGTCTTGTTTTGACACTCTGTTTTTCAGTTTATTATTTGTCTTTATTTTCTTTTACCTTCTACTCTCAGAGTTTATTTTTCTTTTTCTACCATCTTGAGTTGGACATTTAGTTCACTAAATTTTATCCTTTCTTCTTTTCTCACATAATTGCTTCGGGCTATTCTCTCCTCTAACTTTGGTTGTATCCTACGATTTTTCTTTGACATAGGGTCTTGCTATGTTGCCCACGTTGACCTTGAGCTTGAAGATCCACCAGCCTCAGCCTCCCAAGTTGCTGGGGTGACAGGCTCACTCCACTGTGTCTGAGGGCATCCTATAATTTTTGCCTGTAACCTTTTCTTATGTTATGAATTGCAAGTATTTTGCTATTTCTGCTGTATTTTCTTCTTTGACTCATGACTCACTTATAAACATGTTAATTTACCAAATGCGTATTTGTGTGAGTGTTTTCTTTCATTATTGGTTTTATCTTAATTGTACTGTGGTCAGAGAATGTGGTCTTTGTAAGACAAAATTATTAATTTTGTTTGTTTGTTTGTACTAGGGATTGAAGCTAGGAGTGCTTAACCACTGAGCAACATCTCCAGCCGTTTATTTTTCAAATCTTTTATTTTGAGACAGGGTCTTGCCAAGTTGCTGAGGCTGCTCTTGAACTTGTAATCCTTCTGTCTCAGGCTCCCAAGCCGCTGGGATTACGGATGTGCGACAGGGTACCCGGCTACAAAATTGTTGATATTTGTTGAGATTCACTTTATGGCCTAATATTTCACTAATGCCTTTTGTATGCCCAGGAAAAATACATATTCCTTCACAGGAAAATTCAAGATTCCTTGTATTTTTTAAGCTTTGAGTGGATGTAAGGTATTTCGTATTCCTTCTATTTGTTTCTGTTTTCTGCCTATCTGATTGGGAGAGTTGTGTTAAAATCTCCCCCTAGTTGGATCTGCCAACTTCTGTTGCCAGCTGGATCACACGTGGTATTCTGTTCCGTATCTCTGCACCTCAATGTGCAGGTCCCCTTTCTTCACCAGTGCGCACCAGGTTCCCTAGGCCTCAGGTCTTTCACTTACCCGGTGTTCTGGTCCTCCCTGCAGCAGCAGGTAAAGCTATTGGAGGGATCCTCAGCTCTGATGTGGTTTTTGTTTCTTGCTCTTCTTTCCTTTGACCCCTTTCTTTCCATCCTTTCACCTCTGCTGAAAGCTCTCCTCTGTTCCATGGCGCCGCCTCCTTCTCCATTAGCTCCTTTGCGCGTTGGTCGCAGTTATTTTAAATCCTTGTCTGGTGGTTCTTCCTATCTGGGTCATCCCTGGGTCTGGTTCTGCTGAGGATCTGACTGTTATTGGGCATGTCGGGTGTTCTGTGCGTGTACACGGTTTCTTGCGTGTCTTGTGTTTGTTGTTGTGGAACGCAGGCTGTTGTGAGCAGGATACCAGGCCCCAGGTAAATAACTTCACCTGTTAGCGTGGCGGGCTGGGCCAATCTAGTGGGTCACTGAAGTGGTTTGGGGTTTTTACCTGCTATGGGTGCCTGTGGCTCTCCACATGCTCTGCTTGCTGCTGTCTGAGGCTTAGTGGGAGAACTGGGGGTGGGGTGTCAGTCCCGGTTGTAGGCTCTGCCTTACCAAGCATGTGGCACCCGTGCCATGAGGGATACCCCTGCACATTCTGCCTCTGTGCTGTGCTGGGTTCCTGCTGCTTGGTGTTGGAGCCAGGCTCTGGTGGGGTGGGAACCTCTTGGTTCTTCTGTTTCAGCCTATCTTAGGCAGACCTTGAGTGCCTGGGGCTTTCTTGCCTTCCTGCCCCTCCCCACTAGGCAGCCCATCCTGCATCTGGGTGTTGGGAAGGAGGATCTTTGACAGGGGAGATTGTTGTGCCTCC
>CM053400.1:167535906-167662660 GCA_028644305.1 Xerus rutilus | reverse complement strand
CCTTCCTTCCTTCCTTCCTTCCTTCCTTCCTTCCTTCCTTCCTTCCTTCCTTCCTTCCTTCCTTCCTTCTACTTAGGTATACATGATAGCAGAATGCATTTTTTAAAAATATTTTTTTAGTTGTATGCAGACACAATACCTTTATTTTTATTTTTTATGTGGTGCTGAGGATCAAACCCAGTGCCTCACCTGCGCTAGATGAGTGCTCTACCGCTGAGCCACAATCCCAGCCCGCAGAATGCATTTTGATTCATTGTACACAGACGGAGCATACATTTTCATTTCTCTGGCTGTATGTGATATAGAATCACATCATATATGCAGTCATAAATGAAACTAGGGCTGTGATGTCCATCTTATTCCACCATCTTTACTGTCCTCATGCTCCCTCCTCCTTCCCTCCCCTTTGACCAAAGTTCCTCTATTCTTCTCATGTCCCCTCCTCCATTATGTATCCTCATCCACTTATCAGAGAGAACATTCGGCATTTGGTTTTTTGGGATTGGCTTACTTCATTTAGCATGATATTCTCTAACTCCATCCATTTGCCTGCAAATGCCATACTTTTATTCTCTTTTATTGCTGAGTAATATTCCATTGTGTGTATATACCACAGTTTCTTTATCCATTCATCTATTGAAGGGCATCTAGATTGGTTCCACAGTTTAGCTATTGTGAATTGAGCTGCTTGAGTCTGTGTCTTCTTTAGCCTTAGAGGCAGTGTTCCTTTGACCTGTGGATCGTGGGAGGGAGGTTTCTGACCTCCCAACCACGCGTGGCAGTGTAAAGCTAGTGGGGTGGGGGGAGGGGCTGTCTTCCCTTCTTGTAGTAGAGTTTGCCTGTCCCCAGACTCAGAGGCAGTGGACCTCCTCCTGGGCCCTGGGGATTAAGGCTTTCACTTTGTGCCTGTGAACTACTGAAAAGACCTTTCTCGGGTATCCTGCCTCACCTCCAATCTTTCTATTGAGCACCTAGTGTTTGCAGGCAAGTGTGGACTCCTGTGTCTGAGGCTCCCAGGAATCCTAATCTGTACACTAGCCCAGTGTGGACCTTTCAGAATTCAAAGTTTTAGCTGTTTTATTCTTTCTGGATTTTATGGTGCTTCCTCTTCCACCTAAGATCTGCAATAGGTGAAGCAGGTCATAGTCACTGTCCTTCTGGAGGGGCTTGTCACCCTTTGGAATGAAGTTTGCACAGTTACTTTGAGATTTCATTTCTCTGATGGGCTCCAGAAGAGTTATGATTTTTTTGATTGTTCATTTTTTTTTGTTTTTAGGTTGGGAGAAAGATCCCCTAGCATCATTCTTCATCTTGAGTAGAATGGCCGCCTTAGCTGGGCAGTTGTCATTCAGGGTTCTAAATGCAGTTGTAGTCGAGTTCTGGTTGGGTTGTCGTCCTCTTGAGGCTAGTCTTGGGTAGACGTCCAAGATGGCCCACACACAAGGCTATTAGCTGGTGTCAGCTGTTGACTGGGATTTACCAACTCCCAAGTTTGAGCTCCTCACAGTGGAAGCTGGGCTCTGAGACAGAACATCTAAAGAGCGAGATAGACCCAAAGACTCAGGTGGAAGCTGCTAGGCTATTTAACCTACCTCTGATATCATGAGGTATCACTTCTTTCACATTTCCTTCACAGCCAGCCTCCATCCTGTGTGTGAGGGACCACAGAAGGGCATAAGAACTGTGGTTCTCTGGGGGACCATCTTGGAGACTGGCTACCATGACTTTGTAATGGGTCACCTTCCTTCTCAAAGCCTGCCCCCTCCCTGCTCTTTTGCACTGATTCTCCTTTGAAGGGCAACTTCGTATAGTCACTTAGTTTACTTTTATGAACCTCAGGTTCCAAAATTTGTAAATTGTTACTCATGTTCCTTGGTTATAGTGAGGATGGAGTATCATAGTTTAGGTAGTCTAAAATAGCAAAAAAGCTCTAGCTGTTATAATTGAGACAGATGCCTTGAATACTAAGGACAGACTCTGTAGTCTCATTTCATTTAATGCACAAAACAATCCTGTGAGAGATGTACTAGAAGTGTTTCCACCTTCCAGAGGAGAAGGATGAAGCTCAAAATTTAACTGGTCTAATATCACGTGGTGGAAGATCTATACTTCCAATCACTACAATTATTGTCTTTACAGCTGTTTGAACATGATTCACATCTCCCTCAAAAATTGGAAAATTCTTGACATAGAGTTTTATATTAGTATTTGTCCTATTCTTCCCAGTGCCCAGCTCAGATTCCAGCACAGCATAAATGTTAAAATAATATTCATTTAATAGATAAAGGACTAATTGGTGGGGAAGATCTTCCTTCGGGAGAACTTTCTGCACCTTTTTTACCTTTTCCTCAAGGTTGCAGAGAAGGCCCTCCTGCTGGGACCCATTACATTTATCTGCCCTCCTGCGGTGAAATCATGTCAGTTAACCTGGTATCAAACCCTGAATAGCCTCTTCCCTTAGCATTCTTCAGAGATTCTTTGCAGACTTCTTTAAAACATCACTGTGTCACACTGCCTGTCCTGCTAGGACATGCTTAGGTTAATTAATACCCTAAGAACCTTGTGCCTTGATGCGAGGAACCGCATTCCCCTCCCTCTTTTCCCAGCTGAGTCCTGATGGTTCTTTCAGCCACTGATCAGGGATGAGGGGAATGTGATAAAGGCCTCCGCAGGGCTAGAGAGCTCAGTGCAAGAGAAACAACCATTTACCACGTCACTCTGTCCCCAAACCACCCTTCAAATTTTTGCTTCCATGAACTACCATAATTAGATTTTTTTAAAAATCAGTCATATGAAATGAAAAGAATAATGACTTCTTGAAGGGTTATTAATAGCCACGGAGCGGCTGACCTGGACCAGAACGGCTGCTATGTGTCTAATGTAGATGTCGGCAGGAATTAAGGAAGAGAAAAACAGCCCAGAGAAAGGGGATTGTTTTCTGAAAACTATGCCTAGAAAGGGCTGGGAAGGGCCCAGGGTGCCCCCTGGGAAACTTGATCAAGGTCCCTTCCTCTTTGTTCTACCTCAGCACTAATATGGGATGTGAAAGGCAGTCTCAGACTACGGAGGGACCCTGTCCTCTCCCCCAGCGGAACTCCCCATCCTTCCCCTCAGAAGCTCAGTGGAGGGAGGAGTAACAGGAAGACTAGGACCACACTTATCTCTTTAGGGCACCTCTTGTGATAGCTTTAGATACAGCCATCTAGAAATTTTGATGGCGGGATCATGAACTTTCAGTGCTTGAAGACATCTGGGAGCAGAGGTTCTCAGAGGATGGTGAGCCGACTCCTGGGGACTGAAGCTCTTTCATAAGAACATGGGGACATTTTTGCCCTCCTACCTATTTATCTATTTTACCGTATTGATACTGACACTGATAAGGCAAAAACAAGTGAGTGGAATTGTCACCTTGGCACAAACAGGACAGGCTGTCCTGGAAGTTGGTGTATTTCTCCGCTGCCATGTTCTCTCTGCAGAAATACCTGTTTTGCTTGAGAATGTCCTTGATGAAGCAGCGAAAAGCATTAGTCTGATGAAGTCTTGACCTTTGAGAACATGTCTTTTAAATATTCTATGCAAAAAAAAATGGAAAGCATAGTGCCCATCAAATACTTCTGTGCACAGCAAAGTGCAATTCTTGTTCTGAGAAGAGCGGGATGCTGCTGCTTGAGTTACGTGCTAGCTGTTTTTTTCAGACTTGGGTATTTGGCTGAGCCTCTCAAAAATGAATGAAGTGATTGAAGTGAATCTAATACTTCAAGGACATTTATTGACAGCATAAATTGTAATGATAAAACTTGCAATTTCAAGTAAAAATTAGAACATTGAAGTTCTTATCTGTCACTCAATCCTGAACAATAGTAGTACTGTTGAATACACTTCTCAATAGTAACACTGTTCTGATGAGATTAATGGCAATGTTTACAAATGTGATTGCTTTTGTTGTGTATTTACCTGTTAACTCTGAGAAGATCTCTATAGCTCAGTGGATTGATCATTTTCCAGTGATCAATACGTGATGGATAAAATCTGTATGTGGGTAAAAGATCCACTTTTAAAAGTGAGAGATCAATCAGAGGATTTTAATGTAACAGAGGTCAAAAAATTCACTGATATTTCAGATTCCATTTTGTCATTAATCTTCAGGAATGGTTGGTGCATCAAATTAAATGCAGTATCAAAAAATATCCACAATTATCTGGAAAAGCTATTAAAATTCAACCACCCTTCCAAACCACATATCTGAGCAAGGCAAGATTTTCTTCACATACTCCATCTAAAATAGCATACCACACCAGATGAATGCACAAGAATATGCAAGAATCTAGCTGTCTCCTATTAGACCAGACATTAAAGAAATTTGGAAAAATATAAAACAATGCTACTGTTTTTTTTTTCTCTGCACTATTGGCATTAAACCTGGGGTCTTGTGTTCTACTGCTGAACTACAGCCAGCCCTTTTGAGACAGGGTCCCCCCAAGTTTCCAAGGTTGGCCTTGAACTTTTAACACTCCTTTCTCAGCCTCCTGAGTCATGGGGATTACAGGTATGCACCCTGTGTCTGGAGCAATGCTATTCTTCTCACTAAATTATTTTGTGTTGGCATACATATATCTTTTAATAAAACTATTTATGTTAATATATAGTAAGCTTATTGTTACTTTAGATGAATTAATAATGAATATTATGAATTTTTCAGTTTTAATTTCTGATATGGGTAAATATCAATAAATATAACCCACATTAACAGAAGGACTGAAAGGACCTCACTAATTTTCAGTAGTTAGAGGATTTCTGAGAACCCAAATTTTGAGAACCAATGGCCAAGAAAATTATGCATGCTTGAGTGGGCCGGTCAGAAAAAGATCTAGCACATCTTCAGGGGGACACACTCTATTGTCCCTTGCCCTGTTTTCAAGTTTTGGGTTAATTTTATTAACACTTTTATGTATCTAATGGATAGATACTAGTTATCTATTGAGTGGGTTCTCATGTGTTCCTAAAATTAGGTCTTCATAAATTATAACTAATTTTAACTCAGAATATATTAAGAAATTAAGATATCAGACCAGGTAAGGTGGTGGGGGCATTTTCCCAGTTACTTGGGAAGCTGATGCAGAGGGATCACTTGAGCCCAGGATTTTAAGACCAGCCTGGACAATATAGCATGACCCCATCTCAAAAAAGAACAGAAAACATAAGGCATAGATCAAAGATCCCAATGTACTTGTGTGCATATGAATATTTGAAGATCTATTGGAAAACAGTAATTAAAGGGACCTCTTAAGTTATAGAGCCTTTGCACCTATAAAAGGACAAAATAAAAATTGTTGAAAAACTGCTCAGATAGAAGCAGGCAAGACCTGGATCCTTCGTCCAGATCATGGCTCCTGGCGAGCAGCAGGGCCTGAGATTAAACTGTGGCCCTCCACTTACTATTTGTCAAATCATAGGAAGCTCAGAAGCCCCTCTCATCTCATTCTCTGTGACTGTCGTTCTCACCTTTTAAGTTGTGGTGAGGATTAAAGTGAGCAGATATGAAACATGGCAGGAATGGCAGGCACCAGGTGAGCCCTTAGTGACTTATCTTAATTGTCCTTACTGCGGGTCACAGCCTCACCCTTTGCGTGAGTTTCCTGCTGCTGCAGCACAGGACCACACTTGGTGACTTCAAACAACAAGATTCTTCTTTCACAGCTCAGGAGGTCAGGAGCCTAGGGCTAATGTCAGGATGTTAGCAGTGCTGGTTTCTTCTGGCGGCTGTAGGGAGGATGTTTCTCTCGCCTCTTCCAAAGGCTCTGCTTCTGGTGGTGGCTGGCTCTCCTTGGCCTGTGCCGTGCGGCTCAGTCATGGCTCCACTCATCGCTCTGAGCCCTCTTTGTAGTTAACCTCCCTCTTAGAAGAACATTTATGATTGCATTCAGCACCCACCTAGATCCAGAACAATCTCCCCTTCTCAAGGTTCCTGACTTAATTGCATCTGCAAAGTCTCTTTTGCTGTAAAAGGCAACGTTCCCAGGTTCCAGGGGTGAAGACATGGACATCAGCCTACTAGACCCTCCCATTTCATCTTTCCACAGAGGTGAAGTTTGCAGAGACGGTCACAGGGCTGATCCAGTGTGAGGAAAGAGCATCTCTACCTCCTTCTCTGCCATGTCGTGGTTTAGAAATTCTGCTCGAGGCCTCTGGCCTCCCAGAAAGGGCTTGTCTGCTAACTGCCCTGTGCTTGTCTCACTGAACTGGCACTGCTCACTTAGATCCAGGGCCTGGTTGACATCAGAGAGCACAAATCCACAGACCACAACATGCATGATTTCTCCTTGAATTGTGTGACATGGCATCTCTCCCTCCTTAGTTACCAGGAATTGATAGTAATACTTATATTTTGATAGTTCTGAGGGCATCAAATCCACTTAATGTCAAGAGTGAAGATTAATCATGATTTAGTTCATATCCAGGGACTAAACCATGATTAATGACCCAAGACATGGTTTCTACACAGCATCCCCCCAATGGTCTGTGATGTCCGAGAGAAAGGAGGCTTGATGTTTTTCCTCTCTAAAGAGTTCCTTTGTTCCAACTATGCATCTCTAATTATGAAAGCTGGTTTCTTCCCATCCCATCACCCCTCAAGCTCAACCCCAGGATGTATATGTACCATGGTTCCAGGGACAGAGTGACCGTAGGGGCTCCCCTGTCAGGTGTATGGTAGGATGGGCCACCAATTGGTCCTGGGAGAGATACCAAAGAGGGTTTTGCAGCTGATAATGAAATGTTGTCAGGGCTTAGACTTGAATAGGAAAGCCCTCCCTCCCAACTCACTTTCCAGGGAATGTATTCTGTAGTGGGTTTAATGGTGGCTTCTAAAAAGATATGACCATGTGCTGGTCCCCAGAACCCGAGATTATCTTGCAAAGGGGTGAATTTTACCTTATCTGGTGATAGATGTGATGGAATCTTGGGTAGGGAGATTGTCTGGGGTGATCCAGGTGAACCCGAAGTGCCTTCTAAGTGTTTCTCTGAGAAAGAGACAAAGGGAACTAAGAAGAGTAGAGGATGGAGACACGCAGAGGAGCCTGTGATGTGAAGTAGAGGTGGAGACTGAAATGATGCAGCTACAAAGCAAGGAACGCTAAGGGATGCCCTCAGCCACCGGAAGTGGAAAGAGCAGGAAGATATTTGCCCCTGGACTCCTTGGAGGGAGCAAGGCCTTACTGATGCCTTGATTCCAGACTTTGGTCTCTGTGAGAGAAAAAAGAAATTGTAATATTAAGCCTTCCAGTTAATTTGTATTAAGCCTTCCAGTGCTAATTTGTTACAGCAGCCCTAGAAAACTACTGTGTCTTTGATGGGCAGAGACAGGCGCGTCTATTAATAATAAACAACAGCGATGGTATAATAACAGCAGTCTTCACTGAACATTCGCTCTTTACCAAGCACCAGAGGAAGCATTTTAATGCATTATGTCAATCAGTTGCCAAACATTAGACAGGCATCATTGTCATGCATAATTTGTAGGTGAGGGAGCTGAGGCTCTGGGCCTGGGCTCCACAGCTCCTGAGTGGAGGGACTGAAACTAGACCTGTCTGACTCTTTCTGTTGCATATGATCTATAACCTCCAAAATTATTCCAGGAACAGCTCATTTCAATGATCTTGGGTAGGCAGAATAATCTTGAGAGGAAGAACCAGATAAAATAAGAGCAGAACAAAGGGGCACCAGAAGTTGGCAGAGAGAGCCTGACAGTTCTGGGTACATGTTGGCAGCTGTCCAAGAATACATAAGCTATCCTCAAACCCTAGCAAGAGAAGGCAGGCCTTGACGGGTGTGTGGAGGGTGTGAGGGTATCCTGGGACTCAGACATTTCCTGGCCACTCTGTAGGGCCCGTTTTCAGGTCCCTGCTCCCCATTCCTCTTGTGTCCAGTGGGAGGCTGCGAGGAAGCCCGTGTTTCACAGCATGGATGGCAGGGGCTGGTGTTCTGGTGGGTTCTCATTCCTCTCATCAGGTCCAAGGAGTATCTGCTCAGATCCTGGCGAATTGCCATTCCCATTATCTTATGCTTGTTTTCCACAGAATGGTGAAAATAGCTTTTTACTATCTATATTTTTCTTAGGTTAAAACAAATCCTTAGCACACTGGCCAGGCCCTTGGTGGTCTTGCCCTGGCACTGCTACTCTGCCCTCCATCCTCCTGCTCACTGCTCTCCTCCATGAACCTGTGCCTGATGTAGAATGCTCATGCTGCTGAAAGGCCTCTTCCTTTTCGTTGCCCCACATACTCTTTTTTTCAGCTTTAAGGCTCAGCTCCAGGGTCTTTTCTGTAGGAGGCTTTCCCAGACTTTGCAGACCAGCACCATGGAGTTCAGTGGGATTTTAAAGACATGTATGTTCTCTGCTCCATGTTCTTTCCCACCTGGGCACCTAGCCTGAAGCCTCTCCTGCTTCAGGATGCAGGCCACAGATGAGCTCCTCCAGGAAGCCTTCTCACCCCAGGACAGATTCAGCAGCTCCCTCCCTGGGTTTTTGCCGTGCATTGAACAAACGCAGCACACTCATTGATTCAACAAAAACTTGCTGAGAACCAACCATGTACAAGATGCTATGCCAGGCTCTGGAGAAGGAGCCATAACACAAGAGGACAAAGTCCTCAGTCTTGAGTAAAGAGAAGAAAGAAAGGGAGGGAGGGCGAGAGGAAGACTGAACATAGTCATTTCAGGTGAAGAAGATAAACAAGGAGATATGATGGAGCATGAGGGGGCTGGAGAAACTGATGCCACAGAGATGCCACACAGGCAAGGGCATGCATGCCTGGAGGGCAAGAGGCCAACCATTGTAGGAACAGGCAGGAATGTGTTCCAGGCAGAGGGAAGAGTGCACAGGCCCCTAGGATGGGAGCACATTTGCCACATTCCAGAGATGGTAGGAAGACCAATGCATCAGGGCTGAACCAGCAAGGAGGAGAGGGAGGCCCAGGGAAGACCTTTATGCAAGATTGGGTTTCACTGTAAATGCTGTGGGAATGCACTAGAAGGTTTATGCCAAGGAATGATGAAGCTGGTTTTTATCTTCTAAACACCAGGCTGATGGATAGGGCATGGAGCAACCTAAGACACTACCTGGTAGGTGGTGGCAGTGATCCAGGTGAGAGATGATGGTGGCCTGGCTTGGATGGTAATGCTGGAAATGGGGAGAAGAGGACATTTCCGTTATGCTCTGGAAGTTGCACAGATGGGAATGAGTGATGGCTTGGAAGTTGTACGTCTTACTATAGCATGAAGAGTAGGAATGAGGTAGCTCTTTTCAGCTCCCAATCTGGGGCCTACTGAATGGTCCAAATAGAAAATATCCCAATTACAAATTCCACTAGGAAATCTAACAATCAAACCTAAATTTGATTCTGTGCTAGCAGGACTGAGTCTCCAGGCATTTGCTGGTCCAACACTGTCCTTAGGCCAGAGAAAACAGATGTGGGCCTTTCTTAGCCGAAGAGTGTCCTACTAAGTGCAAGGTAAAGCCCTGTGCTCATCCCTGACAAGAAACCAACAAGCAGCCTCGTCTGAGCTCCACAGTTCTATACTAACATGGCCCAAGCGAGGCTGTCCAGAAAAGTGGCAGGTCTCTAGACAACAAAGGGTGTGATCTGCTTTGCAGTTTGGTCCTGTGATTTTACCCAGCATCCCAGAACTCCTCCTGAGTCTGGAGGATCTAGATTTGAATCAGCATGGCTCCCAGAGCTCAAATACAGAGTCTTGGGATCCATGTTAGTCCCAACTGTGCTCAGTAGCATGATGGGTTCAGCTGTTGACAAGCAGGCCCAGGGTGGGCGAATCCGAGTGCCAGGCACACTCTACCTTCTGGGGCTTCCTATGCCCAGAAGGAGGTCTGGCCACAGCTCCAGCCATGGCAATGGCTTTAAAAATATGAGCCATTCTAGCAGGTCAGACTTTACCTTTTAAATTGGAACAGGAAGAAAAGGAGCTGCAGCTGATGATGCTTGTAATGGACAGTATGACAAATGCTATTTTTTCTTAAAGTGATGCTTAAAAAAGGCTTCTTTTATCAAAATTCATTAGCCAGGTATTCATTGCAGAAGATGTTGGAAAGCTGATGGAGGCTAATTAGCACACATACATGTGCATCTGCAGGGTGCTAGGTCTGGGGACATGGAGGGAATGGAGAGATGGTAAGATGCACCAAGTGCCCTGGAAAAGGCCAGTTATTTAATGCACAAATCATTGGTTAAGGCAGGTCTGGGGAAAATGGGGGTATTTTGGTCAAACAGTGATATATTATGGTCAAACCTTGAACAGCTGGTGTAAACAGGCTATGGAAACAGAAGGAAGCCATGGGTTTGTGTCTTATGCAGTGCAGTGTGACAAGCATTGGCTTTGGAACTAAGTAACCTGGGCTTGGAATCCTAAATATGTCATTTGCTAACGTTTTGACCTTGGGCAGGTCAGCCTAGCCACACTAAATCTCAGTTTCCTCACTTATAAAACGAAGAGTCGTATGTATCTCCGAAGTTCTGCAGTGAACATACATGAAATAAAGTAATTACCTAATACATAGTTGGTGTACAACAAATGGTAGGAAACGTTAATATAGATTTTAATGCGTATATGGCTCTTCTATCATTTCTTTTCCCTTTCTGATGAAAAGTGACTATTTTCTGGAGTATCTTAGACTCCCTCGGGACAGGAAGTTCTGATCTATCTCTGCTTGGATATAGGAGACAAATAGACCAAGGCCATGTGATGAGTAATGGCTAATTGGCTAAGATACTGGGCTCAGGAAAGAATCATTAGACTCCAAATAAATAATGGATAGAAGGAGAGCAAGTTAGGGTTAGGACTGAGCCCCAGGAGAACTTGGCTAAATGACTGTATTGTAGGGGAGCACGCTGAAAGCCACAGAGGCTGAGGGACCCTTCCAAGACCTTCAGAGTCAGAGCAGAAGCTGCAGTCTGAGTCTGGGGGTTCTGTGGGCCTCCATTTCCTGCTCCTGGCCTTCTGGAGGCCCGAAGGTGAGAGCAGCACACAAATCAGACACATTCAGCTGGGAAAGTCGGAGGGTTTCGTCCCTGATCTCTAGCCCCTGCTTCAAGGTGGGAGACCACCACTTACATTCCACCTGAGAAAGATTCTGTGGCAACAAAAGCCCCGTAGTTAGCCACCAAGACAGAAAGTGACAAGCACGGTCCATAGTCCTTGACTTGGGGTACTGACCTCACACCTGGAACGGATGCTGATTGGTCGGTTAGCTGGTTCATGATGGGCTCAGCTGTCTCAGAGGCGGTCCATGCAAACGGAAGTTCAAATATTAGAAACCTCATGGTGTAATTTAGAGAAAGAAATTAAAAGCACAGACAGAAAAATGTTGGAGTACAATTACTGTGTACAAAATGAGCTACTCCCTCAACATTTTCTGAGATAATCAAAAAGAAACTTTCACTAAGCCTTGAATAGCACATCGGTAAACAAAGAACCAGTACCTCTGAAAGGTGCCTGAATGGTTAGTATAAAGACCAAGGTTAACGATAGAGGGCACTAACATGGATACCTTCTCCACGTCGCTGAGGGTCTGGGGGTACTGGTCACTGAGCTTCACCCAACCAGCAGAGGCAATGGATGTGGCCACCAGAGTAAGCATCCTTGCAAGGGTGGTTGCTCCAATGGTATGATCTTTGGCGGCAGTTAATGGTCCCAAGGACCAAAAAAGACTGGCAGGTCACTAAGGTCCTAACAAACAAACAAACAAACAAAAACTCTTCAATTTCAGGGAAAGGAAGACCATACTTGAGTCATGACCACAAAAGAGAACAGTCAGGTGACAAAGCTGGAGAACCCAGAGCCATTTGGATGAAGAGCCAGACGGTGCCCTTGGAACTCCCTGCCGCATCACCAGAAATATGTGATCCATCTTTCCTCCGCTTCTGGAAGGGTTCTGCAGCCAATGCCAGGATAATTTTATCCTGAGGGCAAAAAATTACCCAGATTTTTAGGCTTTGAGGTATCAGTAGTTCGGGGGATGTAGCACCCTGCTGTGGGCTAATAATCAGAGTAAGGCCAGCCCCTGAAGTGGCCCCCAGCATTCCTGCATTCCGTCTCCTGTGGAATCCCCTCTCCTTGAAGGCAAGCTGGGCAGAAATTCAAGAACATCACTTCCAAGATTAGTTATTAAAAAATACTTGTTTGGCCCTGGGTTCCCTCTTACTCTTGGGTTGCTCACCCTGGGGGATGTCACCTCCCACGTGGGGCATGAAGAGGCCTGCAGGGCAAGGGCCACGGTCTGCCAGCAGTTTGTCCTGGCTTGGGTCTGGATCCTCCCTCATAGAAGCCTTGAGATAACTGGAGCCCCAGGACACCTCAGCCTCAGCCTGAGGAGAGGCTCAGCCCCAACCACCCAGCCCAGTGCCCCCATTCCTGAGCCACACATGGTGTGAGATGATAGATGTTTATTGTTCTCAACTGTTAAGTTTTGGGGTAAGACGACATGCTGCAATAAATAAATAAAAGCCAGCATCAGGGAATCAATTCCAATTCATTGTAGGCTAAGTCCCCGGGGCCTTGAGTTCACCCTCTGGTTATTTCTCCAGGCCCAGGGTGTACAATGAGAATTTATTGGCTTGACTGCTAGTGGAACCTTATGTGAGAATCTATGAAATAAAGCCTATCATGGCCGGAAAGATAAAATGGAAGCTCCTAAGTTCCTCTTTCTGCCAGAAAGTTCAATCCAAAGCAACACTTTCCTGAGGGAATTGCAAAAATCTGTGGCATCATCAAAGACTTGAAATATACGTAGGTGGTTATTTCTGTCATCATACTATTTGACACCTGTGTGGTGGGTACAGAAAGACACATGGAGGTGGAAATATAGTGGTGGACTAGCAAAAGCTTAATTAGGAGAAGGCTCGAATTGCAGTCACTGGTTCAAGATGTGATTTTCTTATTGCAACAAATCAACAAAACCCCTAGTCCCTCATATGCAGCTATTTCTTGGCAAAATTCTTTCAAAAAATCTACCCCAAAGAGACAACAAAACAAGGAGCAATGTCTTTTGCCTAGAGGTGACAACAGTCAGCTTCGTCATTGTGCTTCAATGTGTCAACTATGGCTTTGCCCTAACTTTGTGCAGGGGGGATATGGCCATCTCACTGCACAAGGTTTCACGCTAGTCAACTACATGGATGACATGCTGGAGACAGTGCGAGAGCAGAGGAAGTCAGTTCATGTATATGTTGGTAAGGTGTGTGTGTCAGAGTGTCTTGGCACCTCAGGAAGGTTTCTGGATATTAGTGGAATATTCCTTCCAAATGATATCTTAGTTCAGAATCAGCTGCTTAAATAGCAAGGTGCTGCATGGCCTGATATTAAGTCTCTCCCATGGCCCAGGAATAAGCTAAGACTGTTATTGGCTTAAGACACATGGCTGAATCTAAAACCTGGGAGCTTCTAGTATCATTTAATTCATCTTTCAGACTTACTGTAGTTTCTAAAGAACCTTTCAGCATCCATTGTAACACCACTGGTACTTCTATCATTATCATTTGAGTTATAAGAGCAGACCGAGCTTCTTCAACTGTACCCTGGACCATGTAGGAGACTTTTTTTCCTTTTAAATATTATCTAATCTAGGCAACCTTTTAGGTTACCAGATAGGTAAATCTGGGAGCACAACTAACGTGATACTTTCCAAGTCCAAAGCAGTCCACCAACACTATTTCTCTGTCACTGTTTAATTTGCCCAAGATCACACATGCTGCAAATGGTAGAACCAGGTTTCCAAGCCAGGTCAACTTGTCATAATAACTAGTAGCTCACATTTGCAGTAAGGCAGATTCAAATTCAAGTTCAAGAGGCCCCACTATTTCAGTTTCCTATTGCCACCATAACAGATCATCAGAAAGTTCAGCACAAGGTCTCACTGGGCTAAAATCAAAGTATTAGCAGGATTGTGTTCCTTCTGTCCAATTTTGGAGGCTGCCAATATCCCTTGGCTTGCAGCCCCTTTCTCCACCTTCAAAGCCAGTGGCACTGCCTCTGGCCACTCCTTCACATCCTCTGCATGTGCATCTTCTCAATCTTCAGCTTCTCTTCTGTCGTCTTTTTCACTTTCAAGGACATTTGTGCTCACATTGGGCCCATCAAGACTACCCAGGGAAATTCCCTGATTCTGTGGTCAGCTGATTAGCAAACACTTTGATTTCATCAGCAGTCTTAATTCTCTTTTGCAACTGAGACAACATAGGTTCATAGATTCTGGGGATTAGGGCATGGTCACTTGAGAGAGGCTTTAAATAAATTTAACTTGTGCAACAATTAGGTGTACTGCTTTAGGCAATTAACTCCTTAATCTTTAGTTTCCTTATTTGTAAAGTAGGAGTAATCATGGGTAATTCACTGAGGTGCCACAATGATTAATTGAAATAATGGTGCATCAAGACTTTAGCTTAGTATCTAGAACATAAAAAGAGCTTAGTCTTTGCAGTGTTTCCTTTCTTTTTAAGAAAAATAAGCAAAGATATAATGCACCACTCCTGAATCCGTGTTCTGGACCACAATGCCCTTGGATGGTGCTCACAAAACCCCTGGCATGCCTAGCAGAGAAGGTAGAAAAGCCACAGAGCCCAATTTCAATACCTCCCACCTGCTTTGAGTCTGAGCTGTAGGATACCCCATGCTCAGCCTTGAGGGTTTGGCACTTGGCAGTGATTGTCCTGGGAAGGAAGTGCTCTCCTGGTGTCACCAGAGGAACAAATGACTCAGAGTATGAGTCTGGCAAACAGCTCATGCTTCTATGAATGGCAAGAGATGTCCAAAAGGAAACAACACTTAGTGCCCTGAGACTTGCTTTAGACAAACACGTGGTGGTGATATTCCAGGTGTCCTCGCACTCCTGTGTCACTTGAGGCTTACAACTTTGGGAAGTGGGTAGGAGAGGCATTGCCACTAGGCCTCTGGGGCAACTGAGGAATGGAGGGTAAACCCCTTGGCCGGGTGGCAGAGCCTATCAGGGCCTGATGTCCTGACTTCCACTCCCCAGAGGCCCTCCTTCTGCACCCTGGCCTTATCTTCTTAGCCAATAGTATCACCAAGAGGGGTGAAGTGGCCTCCTTTGGGTCTCACCTCCTTCTCTAATTTGCCTCCTCTGCTTCTACATAGGCCTGGTGAAGAGACTTGACCCAGCGCCATCCCTGACCATGCCCCTGGCGAGTCTCATGCCTGTCGCTTTCTGGCACTTTGTTAACAGGCTCACATGGCTGGCCATCCTATGGTAGATTCTCACTCCTCCTAATCCTCGGGTTGAGTTGAATTAGTGAACAGAGGAAAGGGAAGTCGACAATACTCTATTTCAATGGCTCTCCCTTGAGGCAGACTCTTCCCCTTCTCCGGGAAAACATTAGAAAATCATGTGGGACATCTTAGTATATTAGGATGTCTTAAGGGAGACACTGGCATTCCCTGGATCAGGGAATCATCATCCTGCTATGTTCAGGATAGTTCACTAACCACAGGACCATGAAAACTGGCTCATCCAAAATGCCAATGGCACCTCTAGCAAGAAACACTGCTCCAGTTGGATAATCTGTTCTTGCAAAGTTAGAAACATTGGTATGATGATCCTGGGGTGATCATTCATAGAAGCATGAGCTGTTTGCCAGACTCATACTCTGAGTCATTTGTCCTTCTGGTGACACCAGGAGAGCACTTCCTTCCCAGGACAATCACTGCCAAGTGCCAAACCCTCAAGGCTGAGCATGGGGTATCCCATAGCTCAGGCTCAAAAAAAAAAAAAAAAGAAGAAGAGCTTTGTTATTTTCACGAAATGGCCAATTCCACTGCTCATTAGTAGGTTGTATGTTGTCTTGGGCAGAGGGAGCAAGCGCTGGGACTTTGGTATGAATGGTGGTTGGCTGCACAGACTCAGGAGGCGCGCTGCCCGGGTTGATCCGGTGGCTGCACTGTTTTCCGGTGTGATCTTGGGCAGGTTACTTAATCTCCGGTGCCTCAGTTTCGCTGTGGGTAAAGGAGGAAACACTGTGGCAGCCCCTTTGCTTCGTTGTGTCAGGAAACTTGCAGGAATCTAATAAGAGTTGGATATTATTGTTATTAATCTCCACCAGCTTGGGGACGTCCTTCTTGGTTCTATACTTCAGTTTCTTCACATGCAAATGGGGATGTGAGGAAATGTTTTTGTACGAATATGAGAAAACACATGTAGGGTGAAACACATCAGACACTCAGAGCAACCTCATGAAAGTACATCCCATCTTACCGTTGAGGAAAGTGAGGCACAAAGAGGTTAAGTAACTTGGGCAGAGATACTGCTAGTAAGTGGGAGAGCCGGGATTTGAACCCAGGCTGTTGGGCTCTAGATTTAGAACCATCAGTTGCCTTTCACTGGGAAGCAGCTGGAGTTTTTGGCAGCTTGTGAGCATGCAATAAATATCAGCTCTTGCTGGGCATGGTGGCGCCTGCCTGTAATCACAACGGCTCCAGAGGCTGAGGTGGGAGGATCACAAGTTCAAAGCCAGCCTCAGCCACTTAGCAAAACCCCATTTAAAATTAAAAAATGGTCTCGGAATGTGGCTCAGTGGTTAAGAACCTTTGGGTTCAATCCCTAGTACTAAATCAATCAATCAGCTCTTACCAATGGACAACAGAGGCCAACTTTCCTTGACCCATACACACTGCTGTGGGTTCGAGCCTCCTGGCGGGTGAAGAGACAATTCTGACCTTCAGTGCTGTTATTTCATCTGAAACAGCAGGATTCTTGACACTTTTCCCAGAGAGACTGTGCTGTGTAAGGCAGAGGCTGGGAACCAGGAAGCCTGGAATCTGATCTTTGCTCTGTCGTCACCCCAGGTAAACAATGATGGGTCACAACAACACAGGGTCTTGGTTTCCCTCAGAAGGAGGCAGGACTCCAGAGCTGTCAAAATGATCATGTGAAACTGGAGAAGGGAAGTGCTCCTTGGTGTCTCACCATGTCTATTAATGAGAGCATCTTCTTGGGATGCTATCCCTGTGTGACTTGTGTCAGAGCCAGCGTAGGCAAAGCCCGGGTTCTTCCTTAATCTCTGCACAAACAGGAGTGCATTGCTGCAGTAGGGAATCTGTGACACTTGGGCCTCCTTTTGAGCACCAGGCAGTGCAGGATGGAGGAATGGGAACTGAGGCTGCATGGGGCTGTTGAGCCTCTTTCTCTGGCTGTGCCACCTTGAGCAAGCCCTTCAGCCTCCCAGGTGCTCCACAAGGTGGGCGCGGAGATGCCTGGCTCGTCTCCTCACACGTGCTTTATTAGTTTCAATCATGGTAACACAGTAGTTGGCGACCATTTATACAGGGCTTATTACATGTCAAGTACTATGCTCCGCAGACATGAGCTCCCACACATCCGTAGCATCCCCAGGAGGCAGATGTCATATTTCTGTTTGAAGAGGCCAGTTGCTGACTTGCAGAGGGTTGGATGGCTGCCCGGGGCCACACAGCTCAGGAAGGGTCCAGTGTGCCCACAACTCAGCCTCAACCACTCAGCTTTGCTGCCTGAAGAGCCCAGGGGAGGGCACTACCATCCATTTAAGCACCTACTACTATGTGCAGAGGAAGTTTGCCTTCCTGGTCTTACTCTGACCCTGTATGGACCACGATGAAGCCCTCTGAGGTGGGTGGAGTGGTGAGGGAATGTGGTTATTGGGCTGAGGTGGTTTAGTGATCCAGACTCTAATTTAGACTCAGATAGACATGAGGCCAGGTCCCAACCCACAATTGCAAAGCACTGAACACCCTCCAGAAAGACATGTAACCGCTTGTACTCAACCCCAATAACTTCTGTAAAGTGGAGATTATAAAGCCATATCCTTCAAAATTTCCTGCAATGCTGTGTAAAGCACTTCCCACAGTGCTTGGCTCACAGCAACTCCTAGGTCAATGATGGCTGTGTTGATCTGTGATGGAGTTTCCAGGGGCTGAGCATCCAGGGCGCAGGGGGGCAGGGCTTAGTTTTCCTTGCCTTTCAGTCTCTTTCCTCCTCTACCAGATAGGAGTCTGTGAATATGTCATTTCAAGCCCACCTGGTATCAGATACTAGGGACGGCACAATCCTGAGGTCAGCTCTGTTGGTACCTGATGCAGGACACAAGGACCACATCACCAGCTGTGGACAGTCCTGGGAGGGTTCCATGGAGAAAGGGAATTGGGCAAAGGGGAGAAAGGAGGAATTTTCTCTGCTCCCAGGGGTTAGCTTGTTCAGCTAGAGAAGGGTTTTCAAACTTCTATGGGCATCAGAATTACCTGGAAGACTGATAAGGAAATGCATCTCTGTACCCCCTTCCCCCAGCATTTTTGCCACATGAGCTTCAGGCTGCCGTGCCTTCCTGCCTGGTGTCCTGTGTTGCCCTCCAGGACCAGGCAGGGATCCTTCAAAGCTGGTCTGGCTTGCCTTCTAGAGCACAGCCAAGGCTGTGGCCTTGCTGACAATCTGGGGTAATCTGACACTAGACTCGAACAGTCACCTTGAAGCATGGACTGCCCTTACTTTTCCCTTGGCGGCTGCTGAGGCCTGCCAGAGAGAGCAGCCTGATGACCCTGCCGGTGCTGGGCTCCTCTGGCCTGCACACTTCCTTCAGCTCCGCACATCATTGAATGCCCGTGTGTCAGCTCAGCATCCGATTTCAACATCGTTCTGGGTTTCCATTCCTTTGTGACTTCCTGACCTGGGTTCACCATATGCTTAACATTTTTTTTTCCTCTTTTCTTTTTTGTTTTTATTTTATTTTTATTTGTTTTTATTTTTTTATTGGTTCTTTTTAGTTATACATGACAATAGGATTCATTTTGACATAATTATAGGAATATAATGTGTTCTATTCAGTTCCCAGGACTTCCCTTCCCCTCCCTCCTCCCTCTCCCTGTCCCTTCCCTCTACTATTCTTCCTGTTATTTACTTACATATTTTTTTAAAAATTAGTGTCTTGTGGATGTACATGATGGTGAGATGCACTGTGGTGTATTTATGTATGTACATAGGGAAGTTAGGTCAGATTCATTCCACTGTCTTCCCTATCCCTTCATTCCCCTTTGTCTACTCCTCTGATCTTCTACTCTTTTCTTTTTATCACCCCTCCCCACTGTTTTTTGGATTAGCTTTTGTTTGTCAGAAAAAACACTTGACCTTTGATTTTCTGGGACTGGCTTATTTCACTTAGCATGATAGTCTCCAGTTTCATCCATTTTATGGCAAATGTCATAAAGTAATTCTTCTTTATGGCTGACTACAACTCCACTGTGTATATGTACCACATTTTCTTTATCCATTCATCTGTTGAAGGGCACCTAAGTTGGCTCCATAGCTTAGCTATTGTGAATCGAGCTGCTATAAACATTGATGTGGCTGCGTCACTGTAGTATGCTGATTTAAAGTCCTTTGTATATATATATTGAGGAGTGGAATAGCTGGGGCAACTGGTGGTTCCATTCTAAGTTTTCTGAGGAATCTCCATACTGCTTTTCAGATTGGTTACACCAATTTGCAGTCCCACCAGCAATGTAAGAGTGTGTCTTTTCCCCCACATCCTCACCAACATTTATTGTTACTTGTATTCTTGATAATTGCCATTCTGACTAGAGTGAGATGAAATCTCAGTGTAGTTTTAATTTACATTTCTCTAATTGCTAGAGATGTTCAACATTTTTTCATATATTTGTTGACCATTAGTATTTTTTCTTTTGAGAACTTTCTGTTTAGTTCCTTTGCCCATTTATTGATTGGATTTTTTTCTTTGGGTGTTCAGTTTTTGGAGTTCTTTTTATGTCCTGGATATTAATGTAGGCCAACACTCCAACATGTCAGCTCAGGAACTATCTTCCTTTTTTAAAAAAATTTATTTGTTCTACTTAGGTATACATGATAACAGAATGCATTTTGATTCATTGTACACAGATGGAGCACAAATTTTCATTTCTCTGGTTGTACGAGATGTAGGATCACACCATATATACAGTCATACATGAAGCTAGGGCAATGATGTTCATCTCATTCCACCATCTTTCCTGCCCCCATGTCCCTTCCCCTTCACACACCTTTGACCAAAATTTCTCCATTCTCCCCTCCATTTTGACTTTTTCCCCCATTATAGATCAGCATCCACTTATCAGAGAGAACATTCAGCCTTTGGTTTTTTGGGATTGGCTTACTTTGCTTAGCATGATATTCTCCAACTCCATCCATTTACCTGCAAATGCCATAATTTTATTCTCTCTTATTGCTGAGTAATATTCCATTATATATATACATATTCCATTGTGTATATATACCACAATTTCTTTATCCATTCATCTGTCGACGGGTATCTAGGTTGGTTCCATAGTTTAGCTATCGTGAATTGAGCTGCTATAAACATTGAGTGGCTGCATCACCGCAGTATACTGTTTTTAAGTCCTTTGGGTATAGACCGAGGAGTGAGATAGCTGGGTCAAATGATGGTTCCATTCCAAGTTTTCTAAGGAATTTCTATACTGCTTTCCAGATTGGTTACACCAATTTGCTATCCCACCAGCAATGTAAGAGTGTGCCTTTTCACCCACATCCTCACCAATGCTTATTGTTGTTTGTATTCTTGATAATTACCATTCTGACTGGCGTGAGATGAAATCTTAGAGTAGTTTTGATTTGCATTTCTCTAATTGTTAGAGATATTGAATATTTTTCATATGTCTGTTGATCAATTATATATCTTCTTCTGAGATGTGTCTGTTCAGCTCCTTGGCCCATTTATTAATTGGGTTGTTTGTTTCTTTGGTGTTAAGTTTTTTGAGTTCTTTATATATCCTAGTGATTAGTGCTATGATGTGCATGTGGCAAAAATTTGTTCCCAGAATGCAGGCTCTCTGTTCACTTCATTGATTGTTTCTTTTGCTGAGAAACAGCTTTTTAGTTTGACTCTATCCCATTTATTGATTCTTGATTTTACTTCTTGTGCTATAGGAGTCTTGTTAAGGAAGTAAGGTCCTAAGCTGACATGAGGATTTGGGCCTACTTTTTCTTCTGTTAGGCGCAGGGTCTCTGGTCTAATTCCCAGGTCCTTGATCTACTTTGAGTTGAATTTTGTGCATGGTGAGAGATAAGGGTTTAGTTTCATTTTGTTGCATATGGATTTTCAGTTTTCCCAGCACCATGTGTTGAAGAGGCAATCTTTTCTCCAATGTACATGTTTGACACCTTTGTCTAGTATAAGATAACTCTATGTATGTGGGTTTATCTCTGTGTCTTCTATTCTGTACCATTGGTCTACATGTCTGTTTTGGTGCCAGTACCATGCCGTTTTTGTTACTATAGATTTGTAGAATAGTTCAAGGTCTGCTTCTTCACTCTTCTTGCTAAGGATTGCTTTGGCTATTCTGGGTCTCTTATTCTTCCAAATGAATTTTATGAGTGCCTTTTCTATTTCTATAAGGAATGACATTGGGATTTTAATTGGAATTTCATTGAATCTCTATAGCGCTTTGAGTTGTATGGCCATTTTGACAATATTGATTCTGCCTATCCAAGAGCATGGGAGATTTTTCCATCTTCTAAGGTCTTGTTATATTTCTTTCTTTAGTGTCCTGTAGTTTTCATTGTAGAGGCCTTTCATCTCTTTTGTTAAATTGATTCCCAAGTATTTCATGTTTTTGAGGCTATTTTGAATGGGGTAGTTTTCCTAATTTCTCTTTCAGAGGATTCATCACTGATGTAGAGAAATGCAATTTATTTATGGGTGTTGATTTTATATCCTGCTACTTTGCTGAATTCATTTATTAATTCTAAAAGTTTTCTGGTAGAATTTTTGGATCCTCTAAGTATAGAATCATGTTGTCTGCAGATATTGATAGTTTGAGTTCTTCTTTTCCTACTTGTATCCCTTTAATTTCTTTCATATGTCTAATTGCTCTGGCTAGTGGTGAATAGCAGTGGTGAAAGAGGACATCCCTGTCTTGTTCCTGTTTTTAGAGGGAATGCTTCTAATTTTTCCCCATTGAGGATGATGTTGGCTTTCAGCTTTTCATAGATAGCTTTTACAATGTTGAGGTGTTCCTATTATCTCTAGTTCTTCTAGTGTTTTGATCATGAAGAGGTGTTTTATTTTGTCACATGCTTTCTTAGCATCTATAGAGATAATCATATGATTCTTGACTTTAAGTCTATTGATGTGATGAATTACATTTGTTGATTTCCATATGTTGAACCAAACTTGCATCCCTGGGATGTAACCCACTTGATTGTGGTGCACTATCTTTTTAATATGTTTGTGTATATGATTTGCCAAAATTTTATTGAGAATTTTAGCATCAACATTCATCTGGGATATTGGTCTGAAATTTTCTTTCTTTGATGTGTCTCTGTCTGGTTTTTGTATCAGGGTGATGTTTGCCTCATAAAATAAGTTTGGAAGGGTTCCCTCCTTTTCTGTTTCATGGAATGGCTTGAGGAGTATTGGTATTAATTCTTCTTTGTGGGTCTTGTAGAACTTGACTGAGAATCCGTCTGGTCCCAGGCTTTTCTTGGTTGGTAGGCTTTTGATGGCATCTTCTATTTCCTTGCTTGATCTGTTTAAGTTGTGTATGTCCTCCTGGTTCAGTTTGGGTAGGTTATATACTTCTAGAAATTTGTCAGTGTCTTCAGAGTTTTCTGTTTTACTGGAGTATAAATTTTCAAAATAGTTTCTAATTATCCTCTGTATTTCAGTAGTGTCTGTCATGATATTTCCTTTTTCATCATGAATCTTATTAATTTGTGTTTTCTCTCTTATTTTCATTAGGGTGGCTAAGCATTTGTCAACTTTATTTATTTTTTCAAAGCACCAGCTTTTTGTTTTGTCAATTTTTTGAATTGTTTCTTTTGTTTCAATTTCATTGATTTCAGCCATGATTTTAATTATTTTCTGTTTTCTACTTCTTTTGGTGTTGGTTTGTTCCTCTTTTTCTAAGGCTTTGAGATGTAGTGTCAAGTCATTTATTTGTTGACTTTTTCTTCTTTTAATGAATGCATTTAATGCAATGAACTTTTCTCTTAGCACTGCCATCATAGTGTCCCAGAGATTTTGATATGTTGTATCAGAGTTTTCATTTACCTCTAAGAATTTTTTCATCTCTTCCCTAATGTCTTCTGTTATCCATGCATCATTCAATAGTGTATTATTTAGACTCCAGGTGTTGGAATGGTTTCTATTTTTTAATCTGTCATTGATTTTTAATTTTATTCCATTATAGTCAGATAGTATGCAGGGTAGTATCTCTATTTTATTTTGTATTTTCTAAGACTTGCTTTGTGGCATAAGATATGATCTATTTTGGAGAAGGATCCATGTGCTGCTGAGAAAAACGTGTATTCATCCAATGATGGATGGAATATACTATGTCTGTTAAGTCTAAGTTATTGATTGTTTTATTGAGTTTTATAGTTTCTTTGGTTTTTGTATGGAAGATCTATCCAGTGCTGAGAGAGCTGTGTTAAAGTCACCAGGTATTATTGTGTTATGGTTTTTTTGATTCTTGGAGTTGAGAAGGGTTTGTTTGGTATACATAGATGCACCATTGTTTGGGGCATAGATATTTATAATTGTTATGTCTTGTTGATGTATGATTCTCCTAAGAAGTATGAAATGTCCTTCTTTATCCCTTTTCATTAACTTTGGTTTGAAGTCCACTTTATCTGATATAAGGATGGAAACTCTTGCTTGTTTACATGGTCCATGTAAGTGATACCTTTTTTCCTACCCTTTCACTTTCAATCTGTGATGTCTTTTCCTGTGAGATGAGTCTCTTCACGGTAGCATATTGTTGGGACTTTTTTTTTTATCCAGTCTGTCAGTCTATATCTTTTAATTGATGAGTTTAGGCCATTCACATTCAGGTTTATTATTGAAATATGATTTGTAATTGCAGTCATTTTGATTGTTTTTTTTTGTTTTTACCTTGAATTGATTTCTCCTTTGGTTGGACTTTCCTTTAGTGTAGTTCCTCTCTTTGCAGAGTTTCATTGTTTGTTATCATTTCCTCCTCATGGAATATTTTGCCAAGAATGCTGTGTAGTGCAGGCTGTATCACTGTAAATTCTTTTAACTTTTGTATATCATGGAAGGTTTTTATTTCATCGTAAAATCTGAAGCTTAATTTTGCTGGATATAAGATTCTTGGTTGGCATTCATTTTCTTTCAGAGCTTGGAATATGTTGTTCCATGATCTCCTGGCTTTTAGAATCTGGGTTGAAAAATCTGCTGGGATCCGAATTGGTCTCCCCCCATATGTAATCTGGCTTCTCTCTCTTGCAGCCTTTAAAATTCTGTCCTTATTCTGTATGCTGGGCATTTTCATTATAATGTGCCTTGGTGTAGATCTGTTGTAATTTTGTACATTTGGTGTCCTGTAAGCCTCTTGTATTTGATTTTCCAATTCATTTTTCATGTTTGGGAAATTTTCTGATATTTCATTGAAGAGATTGTGCATTCCTTTGGTTTGAAATTCTGTGCCTTCTTCTATCCTGATAAATCTTAGATTTTGTCTTTTGATGCTATCCCATAATTCTTGTATGTTCTGTTCATGGTTTCTTACCATTTTCACTGTGTGGTCAACTTTATTTTCAAGATTGCATATTTTGTCTTCATTATCTGAGGTTCTGTCTTCCAAGTGATCTAGTCTGCTGGTGATACTTTCAAGGTTTTTTTTTTTGGTTTATTGTTTCCTTCATTTCAAGAATTTCTGATTTTTTTCCATAATCTCTAGCTCTTTCTTAAAGTAATCTTTTGCTACCTGTATTTGCTCCCTTATCTCTTTGTTGCTGTGACCAGGGGTTGCCTTTATTTGCTCTATTATCTTTTTGTTGGAGTGATCAATGGTTGCCTTTATTTGCTCTCTTATTTCTTTGTTTGAGTGATCAATTTTTCCCTGTATTTGCTTGCTTAAGTCATATTTTAATTCACAGATCATTTTAATTACATACAGTCTGAATTCTTTCTCTGACATTACATCAACTGTGCTGTCAATGGATTCTATTATTGTAGTATCCTGGTTTGGTTGAGGCATGTTCTTCCCTTTTTTTTTTCATGTTGATTATGTATCTTCCTTTCCTACAATGCCAAACTGAAGTATTGCAGTTTCTATCCTATAATCTTGTAGTGACCCTACAGATTACCTGTATCTCACCTTGAAGTTCACTTCCAGTCCCCAGCAGGTGTCCTCAGATGGACACTACTGCCACTAAAATGGTGATGGCAGTAGTGGAGGTAACTCACAATGGTGGCAGGAGCCCAGCCAAGTAGTGGAGGGAACTCACAATGGCAGTGGGGATGGCCCAAGATGGATGCAAACACTTTCAGAGATGGGGCTAAAAAAGTAGGACTTACAATGGCTTTGGGCTGATTGATTGGAGATGCAGCATTGTGGCAGGCTGCTGCCTCCAGGCCCTGTCTGTTGTCCCAAGGTGGAAGCTACTACATGGGAAGAGCTATAGGGATGGCCGCAGTGTCCCAAGATAGATACAGGAAGGGAGCAACAGCATGAATCTCCACTCTGTGTAGGGGCGGTCCTGGGCCTGGGCTCTCACACAGACCTGTGAGGGTGGTCCTACGCCTGATCTTGGCCTGGACTCCCTCAGGGGTCCCAGGTGGTGGGCGTGGGCCTGGGCTCCTGCGGATTGACAGGGACTCTGGCGTTGCACTGAGGGAGGTCCTGGGCCTCACTTAGGCCTAGTCTCCCACAGGGGTCCCTGGAAGCAGTCCTGTGCCTGGGTTTGGGTTCTCCCATGGATCAGCGGATTGGTGGGTAGCAGTCTTGGGCCTGACCTTGGCTGGGCTCCTGCAGAGGTCCCTGAAGGTGATCCTGGGCCTTGGCATGTGCCCCCACTAGTTGGCAGGGGCTCTGGTGAGGGACCATGGGAGGTTCTGGGCCTCACTTATGCCCAATCTCCCACAGGGGTCCCCAGAGGCCGTCCTGCACCTGGGTCTGGGGTTGACAGATTGGCAGGAAGCAGTCTTAGGCCTGACCTTGGCTACGCTCCTGTGGAAATCCCTGAAGTTGTTCCTGGACCTTGGCCTGTACTCCTGGCAGTTGGCAGGGGCTCTGGCCAGGAACTATCTTCCTTAACTAGACTCCTAAATCAAAAAGTAAAATAAAAGATCTATAAATGGTATGGTATCAAATTAAAAATCTTAATGGTTTGATGTAGCTTGGCATTTCTGCATATCTTCTGTAGAGATAACTCAGACCAATGGTCACCCCTTCACCTCTCCTCTATCCTCTGGGCTGTAAGCCAATCAGCATGTGAAGATTGTGATGTTTTCCCACATACCTTTTCAGCTGCCTTATTGTTATATTAAACTACTTCAGCAATAGAGATTTATTTCATATAAGAACTGTGAGATATTACAGAAATGTCAGGGGTGAGGAACGCTTTCCATCTGTGTGGAGCAGAATTAAGGAAGAAAATGGAATGAAGTCTTGGCTCCCTTGTTGGTGACAGAGCCCCTAAGAGTCCTGGGCATGTCCCCAGGATCAGTTGGGAGGATAGCAGGACCCTGCGTCAGACAGGATTCTGCAGAGTTACAGATAAACTGTGCATTTTTCCTCCAGTGCTACAGAGAAATGCTAAAATCCAGGACCAGAGTTTGCACAGAAGAAATAGAGTAGGAATGAATCTGAGTGGTCATTAGGCCAATAGGAGGCAAATAATTTTATTTTGTGCTAATTGCAATTAATTGGGAGCAGCTGCACAAAGCTCTGGGTTAGAAGCCCAATGAAGCTCAGAGGTAAGTGGTGCCCTGATCTTGCAGTATCTTCAGTTTTGGCCATAGGGTGGAAGAGTGGCCCTTTGTGGGCCGCAAATGACCATTCCTGACCCAATTCAGTTCTCTCCATTTACAGAACAGGAAACTTAAGTCCCAGTGAAATTAAAAGGCCTTCCCAGTTCATGTAACTTGTTAGTGGTAGATTTAAGAACAGAACCCAAATTTCCCGACACTATTTCAGTAACATTAATGCAATCTATTTCCATTCTCATAGAAGTAGAGGATGTGGAAACAAATAAGCCTGAGTTCAAATGCCATCATCTAGCAGCTGTGTGACCTTGGGAATGTCATTTAACATCTCTGTGCTTCATTTTCTTCATTTGTAAAATGAAATAAAACACATTAAAAACATCGATTTCTTTATCGAGAGGGTTAAATGTGACATGGTATATGTAGGTCAGGGCCTCACACACACATGTTTAATGCTTTTCTTTTTCCAAAGTAAATGCTTTGCATTATTAAGATGACAGTTAGGGAAATGCACCCTGGAAAATGATTTGATGGTGGAATTGTAGATCTGTTTTCCTTCCCTGCAAACCAAGTGTTTGGAATCAGATTATCTCTAAGGTTCCTTCAACTCTAAAATTTCTCCATTGGTAGTTCTTGGGGAGTGAATCCAGGGCCTGGCACATGCTAGGCACGTGTTATACCGTTAGGTTATATCTCCAGCCTTTAACCCTGAAATTTCTATCACTGCAAATAAGTGACTTTGAAGGATTTTTCTTTAGTTACTTCAATGATTTGGTACCTGGTAAATGAATCCTGGAGGCTTTTCTGGAGGCAAACCAAGGTCCTTCCAGGTGCAAAGACCTTCAACACTCAGTGCAGTGGAACCCATGCAGCAAGATCCAGGAGTGACACACTGCATGTAGAAATGTTTTTTTTTTTCCCCCCAGTCTTTCAAGGGCAGGAACTGGTCTAAGACCCTGTAGTATCCCAGCACCCTGAGCAGGGCCTAGCACATAGAAGGCGGCTGACTTCACCCCTTGGGCTTCAGGAAGGTTTCCAAGGCTTGGCTAAGGCTTAGGGACCTGGACCTTGCTAGGTGCCCAACAGGGTTTGTCTGACTCTGAGATTGGCCCAATTGCTTCCTCTCGCAGCTACTTGACTTCTCCACATATTAAATTGGGAAGCAGCTAAGTGACCCTCTGTCCTTGGGGTGGTGGTTAAAAAAAACCCTGGGAAAGGCTGCCACCTTTGGCATGGGGCTGGATGGAGCCACAGTGTGTTGGTATGAACAGCTGTGCTTTCTCTGAAAGCCATTCCAGGTTAACCAAAGCAATCTGCCCTGGGAGGAAGGGTGTGAGGAGAGGGGCAGGCCCAAGAGCTGGGCTCAAGTGAGACTTATAAATAGGAACACGGAAACTCATGGAAGATGCCAAGAGAGGCAAAGGAGAATGGACGGATCTCAGAGAGACCATTCTAAGACGTAAATAGCTAAGGAGATGGAAGCCAAATGTCTCAGAGATTCTTACAGGGCCATTATGCAACCATTTCTCCAGACTATGGTCACAGAATCAGTTTGTAGCTGGGAAGAGAAATGCTGACAGGAATGAAAGAAAGTTCTGGTGCTTACCTGGGTGCTTTCCATATTCAGGTCACACATGTCACTGCCCTGTGTGTCCCTGACTGTGTGCTAGAGGTAGAGGACACCACCATAGTTTAGGTAGTGTTTCCAAGATGCCAGAATTTAACCAGGGAGCCAGACAGAACTGCTACAGAGACAGGGGTAATTACTGCTGCGTTTCTCATGGTGGACAACCATTGCTTGCCTGCCTGGAACTCTCAGTCCTCTCTGGAAATGTACCACCTTCTTTTGGGAGTGTTGTTCTCCAGAAAAGAGCTGTCTGTCTCCCCTTCCCTGACACTCATGACAGTCAGGAGAGTGGGCCATGACTCAGGTCAGGGTGAGCAGAGTGCTTCGCTGGGATCCTGGCAGGAGCTTGAGGATGGAAGAGCCATTTCCCTCTGGAAGGTGAAGCTATGCTGGGAAGCCAAGAGCTGCAGAGACCAGTTTCTTGCCTCAGGAAGACAGGTAGTTAAGTGGATAAAAGTGACATCTGGGGGAAACAGAGATCACACGCATACACACAGAGCTGAAGAGAAAAAATTAAGAGGAGAGAGAAGTGAGCATTTGAAGGCATAAGGTACTTTCCCCCCTCTGCTCTCCTCCTGCAGTGGGTTATAAGCACCAGCAAGTTACTTCCCATTTTGGTTTCATTTCACTCAAGTTTGGTGCCTTTTGCTAACCATCAAGTGTCTTGGCTCACCTTCTCCCCTCCCCCAGGTGGAAAAGGAAGGGAACTGGCAGTAATACTTACTATGGACCATACATTATTCCAGGTGCTTTGCAAATGATCTGACTTACCTCAAATAAGTAGGGCTCAGTAATCCCCTTTCCTATTAAAATGTGAGTGAGGTTATGTAACTGGCTGAACATCACAGAACTGGTAAGTGGGGCACCAGGGCAGGGATAGTGCTGTGAACTGAGTTAATAGAGGACAATCAAGAGGGTGCTGTCCTGGCTATCAGGTAGTGCACAGGATCAAACACAAAAGCACAAAGAAATAGTTATAAATTTTATCAAGTATTTTTTGAATGTCAAGGGGAAGGAGAAAAACACTGGCTGAAGTTGAAAGTTGAAGGTTGAGGAGGACCTGTCCTGAGAAGGGAGGAAAGAACAGACCTGGAGGCAGAAAGAACCTTGACATTCTGGCTGGGAGCAGGGACCAGGAGCAGGCTGCCATGGTGCACATTCACTGGCTTGGTGGGGGAGATGAGCCCATGAGCCACCAAGGACATGGGGGAGATGTGAGAGTCATACCCAGTAGAACACATTCCTGGGTCAGATGTGGTGGGGAAGAGGACTTGAGCTGGCTCCTTGGGCCAGAGAAACAAGGCAGGATATCCCCATGCCTGGCATGGTGTAGTGAGACAAGGAAAGGAACACATGTCAGGGTGCTGGAGTCTGCTCATCACAGGGAAGGGTGAGGTGGAAGGGGGAAATGGAAACATGTGGCATTTTGATGCCCTTTGGAGACCGTGCTCACTTGGTGTGGTAAAGAGGAAGACCAAGAATAAATGCAGCAAGACTTGTTCTGAAAATGGCTCTCTTGGTGGGCAAGATTGCCCTGTTCCAATGGCTCTGCCAAAGCTCCCATGAGGTCTGATTTAGAGCACAGTGCTTAGGTATTTGGTCTCTCTCTCTCTCTCTCTTTTTCCCAAGAAGGAAGGAAGGGAGGCAGGGAAAGAAGAAAAGTATTCCAATTTTTTTTTTTTTTTTTGGTACTGGAGATTGAACTCAGGGGCATTTGACCACTGAGCCACCTCCCCAGCCCTATTTTATGTTTTATGTACAGACAGGGTCTCACTGAGTTGTTTAGCACCTTGCTGTTGCTGAGGCTGGCTTTGAACTCCTGATTCTCCTGTCTCAGCCTCCCTAAGTGCTGGGATTACAGGCTTGCGCCACCGCGCTCGGCTTCAATTCTTAAAACTATACCAGTGTGGTCAGCCAGCATCTACACTGAGGACTCTGTAGTTTGTAGAAGTATAAAACTGTTGCATTTCTTTTCTCAGAACCTTGCTAAAGTTACTTAGTTGAAACAATTAGTACATCATTATTCTGTTGCTTCATATAATAACAGGAAATACTCATCGGATTCAATGCAAGAACTTCTCTATCTTGAGCTCAGTCAAGAGGTATAAGACTGTGTGTGGAGAGTGGTGATTCGAATCATGATCTGACTCTTGTGGCTGCATTTACACAGGAAATTGCCTATAAAAAAGTGCAGGTCGAGATGGCCCAGTTGCTATGGTGATGCTGATTGGAGGAAACTGCAAAGGCTCAGAGTTATTAGTCAGGACTTTGAGTTCAGGCACAAACTCCCAGAGATAGAGAATTCTAAACATAACAAGATGACGCTAATGTCTGCCAGTCTTGCATCCTTCAAATTGCCTGCTTGCTAAAACTTTCCACAAATAACCTTTTGATAATGAATCCAATAAACAAGGTGAGCTAGCTTTGGGTCACTGTCTCTCCATCAGAGAGCAGTGTCCCACTTGGCCCAACCTTTTTCTGTTTGTCTTTTCTTCATCCCCCATCATCCCTCATCTGGTATCTCCTTAATTAACAGCTGCAGCTGAGAGAAGAGAGGAGAAGGCTGCAGCAGGTGGCGCCTGAACAGGGACCTGAGAGGGCCATGACAACTGTGTATTTTAGCAGCAATGATGCAAACTCAGCACTGTACAGCCTCACTTGTGTGCCCTACACAACTCCAGGGGGCACTGTTCACAGAGGTGAAAATGTGCCTGGTGTCCCTGGAGCTGCATGTGCATAACCATGTGACTACACAGTGGCCTTCATGAGAGGACATTAGCTGGACCCCAGCTTGGTTTTTTAATGGTTGTGTGGCTCTCTGAATGAGTCCTTTGTCTCTGTGGGCTACAGTGCTCTTAGATGCAAGATGGGGAAGAAAAAATGGAACAGGCCAATGTTTCCAAAAGCATGTTTGCTGGAACACTCTGTCCTATAGACTGCCATTAGGTCTTTTCTGGGGATGGAGGAAGGTCTCCAAGGTCAAAGACACTGGGTTAGAAGTTAATATAGTAGGGAGTTTTTTAGAAGGTCCACCAGCATCTTTTTCTTTACTGTGCTGGTGTTGCCCAGATGGGACAATGGGATTTGCCAGAGCGTGGTCAGGAGCTCTGGAGTGCTGTAGCCATGGTGAACATGGAGGGCAGGCCACAAAAATGGGCTTTTGCTACATGGCGGCCTTTGCTCCAGGTCCTCAGATGTCCCTGATTATGCCACCTGTGCACATGAGGCTGCCTTCCATCCAGGTTTTGTGAGTCCCAAGTGTGGGACACCAATGAAGGCAGCTGGGTAGATGCCATGGAGCTGCCCCTACATTGCAGCCACACACGAGTACTGAGGTCTTGCTACTCAGTGGTGAGGAAAAGGGGTTTTGAGGACAGCAAGAGGCCTGGATCACAGGGGCCCAGATTTCATTACCTCGAGACTTTTCTAGAAGGAAGTCATCTCCCAGAAAAGAATGTCTATTGGTCCTTGTTGCAGCAGCCACCTGGAGGAATAACAGAGTATTCTGCTGCAGATGGGATCCAAGAGGAAGAGCATATGCATGAGTGTGTGTGTGTGTGTGTGTTTGTGTGTGTGTGCACGCACATGGGTGCACACATGTGGGATCATGCTCTATGACAGTACTATCCCTCTCTTGGGTCATTTATCCTGATGATGGGGCCCATGCTGGCCCATGGCCTTTATGACTGCTCCCTTAAAGTGCTTCAGGATTCCAAGATTGGCTACAATTGATGAAATAAACTTTTAAAATCTTTCACATCCCCCACCCTACTGGGGTTTGAACCTAGGAGTGTTTTACCACTTAGCTACATCCCCAGTTTCCCTTATTTGGCACTGAGGATTGAACCCAGGGATGTTTTACATTGAACTACATCCTCAGTCCCCCTTTTTTAAATCTTTAACTTTGAGACAGGGTATAGCTAAGTCACTGAGGGTCTTGCTAAATTGCTAAGGTTGGTTTGCTAAGTTGCTGAGGTTGGTTTGGATTTGTATCCTCCTGTCTCAGCTTTCCTAATCACAGGGATTACAGGCATGTGCTAGCACACCTGGCTGATCTCTCACATCCTGATCAAAGAATGGAGGTGGGAATTTGGCAGAGAGAGATGAACAGGGTCAGGGATCTCGGAGTGCCCTCTGGAAGTCGTGGCCAATCTCTCTGAATACTGAGAGAACTTTATCCCCTGATGCATTGCATCCCATGTAGAGGATACACACCTGCTTCTACCTACCCTGGTTTTAGAACATCTCTAGGCAAGGTGTGAGACAATGTTCAATCAGAGAAAGGGTACAATTCTCTTTGCAACTTTTTTTCCAGTCTTTCCAATTGTACTTAGAGACAGCTGGCCTTAAGCACAGGGTCTTCAGCAAGAAGCACTAGCCAAGTAGAATCTATTAATAATGCTCCTTTTTTATAGCAGAGTAAGTTACTTTTGGTTGCTGCTAGGTTTAATGTAATAGGAAAAATTTTTTTCAATATTGATTTTCCACTTATGATAGTCATATAAAGTTTATGTAAAATTAAGTTACAAAGTGACTAGTTTGAAAGCAAACTACTGAGTAAATAATAATAGAGCAGTGCCTGAACAAGACAAATATGAAGGAACAAAAATGGCTGACAGTGAGGAGAGACTGTAAACGGAGGCATTTGACAGAGGTGAGGATGTGCAAGCCCTGTGTTTTCTGTCCAGGAGAGGGGAGCTCCTTTTTGCTCATCTCCTAAATGATTTTATCTTGTTTTGTTTTTTGAACTCAGGGGCACTCGACCACTGAGCCACATCCCCAGCCCTATTTTATGTTTTATGTAGAGACAGGGTCTCACTGAGTTGCTTAGCGCCTTGCCATTGCTGAGGCTGGCTTTGAACTCGTGATTCTCCTGTCTCAGCCTCCCTAAGTGCTGGGATTACAGGCATGTGCCACAGCGCCCAGCTCTAAACTTTTTTTTCCAGAAAGATAATGATGCACACTGGGGCCAGGTTTCTTGCCTAGGAAAAAGAACACACACTCGTCTGGGATTCTCAGGTACCTGAGATGGAAAGAAAAGTCAGATATGGTGTGGGGGAGAGGGAGCAGAGAAAAGGGAGTGAGTGGCTGCTGGAGGAGGAGAGCAATCACTTGCAAGGCCTCCCTGGGGCAGTCCAGGTCCCTGAGTTGGTGCATGCAGGACCCCATGTCTGTTCTGGGAAGGTTTGGTAGTGGGTTCTGCTATGTTTTTCACTGAGGTCATTATGGGTTAAATTTCAGATCTACAAGCCTGAGCATTGAGGAGGGGGTGGGGTTCCGTGACTCTTGAGCAGAGGACTGAACATCCTGAGCTTCTCCCGGGAGTGTTCTTCCTACTCACTCTCTGGAGTCTTTGATGTCAGGAGAAAGAAGCGTTAAGAGAAGCCATCATTGGTCAGCACTGGAGTTTTTGCTTGAAGATCTTTCCCCCGTGAATGCAGAGCAGCCAGTGAGGATGGAGACATTTCCGTTAGGCTATAAAGTCTTGAGGTTAATAAAAACTCCTTTGGCCTGATTTTGGAATTATATTCATGGGCATGAGCTCACATTTCTGAAAAGCACTTAGAACAGTGCCTGAGGCACATTAAGTGTTACGTAAATGTTAATTTTCATGCTGTTCTTGCTTTATTATTATTTTCAGCCTCACTCTGGGAGGCAGACAAGGCAGTTGTCAATATTATAGTCATTTTATGGACAATGAAAGAAAATGAGAGATTCACTTTAATTCAGAGTAAGTAAGCAGCAGAACCAGGATTCAAAGCCAGAACTTTTAGACTATAAATCTCAGCTTTAAAGGGAGAACATCTGCTGTCACATGTGACTTCATTTGTCACTTAATGGCCTTAATGACCCTCATTTGTCACACAGGTACTAGGGGCAGTGCTCATGAGCAAGGCTTTGTAAGCAAGAGTCAGACATTAACGTGCATCCTAACCTTTCCAGCATTGTGACCTGGAGATGATTTCACAGCCTCTTTGGGCCCCAGGACTTTCCCTGGGGGTCAAGGTAACAGTATTGCTGACACCCAGGGTGGGGAGTGAGGATTGAGGGGGATTGTGATGTGAGTCAAGCACACAAGCTCCTGGAATAGCATGGTCATTTTTCAGATGAGAGAGCAGGCTCAGAAAACCAATGTGACTTGCTGAAGCTCTTGGGCTTCTCTATTCCTAGTTCAGGGTCCTTTACTACCACCACTGAAATCGGGCGAGATTTTGCTCTCAGTGTGACCCATGAGATCTATAGGCCACAGGATCCAAGCAATGACCTCCCAAATAGGAGACCTAACAGAAATAAACATGGCATCCTAGTGCAGAATCCTTTCCTGCCTAGCCTGGGTTCTAGCACCCTCTTTGTTTTGTTCAGGTTCTATATAGTATTTCTGTGTTCACCTCAGTTCCAAAATTTTCTGTGTTCACATGTACACCTGCAAGCATCTTGTCTCTAGTGCTGATCAGGTACTTTTATTATCCCCCTCTTCATTCTCCCTTGTTTTGTGTTAGCATCCACAAATGAGAGAACACTTGGCCTTTGGTTTTTTGGATTGACTTATTTCACTTAGCATGATAGTCTCCAGCTTCATCCATTTACTGGTGAATGCCATTATTTCATTCTTATTTATGACTGAGTAATAGTCCATTATATATAAATTTTATATATATATAATTTTCTTTTTTAAATTTTTTAGTTGTTAATGGATCTATCTATTTATTTATTTATATGCAGTGCCAAGGATTGGACCCAGAGTCTTGCACATGCCAGGCAAGTGCTCTACCACTGAACCACAACCCCAGCTCCTATCACATTTTCTTTTTCCATTCATTTATTGAAGGAAACCTAGGTTGTTTCCATATCTTGGCTATTGTGAGTTGAGATGCTATAAACATTGATGTGGCTGCATCACTATAATGTGCTATTTTTAAGTTCTTTGGGTATAGAGAGAGGAGTGGGATAACTGGTTCAAATGATGGTTTCATTCAAAGTTTTCTGAGGAATCTCATACTGCTTTCCACAGTGGTTGCACCAATTTGCAGTCCCACCAACAATGTATGAATGCACCTTTCTCCCCGTATCCTTGCCAACATTTATTGTTACTTGTATTCTTGACAATTGCCACTCTGACTGGAGTGAGATGGTGTCTCAGTGTAGTTTTAATTTGAATTTCTCTAATTGCTAGAGATGTTGAACATTTTTTCATGTATTTATTGATGGATTGTATTTCTTCTTCTATCAAGTGTCTGTTCATTTCCTTTGCCCATTTATTGATGGGGTTATTTATTTTTCTGTTGCTACATTTTTTGAGTTCTTTGTGTATCCTGGAAATCAATGCCTTATCTGAGGCACAAGTGATAAAGATTTTCTCTGATTCTGTAGGCTCTTTCTTCATATTCTTGATTGTTTCCTTTGCTGTGAAGAAGCTATTCAGTTAGATACCATCCCATTTATTGATTCTTGATTTTACTTCTTGTGCTTTAGGGGTCTTATTGTGGAATTTGGTTCCTAAGCCTACATGATGGAGAGTTGGGGCTACTTTTTTCTTCTAGTAAGTGCAGGGTCTCTGGTCTAATGCCTAGGTCTTTGATCCACTTAGAATTGAGTTTTGTGCAGGGTGAGAGAGAGAGGTTCAATTTCATTCAGCTACATATGAATTTCCAGTTTTCCCAGCACCATTTGTTGAAGAGGCTATCTTTTCTCCAATGCATGTTATGGCGGCCTGGCACCTTCGTAGCTGGATGTTTGGGGGTACTGCCATCATTTGATTATCTGCCACATATCTTTATTTCTTTCCTTTACTTCATTTTTCATTAAAGTTTATAGTTGCTGACAACAGAATCTGTTCCAATTTCTAAAAGAAACTTTTATTCTTACTCTTGTAATCTCAGCTACTCAGGAGACTGAAGCAGGAGGATCACATGTTTGAGGCCAACCTCAGCAACTTAACAAGAATTTGTCTCAAAATAAAAGATTAAAAGGGCTGGGGGTACAGCTCAGAGGTAGAGCATCCCTGGGTTTAATTCCCAGTGCTGCAAAAAAAAAAAGTTGTTTTGGTTTTTTTCTGTATTTTTTTTCTCTCTTGTTCTTTTGCTCACAAATTACTGGGATGACTAGATCAAGCTCTCAGAACCACTCCAGATCCACACTGCAGAGTTGTCCCATTGATGAAGCCATGGTTGTCCTGACCTGAGAAACAAAATAGTTTCTGCTGCCCCCTGTACCAGTAAAATGGATGGCCTCTGCCCAGCATGGTTCACTTCTGGATCATACTGTTGCATCTGATTAGTAGGACTGGTCATAGATCTGTCCCAGAGCTGGAAGGGGGGCTGGGAAATATAGATTTTTTCTTAGTTCTATGCTGATGAGGTAAGATTCACACTGATGGGGGCTATCTATCTGTTAATGGAACATTTAAAATATTTGAGAAAAGTATGGCAAAGATGCCTTCATCTTTGGCATCCGTATGTACATGGATCAGTGCAATTTGGCAGTTTTAAGCATTAACACAGCTGGATTCTCTGCTGCTCTCTACCCCACTGAAACCCCTTGGCCGGGAGTTTCTCATATGGACGTGGACGTGGCAACAGCTTGTCGCTTGTGCTCTGTGCCACCTGCTCCCTCTGGCTCTCAGGTAGGCTTTGTAGACTGTGCTATCCCCTTGCTTGGAATCTTTGTGAGCTCCTGGTTGCTTCAGGAGTGAGTCCAGATTTATTATCATGGCTTGAAAAACACTGCAGCATCTGCTGAAAGCTTCTCTAGGCCTTCCCACACGCTGTGCCAGCACCAGGAGGCAGTTTTGATGACTCTCTACCATTTCATCATAGGGGTAGACCTTATTTAACCAAGCTACCACTCTTGGAAATCATATTGCTTCAAGGTATTTGCTCCTTTAAACATGGTTGTAGTCAACAGTCTTTTAACCAAATATTTGGACATATTCTTATTAGGATAGATTAAAAAGCAGAATTTCTAGGTCAAAGACAATAATTTTTTCACTAAGATGTGTGACATTTGTTGCTGAATTATATTTTGGGGCCTCTTAGTGAACTCTCCTGTAAATTCCTTGAACTCGGGGATCATTCTTCATCAGTGCAAAACACACATTATTTCTTAACTATTTGAGAATAAGTTGCAGACACGAAGCTGTTTTCCCCCTACACATTTCAGTATATATTTCCTAAAGATAAGGATCATTCTCTTACAGAATCACAGTAAAATTATTAACATATGAAAGAGAAAATTGATTCAATACCATTATATAATGTCTAGATTCTTTTCATCTATCCTCTGTTAACCCTCTATTTGTCTCTCAATCTTTCTACCTATTGTCCCTTTAACTTCTCTTATAGAAAGACTGTCATGTGTGCACTTGGCCTCCTTTAACCCTAAATAGTTGTAGCTCTTTGTCATTCATGACATTGACATTTTGAAGAATATGGGTCTTGCAGTGTAATGCCTCTCATGGTGGCACAGATGTCTCTCGTGTTTCCTCATGACTGGGTTCAGGTTATGAATATTTGGCAGGAATGTTGTGGAAAGATCTTGGGAGGCACAGGATGCACCTTTCTCCCATCCATATGATGCTAATCTGGGTTAAGGAGTATCATTTTTCCCACTATAAAGTTACTGTTTTTCCGCTTTTAAATTAATAGTTATCTACGGGGAATCTCTGAGTTACGTAAGTATCCTCATACGCCCAAATTTCAACTACGATAGCTGCCAAATGGTGGTTTTGCATTTCCATCATTTATTAGTTGGCTTTCTAATTTGAGAAAGAGATTTTTCTCCTGTCTTATTTATTCATTTTTATGTTCTATGGCTTACCAATCCATTACTATCACCATTTATTGTGATGTTCAAAGTGATGCTCAAGACTTGGCCTTTGGTAGCTAGCACCATTGGGCTGGCTCCTATGTCCCTTTGACAGACTCCCCTGTTCTTTCTGGCACACCAAGATGTTCTAGATAGATGTTCTAGCAGCTGTACAATCACATCTGGACAGCCAAGGCTCTCCCTAGACTTCACTTGGCCCACTGTCCCTCTCCTGTTCCCTCCTTCCTTGCCCCAGGGATGATGCTCTAGGAAATTTGAAACGAGTACACAAAAAGAGGAGTAAGCCTCCTGACTCTGTGTCATCCAATGTCCCCCAGATCCAGGGAGATGTCATCTCGTCACTCCCCTCCACCTCTGCCTAGACTTTCAAAGGCCCTGACTTTGCCTCTGCTGCAGACCTCTCTTCCCTGTGAGCATTCTCACTCTGTCCATGTTTCCTAGAACATCCTCCCTGGGGCAGAGAGAGAAGGAACGTGGGAGAGACACTTAGGTTAGATATTGTTTGAATTGAATTAAACAAAATAATCAATGAATTACTAAATAGGAGTGTCTTTCCTGGCAATGACTGTATTCCAAGCCACAGAGTGGGCGCAGGCTGTGTGGACTGAGGGACCCTGGCTCTCTCATTTCCTAGCTAGCTCTGCACTTCTGAGCAAGATGTTTAACTTGACTGAGCCTCATCCTCATTAGCTGTAAAAGGGGGATAATAGACCCTCATCGTGAAAGGGATGTGAGGAAACCTCCAATACTACTTTTGGAAATAGGACCTAGTCCACAGTGTTCTCAAATACTGGCTTCTCCTCCTCTTCATCTCCTTTCTTTACCATCTGGGAAAATTTTTTATTCCCAGCAGGAAGCTTTTCTACCCCATTAGGCCTGAAAGGACAAGCAAGGGCAAATCACATGAAGGGGGCCACCTACGGAATGCAATCAACCCTAGGCCACTCTCTGGGGCCATGCTCTAGGGAAGCAATACCCAATGTGGCTTTTCTTCCACCTGCTAATCTCCCTCTCACAGGCCAGGCCCAACTGAAGCCAGCGGGCAAGGCAGCCTGTTAATGCCGACCTTATGGGTCAGCTTTCTGGGGCACAGAGAGGGCAGAAGAGGGAGTTAGTGGATTTGGAGACTTTGGAAATCATCCAGTATACCCTTTTATCTTCAGCATCAAGCACAATGTTGTCAGTGAACTCATTCATTCCTCAGTTTGCCTGGTTAATTCCTGAGCTTAAATGTTACCCTCTCTGATATCCCCAGCCAGAGTTCTGCTCATTCCTGTCTTTAGCATACCCTGTGAGTTATCAGTCACACATCTGTCCCTTACAAGAGGTCTCTGAGCTCCCTGTGAGTAGTCCATCTGGGTTTCTCCACAGACATGGAGGCTGCCCATGGCTGCTCAGAACATGCTCCGGAAGCCAGTTACTATTTAGCTGCTAATTGAATTGATCTCGTGCAAGAGACCACACCTGAGATGATTCCAGTTAGCTCTGTGGCAAGTGGGCTGGGATGTGCTCTTGGCACATGGGGTACATAGGTAGTCAGCCCTCACGCGAGGCTGCAGAGGGATCCTGGGATTGGGAGGCTATGGCTGACTGTGGCCAGCACTGGCAGCGAGGCCCAGTCCCCAAGCTCAGTGTTGAGAGTCAGCAGACCACCTTCAGAGCTCTGGGATATACATGTGAGAGAGGACACACTCTGGCACACAGGGTGGCTGTTGGAGCCAGGCTTTCTGGTCTCAAATTCTGGCTGACACTGTTAGCTATGTGAACTTAGGCAGGTTACTCCACTCAGCTACAGAGTGGAGCTGGTAAGGCATCCGGTAGACACGTTGGAAAGACTCACTTTCTGAACTGAGATTCCATGCCCTTGTCCTGGACACCATTCCTACCCACACCGCCATCCCCCAACACAACTTCATTAAAAAGTAAAAAGTCCTGTTGGTTGGAGCTCTGAAGTCCATGCATTCAATTCTATCCCCACTGTCGTCACCTTGGTGCAGACCCCCCTCCCTCCTCTACCATGTGATAATACCTAGGCACTGCTCTTTCTCTTCAATATATCATTTTCACACAGTCCCCAGGTTGAGCTCTTGAAAATGGCTCACATTTCAGATCACATCACTCCTGTGCCCATTTTGAGCAGGACTTCTCTACAGAGTAAAGCTCTGAATCTTGGTCTTTTGGTTCTGGGAGGCCCTTGGAGTGCTGGCCCTGCATGTTCGGCCACTGCAGATCACACTGTTCTAGTCAGCTTTTTTATTGCTGTGACCAAAAGACCCGACAAGAACAATTTTAGAGGAGGAAAAGTTTATTTGCAGTTCGCATTTTAGAGGTCTCAGTCCATAGATGGCTGACTCCATTCCTTGGGGCCTGAGGTGACACAGAACATCATGGGAGGGTGTGGCAGAGGACAGCAGCTCAGGACATGACCATCAGAAAGCAGAGAAAGAGAAAGCTCCCCTCACCACAGACAAAATATAAACCTTGGGTGCACTCCCCTAGGGACCTACCTCCTGCAGCCACACCCTGCCTGCCCACAGTTACCACCCAGTTAGTCCCTATCAGAGGATCAATGCACTAGTTAGGTTAAGGCTCTCCTAACCCAATCACTTCACCTCTGAACTTTCTCGCACTGTTTCACATGTGAGCTTTTGGGGAACACCTCATATCTAAACCACAGCAACCACCCTTCCCTTCAGCACTCTGTGGTGTCGGCAAAGCCACCTGCAATTCCTTAAACCTGTTCTTCCTTGCTGGCCTTTTGCATGGATTGTCCCCTCTGCCTGGGTTGCCATCCCCTTCTTGATCTGGGTAAGCCCTAGAGCATCCTCCGGCCTCTGCTTGGGTGCTACTTGGTCCCAGAAGCCTCATCATCCCTGTGGGAACCAGGAGCCCCTCCTCTGCCCTCTACAGTCCTTGTGTTCCCTCAGCACCTTGTATTTTAATGCTTACTGGTTTATTTTCCCCACTGGACTGTCAACTCCAGGAAACCAAAGGCCCACCGTCACAAGCTCCTGTGTGTTTGAGCCACTCCATACGTGCTGAGTGACAGAACAGACATGGTGGCCTGTGGATGCTGGTGATTTGGCTGCAAAGACTCTTCCAGCCTCATGCCCAAGGCCCTCCTCCTACTTGCCTTTAACCTGTTCCTGCAGAACCTGATTTGGTGGTTCAGACATTAGCATTTTTTGATAGATTCTTTCAGCTGATGCTGATGGACGTGATTAATGGATCCCACGTGGGGAAAACTGTGGGACCACGTTCAGGCAGAGCTGAGGGACGAAGGTTTGTATTCTCCCTGATAAGGGACATATGTTTTCCAGGGGCAATGCGACTGAAGGGGTTAGAAAAGAGGACAAAAGAGGCCATAGGTGGTTCCTGCTGACCTGGCCTAATGCTGCCAACAACAATGAAATCCTAGCTAACTTATGGAATGCAAGCTATGTATTAGACCTGCTGCTAGGTGTTTGTGGATTAGCTCATTTAATCTTTCCAACTACCAGGTGTATTGGGTACTATTAGTCCCGTTCTACCTTCTACCACTGAAGGTTAGAAAAATGAAATGACTCGCCTAAGAGCTAGTGAGTGGCAGATCTTAAATCCAGTCATGCAGTCACCCTGTGCATGTCCCATGACTCTTCAGAATGCAGGTATGGGAGCTGAAGTGGTTTGAGATTAGAAGATGAGTCTCAGGAGTAGAAAGGTCCCGGTGGGAGTGAGGGGGAGAGAAGGATGGGCAAGAGGAGAGGAATGAAGGGGGGACCTTTGGGCACATCCGCAGTTAGTTCTTCCTGGGTTCCCAGCTGTGGGATTCCTCTACTGCATAATGATCCCTGGACCAAAGGAGGTGGTCCTGTCCCAGTCCTAAGACCACCACAGGCAACTCTGCAGTCAGCAAGGTCAGGTTTACTGATCCACTTGCTAGGAGGGAGGTTATGCATTTGAGAACGGTCTTACCAAAACCAAGAAGGATGGATGAGCCTGGGCCTGGCGGGACTGTGGAGTTTTGGCCAGAGCTGAGTGAGGCAGCCTCTGAACAAGCTCAAAGCCATCCAGGCTGTGTGCAAGGGGAGCAGCATCAGCTCTGGACTTCCAGCAGATGCAGGTGCCTGTTTCCTTGGAAACTAGAGTGAGAGAGACATGGGATGATGTGTCTAGAAGCCCTGTCTGGAACTCTGTGTTTGAGCTGGACATCTAGTGCTTTTTATGTCAAAGTGACTTAGATCTTCCAGGCAAATTAGAGTATTTCAGACACACCGACATACTTTTAGACAGCCGTACTTCTGATAGCCTCTCATTGAGGAAGAACGTAGCAGTCATAAAGACGGGGTTGTGGCACTGTGGATTAGCTGCATGCAGCCTGTCCTGTGAGAATTGTGCCTCCTGGTTACATTTGACTTCCTCTGTCTTCGTCATCTCTTCTCCAGCTTATCTGTGTCCAATGTGATGAATGGCCAGGCAGGTTTTTCCTTTCTTATTCTTGGCTAACTTACATTTTCTCAGGGCTGGTGAGTATCCAAGGCTCCCCTGGCTGCTGTAACAAAGTACCACAAACTGTGTGGCTTGATATAATAGAAATGTACTGTCTTGCAGTTATAGAAACTAGAAGTCTAAAATCAAGGTGTCAGTAAAAGATTGTTGCTTTTGAGGCCTCTAAGGAAGAGTTTATTGCGTGCCTGGCTTCTGCTGACAGTTCACAATCCATGGTGTTCCTTAGCATATAGATGCTTCATTCCAAGCTCTGCCTCCATTTTTATTTGGTGTTCTTCCTGTATCTTTTTTTTTTTTTGGTACCAGAGATTGAACCCAGGGGCACTTAACCACTGAGCAACATCCTCAGCCCGTTTTTATTTTTTTATATTGAGACAGGGTCTCACTAAATTGCTTAAGGCCTCTCTAAGTTGCTGAGGCTGGCCTCAAATTTGCAAACCTCCTACCTCAGCCTCCCATGCTGCTGGGATTACTGGTGTATGCCACCATGCTTGGCCTATGTCTGTCTTTACATGGCTATCTTCTTATAAAGACCTCAGATCTACGGGACGAGAGGCCCACCCTATTCCAGCATAACCTCATCTGATTTACCTAATTATGTCTTTAAGAACTTTACTCCAAACAGGTCACATTCTGAGGTTCTAGAGGTTGGGACTTCAACATACCTTTTTGTGGGAGACAATCCAACTCATAACAATGAAGAACAGAACAGGTCATTTCTGAAGTCAGGGTCACATGAGGATCAGTACTCAAGGGCCACATACCAGCTTTTTATCACCTGGAGCTTTCTAGAAGTGCAGAATCTGGGCCACTCCAGACCCATGCATCAAACTGTGTATCGGCTCCGTCCTCACGTAACTTGTCTGCACTGGAAACTACCAGAGCAGTTAAAGCACAAACTTACTGCACACGAGCAGCCCTGGGATAGGCTAACTCATGTGTGAACTTTCAGATTTGAATGTTCTGCATTAAGAATTAAGATCCTGAACAGCAGCTATCTTCTAAAGAAATTTCCCCAAACCCAGCAATTCTAACAGCAGGCAGGAGCCCAAAATGAGGGTGGAGTTAGGCGGAGGGTTTCTGAGTGTGTTGATGGGGAAAGAAGAGGAGGAGGCTGAATCGGGGCTGCTATTACCCCTGCTATTTCCAAATGATGTGGACACCATGTCAGTATTATGGGCCTCACTTTCCTCTCTATAAAGTGGAGTGGAAGCCTCCTATCCCAATGACTGGTGTGAGAATTAAGGGCAAAAATATACCTAAAAGGTCCAAGACAGCATTTGCCAGTGATAATTAGAAAATGACCAGTGACTGAAGACACAGATGTTAGGACCAACCTCAGAGAAGAGGAAGTTGGAAGAGAAAGCAGCTCATCGGGTAATTCCTCCATTCTTCCAACTTCTAGTTCCTACTATGTGCAGACACTGGGAGTCCAGGTAGCAGTCCGTCCTCCTGTGGCTCATGGTCAGATGGGGGAGAAAATGAGCCAGGGTTTGAGGCATTAGCAACGCAGGCTGGATCAGGAACTTCTCACCACATGCCCAGGGTACCAGGTAGGCAATTGACCCCAAGCAGGAGGCCAGCTAATCCAGTCCCCACCACGGGCTTCCATGTGTTCCCAGCCTCCTTCCTTCTCAACATTTGGTTGAAAGAAATGATGGCCAATAACCTGTAGTTGCTAGATCTTTGTGTGTCTAACCAATACCCTCCTCCACCACCACCAACAATAACAAGGCAGCTTCCATCGTGGAAAACTTTTACCATTTGCCAGAATTTTCTTAAGCACCATACACAGATTATCTCATCTAAATTTGAAGACAAACTGTTGATGGTTACATCAAACTCTGGTGTCAACAAACTAGGTGTGAACGCAGGGCCACTTGGAGAAGTACCTTATAAGCCTGAGCTTCCTCATTTTTAATCAGGTAATGAGGGTGTCCAGCACAGAAAGTGCCCACAGCATCAGCATTCAATGGAATCAAATGCTGTAAGTGCCAGTGGCAAGGAGATCTCCAGTCACTTTTCCTTTTGGGAGACACTTGGTGCCACCCCAACTCTGAAAGGGACACCCCAGTTCTCAGATGCTAGTCGGGCATCCAGAAGCCACTGCCAGGCTTCAGCACAGCCTTTACTGAATTGTAGGAGAGGAAGAAGGAATGAGACTTTCTCTTCCAGAGTCATGGGCACACTGACATTTCTTGGCATTGTCTCTAAGCTATGGTGAAGACTTCGATGATCTGTGCTCATGAAAAGAACTGATCACATGAAAATGAGTTCCGCTTCAAACTCGGCCTGAATTTGGGCTCCGGGAATCATCTAATTGCCTGAAGACTCTTGCTTCCTTTTTCTTCCAACTCCTACCTGCTCTGTGGTGCAGGGGCTAAGCAAGAATAGAGGCAGACGGAAGCTCACACTGTGATAAAAGCCATTTGAAGACTTTCCATTATCTCGCTTTAGCTCTCTTCATAGAACTTGTCACTCTCTGATAATTACAGTTTGTTTTCTACTTTCCCCATGCTATTGTCGGAGCTCCATGAAAGCAGCAATTTTTTCGGTCTCTGGCTGTATCCCTGGCACCCAGCGCAGTGTCTGGCATGAGGACACATGCCCAAATATGTGTGGAGTGAAGGAGCGGACAGCATACTAGAGCGGCTGTAAGTCCTCACTATGATTCAGTGGCACCAGGGGCTTTTAAAATAAAAAGAACCTAAGTTCCTAGATGCTCCATACTGGAAATTCTGATTCAAAAAATCTGACTTGGGACCCCAGAAAGGACATATAAAAATCTGTCCATATATCTGGAAGGATCCATAAGGAATTAGTAACTTTGGTTGCTTGTGGGAAGGAAATTGGACAGTTGGTGGCCACAGATAAGAGGGAAATTTAACTAGTACCCCTTTGTATTTTTTTATTATGAATCATGTATTACCTACTCATAAAGCAAAATTTAAATTAAAGATTAAAAAATTAAAGGCCAGGTGACTCTGAGCTGCAGCCAGGGTTATAAATCACCAGTGGACACAAGTTATTTTAAAAGCAGAGCTGACACTGGGCTGTCTGTACAGTGTGAGTGACAGCTGTCACTGAGGCAGGCTGGGAGGAGGGGTGACTCCTCCAGACACACTACTGGGCCCCTTCATCAAGCAGGGACTATGAATTGGGCTATTACATGCCATACCAGAAGCTCAGGAGCCCTGAAGTGTGTGTTTGAGTAAAAAATGAAGCCGGGCGCAGTGGCTCAAGCCTGTAATCCCAGCACTTAGGGAGGCTGAGACAGGAGAATCGCGAGTTCACAGCCAGCCTCAGCAATGGTGAGGCGCTAAAGCAACTCAGTGAGACCCTGTCTCTACATAAAACACAAAATAGGGCTGGGGACCTGGCTCAGGGGTCGAGTGCCCCTGAGTTCAATCCCTGGTACCAAAAAAAAAAAAGATAGAAGTTCCCTGGGCTGGGGCTGGGATTATGGCGCAGTGGTGGTGTGCTCGCCTAGCACGCAGGGGGCACTGGGTTCGATCCTCAGCACCACATAAAAATAAAGAAAAATAAAGATATTGTGTCCACCTACAACTAGAGAATAAATATTAAAAAAAAAAAAAAGTTCCCTGGGCTGTGAGATTGGCAGTTAACCAGACACTGGCATGAATCCAGTCTTACTTAGTAATTGACGATTTCCCTTAAATCTGAAATGAGAGAGAGAGAGGGAGGGATGGAAAGGGGCGGGGGTGCACACCTAGCATTGGAGAACACATGGACAAGCAGAGTCTCATATGCTAAAAGGAAAATTCCTTCCCAGAAACCTCCTAGCAGATCTTTTCTGTCCTCCATAATCACTATTGAGTCCTTTGCCCATGCAGGTTACTGCAAATTTACATGACTCACCCTTCCCCATGGTTCCTAGCAGCTGAGGTCAGTTTCGCTACTCTGTTTATGGAGTCAGTGGGGTGGTGGAGGTGGAAAGTCTCCTTATCCAGCTGCCACTGGACCTCAGCCCCTCGTACTGCTGGATCAGAGCAATTTCATTACCTCTAATGCAGCTCCAAACACTGGGCAATGACGGAACTGGAATGTTCCAGTGGTACCTGGCTCACACCTACACCACTTCTTACAGGTGAGACTTGGCTTCACTTTTGAAGACTTTCAGAGAAGGAAATTTTGAAATATTCCTCCATTAATACATTCTATACCTAGTAAGGTGTTACAGGCCATGATTCACAAGTTGAAGCCCAAACTCCCCGTACCTCAGAATGTGGCTGTATTTAGAGATAGGGCTTTAAAGAGGTGATAAAGTTAAAATGAGCCCTTAGGGTAAACTCAAATCCAACTGGACTGCTGTCCTTTTAAGAAGAGGAAATTTGGACAGACATGCACAGAGAAAGAACGATGTGGTCACCCAGTGAGGAGGTGGCCATCTGCAAGCCAAGGACAGGGGCCTCAGAGGGAGCCACCCCATGGACACCTCCATCTGAGACTTCAGTCTCCAGAAGAGTGTGACAATGACAGGTACTGTGGCCCTGGTCTGTGGGACCTTTCTATGGCAGCCCTAGAAATGTGAGGCAAAGGCAGGGGAGTTTCCCTTGGAATGTGGTCCTCAGTCATCAGCAACAGAGTCACCTGGGACGATTGCTAATGTGACTACTGAGCCTGCTTGCACCTCCTGAATGAGGCTTTCCAGGGTCAGACCCCACTGAATGGAAATCTCTCTGGAGACCCATAGAGCACAAGGGACACAACCATGGGCTATAGAGTCACCTGATCTGTGTTCACCCATGTTGTCACTGATGGCTAAGGCAACCCCACACATTATCATCTAAGAGGTGACAGTCTTGAAGATGGGAGGGGGTGCTCTGAATGATGGGCAGCAGGGGGAAGCTGGGACTGTCCCAGCATGCTAGGACATGTGGTATCCTGAAGGAAACCAGAAGCTGTGTGACTGAGCACTTCACTTAACCTTTAGTGCCCCATTGAATATGGATAAGATGTGACTGATAGCATCAACCTTTCAGGGCGTGGTGAGGCTCCAGGAAATAGCATCTGCTAAGCTCTCAGACACTGGAGAGCAATTAATTCCTTCCAGCTTGAGTACCAGTGCCTCAGGCTAAAGTTATGACACTGGTGAATCTTCTCCCACAGCATCACTTTTTGGTCTGTATGGATATAAACAACCATGTGGTAATTTAACTTTTCAAAAGTGCACATTAACTTAATTGTCTTCAGAAATGACTTGTGGTGAAGCAGAACATGGGATATCACACAGCTGTCTCCTCCTTTCAGTCTAGTTAATTTATATTTTCTGTATAACTTACTTGAGTTAGTGCTTGATCATAGTTTGGGAGGTTTTGTCCTTATACCTTTGCAATAGTCATTGTATGAAATTTTATAGGTTATTTTTATTTTTTAAGCTATTAAAAATAGCTAGCCACCTAGAAGAACTCTATCTGCATCTGCTCAGGAATTCCCCAGTCCGTGGATTACCCAGGTGAGCAAATGGGCAGATGTGATGTTGGTTCATGGTGCATCAGTCCTACCTTCCTCTAGGCAAGCATTTTGGAAACTTTTCAGCTTAGACTCCACCCTAGGTCCTACTGTGGTAGAACAGAATGGGAACTTCAGCAGTTTAAGAGCTGACAGGCTATGGTTTTGCACACTGACATATGCAGCTCTGCTTGCTGACATTTAGGGGTTCGCAGTGGCTAACAGGAACCTGTAACAGATAACCTCAGTAGCTGAAGCAAGAAACAAAGCAACAAGACAGAACACCCCCTTTAGGCTTAGTGCAGTAAAAGTCCCTAAGCTGTATAAGCTAAGAGTCCCTAGGCTGTTAACAAGATTGCACCTATATAAGGAATATAGAATGCAGCCTCCGATAGAATTGCACCAACTCCCTTGCCTTGATGTACCCAAAACTTGCTTATGTATAAAAAATAAAAGCCCTGCTGCTCCTGGGGCTCAGACTTGGGAATTATCCCTCTGGGCCGTGGCTCAAGTAATAAAGTGTCGCTTCCAGATCTCAGTGTCCTGACCCTCAATTCCCACTACACTATCACCTAGAGAGTCTGTGACTTTGGGTAAGTTATAAAAACCTCTCTGAGCCTCATATTTTTAAGCTGAGAAAGGGTGGTGATAATAGTGCTCATCTCACAATGTAAAAAGGTAGAATTTGCTAATGCATTAGCTCCTTTCCTTAAGGCTGGCCCTGCAGGGCAATGCTTCTAAAAAGTCATAAATTCATGTTCTTGTTCAAGCATCTTCACCAAAAGTTCATGTTGAAATTCAATCCCACTGTATGGTTGTAAGAGGTGGAAATTTAACTCAACTATGGTGTTTGTAGGTGGAACCTTTGGGAAGTAGTTATAGTCAGATAAGTTCATGAGGGTGGGGCCCTGATGCAATGGGACTATGGCTTTATAAGAAATGGAGGAGATTTGAGCTGGAACATTCTGTCTCACCATGTGATGTGCTGTGTAGCATCCACAGCAGCAAGAAGGACCTCACCAAATGCAGCTTTCTGACATGAACTTCCCAGCCTTCAGAACTGTGAGCCAAATAAGCCTTTATTCTGTATAAATTACTAAGTGCATGGTATTCAGTTATAGCAGCAGGTATAGTAAAATCAATGAAGACACCATATCAAACTCTTGATGAATTCTCTTAGACTTTCTGAAGTCTCCTGAAGAGACTGCTGGGGCTGTGTTCTTACACTAGGCAATGTGAGTAAATCTTCTGAACTCTTAAAATATTGGCTTCCCAAGTCCCAGTCATCCTGGTATCCCTCCCTGCAGTTTTGCCTTTCTGCTGCTTTCCTGCATAATGCCTATCTGAAATCACCTCTTTCCAGTTTCTATATCTCATCTTGCCCCTCTCTCTGGGTTCTACCCATGAATGTGCAATACAAGGCACCAGACAAGGATCCCACACCAACCTTGAGGAAAAGCAGCTGCATGATCAATAACCCCACGTGCACAACTCTCCCTGGGCACTTCTGGGCTGGAGAATGTGGAGGGGCCGCTCACCTCTCTTCCAGAAGTGAACACATCAGTCCTAGGGCCGGCAAGTTCAGATGATGGCCACAAGTGGGACAGCACGACAGTGACTGGCCTGGTGGATGCAGGAATCAGGAAATGTGACCTTCCACTGCCCCTGGCACTTGATGCGACCAGTAGGTCCTGCTGATTTCCAGAAATTCTCCACTGTCCTCCATGACAGCGCAGCTGCAGCAACATGGAGAGGCAGAGCTGGAGTTGAAGCATATGGACACGTCAGCTTGGGCTTGGCTGGAGTTATGTGAGTGGTGACGGAGAATAAGGTTTGGGACAGAACTGGAAGCTACTCTATGTAAAAATTATCGCATTCACTGGATGTATAAAATCATAAGTGGTATGTTCTGTCTTCATTACTAAATCAAAATAGAAGTACTCTCCTATCAGGACTAAATTATTTAACTCAATGTATAAAACTGTAAATGCCCCTCACTCTTTACTTTTATCAGAGTCTAGACAACTCCACACAGTGAGAAGTAATTCTGTGTATTTCAATTTAGCAAATGCCAACCAGAGCAATGCTATGATGTGGTCACTGGTTCAGATCTAGGGACTGGTGTGCCTGGAGATCTCCTGACTTCAGGGACTTTGTATTAAAAAACTGGAGACAAATGCGAGTCACTGTTGCTGTGAATTTTTTGGGTAGTTGTGATGAACATGTTGAATCTCTGGTTAAATGTTCGAGGGAGCTGAGCAGCGCTGTGGCAGAGCGCACCCTTCCTCCCCCAGGCTTGGCCCTATCATCTTGCACTCACCCTACGTGACTGTCCTTACAGTCCACTGTAACACGAGCTAATAATAGTTTCATACTGACTAATTATGGTGCAGAATAGAAGACCAGGGTTAAAACGAGCCAGGGCTGTGTGTGTGCACGGTGTGTGTATATGTGCTCGTGAACTTGTTTTCATGTATCTACATGGACAGTAGTTAAAGAACACAATTAAATAATGCTCCCAATCTACTCACTGTGATGACCATTTTCCATTTCTGATGGGTGATACAGGCTTCTTTGGGAAACAAGCCCAAGAATTCCAGGGATATTAAATGACCTTGTAAAGGACAGAGGCAACCTAGTATTAGAGGAGAGAAGATAATAGATTTAGCCAAAGCAATGCCTATCAGCGTGATGCAATAATGTGTAGCCATTTAAACAATAATGCAATCTCTACTGATGTGCATAAAAAGGGGAGAGAAGTGAGGCCCTCCACTCCCCCAGCCTCCACCTCCTGGTCTGGCCTGGTACCCCGGGCCTGGCCACTGTCTCCCACCCTGCACTGTTATTCCACAAACTGCCACATCACTAGTCCACTGAAGGATCTTTCTCAACCCTCCAAGTTTAGTATCACCCCATCTCCCCTCTTCCTGCCTAGAAGTTGAATACTAATAAAATTAATCGCTCTCAAAATGATGAGTCTCATAAGAAACCCAATAAAGGTCATTTCTGCAAAGCAACATACCATTTTTAGCTTCCTGCGTTGTCAGTTAAAAATAAAACACCGATACTGAAGACACAGAGTGTCTGATATTATATAATTGGCTATAATCTTTCCAGATCTCTGGGGAGCAGTTGGCTGCATTTTTAAGAAGCACTTATATATAAAATATATGTCCAGAAATTTAGCCTAAGGAATGAATTAAGACTATGACACATATACAGCTATCTAGATATTCAATTCATTGTTATTTATAATACAAGAAATATGTTGGCAAATGTAGATCTAACCACAGATAATTGATTTAGCCAGAGCAATGCCTATCAGTGGGACACAATAATGCATAGCCATTTAAACAACAGTGCAATCTCTACTCACTTGCAAAAAAAATTCATTGCAAGAATGAAATACAGTAGGAGAGTTACATTCTAAAAAAGAGGCAGCAGGTGCCTTTTGCCCTACTTCTCCCGTTGTGCACAACCAAAACCCTGCACATGATGAACAGAATAAACATATGAAGACTCTGGAGAGCGAGGGAAGATGGCATCTGGAGAAGGACTTAGGACCTAAAAAACAATACCATGATGAATCCCCTGTCCTTTTGTTGTTTGGGTTTTTCCTCATGTATCCCAGAGTTGAACTGATAAAACCAGAAATCTGAAAACACCAAACACCATTGGGCATAAACATCAAAAGACACACACACACACACCAGCAAAAATTGCAAACAAATGCAGCCCAGAAAGACAGAAAACTCGGAGACTGTCACTGCTCTATTCCAGCTAAACATCACAAAATAATCTGTAGCCCCAACCCCATAATGAAGGGCAAGTGGGAGGTCTATGTTCCCACACTCACCAGGCTCCATACAGGCGCTCCAACAGGTCACCAGGGTGGTGTTGGAAAAGGCCAAGTAGGAGTTTCTACTCCCATTTTATACTTAAGGATGCTGAAACCCAAGAGCATGGAGGAGTTCACCTGAGTTTCACAGCTAGTACAATTCGTGCTGCTAAACCAATGACCTCAGTGCACTGCAGTGAAGCGTCTACTCTTCTGGTGGCCTTGGTTGGGTTCATCTCAGGGAGAGGAGTGGAGCCTTCAAAGCCAGCAGCAGGGTAGGGCTGGGGGGCCCTGCACATCTGCATGGCTCCCTCACAGAAAGGGTTCAACCCTTCCTGCTTATATGGCCCTTCTCCCCTGGAAGAGAGTGCTTTCAGGAAGATAATCATTATCAGTCATAAATACCTCAGTGGATCTGTCATTGAATCCCCTTATCCATGTGTCTCTAAAAATGAAGCCATAACTATTCCTGTACTGGGAAAGACCATAACCACCATGATAGGGATGAGGGGGGGGGGTCTGCTGAAAGAAGAGGAGCAAGCTGGGTGGTGCTTAATTTCTTGAATCTCTTGCTTCTAGATTAGGGTCCAGGGAACTAGCTGCCAATCAAATGAAGAAGGTTATTAGCTAAGGTGGAAAGAAGACTTCTACATTCCCACAAGGAAGTCAATCCTGCCTCCCTAGGGGAAAGGGGGATTCTGTGGTAAGTCTTACTAGGTTTGCAGGTGTGTCTCCTTTTGTCAAAGTTAGAAAACAATAGCCATCCACCCAGGGACCAAGGATAGATTCTCATGAGAGATACCTACTTTAAAAAAGTTTTTCTTTTAATTAAAGTAATACAACTGTTTGTTAAAGAATTAAATAATAGATTTCCAGTTTCAGCTCTAATATGTAATAGCTTGGAAGACATCACTCTAGTCTTTACAGAAAAGAAAAAACTAAACAAACTGTGATTTTATCAGTGATTTTATTGGAACCCTGAGAAAACAGATCACAAAGCACTGGAGGGGCTGGAGTTTCTGGCTCTATAGCTATAGCAAATATTCAGCATAGCCCAGTTCCTAGCCAAATGAACATAAAACTTCACACTGCAGGTCTATTTATCTCAGTTCCTATTGCTCAATACACTATGTCCAGCTTTTATTAAAACATTGAAGCCATGCTAGAAGTCAAGAAAAAGCATGGTCTGATGTGACAAACATCAGAACCAGACTCAGAAATGATTCAGATATTGGAATTAGACCAGCAACATAAAATAACTATGATTAATATATTTCGGACTCTAAAGGAAAAAGTAGACAATGTACAAGAAGATATGGGCAATGAAAGCAAAGACATGAGAAATCTGATACAGAATCCAAGGAAATTCAAGAATTTTTAAAAAGCCACCATAATATAAATGAAGAGTTCTTTGGATGGCTTCATCAGTGGATTGGACATGATGAGGGAAAGAATGAGTGAACTTGAAGATAGGTTAATTATAACTGCTCAAACTTAAGAAGAAGGAAGACTATTAGAGAAGAGGAAGGGGACCAGGGGAGTGGGAAGGGGAGAATGGAAATTATCAATGTATGTTATATACATGTATGAGGATGCCACAATGAAAATCATTATTCTATATAACTAATATACCCTCCAAAAACCCTTCTCAAACTTAAATATAAAGGGAAAAATAATGGAAAAAACCACAGAATAAAACATTCAGAACTACGGAAAATTTCAAAAGATAAAAATACAACAATTGAAATATCAGAAGGAAATAATGGAATGGAAGGAATAATTGAAGTAATAATGGCAAGGATTTTCGAAAGTTAATGTCAGGCACCAAACCACATATCCAGGAAGCTCTGAGAATAGCAAGTAGAATAATATCAAGAAATCTACATGTAGTCCATTCTATACAAGCTGCAGAAAACTAAAAACAAAGAGAAATTCTTGAAATGAACCAAGGGAGAAAAAACATACCTTACTTATAAAGGAATAAAATGAAATTTACATCAAACGTTTCATCAGAAACTGTACAAGCGGGCTGGGGTTGTGGCTCAGTGGGAGAGCGCTTGCCTAGCATGTGTGAGGAACTGGGTTTGATTCTCAGCACCACATATAAATGGATAAAATAAAGGTCCATCAACATCTAAAAAAATATTTTTTTTTAAAAAGAAATTGTACAAGCAAGGAAAGAATGGAGTGAGATATCTAAAGTGTTGTAGGAAAAAAAATCTACCAATGTGGAATTCCATATCCAGAAATGCTGTCCTTCAAAAGTAAAAAAGAAAAGGTCTTCTCGGAAAAACAAAAACTGAAGATATATATCACCAGCACAACTTCTCTACAAGAAATGTTAAGACAAATATTTCAGGAAGAAGGAAAATGATACAGGGCAGAAACTCCAATCTACATAAAGAAAGGAGAATCACTGAAATAAATGAAAGCATAATAAAAAATATGTTGTTTTTCTCATCCTTAATTTAAGATACTGCTCATTTAAAGTAATAATAGCAAAAGTGTGTTGAATGACTATAGTGTTTGGGCAGGTGAAATGGACAGCAGTTTCCTCCAGCAGGAATGCACGAGGAAGCCAGAAATACTTGTGATGAGGTATCTGTACTACCCAGGAAGCAGGATAGTGGATTTGAAGGTGGACTTAGGTTAGTTATAAATGTTTATTGCAAATTGTAGCTAGTGACCACTAACTACTTTATATATATATATATATTTTTTGATTGTAGGTGGACAGAATATATTTATTTTACTTTTATGTGGTGCTGACGATCGAACCCAGTGCCTCACACATGCTAGGTGAGCACGCTACCACTGCGCCATAACCCCAGCCCCCACTAACTACTTTTTAAATTTAAATAACTGTACAAAACAAGAGCTGGACATTCCTTCCCTCAAATCTGATAATGCTACCCTGGGAGAGCTGCTGCTCTTGTGATCTACTCTGCATTCTTCAGGAGACACTGGAATGGATCCATTGCACATGAATTTTTTCTGTGCCTTCCTTATTTCTTGTCACTAACCATTATTAGACACGTTCTTCCATGCAGGTCTATTTCTGAGTATTCTGATGGAAGAATCTGGGAGCACTAGTCATGCTAGAAGGTCTCCTTAAGAACAACAGTGATGGGTACACACAGACAGAGAAATATAACTTGAGAACAATGGAAACAACCAGTGGTGGGGGTGCCCTCTGGACATTTCAGAGCTCCCAGATTTAGTGAGGCAGAAAAAGAAGAGCTCTGTGATCAAGGCAGCAAGGCTGGATCTGAGAGCCGTGTCTAAGCTCTGTGTCTTGGGGTAAGTTGATTCACATCTCTGATCTCATTGAGCAGATATTCCTCTCTCAATGCACAAATTCTCTGAGAAGCATTAGTGATATCCTCTCTACCTGACACCCTCTTAAGAGGCCACTGGCCTCTGCTTGACTGGCCATGATGGGCAATGGAGCAAAGGTAAGGGCTCAATAGGAGTTCCCTACACTTTCTAGCATTGGTGGTATCTGGACAGAGCTGGGCCAAAGAGTGGAAGCAAGAGAGGAGAGCAAGAAGGCTGCCAGCTCCTGTCATGATGAGGAGCAGAGATGTGATGTGGTAAGGGGGATGGGGACTTGAAGTTGAACTTACAAAAGAAGGTGAGAGTCTACGTTTGCTTTGCGCTGTCCTCTGATGCACCAAAGCTACCTCCAGCTTTGGAAGTGGAGCTGTTCTCCGAGGGAGTCAGCCAAATTACAGTGAGAGAGCAGTTGTGATTCCATGATGTTATCAGGAGAAAAACAAACTCTCAGCTCCATCAGTGGGAAACCTCAACGCCCACAATGTCTCAGAGGGGCGGGTCTCACGGGCACCGCGTGTATGCTGTGTGTGCAAATCCAGCATCTGAGTAATTAGCATTCTCAGTTTCCTGGAAGGCTTGTGCTTTTTGATTAAATTGGTTGACAGGAAAATAGTCCAGATCTTTCTTTGCCAAGCTCAGAGGTGGTAAAACAGAATCAGCATGCTAATTCTGCATTTTCCAAAGAACTGATGGAAACAGATTTTCAGTGAGATTTCCAAACCATTTTTTAAATCTGTACTTTAGACTTTCATGTACATCTACAGAATAGATATATCACTCTTGAGAAATTGATACTTTCTTTTTTGTTTTAAAAAGGAACCTCAAACCCATAATGGGATCTCTTGTTGAATTTTGCTGGAGAACCACCAACAGAATGTGCCAAGCCCAGGATGTTTTTGAACAGTTTTGAGTTTAAAGCATGTGGTTTTACTTGTGGCATATTTAAAACTGTTGAATAATTAACAAGAAGTTGGCTTTGGGAAATCTAAATGTGTTCACCATGGAGTATTTCTAGAAAACAATTTTGATGCATTTGAACAGGCACCTGTTGGGACTTCTCATAAAGTCCCCTCTCATCTGCTAGGTGGAAGAAAAGAGAATAAGAACAAGGCCATGTCGGTGATTTATTGAACACCTACTAGAAGCCAAGAGGTTTATTATTTCTGATCTTGTGACAGGTGTTGAAGGGAGGCTCTCTGGGCCTGGATCTTTCCTGAAGCATAAACATACTGGCTAACCCCATGTGCAGGATTGGCAATGAACCTGAAGAAGGACTGCTTCATCTGTTGACTCCTTTGGAAATTATGAAAGACAGAGTGGAGATTGATAACGAGAGCAGATGTGCCACCTTCTGGCATCATATCTGGTGAGGAGGCCTTCAAAGGACCCCTGTGGTCCCTGGAATGTCTTGGGCAAGCCTTACCCACCAACAGGGTCAGGGAGCAGTTGCCTGCTAAACAAAAAACGTTCTCTCCCCTTACTGCCTCTCACCTCGCTCCTCTCACCCGGCTTGGCAGATCTCGCCCAGCAGCTCTGGATCAGATGGAAGCGCAGAGTAGAGAGTACAAAGCAGGACCAAGGTCCCCACTCTCCCTGCGCTGAACAGGCCTGATCTCAGAGAGAGGAAGATTTAAAGATAGGTCAAGTTCAAAGTTTTATTCTTGGTTTTGTTTGGTTTTACTTTATTTTTGAATGACACGTAATAATTATGTGTGTCTATAGGGTATAATGTGGTGTTTCAACACATGTACACATTATGTAAAGATCAAGCCAGGATAATTAGTATATCCACCACCTCAGTCATTTATCATTTCTATGTAGTGAGACCATTCAAAATCCTCACTTCTAGCTATTTTGAAATATACAGTATAATTATTGTTAATTATAGTCACCCAACCCTGCAGCAGAACACCAGAACTGATTCATACTGTGACATTGTACCCTTTGTCTTATCACCCACTCTCCCTCCCCTCCACAGCCTCCAGTAACAACATTCTACTCTCAATTCTATGAGTTCAACTTTTTCAGATCCCATGTGTGAGTGACATCGTGCAGCCTTTGTCTTTCTGTGTCTGGCTTATTTCACATAACACATTGGCCTCCAGGATTATCCTCCTTGCAAATGACAGAATTTCCTTCTTCTTCTGGTTGAACAGTATTTCATTGTATATGTATACCACATTTCCTTTATCCATCTACTCATTGATGGACATTTAGGTTGATTCCACATCTTGGCTATTATGAGTTCAGAGTTTGGAATCCTTAAAAAGTAATTTTAATCCTTAGAAGGTAATGTGATGGTACACACCTGTAATCCCAGCTACTGGAATGCTGAGGTAGGAAGATCACAAGTTCAAGGCTAGCCTGGGCAACTTAGTAAGACCTTACCTAAAAAGCAAAAAAAATATTGGGGATGTAGCTCAGTGGTTAGTGCCCAGCACCACAAACAAACAAACAAAAGAGAACTGCTGTTTCAATTACAGAATTGTGACTATGTTTGCAACCTTGAGACTGTCACCTGCCCAAGTGTGAGTAGAAAAGATGTGGGCCTGTGGGCTTGTCACTTGCAGGCACAGGTTGGCCATACCTTGTTTCAGTCAGCTTTTTTTGCCACTGTGACAAAAAGACCTGACAATAACAATTTTAGAGGAGGAAAATTTATTTGGGGCTCATGGTTTCAGAGTTCTCAGTTCATAAACAGCTGATTCCATTGCTTTGGGCCAGAGGTGAGGCAAAGCATCATGGCAGAAGAGTGCGGAGGAGAAAAGTAGCTCAGGACTTGGCAATCAGGGAGCAGACAGAGACTAAACTTGGTTCACCAGGGACAAAATATAAACCCCAAAGGCATACCCCCAGTGACCTGCCTCCTCCTTGCATACCCTATCTATAGTAACCATCCAGTTAATCTGTATCAGTGGATTAATCCACTGATTGGGTTACAACTTTCATCATCTAACTCACCTCTGAGCCTTCTTGCATTGTCTTTCACATGAGCTTTTGGAGAATACCTCATACTTAACCTATAACACTCCTCTTCTCTACTGCTGTCTCATCCCCACCCCATTCCTGGGAAATAAAGTTTAAAGGATATAAGAACCAAAGAGCATTTTTAACTCCAAATACCATTATACTTATTAAGAAAGAAGTTACACTAACAGCATTGACAACCACTTGGGGATCATTATAGGCAGGAAAGTAAAGAAACTGGGAGTCAGATTTGGGTTTCCCTGCATTTCAAATCTGCATTATGGCATCCTATTCTTGTTATCATGCCAAAGAGGATCAACATTATATTAAAGATTAGAAGCAAGGAAGAAGCAGATTACTGAGAAGAAAAGTTTCTTCCAAGAATTGATTTTAGATGTTGTCTATATTTGCAAACCTTATTGACAAAGTTAACTATTAAAAAGGTAGAAGTGAGGGACTGGGGTTATGGCGCAGTGGTAGCGTGCTCGCCTAGCACGCGGGAGGCACTGGGTTCAATCCTCAGCACCACATAAAAGTAAAATAAAGTTATTGTGTCCACCTACAACTAAAAAATAAAAAATATTTAAAAAAAAAAAAAAAAAAGGTAGAAGTGATTTTGTCACTGAAAAATTAGGGCATTTTATTTGTTACAGTTTAATTTGAGTAAAACCCCATAAAGGTATACCACGGTCCCTGGGACGGCATAGAGCACAGGGGCCCCTCCATGCTATTATTCTACATAAAAACCTACACTTAAAAATCAGAGAATAGCTGAGTCTTTGCTTTATAAAATAATTCACTGCAGGGTTTCCTTCTTTCTTTATTTATAAGTCACAAGGGTACCCAGTGCATTTTGCGGTTGATTTGATTTACACAACTTGGAATTAGAAGGGCTTTCCAGGAAACTATGAATTTCCAGAACCTTGGGGTCAAAGTCATGCCCAAAGTCTTTCATTGCAAAGTTCGATGAAGGGAGTTGAGCTGTATCTTCTCCCTCTTCCCACTTAACTGTGATTTTGCTTTTCTATTTTCTGTTTTCTGGATGAGAACTCTGTCCTCCAACATCTGCCCTAATGTCAGAAGAGGGTGTGTCTTGATTGGCAGCTGTGTGATTTTCAGTGGGGGCACAATGCCTCCAACTCTGGACATAGCCTAAGCTCCTGTCCCAAGCCTGCTCTCATTCATGACTTGTATATACCACCCTCACCCTGAAACACACCCCCATCCCCAGCTTTGCCTGGTGAAACCTTGCTTTCCAGGCCTAAAACCCCCTTCTCATGAAGCCTTTTACACCCTCTACACCCCTACCCCACCTAAAAACTAATCATGTCTTCCACAGAACTCCCTCTGCACATCACTGGGCACTCTCCCCAGCCACCATGTACAGTGCAGTTAATTGTCCACTCTCCGCCTTTCCTCTACACGAGAGGTGAGGGAGAAACTGTGCAGAAAGAAACTGCCCTATTCTATTTGTCTTTGAGCTTACATCTTTCTGCTGAAAGCACCCTGTATGAATGAACGTCTGTTGAATGGATAAATGAATGAATGGATGAGCGGATGGATAGAGGAATGAATGATAGGGAGACTAAAGACAATAAGGACTGCTTGAGAGTCTACCGGTGCCAGCTGCTCACAGACACTGTTGCCTGGAAGCCTTACAGGAACCACAGACAGTTCCCATTTTACAGCCGAGAACAGGAGGCACCAGAGGCTGTGACCACCCAAGGTGAGGACTCCACTGTGGTTCTGTCCACTGCGTCATGGTGCCTCTTGTAGTTCCTCATTGGAGTTAAGTCAAAAGTTGACTGCCCCAGGAGGTGAGAGAGATGGAGAAGGGCTTAGGCAGCCAGGGATAGATGACCAGCGAGGAAGTCCGAAGCCAGGTCAGAACAAAGGAGCGTGGGAGGGATTCTGATGAGGTCAACTCCCTGCTTGATGAAAGCACTCGTGGGAGGGGAACAATCAGACAGTCACTTCCTTACTCGTGCCCCTAAGCAGGGGATCCAATAGAAAAACTAAGACAGGTGGACAGAGCGGGCACCAATCAATATTAGTGAGGAGCATGTGAACTCCTCCACTGAATTCCCAGCTCTGGGCCCTTCTCTGTCTCTATCTCTGTCGCTCTTGCAATAAACCTTCTTGCTTGCTATCTCTGCATCCTGTTCTTCAATCCTTTTCTGGATGGAGATAGTGGATCCAGCACCCAGCACCCCTGGATGGTAATAGTGGATCCAGCACCCAGCACCCCTGGATGGTAATAGGGGGTGTGGGGAAGATAGATGGGGTCTAGTGGGTTAGAAGGGACATCTGCTGTCCAAGCCACCCAGTAATGCCCGACATAAGCATGGGCAAGCCCAGCTCTGCCAGGCCCCCTTTACGAGGTGTAATGGGGTCAGCCTCTCCCCTCCCTCCACACTCCAAGTTGAAGTTGTTATTGTACTAGGAATGCATATTGAGCTAAAATTAATTTAGCTTCATTCTCCAAAGGGCATCTTTCCCCTCCCTGCAGTGTATAAATTTACATAATTTTATTCTGAGAGGAAACAATCACTCAGCCTTTTCAAAAAGGGGCCTCTTTATGCATTTTTGTCCCTCTCTATCATCTTTTGGAAGCTAAATTGCAGTTCTGCTTTATGATCTTTGTTCTTAGCTCCACGTTGGTAGACACGACAGATCTCAACAACATGCGAGCACGTACAGCAGGACAGGGGAGCTGGGAGGAGGAGTGGGAGGAAAGCAGGGGGTCCTCTGTCAATGGTGGCACCTCCTGCTTCCCCAAGCCGGGGGCAAGGGCACTAGAATTAGACCAGCTGCAATCAAAGTCTATTCAAAATGATCTTTTGAAGTCACAAGACTTTGCAGGCAGGGATCATGTCACTTAAGACATGTAGATTTACAGGTAAACAGACCAGCTCCTTTACTCCTTTCTGTGAACTTTACCATCTGGAAAGTGGAGATAATAACAGCCTACTCTAGTGAGCTCAGAGCCATTGTGGTGGGTTTGTTTGTTTTGTGGGTGGTTGGTTTGCTTTAGAACCTGGTTAAGACAGCATGATGTTGGCCTCAGTTAAACTAGCCAAGGACGGACTCTCTCCTCTTGGGTTGTTCTCTCTGGACTTGGTGGCTGGTTGACCTTCTCACTGTGTTACTTGGTGAGCATTCTCTCTTTTGTTGTGCCTTAAACCTCATGAAGACTTGGGTGGTTTTGTTATATAAGCCAGAAGACAAAAGTCTTCATACGTCGGGAGTGTGAATTCCAGTCCTTTCCTAGACTATGCGTATCTGGTTGCAGGAGTTACCTATTTCTCTAGCGAAGCTTCTGACGCTGCAGTAGATGCTCCTGGGGTAGTTCCCTCTTCTCCAGAAGCACATCCTTAGGTATGGATCCCTTTATCCTCATTTTCCATATTCCCATCCTTACTTGATAGTTTGATTCTTTTCAGACGCGTCTAACTGACCCATATTGAGATCATTGGATTGCCTCTCTGCAATCTAGAATGTAGAAGACAGGAGCAGAGATTGGGACCCACACATGTGGCTATGCTGATGATGAAGGCCAGTGAACTGTTGCTGAGTTTGTTTGGGTCCCTGATCCACGCTGAGTGTCAATAAAGCTTTAGCGTTGCTGATATTATTTATTATCTTCCTACAACCTGCCATGTACCTATCATTTTCTCACTCCAAAGACAAGATGATGAGCTCAGAGAGGTTCAAAGTCTATCCCAAGGCCACAGTAATAGAGCTAGCACTCAGATCCTGCTCAGTTTGCAAAGCTCTGCACTTCCCAGGGCACCAAGCTTTGTTTGATGACAGCCTAACAACCCACCTTTATAGTGCTACTAAAAATAAGAAGACAGCTCAGACATAATGTGGAGTGAGCCAACCAGGCACCAAAGAGAACATGCTGTCTGTGTTAAAGTTCAGACAGCAGTAAAACTGTACTATGGGATGGGAATTAGACAAGTGGTTGTCTTTGGGGGAGGGAGGTGCACAAAGGGAAGTTTCTGGGATTCTAGAAGCATTCTGGACCTATCCAAATGGTAGCCACACAGGTATATTCAGTTTATAAAAATTCACTGAGCTATGTGCTGAAAATTTGTGCACATTATTGTTCTTAGGCCATCAATTCAAAATTATTTGGGGAAGTAATAAACCATGAATAAGCAAAGGAACTGAATTTAGAAAAGAGAACTGCCCCCACCTCCCTGGCAGAACTCAGACTGTCCTCATCTGAAACATGCATAACAGAGCGGCAACTGCAGGAGATGGGCCAATTTTTACCTCACTGTCTTCATTTAATAGTGATCACAAGCTTTTTATTACTGTGTAATCATGAACTAATGGCTTGTGATCATCCATCGTTGTATTTTTAATGACTCAATTTGTTTTCTTTTATCTCATAAATCAGAAAGCTGGGCTGTGAAGACTCTAGAAATCATAACCGTTATCATTCTTAACCTCTTTATGTTTAATATAAGTTAATGAAATTTTTTTGACATGTAGCACACACAGAGAAAGTCACACACTTCATAAGTGAGAGCTCTGTATGAGTTGCACAAACAGAACACACTTGGGTAGCCATGGCCAGGTCAAGACAGAGACCCTCTTGCCTTCCCAGCAGCCCCCTCCCTTACCCCACAAGCACCCGTCAGGGATGGGCCCAGCCTGCTGGGACTTCATCCAGAGGACTGAGACCCCCCGCAACCTCAGCTCACTGCTGGCATGAACATGGCTTCATCATTCCAAGAAATTTCTGCCCAGGAGATAAACTGATTCTGATGGTCTGTTCCAGATACTTTCTCTGAATTCATTTATCCAAACAGACCACTTTTCTAGATGTCATCCACCCCTCCTCAGGACACAAAGGAGGCTCATTTAGGAAAAGGCTGTGTAAGATTGCAGTCATTTGGTCCTTAGAGGCCTGGTGGAAGCTGCCAGTGAGATTATTTGTTCTGTGGGAACATTGTTGATTATGGAATCAATTTCATGAATAGATGGAGCAGTGTTTGAACCATCTATTGCTTCTCTTATTGGTTTTGATCAGTTACGTTTTCCAAACGATTTATCCATTTGCCAAAGTTGTTGGTATAAAGTTGTTTATAATAGTGCCTGGTTTTCCTTTTAATGTCTGTAGAATAGGTACTTACACCTACTCTTTTATTTCCTGATACCAGACATTTTGTTTTCTCTGTATTTTCCTTATTATTTTTGGCCTTAACTTTTCTATTGTTTGTTTTCTGCTCCTGATTTCTGATCTTACCTTAATTTTCTTCTTTGTATATGAGGTTGAGATGCTTTTCTTCCTCTACCTTTTTCAGGTAGAAATTCGGATCATAGATTTTAAAATTCTGTTGTTGTTGTTGTTTTCTAAGATAAGTATTTCAAGCTGTAAATTTCCCTCTAGAGACTGTTTTAACTGCATCCCACATATTCTGACATGTTATTTTTTTTTTAATCATTCAGTTAAAACTATTTTCTAATTTTACCCCCAACAGACTGTTTTGAAGCATGTTCTTTTTGATCAGTACTTGGAGGATTTTCTGGAAGACTTATTTTTATTCATTTCAGTTTTAGTTGAGCCAAGAACATACTCTGTAGGACTTTATCTCTTAATATGTACTAAGACTTATTTTGTGAAGAAGCATATGGTTCATTTAGGTGAATATTCATGGAAGTTTTAAAAGAACATGTGTTCTGGGGCTGGGGCTGTAGAGCCCTTGCCTAGCAAGTGTGAGGCACTGGGTTTGATCCTCAGCACCACATAAAAATAATAAAGTAAAGGTACTGTGTCCATCTACAACTAAAAAACTATTTTAAAAAAAGAACATGTGCTCTGCTGTTGTGAGTGGGTTTAAGTTATATAAATGTCAATTAATTTAAATTAGTTGATAGTGTTCAGAGTAGCTGAGGATTCTTCTATTAACTACTGAGAAAAGAGTATGAAAAGCTCCTACTCTTGTGGTCTCTTCCTTTTTTCTGTAGTTTTGTCAGCTTTTGCTTTATGAACCTTTGTGATTTTATGCACACTCATTGATATTGTTATGTTCTTGATGAATTGGTATTTCAGTGTTTAGAGGTATCCTCCTTTATCTCTATCTCTAGTAATACTTGTACTTTGATGCCTACTTTGATATTAATATTATCATTCCAGCTCTCTTATGCTTAGTTTTTTCCATAGGGAAACTTTTACTATCTTTTTGTGTTCAACTTATGATCTTACATCTTCTTATGTAAAATACATTTCTTCTAGATAACATGTCCTTGGATCTTGTGTTTTTATCCAGTTTGATATCTCTGCCTTTTAATTAGAGTTTTTGGTCCATTTTTATTTAATATAATTATTTATCTGGCTGAGCTTAAGCCTAATATTTGTTTTCTATTTTTCACATTGGTTTTTGTAGCTCTGTTGGACCTTTCTAAAATTAAGCTAAGGGAAGTTAATCTTAATAAAACCAGGGATGTAAGATATTAGAAGTCTTCTTCCTTGGAGGGGTGTTCTATTTTCTGCTTTCTCTCAACCCAGGTAGCAGCCCTTTGTATTTTCCAACCAGCAGTCTTGCATATTTTTCAAAGTCCTTCCTCTTGGGGAGTTGTGAACCTGGTTTCACTTCCTTCTAGTCCTGTGAAGATCCCCAGAACTCTTCTTGGTCTCCTAGTAGCTCAGCTTTTCCTTTTGGACTTGGTGATCAAACAAAGAAGAAAAGGAGCCCCACCTTCTGGACTCCCCTCCCTGACCTTGCTGGATCTTGCCCTGTCAATTTTCTTTGCCTGGGTAACTTTCTGATGCTTTCAAATAAGCATTCTTTACATTTTTTTTCCCTGGGTTTTCTTAGGGGTTTCAGCAAGATGGTTGGTCCAATGCGACCTAGGCAGTAATTGCTGAAAGCAAAACTCTCCATTATCATCATTATTTATAGAAAAACCAATCCACAGATGTCGAGGCCTGCCCTGGAAACCCAGTCCATGTTACTTACAGCTGTATCACTGGGCTAAGTTATTGCCTGGCCCTGAGACCTGGGTTCTTCCACTGACCAAACTCTCAGAAACATTTTGTCCTTCACATGTTTTAGGGGACTTTGCAGGGGTTAACCTTGAAAATGATTTTTAAAAATAGCTGCTTGTCTGATATCTTTTTGTGATATCAGACAAGATAGAGTTCTCTGTGATAGCTCTTCTGCAGTCATTCTGTAATCAAGGTTCTGTAGCAGTCAACAATTTTTACTATCAAGAAGTATCAGCTCGTTTGGTTTAATCACAGCATGTCCTCAGTTACAAAACTTAATTTTGTTCTGTGCCCATCTCTCTGTAAACATAATTTATTTGTATTTTAATTTAGTTTACCATAATGGAGACTTCCCAACCCTCAAGTGACAAATTCGAGACATGATTTAAAATATCACCTGCTACCTGGTCCCATCTTATTTATGTTGTTGTGTCCTCAGGGTCGGAAGGAGCGATGCTTGCGACTTATTTACTTTTAAAGCATTTGGCCTGGGGAGCACTTGGAAATATGCAGGTGAATTTAGCTTCAAGCATTCTCATCGGTTTATCACTTTATGAACCAAAATCTTCGTTTATTTTTAATTTTAAAAATGGGGAGGAATGTAACAAACTAAAGCAGCCAAATGCAAACAGCATGCAGAAGGCTGAGAAGGCGGAGGAAAGGCCCAGAGGCTTTGGGAGACAGAATGTGCCAGAGAGGGCCCTGGGCAAGGAGACCCGACCTGCCGTCAGGACTCCTCTCCCTGGGGAGGTGAGGACAGGTCACTTCTGCTAGTAGGAAGCTCAGGAGGGGCAAGCAGGAAGGAGAACTATTCTGAGTGAGGTCTGCCTCCATGGAGGTGGGAGAACTTGTTCCCCAGCCAGCTTAGAGGGGACCTCCCCACAGTAGAACCCTTCTTCACATGTCTCTAAAATCATCTGCTGGCAGCTGCCTGTGGGTCTTGAGCTTCTATACTTGTGATATGAAGAAATTGAAATCAATAAACTTTAAGGCCTCTTCTAAGGCCTAAAATGTTGAGATTTCAAGAGAGAATTATAAGGCTTTAATCCAGCTTAAGGAGCTTAGGAACGCTTTGAACTTGATACAGAATTTTATGCTGTGTGTGTGTGTGTGTGTGTGTGTGTGTGTGTGTGTGTGTGTGTGTGTTCACATCCACACACATGCACCTGTGCATCTTTTCTGGGGAAAGAGTTCTTAATGCTGTCATTAAATTCTAGGATGTTCTAAAAAGGCATGAATATATCAAGAAAACAAATAATCAGAGCAATTAATTGTAGTGATGTAAAGAGCACTTTATTGAATACCTTCTGTGTGTTCAGACAAGCACACAGATGAGTAAGTGTAGTCCAAGCCTTTCAGAAATGTTTAGTTCATAAATCATCAACACAGATTGTGCTGTTGCTCGTGGGATGTGTTGAATTGGGTTAGTGATCAGAAATTCTGGGTCCTGGTCCTAATTTTGGCAGTACCTGTCTGTAACTCAGACCCTCAGTTTCTCAATCAAGAAATAGCTTTTTTCTTTGATCCCAGGGCTTGAGCCCAGGGGCTCTTAACCACTTAGCTAAATCCTCAGCCCATTTTATGTTTTATTTGGAGACAGCCTCACTAAATTGCTTATAGCCTTGCTAAGTTGCTGAGGCCAGCTTTGAACTTGCAATCCTTCTGCCTCAGCCTCCCAAGCCTACATTGCAGGCATGTGCTACAGTGCCTGGCAAGAAATAGCTTTAATAAAATGTATCTTTCTCACTCCTTAGATTTGTGCATTACGGTCATACTTGACTCTGCATGTTAGAAACAAGGGATGCCCCTGTCGAACATGCAGAACGGTTGGAAAGTGATGAAGTTGGTTTTTCTGAGATAAATATGCTAAAGTCTGGTGCAAACTGGGAAACATACACCGCTATTCACCTCCAATGGGAGCATGAACAAATAGCTCTTCTCCTCCCTCCTCCTCTTTATCTGTTAAGTGGAACCAGGGAGCAAGGAAGCCTCTGGCCCATCTCCAGGCACAGAGTGCCTCCTGAATACACAGCAGCATCAACTGGCAACCATGGGGTCTCTCTGCAGGAGAGCTGCCAGCACTTGGCAAGTTGATCTCTGGGCTTTTTGAGATGCTTTGAGGCTGGCATCCTGCAGGCAGCTATGGGAATTGAGAAGGATCTAGAGCCTCTGCTCAGACTTCTGACTCGATGTGATGCACTGAGTCAAAAATGGGATAAGTTGTCATTTAAAAAGCATACAGACATAATAAACATATTACTAAATATCTAACAGCCTTGTAAAATAAGAAAGGGCATCTCTCTAGGTCAGAAACAGAAAAGGCTCAAAAAGAGCAGTGTACCATCAGCAGTGTGTGGAGTAAGTATACCTAAGAATCTCTAGGAGACAAAAGAATGAATATGATCTATTGATTTTGGAATAAGAGCAGCAATTATAAAGCAAGGACAAGCAGGTACAGTGTCTTTACGAGGTACAGCACTGTGAAGATTGCAGAAGATGAATTCAGTGAGCTGATTATGAAGAGATGAAGAGGCAGGAAGGAAAGCTAACACATAGGAAAGAACAAGAAACAGCACACCTCTAACAGGAGTTAGAATAAAATTGCCAAGTGCAGTGGCACATGCCTGTGATTCCAATAACTTGGGAGTTGGAGGCAAGAGAATCACAAGTTCAAGGCCAGCCTGGGCTATTTAGAACCTGTCTCAAAATAAAAAATAAAAAGGGCTGGGGATGTGGCTGAGTTGGCAGAGTGGCCTGGATTCAATTCCTAGTACCTAGTACTGGGGTGGGGAGAGGGAGAGAGAAAGGAAGAAAGAAAAATGAAAAGAAAGAAACTGAGTGCTAGAAAGGTGATATTTGAAGATTTATTGCCTGAGAAAATGCCAGAACTTAAGTAAGACTTGTGCACTCACAACAACAACAACAACAACAACAACAAACCTGTAATCAAAAACAAATGAAACAAAACGAAATCTGGACATGATGTAGCCTTGCTTCAGAATAGTAAGTCAATAAGGAACAGAACCTAGCAGCTACCACAGAGGAAGGGCAGATTGCCTCCAAGAGGCAGGACCTGTGACCTGAGCTCCTCAGAAAGAATGCAACGTGGCTGCTGACAGATGACAGAGGACTAGTCCCCAAGTACTGGGAGCCAGCCCTCTAAGAGGGCTTCTCCATCCTCATTTATTTGCTCCTGCAAATGCCTGGGACTTGGCTTGCCTCATTTCCCCCACTTTTAGCAATACCAGGAGTGTACTGTATAAAAGCCACAGGTCTTAACCCAGAAGAAATGGAGTTCCGATGGATTTGCAGATTCTCACAAGGTGGGCAGTAGTGAGATGGTGGGGGCAGGACAAGAGATGGTGGCTGGGGATCTGGGTGCCTCTCCAGCAGCCACCCACATTGCCTGAGAAGCTGCCTTCCCAGGAAGCAGACCTGGTCCAGGGGGTCCTGCTCATCTTCCCTCAGCCTCAGTCCTCTGGGAGAAGAGACTCCTCTGCTGAGTATGCGTCTGTCTGTGTGTATTTAATAATTTCTTTGCTCCCAGAGGAATTTGAAATGGAGTCTGCAGTACATGTATGTGAAGGGGACAAGACCCACCTGCTCTGTTTTTAAAGGATTATTTTCAGCCTCTTCAGTGGCTGCTCCATGGAGGCTCTTTAGAGAAGACCTTCTCTCCTGCTAATTTGAATGTTTGCCATCTGGATTTTCTGAGTCTCAGAACAATTTCCTGCTTGAAGGACTTTTGTCATTTTCAAAGTGGTTTTTTTTTTCCTTTTGGGTCAAAGAAAGGAAAAATATGACTTTCTCTCAGTTGCCAAAAGGAGAAGAGATTGGAAGCTTTGCTTCTCAACTTTAGCAGCGACCAAACTGTTCCTATGGTCCCAGTGCCTGGAACTACAAGGAAGGGGGTGGAAGGTGGTCTCAGCTTGAAGTATCACTGTTCCTCACATCTGTTAGACTGGGGGAGGTTATGTAGGGATTATCTTAGGCATTTTGGGGTCTCCAGGTGCAAATACAGCAGTGATGGGGGTGATAAAGTGTCTTTGGATGACTGGATGAATGCATGAAGTCTCTTTACCTCCTAATTGAATTGGTTTCTGTGTTTCCTGGCACCTAAGGCAAAACAATCAGTCCTTTGATAAGTGCCGTTCAATCTGCAGACGGTGCCCTACCAAGCATGGGGCACCTCCACACTCTGCTCTGGATGGCACCTCCAGGGGCACACTGAAGGTTGGAGAAACAGTGCCCCTGACCTCTACCTTTTAGATGAAGAACCTGAGTCTTGGGCACATTTAGAGCCAGACATTCAGGAAATAGCTGAATTCAGACCAAACCTCTATTTCTGTAGATTCTCCCTCAGTTAAGCAGGTAACAGGGCACTTTATTTTAAACCATCCTTGCTCCAAAGGTGCTAATTAAATGGAGAAATAACACTAGATCATAATAATATTTCAATGAGGCTCTTTGGGGAGGAATAGGATGATCTAGTCTGGGTTTGGGGAGAATCTACTTACAGTTGGTCATGACTGAGATGGGAAGAACAGACACAGACACTTCTTTAAAATTTCAATACTACCCCTGGGTACTCTGCAGGCAATAGGTGGTTAATGTGGAACACATTTCTTCTTCTCCTTACTAGACATTCTACACCAGTTAATAAATATAACCTTGCCTCTCATTTCATCCAGGGTATAGGAGAAAATGGTTAGAGAATCACATTTTAAAAATGGGTTTTATTGTTTAAGCTATTTTATTGTTTTGTTTAAATTATTAGTCTTCATTTCTGTGATTTGAATTTAGTTCCTTTTTCTGACTAATGTGCAACAGAAGTTTATTGTACAAAGTCTGGAAAAAATAGCAAAGTATAAAAACAAACCACCAGTAGCCCCACCACACAATCAAGAAGAGCATACAATCAAGGTGGTGCTGCAATTACAGCCAGCGTTTCCATCCTGCAGCAGCTCACAATCTACTAATGAGCCCACTTCTCATGTCTCTGGTGCTGCTGGGGCTGATGTAGGGAGTCCTCTTTCTTCCTCTCTCTGCAGGTTGTCTCTCTCTTCAGAGAGGACACATTGCTAAGGTTCGGTGTAAGAGGTGATCAACTCGTCCTGATTGCCAGGGTCTTTCTGGTTTTAACATTTCATGTCCTAAGTCTCAGGAACACCTCAGTCCCAAGAAAACTGGGAATGGTAAGTTTGTTTCTGTCTCCTATTCCAACCCCATCAGCAGAAGGGAAGAACCCTGGAGAGGTATGAGGGGCTGGCACTCAGCAGCCATGCTGTTCTGTTGGTCAAGGTTAATGATGCTAAAGCCACTGCTCATTCAGAGCTGTGCTCTTTACTCTTGGATCTGTGCCCAGACATAGCAGAGCCTCGTGATCTCACAGTTCTCTGGCTTCTTTAGAAGACCTAAAGTAAAAAGGCAAATCAGAGGGGTCGGTTAACAAATTAGCCTGGACCCATCTATCTTTTATTCAGGGCAGGGATCGGATAGCTTACTAAAGCCATGAGAGTTGTAGAGCCCTTGCTGGAATTGGTAAAATGGCTTCTCTGTCCCCATTTGGCTCTTTGTATCCACTACCAACACAATGAGTCATTTGTAGTCCCAATCTCCAACATAGCCTCTATGGGCAGACCCCTTAAAAGCAACAAGAAGAATAAGGTTTCTTGTGGGGATGCTAGGTCGGGCTTTGGCCTAATTTAAGCTTATTGTTATTACCTCTGGCTGATATTTTTGGACATGAACTGAGTGCTTTGTATACCGTGAAATGGGTAATATGAGAAAGATTGTTCTTTGTAATGGAGAATAATTGAATTGCACACTTTATTTATTTAATGGTGATGGGGACGGAACCCAGGGCTCTGAGCGTGCCAGCACGGCAAGTGTTCTACCACTGAGCTACATCCCAGATCCCTTTTTAAATTTTATTTTGAGACAGGGTGTCACTAAATTGTCCAGGCTAAACTTGAACTTGTGATCCTCCTGCCTCCATCTCCCTAGTCACTGGAATTACAGGCATGCACCACAGTGCCTGGCAAGGAAACTAATTGAACTCATTGAATTTGGGTAGTAATAACTTGTAGTTCCTGTAGCTAGTCAGTGAATTTCCTAAGGGCAGGGTGTGCTTCAAGTTGGTAGCTTGGGCTCGATGAAGGCAGAATCAAGATCAAAGATGAGACCTTCAACTAGAACCAGCCTTAGACATCAGAGAACACGTACCTTAGTCTTTAACTTGCCCTCTGATTTTTAAATTTTTATTTGTTTGTTCATTTGTTTTTGCATCTTTGGCCACACCACCCTCCCTTTACCTCACTCTTTATCTGGATGCCAGGCACCATCTCTTGAGGCACCCTGAGGTCCTAACAGCTCTTTCTCTCCAAGACTGACCAGGGCTGAGGTCCACTCCCTCAGGTAGTGGGACAAAAGGCAATGAGGGATCGAATCTATCCATCTGGGTGGATTCAGTGTCATGGTGGCTCCTTCCTACCCTCCTCTAGGAACCTGCACACTATACTCTTTCTAGAAATTTCTCTGGGTTCCGACTTTCATCACCTTTTTGGTCTTTCTCTCCTTTTTTGGCCTCCTTCCCTGTCTGGGAACACCAAAGTCAGGGTCCAGTTGGAAGATCTTCCTGACTGGTTTTAGTCCCTGCACACAATTCTATGAGTTATTTTTACACCCTATAGTTCCCTGTTACTGCCCAATCTGCACATGTTCTAAATCACCAAGGCCAACAGCACCTGGCACCAGAGAATCCAGAAGCCCATCTCTGGCTGCCTTACCAGCTTACCCCTACTCAGAGCAAAGAGCAAGGAATTTGCTTGGCTCCAAGGCAAATACCCCTCATCCAGAGGGGGAAGCAGTTCAGGAACAGAGCCATGAGGTTGCTGACTCTTTCCTTCCACTGGGGATGCCATGGGTTGAGAGCTGGGAGTCCCAAAGGGAACACAGATGTGGATCTAGCATGTGAGATCCTGTGCCTCTCTCCACGCCGCCCCATACCAAAGCTCTGTGGGAGGGAGAGTAAATTAGCCCTGGGGAAGAGGGTGATAGAGGGAAAAGAATTTCAACTTTGAAGCCCACTGGCTCAGGGTTCAAACTCTAGCCTAGCTATGCACTAGCTCAGTAAGCTCGGCCAGCTGCCAGACCTCTCATTGCTAAATGGAAAAAGATGTCTTCCCAGAGTTTAAGAAAATTGAATTATTTAATGTGGCCATGTGTCCTGGTGGGTTGGTGGTTCGTTAAATAAAAGCTGCTGATATTCCTGTTCAGATGAAGAATCCTTAAGAAGTTAGTCATTTGTCTAAGGTCACATAATCACTTGGTAGCTAAGGTGGAACTCAAACTCTTACCTCTTGATAAAAGGAAGGAAAGGAGAGAGAAGAAGAGAAGGAAGAGGCAATAAGTCATGGAGACAGCAATTTTAAACTTCTGAAAATAGCTGTGGATATCCAGAAAATTGTAACAGAAAATCCAAACCACAGGTCCTTCACCAAGCATCCCAGTGTGTCAGGAACTGGGCTTCACTGTCACGCTTATCCTTCATGGCTGACCTGCAAGTTTGGGACTTTTATCCCCATGTTACTATCTCAGAAGAAAGGTAAGCGTTAGAAGCTGGATTAAGATGGGGCTTCTGTGCTATCTGCGGCCTCTCCTTGAGGGCCCTGCTGGCTCTGAGTTGGCAGGGGCCGCGATACACTGCAAGATGACGGCACTGAACTGTGGAGGAGGTAGATCCTTGGTTCTGGAAGCCCAGGGGTGCACAGCTGCCAGTCCCGAGGTGAGGAGGCCTTGGAGACCATCTCATGCTGATTAAGATGCACCCTGGATGTCAGAGTTCTGAGTTGTCAATTTACAATGAAAACCACACCTGTCACGTGGAGTGTTGAGCTTGCACAAACACCATTGGCCCCGCCCCATCACTCTGGAAGTCAGATCTCCAACAGAAGGTTGCTTTGGTGCTCACAGAGCAGAGAAAGCAAACTGGATGATTTGGCGACAAGATCACTGCACTAATTTAATAAGTATTTTAAGAGTCTAATGAAGAGTTTTGTGACCTAACTCTGTCTTCCTCCCAAATCCATACATTGAAGTCTTAACCCCCAGTACTTCAGAATGTGGTCACATTTGGATATAGAGACTTTAAAGAGGTAATTCAGTTAAAATGCTGTTCTAAGAGGGGGTCCTAAACCAAGCTAACTGCTGTCCTGATAGGAGAAAATTTGGACAGATGCACACAGAGAGAAGACTGCAGAAAGGCACAGGGAGATGACACAATCTACAAGCCAAGGAGGGAGGTCACATAAGAAACCAACCTAGATTTTTTTTTTTCTGTACTGAGGATTGAACCCCGGGTGTTCTATCACTGAACTTCATCCTCAGCTCTTTTTTTTTTAAATTTTGAGACAGGGCCTTGCTAAATATGGTCTTGAACTTGTGATTCTCCTGCTTCTACTTCCTCAATAGCTGTTTCTCAGGCTGACCTGTTTTCTCCAGCGGATGGTCTCACAGTTTAATTCATTCATTCTTTTTTTTTTTTTTTTTTTGTACTAGGGATTGAACTCAGGGGAACTCGACCACTGATCCACATCCCCAGCCCTATTTTGTGTTTTCTGTAGAGACAGGGTCTCACTGAGTTGCTTAGCGCCCTTTGTTGCTGAGGCTGGTTTTGAACTCATGATTCTCCTGTCACAGCCTCCCAAAGTGCTGGGATTATAGGTGTGTGCCACCGTGCCCAGCTTCACAGTTTAATTCTGGAAGGTCCATTTCATTTCTCTTTCTCCTATTTTCTAGGAGGCGGCCTCACTGTAGCCTCAGAGAATGAGGTATACGTAAATGAGGTGACTGGCCCGGTGCAGGATGCCCAGTAGGCCTCCATGGAGGGCAGTGGCTATTATAATCATGTGTACAGCAAAAGCCCCATGCAAGACACTGCCTTGGGTTCTTGGATGAGCAGCCCCCACTTGGGCCTCGGCTGGGTCAGTCATACTGAGGTGCATTTGGCAAATCCTGGCTCAGGCCTCATCTCGCAGTACCACCCTGCAGGGAGTGAGGGATTCCTGTGAAAGAACTCCTGGAGGGACCACCAGGAGGCTGGCTGTGTGGAAGCCTCAGTCCTCAGGGGAGGCTGGGCCTGGGGGAAGCACAGGAGCCTGAAAGAGCTGTGGGCCGACCCCTCTGGGACTCTGGGACCAGGCAGCCCTCCCTCCACAGGCAGGGGGAGAGGGGCAGCTTGCTGGCTTCAGCAGAGGTCCCACAGCCTGCAAACTATAGTGGTTCCAGGCGGAAGCACAGACCTAGCTGAAAATCAATTTGCTGAAAGCTAATTTACTAAAAGCTGAATCACCAAGTCACTGAATTATTGAGTACTGAGGAGTTTTATGAAGTTTTAATTTTATTCCTGTGCCCACCCTGCCCGGAGCTCTATGTGTGCCAGTTTATATGCCAGGCTGCTGGGGCCCGGGGTGCGGGGTGTTCTGAAATGTGGGCTACCAGAGCCTGTATGTTTGTGGACTTCTGTTTGTTTCTGCCCTTGATCCTGAATCTGACCAGTCCTGCTTCTTGCCCTGCCCTCCTTCTACCATTTTGGTTGAAATGGCATATTTCCCCTTAGAAGCAGTTTGCCATCTGGGTTTCGTAGACTATACCAGTCCATGCTGCTGCTGACTGCAGCCACAGGAAACCCAACTAACAGGTTCAGGGGTGTTTTTTCCATGTAACAGAGAATCTGAAGGGTAGCACTCAGAGCTAAGGCTCCTTTACACTTCTGGATGCTCTGTCATTGGCCTGGGATCCATTCTCATGTTGAGAGATGGCTGCAGCACCTCCCACATCACATCTACATCCCAGACAGGATTCAGGGAGAGGGACAAAGGACAGGAACTGTGCTACTTATTTTTATCAGGTAAACCAGAATTTTTCAAAATCCTCACTCTGTAGTTTAAGGTTTTACCTTAGAGTGAAGTTTTGTTTCCTGAGCAAGGAAATAGGACTTTCTAAGGGACCAAGGTTGAATTGGGGCAGTATTTGCTGTAACGCCTTTTCCACCCAAGATGTTTTCAAAACCAAATAGGATTTCTTCGTCATTGCCCAGGGAGCCTTAATTCTTTGATCTGTAAATTGGGAAGAATGCTATTCACTTGTGGAAAGCATTATAGTTACTCACCAGCATGTGTGTCTCCGCTGCTTCGGAGCTCGGGTGGTCTGCAGTTCTCGCTCCTAGAAATCAGGTATGTCCACATGACCTGTGTGGCTGTTGGTGTACCTGCAAGTGCCAGGGGTCACCTCTACGTGCAAGCACTCAGTTGTATGGGAGGACTATCACTCCATATTTCCCGACCTGGCAATTGTACAATTAGTGTCTGAGATGAAATGACTCTGATAAAATCCTGGAAGGAAGTGGCTCTGTTTCTGTAAAGTCCAGGGAAGCGTCTTTGTATTAGTTTGGATTTGATTCAGTGGCATGTAACAACTACCAGACAACTGTGGCTTTGGGAAGACTGACCATTATTTTGCTTTCATGCGGAAAAGTTCCCGGATAGTCCCTCTAGAGATGTTCTGGCGGTTCCACCACCAACAGGTACTCTCATTCCCTTTCTTTCTGCCCCATTATTCTTAGTGCAGGCTTCCAGAGTCAAGGCTTCCTTGGGATCCAAGGTAACTGGAGTCTTGAGCTATTTCCTCCTCTACAAAATGGGGTTGTTAGGAGAATTAGTAAGAAAATACATGTATTGTTTTGAGATCTACAACAGGTCTCAGAAAATGCTGTTTCTTAGTAGTCATTAATTGGAATTCCTATGACATGGAAGGTAGTACCCTAGACTTTACAAATGTTCCTCTTCCTCTATCCCTGTCATGATCACCTCTGCACATACACAAACTTACACAGTCCTGTAGGATGGTGTTATCTCCATTCTGTGCATCAGAAACAGAAGATTCAGAGTTGCTGAGTAACCTGCTTAAGGTCACTTAGCAAGTAAGTGTCTACACCCAAGTTTCAATACTATTTTCTCTGTTTCCAAAACCCATTTTCTTTCCCCTATTCAAAAGACTCATGAGCTACGCAATACTTCAGAAAAATCGAGTCCTTTTCTCAAATTGCCCTTTACAAGCTCAGGAGAACACAGAGATGCACTTCTGTGGAGGAATGGCTGCTGTATTGAAAGAAAGTTAAAAACTTAGGGCTGAGCTAGAACTTGTGGCCGCAGTGTGGGCGGATCTGGCTCACAGGCTGCATCAGGGTCTAATCAGTCCGGGCAAGGCTGGAATGCAGCCTTCCCTCTTTTTCTTGGATAATTGGCACTTGAGAGTCTGCACAGCAAATGGAAACATCTTGTTCCAGAGAGAAAAGTGTCTGCACAGCACCTCCCACTTTAAATGCCCTGATCAGCCCTCCACCTTTCAGAGCTCTGTGAAGGACTTTCTAACAGGCTGGATTGCAGCATCTGGGTGACTGACACCCAGTGTGGAGGACAGACCGATAGCCTCTGCTGCCTAAACAAACCCATCCAAGTCCCAATCCCCAGAACCTGAGAACATGGTACTTTACAAGTCAAAGGGTCTTTGGGTCTTCGCAAATGTGATTAAGGACCTAGGAAGGGAGGTTATACTGGATTCTCTGGGTGGGTCGCATCACATGGACCTTAAAAGCAAGAACTTTTCCACTGAAGGTGTGAGCTGTGACTACAGAAGGAAGGCACAGAGCTGCAAAGCTGCTGGCTTTGACATTGGAGCCAGGGGTCCATGAGCCAGGGGCCGGGGGCAGCCTCTACAACTTGGCAAAGGCTGGGAAACAGATTCTGCCCTCGGGCCTCCTGAAGGGAAGGCAGCCCTTGGACACCTTGGATTTGGCTTAGTGAGGTCCAAGTTGGACTTCCAGCCTGCAGAGCTGCAGCATGAAACATCCACATTGACTCGATCATCCGAGTTGCTGAGATCTGTCACAGCAGCAATAGAGAACCATCGCTCAGGAGAATGACCGAAATGTTTCTCAGTCCATGTGCCAGGACATTTCTAGAACATAGATCCCATCCTCCTCCTTCTCTTCTCATATCCCCTTAGACTCCATGCCCTGGTGATTCTACCCAGAGAATGCACACCTGTGACACCAGCTACTACCTTCTGAGGACTGGCTTCCTGCCAAGTACCTGCTGGACACGGGACATGATCTCTGCAACTCTTGCCAATATGAGTTGCAGGAAATTGAGACTCAGAGATGAAGTGACCAGATAGAAATGAGAGCCAGGGCCAACCCCCTGGTCCTCTCTGGAGGCACTGACCTTCTGGACTCCAGCTTCCCCGCCCCACTCCCACAGCCGCAGCCAGTGTGGGCTCCTGTGTCCTCCATGTCACTGCTTCCTATGGTGTCCTCCGCCCAGCTCTCAGGCCCAACCGCCCATCACACACCCTGAGCCGAGCAACTTCTCTGATCCCTGCCACTTCTCTGCTCAGACTCTCCAGGGTCCCCGTTCTGGGTTGCACAAAGTCCACCCTTCCCAGTGGGGCAGCCAGAGCCTGAGTTCATTCCTTCAAACTATCCATACTGTGGACCACCCACAGGTTAGCTTGGGGCCAGGAGACGCCCTGGACTTGCCATCGCCATGCAGATGAATCTCCCCACAGGACACGGGGAAGCTGGGGGTCAGCAATGTGCACAGGACACACACTAGATCCCAAGTTCCCCATAGACCTCTCTAGAGCCTTAGAGATCCAATCTCTGATTCCTCCATTTCCCTCCTCTGCTGCCAGGACTGAGTGAAAACAGCCACCTCTCTTGTGGGGACAGTGGCTCCAGTGTGTTCTCTCTACTGAATTGGATTCTGTGTCTCCCCATGGCTGAAAGTCCTTCAACAGCTACCCATCACCCTTCAGATGAAGACCCTCATCCTTAAAGTTGTGGCCCCTATGGGACTTTACAGGTCCATCTCCGGTCCTTCTGCCTCCCACTATACCCACTCTCTTTCAGACCCCTCATGTGCTTTGCTTCCTCCTGCCTCAGGGCCTTTGCACGTATTGTATCCTATCTCAAGCACTCTTCCTCTGCACCTTTCCTCTTCCTCATCCTTCATCTGCCTTCAGTCATTACTTCCCCAGGATGCCTCCATGGTGCCAGACTGGGATGGAAGTCCTCTGTGAGGGGCTCTCTCTGCTTCTAGTGCATGGCCCCGTTCAAGCCATCATTAATTATCTGTACATGTGATTGATTTATGTCTTCTCTCCATTCAACCCTGTGCCTCCATAAGTGTGGGCAGGGACCCTGTGCACTTCTGTGTCCCTAGTGCTGATCACAATACCTGGAATGAGGAGGAAAGCCAGAAATTACCTGTTGAATGAATAAGGCCCAGTGTCTCCAGATGTGAAGTGGGTTTGGGAATCACCATGTAAGTGTCTTGTAATGGAAAGAGGGAGGGAGGTGCCAAACAGTTCAGCTCTGGGGACACAGAGCTCGTTGTCTTGTCCTGTTGCTGGTTGTTGTTTTTGCCAGTATTAATTTTGTTTTGTTTTGTTTGGGGGAAAGAATTCAAATGTTGTAAAAATTATATATGTAAAACCATTCTGAAACAGATTTAAGCTGTAGGAAAAATTCTAAGTTGTCAAATGAATAAATTTAAATGAATCTTATTTAAGAACACAAGTAGGGCTCATGACAACTTGTTGGAAAGTGGGCTCTGTTTTACTGTAATATCTTTAAGGTCAGGGCTGCACAGTCAGGCACAGAACATTATTTTAAGTGCGTTGTACATGCAGGACAGACCATATGCAATATCCTATGTATAGAACATCAGGCAAAGCTGATTCCAGAATTGTCCTTGCTTATTACTTTTTCTCACACGTTTCTTAGGAGAGCATCTGATCTAAAAGTGTTTCAAATGCTTCTACCTAAAGGGTTTTTAGTATTTTGACATCAAAGGGAAGTTGATGAGCTCTATTTAACTTGGGCTTCCAAAGTTTAGCTTGCTTTTATTGTGAGTTTCAATGATGGGCCTTGTTTTATCTACTGTCTACCTTTCAGAATCCAGCAGAAAGGATAATACCTTACTTCCAAACTCATCCTAAAATAATGCACCAGACATGTGTTGCTTTTTCTTAAATCTCATCCATGAAACACAATTCTTAGTTCTCTTGGATGACCTATGACCTCAAGACGAGACAATATCGTGGGGAGCTACAGAATTTAAAGGCACTTTAAGGTATTTTATTTCTTCTCCATCCCCACTGCCCAGGGCATAGGAGATACCCAATAAATACCTTGAAATGAACACATGTCAATTTATAGTTATTTATTGAAACTTTATACATTACAATCAATACATGTTTATCTTAGAAGTTTTAGGAGAATTGGAAAAACAAGAAGGGAAGGAAAAGATACTATTTGAAGATGGTTACAATTAACATCTTGTCATATCCCTCTAGGACTTTTTTCTATGCATGCAGATATTTTTTCTTTCTACAACATGTTGTGCATACAGTTTTCTGATGCATATTTTATTTTACGTACAATGAATCCCAGGTACATGTCCCGTGCCACAACATACTTTTGACCACCTCATTGATGGCCGTGCATTATTGCATAGTAAGAATGAACCACAGTGGCTGTAACCATCCCACACGAAACAATTAGAAAGGCAGCACATTTTCTGTTTCTTGGCATTTCGGGAAAACGGGGCACAATGGCTACCAGGGAGGGAGTGTCCAGGACCAGGGTTCAGGGAACAATGCTTGAGTCTAAAGTCACACAGAACGTGCTTCAGTCTTTCTTCCATGGATCAGGAACATTCTAGAATGACTTTCTATGTAGAAGTAAACACACTTGCCTTTAGAAGAATCGTGTCTGTGCAAGTCTATGAAGAAACAAAACAGTGGCTCTGACGCCTCTGGTGTCAAGAGAGGAATCCCAAACCAGTTCCCCAGTGCCACCCACGATGGACCTTTATGACACAAGTAAATGATTGATGTGTTGTTTGTATGCGAAGCTAGAAATTCTGCTTGAGAATTGAGGCCAAACATTGCTATTCTTTTCTTTCCTCTATATCTGAGAAAATCAGCCCCTTGCTTCATCTCCTTGCCTCTTTGCCAGGTAGGGCAGCATGGAAAACTGTTGTGAAGATCAGAAGTTTACCTTCAAGAGCAACTTTCTCCCTTTGACAAGTGCATGGGAAATTGTTCCTAAGACTGGTTTTGAAATTATTTTGCACTTGAGTCTTATAATGAAGCCTGCATATCCATTTGTCATGCTAAGTGCAGAACAGGGCCAGGGACGGCCATTCATATTATGGCCTATGGAGACACAGTACTTGGTGGCTCTGTGTACTCTGTGTACCTGGCAAATGAGAATTCCTGCTGGTAGTGTGGAGCCGCCCCCCGCCCATACACAGAGTCATATTTCATATATCATACAACAAATGGTAAAATTCCTCTTGGAAATTGCCAGAGAGCATAAATCAAAATGGATTTCTTCAGAACTCACTATTGCTATTGAACATGGTCATTTTAATGAAAAAGATCCGGCAGCATCTCATCTCTAGATGGGAATGTCAATAATGAAGATGTTAGAAGACTTACGACAATTTTCTCTAAGCCAATTTCTCAGCCTGAATTGGTGACTGCATTCTGTAAACTGTAGGGATTTTAAAAGGTTAAGATATATAGGACAGGGTAAATGTTTAGTAATTTGCTAAAATATTTTTGTCTGTCTGCTGCAATATTTCACTTAAAATAAGGTACCTGTAATATAATCTCAGACCCAGAATTCTATCTCTCTGAATATAACTAATTTTATAAAGAAAACATCCACTTAAGTTAGTTGGAGGTCCCTGTCTATTACTCTGAGGTGGAGTCACTACTCCATGCTTCCTGTGGCCCAAAGCAAGACTTGGGGCTAAACATTGAAAGATGGAGCAGGAGGGAACATTTCTTTCTCATTCCTTCAAGAAGAGCAGATCTGTCCAGAGACACAGGGACAGTTCTTAGGTCCTTTCAGAAGGACCTTTCTGTCCTCTCAGAAGCTCAGCACAGTACCTCACCCAGTACTTTCTTAGATGTTTGCAGATGACGAACAGGAAAGGATTTACGGAAAGGCAGGGGTCCAGTCCTGCATGACCCCTATGAGCCCACGACGATCCTTCGGCTGATGGCCCCGGGCAAGGTGTAGATGAAGAGGACCAGGAAGATGATGAGGATGATCAGGATGAAGCCGATGATGATGTACTTCTTGTAATTCTTCCAGATGAGGTGGTACAGGCACTTGAAGGGGCTCATGAACCAGGAGAAGGAGGTGTTTGGGCGGCTGCGGGCGAAGTGAGAGAAATCAGGGAGGGGGTGGTATGGTCAACACTCAGGACTCTTAGGCCTGAGTCTTGGCTTCAGATTTCTGGAAACCCAATTTTTGAGGCCTGAGAAAAGGGGAAGAGACCACACGTTGCCTAAAGCAGGAACAATGTGACATTTGGGTGACAATGGTTTCTGCAGCATTGTAAAGGTTGTTTTGGAGTTACAGCCAAAGGCCCCGCTACCCTCCGTCTGCCCCGCTATGACCAGCCTGTGATTCAGTTTTGCATGATGCCCTCTTCTGACCACCTCAGTCCATAATGAGCCTCACACTCTAAATTCCTATCTTACCTATCACTGGACATATTTGTCTTCTACACTCTGAGAGCCATTATATGACTCTGTTATTTCTCCTGAAGTAAACAGAACTCTCCTGGAAGGTATGGCTATGTCTTGCATCTCTTCTGTGTTCTTCAAAGTGTTCTTTTACTGGGTACATCTAAATAACTGAGTGAATGAATAACTAAGCACCTGGTATGTTGCTAGCACTTGAGAGAGGAAAGGTAGGCACATAGACAAGACCACTCATCCTGAGATACCTAGAATAGGACACATAGAATTTCAAAGTGTATTTTATATGCAGATTTCATGTCTATAGCTATTCGCTTTTTAATGGATATGTAACTAAGGATCAAATTCAATAAAGCAACCCTTCTTTTCCTAGTAAATCTACTTCTGAGAATTTACTGGTTTATAAAAGGAAAACATCTTCATCATATTATAAGTAGAAAAAAATAAAATTGAATATCTGATTGTGGAGGACATTCAAGTCAATTGTGGGCATTAAGTCTGAAATATGCCATTGACATTAAAAATCCTAATTAGGACAACTATGGCAATATAGGAAAACTTTTCAGTAAAGGATAAAAAAAAACATTAAGACAATTCTCTGTGTTTGGTTCAAGGTCAAGTAGAAAAACTTGTGGAATTCATATTCGCATGAAACACGGGTAGGAAAAGGATATGAAAGAATTCCAGAAATGCTCGTGTGGTGTGGTACAGACAAGGCCTCTCCATTTGTGAAACACGCAGTGTTTTCAGGATGGGTTTCAATTGCAGAAACATAAAGCTACACACGTTGGGTGGCTCCAAACAACCGACTCCTGCTCCTTAGGGAAGTTCCAAGGGAACCCACGAGGGGACTGCAGCGGCCCTTCCCCAATCCCACCCCCCCCCACAGCTCCACTCACTTGGGCTTGGCCAAGGGCTCTGGCTCCTTCCGGGCTTTTCCCACAGGATTCTTCTCAGCTTCTTCGGCTGTGACTAGGTGGAACTCAGCTTCAACCTTGCCCTGCGTAAAGAAAAGTGCTTTGTCTCTACTCAGATCTGCTAGGGCAATGCGGATTCTAGAAGGGCTATGGTGTCAGAGGCGGCCAGCAAGTGCTGTGACTGTTCTGCTGATTTGAGAAATACTGCTTTCTTTTAAGTCCTCAAAGAAACCATTTTATGATAAATAATAAAAGCCCCAGAATGATGGTTTTGTTGAGTTTTGTGGAAGGAGAAGCCCCGCGTGTGCACACAGCTACACACATAATCACTCATGTGTCTTATGCTGATAATGATTAAAAGGTGAAGTAACAATGCTCATGATAGAAACTTAAAAGCAATTAGAAAGGGAACTGGGGACTTGAGTGGCAGGTCCTTTTGCATCTGTGACCCTCTGACCCTCTTTCTGTCAGTTCTTAAGAGGAAGTTGGTGGGTGGGGCCCTGCATCTACCAGTGGCTTTTCTGTCATCCTTCATTCCTTTCGTGTCTACACTATTTGCTTTAGAATTATCCTCTTATTCTAGTGTCCCCTTCCTCCTCCTGCCCCCTCTATAAGAAACAGCCCTTCTGATTTGAAAACTGAGAGTAATGTGCTTCTTTTTGAGGGGGGAAGGTACTTGGGATTGAACTCAGGGGCACTCAACCACTGAGCCACATCCAAGCCCTATTTTGTATTTTATTTAGAGACAGGGTCTCACTGAGTTGCTTAGTACTTCACTTTTGCTGAGGCTGGCTTTGAACTCGTGATCCTCCTGTATCAGCCTCCCAAGCTACTGGGATTATAGGTGTGCACCACCATGCCCAGTGAGTAATGTGCTTTTTAAAAGCACTTCACCAAAGTTATTGACAGTGATGTATACCCTGAATCATCAAAATCTGAGGCAGGACTGCTACAAAAGTCAAGCCATTCTGTCTTTTTCATGTATTCACTCACTACTTTGGGGACACTCTGTATGTCAGGTGCTATTGTAGGAACTGGAGACTTAATAATTAAGACTAGAATCTCTGATCTCCTGGAGCATATGGTCTTGGTGGAGGAGAGAGACCCTCTCTCCTTCTGCCTCCTTTGGCTCTGTTGAGATTTAAGGAGATACCAGGGAGGCAGAACTGGTAGAGGACTAAAGTGTCCTAGAAGTATTTCAGGACATATGAGCACTGCTTGAGCTCCTCTCTCTGGATCACACGTGAATCAGACATTACTTGATTTCAAGGCATGGTTGACTTCCCACCCTAGTGAACAGGTCTAACAATCAGCTGAGCCAGTGGTCCTGTTAACTTACCCATTTGCCCTGAAAAGACAAGGACTGCCCATCAAGCTAGTTTGGTTGCTGTCAGCCATGACAATGTAATGAGAAAGAAGTAAAATATTTGGTGTGAGGTTGAGGGGAAAAGAAGCTAAAGTGACTGGGTGTCTGCATGTTAAATAAATGCAGTAGGGTTTTGTTACAGGTGAAGTGATGAGTTTAAATCTAGGTGGCCTTGGCCACTCTTTGGATTAGATCACAACCAAACTCAAACTTAAATGTCCTAAATTCCAGAAATGTTCCTCAAATGCATGAACATATGCTCTTATTCCTATTGAGAAATCTTGGTCTTGCAGTCAATGGCTTGCACATATAAGCACTCAGGATGTATTTTAAAAATGGTCAAAAAAAAAGGAAAGCTCCTGTTGACCGTAATCACTCTTTCACACAGCTATCGAGATGGAGTAATTGCAACAGAACTCTAACTGCAGACGCCAGACTTTATTGATTGCTCACTTTGTTCCAGTTAATTTATTCTATCTTCTCTCTCTCTCTCTCTCTCTCTGGCCTCAGCAATGATCAAGGCAAAGACAGAGCTCCTTCTCGTAGGTGGAGAAATCACAGCAGTCAAGTAACTTCCAAGGCTACACAATAAGCCAACCCACTGGAATCTGAGCCCAGGTCTGTACGATACCAAAGCTCACGGCTTCCCTTGTAGCCAGCTGCCACCCGACTTCTTTATCCATTTGCCAGATAATTAGACTAGAAGCTTCACAGGTTCTTCTCAAATCTAACATTAGATGATTCTGTGGTTGTCTTCCTAAATCACCATCTAGTCTTCCCGGATTTATCTTCTCCTATGTCAAATGACCAGATGCTCTCTAGAGCCACCTGGCTCTAACTTCTAGAATTTATAAAAGGCAGAGTTGAAGCCCAAGGAGCTCTTCCAAGCCTTGGTGACTGGAAGAAATGCAAGAAATGATCCCAAAACTCATGGTAGAGGCACTTCTGTGTGCAAATAGAACTTATCTCCAGGGGTCATTCAGAGGTGACCTAAGTGCCACCAAGTAGTATTTCATACATGACAGGTTTCATCCAGTAACTCCAATCTGAAGGAGAGTCAGCTTAAGAGGATCTAACGAGGTGCTAGGTTCCAGAGAGCTTGGCAGAGAGAATATGTAGAACAGACATTGGGATCAGAGTAGAAGGATCCCAGCAGCCCCTCTGTTCTCTACTGCTCACTGATAACAGCCCCTTATAACTTGTGGTGCCCTGTTCCTTTGTGATTCCAGCTACACCATCTGACAACCTGGCAAAGTAGAAAGCACTTCGATCCTCATTTTTCAGTCAATGAAATGAGGGCTTGGCAAGGTCTGCTAACTTGGGCTATAAAACCAGGATTTGTACCCAGGTCCTCTGACGCCAAATCTCATGTATCTGCTACTTCACGTGTCTAAGTGGTCTCTCATGAGGGAAGAAAAGAACCAGGCTTTTTAAGAATGGATTGTGTGCCCTTTCTGGGATGTTTAAGAGAAACTCTATAATCCTTACCATGGCTCTGACATTAGTATATGCATTTGACCTCCTCTATGGGCTGGCAGGGGACAACCTAAGGAAAGTTACAGCACAGCATAGTAAGTAGTTGAGTGCCCAGAAGTTAATGAGACAGTCTATATTGAAGCCACTCTATAACTGTGCGACCCTGGGTGAGTGACCTGCCCTCTTTAAGTCTCATTGTCCTGGGGATGTTAATAGTGTGTACCCCATTAGGTTGCTTTGAAACTTAAGTGAAATAACACATATACAACGCTTAGCCTGGTGCCTGGCAAATAGCAACCCTTTAAAAAAATGAGAGCTGCTACCTTCAGCACTGTTTCATCAATAGACACACGTGTACAGAAAATACCCAGAGAAGACCCACAGGCCTAATTCTTACAGGAAAAAAAAATGTAAAGAAAAGGAAGGTAGACAAAATTCAATTAGTTCTGCCTTTGGAATAGGAGTCATCTGTGATTACCATGGAGAGCTCTGCTCCCGCCTGTCCGTCCTGCCTGGGTAGCTGCGAAGCATTTACTTGGCATCAGGAAAGCAGAGAGGAAGGTGCTGCTGCCACATTCTGATAAATACTGCTCCTTGCTGTGATCTCTCCACACACAGCATTCGGCATCCCATCCCCATCATTAGTATTCAGCCGAGCAGCGAGCAGAAGGCTGAAGCTAATAATAGCCTCCAAATGTAATTTAAAATCAGGGCTAGGAAAGCGTGGGCAGTTTGAGATACTAGCCCTTAACCTAAGGATCTCTGCAGATGGACAACAATGATAAGGCAAAGGTTCCTGAAAAGATTGGATTTGCTGTGTGTCACATTTGTGATCCATGAGCTTCAGACTTCACCATGCCTAGAGAGTGGATACCAGGGAAACTGAGAGTGAGCTCTTGGAATGGAAACCCCCTCCTCAGCAGCAATTATCCAAATGCAGCCCTCGCTGGTATTACCTGGGGTGTCCCACAGCATCAATGGTGGGATGTGTGCGGTTCAAATTCCTTTAGGAAAAGGAATATGTGTGTATGTGTGTGTGTGTGTGTGTATACACGTCCATGTACATATAAATATATGCATACACACATCTATACATACATATAGGGTGTGTGTGTGTGTATTGTATAGTCATACCTTGAACTTAGGAAGTCCCTTTCTGGGTAGCTGAATTAAGGAAATGACTCAAAACTCAGAATAAAACTGTGTACAAAGCGCAGTCATTCTTTGGGATGTTCAAATTGTCTTATTTGCCCTAATGAGGTGTCTCAGACTCCTCTTGCATTTATCTGCCCTGGACCTGAAGTCAGTCACTTTGCCAATGACCTCTGGATTCCTTTAGTAGGAGCTAGTAATTAGAAACCAGGATCCAGGTGCTAGGAGGCTGCTTTGTACTGGGTGAGTTTGCTTCTAAGTTCTTTCAGTGGACAGAGCTAGATAATATACTTTTTAAAAGTCAACGAGTCCATAGCCATAGAAAAAAAAAGTAAGAGACAAAATCCCATTTTCCATCATTGGACGTGACTCTTATACCAGCTCTATTTTTTTAGTTAGTGCATTATAATTACACATAATATTGGGGTTCGTTTTGACATAATCACACAAACACGGAATGTAATTTGCTCCCATTTAGTCCCCAGTGCTTCCCTTTTCCCTTCCCGCTTCCCTCCCCTATTCCTTTTTCTCTGCTCTACTGGTTTTCCTTCTATTTATTTATAGTTTTTTAAATTAGTGCTTAATAGATATACAGAAAGATGAAATTCACTGTGGCATATTTACACAACAGAGTTTTACTCAGCCATAAAGAAGAATAAAATTACAATGTTTGCTGGTAAACGATGGAAGTGGAGAACATCATGCTAAGAGAAATAAGCCAGACCCAGAAAGTCAAGGGTTGAATGTTTCTCTCACATGTGGAAGTTATACCAAGTCTTGACTCTAAAATTTGGTAATTAAGAGATGTAATTAAACATTCTATCTTTTAGGAGGTAAAGAAGTCTCGGAGGGAAAACTCCCCTTAATAGATGATTGCCAACTAATAAATGGAGAAAGAATAATAGACTTAGGTGATAGATAGATAGAGATGGGTGGACAGATAGATGAATGGAAGGGAAGAAGGAAGAACAGAAGTTAGGAAGACTTAGGAAAACCATTTTACAAAACCAATGAAATAAATTAACCAAGCTCACAGTGGTTACTAAAACCACTGGGTGAAAGGTGATAGCACAACGGAAATTCCCCACAGTGCCAAAATGTGACCCAATCAGTTACTTGCTACCTGCCAAGGGGAAATGCACTTTACAATGAAGAGATCTTGTGCTTACCAACATCACACAGAGAACAAACAGCATCACATCAGTGTGCCTCTGACCTGGTTTAATAGGAAGCAAACACGTCACCTATTGTGTGCTCTGGCCAAAGATGTTCAACTGCAACCTGAAAAAGCTGTTGTACCTAACTTCCAGTTCACAGGAAATATAGGGCTAGGGAATAAGATAAGCAACATCATAAAAAAACAGCCAGATAAACCAGGCCTAGGTCACCAAAAAGTCAATGTCATATTAAAAAATGTCAGAGGACTATTCTAAAATAAACTAGACCAAAAAAAAAAAAAATACAATAGCCAAAAGCGTGTACTAGGAGTGAATCTTGTATGGAAAGAGAAATAGCTATAAGAGACATTTAGGGGACAACAGGATATCCTTCTTATAGCAGAAAAAGTGAGCATAACGTGGATATATCATTATATTAGGCAATTATTGTTAACTCTCAGATGTGCTGGTAGCCCTGCAGGATGTGATCAGTCATGATCTATATGGCTGATGGTTATGCAAGAGAATGTCTGTATTACTAGGTGATGCATGCTGAAGTATTTAGGGGTGAAGTGACATAATATCTGCAACTTACTCTTAAATAGTTCGGAAAAAAAAATACAGGCACATCCAAATATTCCAAGATACATACAAAATAAGTATGTCAAAATATTAGCAAGTGTTGAATCTTGGTGGTGGATCTATTCTGAGTATTCCTTCCACTTCTCTGTATACTTCAATTATTTATTTATTTGTTTATTCATTCATTCATTTATTTATTTTTTTGGTACCAGGGATTGAACTCAGGGGCACTCCACCACTGAGCCACATCCCCAGCCCTATTTTGTGTTTTATGTAGAGACAGGGTCTCACTGAGTGCTTAGCATCTCGCCATTGCTGAGGCTGGCTTTGAACTTTAATTCTCCTGTCTCAGCCTCCCAAAGTGCTGGGATTACAGGCTTGCGCCACTGTGCCCAGCTACTTCAATTATTTTAATGAATAAATGTTGAGGGAAAACACAATGATTCAATGATGGCATTTCTATTTTGAGAATGTAGAGAGTTAATAATAAGATAGATGATATGACGTCAGGGAATGCTCATAAAAACACTGAATGAAACAAAATGATGAAAGATACAATTTTAAAAGTGAAATAATGACTGCTATCTAAAGGTAACCAAATATGTACACAGGGAAAGCATGGAATTATTAGCCATGGTTTTCTTTAGATGGTGTTGCAGATGAGTGATATTTCTTTCTTCCTACTTGTTTGTGCTTTTTAAATTTCTACCAATGCATATTATACGATCTTAAAAATAGTGTTTGTATAAATCTCTCCCTCCTCTGCCCCTACCGAATCTGAGATTGCTGCCTATTATTTACTAATCTCTTTGTCACCAGCCTCCTCAGCTAAACTGTGAACTTCCAGATACCAAGAAAGAATTCGTCCCAGTCACTCTCCAATGGTTAGTGCCAGCACCTGTGTCTGGAGCCCTAGAAGATGCTGACAACCGGTATTCACAGAAACTGGAGGCACAGAAACCACCTTTCCATTTTAGTTGGTGATGTCCCTGTTGATTTGTAAGATTCACCCGTAAAATCAATCAGTAAACAGCAGAAAAATCAGAAGAGGGAAGGAGGGAGGGAGGGAGGAGAGGAGGGAAAGAGAAAGACTGGGAGCTGAATTAGAACAAGTTATATTCCATGCTTTTATGATTGTCAAAATGAATCCTACAGTTATGTGTGACTAAAAAGAATGAGAGACTGAATCTAGAATGAACTAAGTGTGACAAGTTCCTGATATCATAAAGGAATAATTTCCTTAAGAGGTCACTTTTAACAGGACAAATGTAAAATGTGTGTCACAATGAGTTTTGTGAAGAACATACACAGCTCGTTGTGGAGAACTGAACGACTTTCCTCAGCAATGTCCTCAAGCTGTTCCACTCTGACTGTGAGGACAGCAGCATTCCACAAGGGGAGCTATGTGATCCAGAGGTCTGTGTTACACTACTTGGGGACACTGATAAGATTTAAAAATGAATCTGGCAGGTGGCAGTAAACAAACCCCTTCTTATCTGCCAGTGACTAGGACAAGAGAAGAGTGGCTTTCCAGACCCTGGAGGTCCACATCCAGTGGGAACTTGAGGGTGTGCTGGAAGCAAACCCTGGAGGCGCCCCCTGGAGGCACCCCATCCAACCCACTCCTTTTAGAGACAGGGGAGCTGAGGCTTGAGGACAGGAAGCCTCCCTAGAGTGGAGGTATTCCAGGGCATCTCATGGACTCTGGATCCATCCAGCTTGCTACACAGCAGGAGGAAGATATTCCAACGTCAGCTTCCTTGATGAGGCTCCAGTGACATAAGGGGGAAAGAGGACAGGGGCTGGGTTACACCTCTCTGCAGGGAAAGCAAGGGTTGGGACCAGGTTTCAAGCTGGGGCCAGCCAACGCTCTGCCATGGACTGCCGAGCGGGCGGAGGAGGAAGTCAGGTTTTCTCTTTAGACAGTGTGAGAGCAAATATAAGAAAGGGCTTCATTCTCCCGAGTGAGCTCTGCCTTCTTCTTAAAGCTTTACTTTAGAGCTAAAATTCCTTCTATAATTTCTCTTCTCTCTGAAATGTATATAAATCCTTCTGAAAACCAGGCAGGCATTTATCTTTTACATCCGGGAATGTCTTTCTCCGGGACCTAGGAGTTAGCATCCCGGTCTTGCAGTTTCTGAGGGAGAGTAGGGGTCTATTTTCACTGGGGACCTTGGTCTAAGTTGTAACCTACCTCTTGTCATAAAGACTTGTATGTTCATTTTTCTTCTGCACAAAGACAATCAGCTAAGCAGGTGGTCACGCACATTGCCGGGTGAATCTAGAATGAACTAAGTGTGACAAGTGCCGTCAAGCCCTCTCACTTGAGGACAGGGGATTGATCCTGAAGTCAGGTATGTCGTGGATTACAACTGCTTGCCTACACGCAAGGATGAAGTTTCTTTCTGTCTCTGCAATCTCTTAGCAGGTTGCTTGCGATGTGCTTCATACTTTCGGTTACTTACTTAGTAATAAAACATTTCTTTCCCTGATCTACCTTTGTGAAGAGCTTTTCTGGGTTGGGGGAAGATTTTATTTTAAGTTCTCTTTTCCCAGCAGATATCACACCTGACCTTCATGGGAACTACTGTGGATGACCCCAGGACCAGGTTGGATGTCCCTTCTGTTTTCCAGGAGCTCTACCAGAAGAGGAAGTCCTACATAGTGATTAAGACCAAGGAATATGGAAACACACTGCTTGGGTTTGAATCTTGTCCTCTCCTAACGAGCTGTGTGACATAGACAGAGTACTTAACTTCTCTGTGTCTCATCTTTCTTGTTCATAAAATGGAAATTGATAATACATCCATATTTCCTGGGGTTTTAGCAGGTAAGTGAGTTAATACACTTCAAGTGTCTAGAACTGAGAAAGTCAAGGAAGCCCACCAAAATGAGAACAAACAGCCTTCATTCAAAACTTCCTGCAGCCATGGTGATGGGCACTATCACTTGTATTTGTCTGAGACACAAAGATAGAGAGACATGGGAGATTTAGAAAGAAGGGAAACTTCAGTGCTGACTGAAGGGTGCTGGCCGTGGACCCTGGAGGCAGGCTAACTGTGTGGCTAGTTAGGGGGCGTATTTGGAAGCAGGTGCAGGATTAGAGAAGTTGGAGTCCAGGAACAAGGCCTGACCATCTGTGGCTCCTGGCTGTGGGGGACGTGGCTTGGCTTCCAGACACAGCTGCTGCAGAGCTGGGGGTCAGGGCTCTGCAGTCCAACACAGTCTGCCTGTTGTCAGTGTGTGCATTCACCTGTCAGAACCACACCTGGAACAGCACTTCATCCTAGCGTTTGTTATTGCTACCGTCAGATACTCTCTCCACTCTGCAAATGGGCGGCTGCCGGCTGCTTCTCTGGTCTGTCTTCCCCAGGAGACAGCAAGCTCCTGGATGGCAGAGGCTGCCTCCTGTGTACCTCTCTCTTTAAGAGACCCCTGCCAAAGCCCTGCCCAGGGGAGGCTCCCAAAACAGTTGAACAAGTGAACAGCTGACAGGAAACATGGTGACCTAGACTCAGAAGAGGGAACTTCACTAAGGGCGTTTCATTAAAACCCTCCATTCTTCGTAAAGGAATAGCCTTTAACACAGGCTGTGAAAGGCTGGAGTCACGGCCAATTCATCAGGAGCACTATTTATTTGTTTGTTTATTTGGTGCCGGGGATTGAACCCAGGGGGAGCTTAACCACTGAGCCACATCCTGGCCTTTTTTTTTTTTTTTCTTTTCTTCTGGCACCAGGGATTGAACTCAGGGGCACTTGACCACTGAGCCACATCCCCAGCCCTATTTTGTGTTTTATGTAGAGACAGGGTCTCACTGAGTTGCTTAGCGCCTCGCCATTGCTGAGGCTGGCTTTGAACTCGCGATTCTCCTGTCTCAGCCTCCCAGAGTGAGAAGCACTATTTATTTATGGTTTGTTTAGGTGGCAAGGATTGGATCCAGGGCCTTGTGCGTGCAAGTACTACTGAGCAACACCCAGCCCTACAGAATCATTTACACGGTGGTACAGAGTATGCAGCTAGAGTTTCTTCTTCTCCCTTCTCTTTTCTTCTATTTACCAGAAGCTTCATCCCTAGGAGTCAGATGCTCATTAAGATACTTAGCCGTTTCAGGTTGGGAGCATTCCCTGGTCTTGGGGCAGAGAGAGATGGGAACACAGGGAACACTTACTGCCAAGCAACAGCTCACCCCAAACTCTGACACATATTGGACACTTAGTATGTTCCACCCACACAGAATCTGTCATTTAAGTGTCACAGCTCTGTGAGATGCACTCTTTCATTTTCTCTGTTTGTACAGGTAAGGAGGCTCAGGGAGGTGCAGTTGCCTGAGGCCACACAGCTAGCTGGTCAATGGAGCCAGGCTTTGCCCCTAAGTCAGCCTTAAACCTTTCTCCCTGTTCTCTGGCAACCACTAACTCATTTTCTCTGGATTGCCCATTCTGGACATCACATACAAATGGAATCAGATATCATGTAGTCCTTTGTGACTTCTCTCACTGGACACAATGTTTTGAAGGTGTCAGCGTTTCCTTCCTTTTTATGGCTGAACGTTACTCTGTTGTATGGATAGACCTTTAGTTATTTATCCATTCATCAGCTGATGGACATCTGGGTGTTTCCACTTCTAGGTAAGGGTGAATGATGCTGCTGTGAACGTTCACAATGCTGGTTCTTTAAAAGGTCACCAGGAAACTCCATCCTGCTAAATCCAATGGGCACATCTCTGTCGCTTCTTACATAACCACTCAGGAGCACTTAGCATAGTGACCCAGCTGCCCTTCTCAGAGACTGGCCTCAGCTCATCTTCTTCCCCTTCCTCCACCATCTCTGCCTAGCCCTCCTCTGCCTCTTTTCCCAATTTTGACCCTCTTCCACCCACTGTCCACACAGCATTCAGGGTTCTCATGTGAGTCAATCCCCTCACCTCCTGCTGGACACCACTCAGGGACTTCCCTTTGGGATCAAGTCCACACCCTTCACATGGTCTGGGGAGCCCACATGATCTGGCTCTGGTGTCCTGGCTTCACTCTGGTTGTGGGAAGTTCTTGTCTGTTTGAATTTTAGTTTTTCCTAAGCATCCAACTTTATGCTCCCCCCCCCCATTCCTTCCTCACCACTTTCCATTCTTCAGGTCCCAGCCTAGTCACAGCCACAGAAAGACCCCCCCACCACTATATTGAATGAAGCCCCACCCTGGGTAAGCTTCCATTCAGCACTTTGGTCCTGCCCAGCCTTGTGTGTGGTTTTTCCTTGGTGTGGGTGACTTTGTTTGTGGGTGTCATTGGCTTTACACTATAAGCTTCATGACAGTGGAGACCTTGTCTGGATTACTGTATTTTATTCCCGAGGCCTATTATTGAATAGCTGCTCAGTAAATATTTATTTGGATGAATTAAAGAAACAAAGTCCCAGAAAATGAAGTTAGCTGGGATCAAATGGGATAGCAGAAGAGGTCTGTACATGTTAGACAAACTCTAAAGGGTTATAAAATGTAATTGAAGACTGCAGTGATATAACATTCACATGTAATTGCTGCTTATTAATTTACAGAAACCAGAATTATGTCAAAAGGTAAGAATTTGGATTTCTGGACTTGGTGATCCCCATTTTCCAACCTGGTTCAATGTTCTGCTGATCCTGGCCTGTGGATGGCTAGCCTTCCAGACGGGGCTACGTGGCACCTGCACACTGTGCTCACCAGTGCTCCACCTGAAGTACACGTCACAATCTGTTTCATCTAGAAGGAGCTAGCATCGTCCTTTGTTCTTTAAAATATCATGCTCTAGTTTGCATGACCCCTCCCCGCCAGAAATAATTAGATTCCTCTCTGCTTTCTGTTCCTTCGTTGCATTTTACACCCAGATTATTTTGAGTTACAACTGCAATGTTGACACATTTGCCCCTCTCACAGGACTTAGAGCTGTTTGAGAGTAGAGCTCATGACTAATTCATTTCTGAGTTCCTTCATTCATCTAACAAATATTGACTGAGCATCTATTATGTGCTAAGCCCTGAAGCCCAGAACCAAGCTCAGAGGCTGGTGTGTAGCAAACCCTCATCAAGTACTTAAGAGGACCTGGAAGGTTGCACCTGACTGGAATCTCAGGCTCTTCACCAATACCATCAGTCAGAGGGGATCACATTGAGAATGAAGGAAAGAGAAAAAGTCCCAGAAAACATAATGCAACTAGACACCAGGGCATCAGATGCAGAGTTGCCACTCACCCAGCAAGGTACAAAGAAAACCCTGTTTCACAACCACTGACCCCTGTGGCAGAGAGATCAGCTAGCAGCAGAGCCAGGAGCCCATCTGCCAGCTTCTGTGCCTTTGCCCAAATTCCTGGTCACATAAGTCACCCCTCCACGGAGCAATGAGGTGGTTGGAAAAAAGGCAAGAAAAAATGTTCTTCCCAATATTTGTGAAAGGTCAGAAACCCTGACAGTGCCTGCCACGCAGGATGGACCAAGTTGATAATGCAGGGAAAGGGATAAGTGGCTCTTCCTGCTATTGCCCTTCTGAGGAGGTTTTAAAAGGATGGATCAATTTTTAAATCAAGTCTAGTGCTCGAGGGTAAAGGGACAAGGTAGTTACATTGAAATGGTACATTACTCAGGACTTTATGTATAATTTCTAAAACTGTTGAAAAAAAATTAATGCCAAGGGCGTAAGTTCAGGGCAAAATGATGGAAAACCACCCAGTGCAGACAGGCGTCCAATCAAGTAGGTGAGATATGGAAGGCTTAATGCAGCTAGAAAGCTTTAAAAATTCTCGCTTCTCAGCGGAGGCTTTGCTTAAAGGGCTCTACGTCAATTCAAAGCACTTAACTTTTGAAGTTCACAAAATGACTCATTAAAATCATGATGTCCCCTGACTGTCCCCCACCCTACCTCCTACAGTCATCACTTACTGTGAGCTCTTTGCTTTTAGCAAAAGGCCACCAGCCACGCACACGCTTCTGCTGGAATATAGAGATCTTGTTCTCCTCTCTGGCGTTTTCAAACTTGGAGAGATCGCAGGCTTTGGCAGATTTGGCAGCTCGAGGGAAACTGTTGAGGTTCATTTCTAGGGAGCCTGTGAAGAGATGCCCATAATAGTTGTGGAAAACTGAAAAGTTACGGAAGGGCTTTTGTTTTCCTTTGTTTTTTTGGTTCTGAGGGTTGAACCCAGGGGCACTCTACAACCAAGCTTCATCCCCAGTCCTATTTATTTTTTTTTATTTTGAGATGGAGTCTCTCTAAATTGCCCAGGCTGGCCTTGAATCTGTGATCCTCCTGCCTCAGCCTCCCAAGTAGCTGGGATTACAGGTGTGTGCCACTGTGCCCAACTGGAATGAATTTTCAATCACCATCTGGACTTGCCAGTTCACTCAATGGGTATAATACCAGTCATTCAATGGGTATTATGGGAGGTAGTATGTGCCAGGTATCAAGAGGATAAATAGGACCATGTCAGGTGCCATCGAGGAATCAGTGATGTGGTCGCAGGCAGAAGACAAGGCGAAACTATAATACGTGACTTTGAAGCCTCAGTTTGGGTGTCTTGGCTACTGAGCACCTTCCCTGCTCCACCAGTGAGGCTCCCGGGGCTGGGGGATGTGTCTTAGCTTCCTCCCCCTCAGCACTGATCACCCTGTGAGAGGTCCCCCACCTCACGGCTGTCTCCCCTCCCTCTTGGGAAGCTCAGGGGCCAAGGCTTCCTGCCTTTGCGTCTGCTCCCAGGACAGATGGCAAACTTTAGTGAGTTCTCTACAATATTTCTTCAGAGTAAAATATTGCCATGAGAGAATTCTAGATCTCATTTTAGCAACTTTTTCCTATTATAAAGTAATATTTGCAAATTATGGAAATTTAAAAGCATGCACCCCAGCAAAAAATAGCAGAAAATTTTTCCATGATCCCATTCCCCCAACATTGGCCACAACTTTCTGTATGGTTGGTTATTCCTATTCTCTGTCTCTCCCTCCCTTCCCCTCCCCCTCCCTCTCTCCCGCACCCTATGAATATCTCTTTCTCCTATATATAGGAGATAGATATAGGATAATAAAACATATTTTACAGAAATAGGATTTTTTTACACTCTTTTCTTCACTTAATACACCCTGTACAATTTTCCAACTTATTAAATATTCCAGTATTTTTAATGGCTGCAGGGTAATTGAGTGCTTACTATGTGTAAGGCACTGTGGTTTGCTCTTAAATTATCACATTTACAGCTTCATCAGCCTCTGATATGTACAATAGTTCCATTCCCATTTTGTAAATGAGGAAAGCTGTCACAGAGTAGTCTTATGAACTTCAAGTTTAACCACTTTTTAGTGATAGAATAAAAATCAACTTATGTCCATTTGAATATGTAGTGGTCCATCATATGGATGCCCCACAATTTATTTACCCAATTGTATCATAATAGCTGTTGGGCTATTTCCAATTTCTTCCTATCATAAATAGTACAGAAATTATTATCCTTGTACTGAATTAGACACAGCTCTCCAAAAGCTGGGATAGAACCCTGAACATTATTATGTGCTTGACGAAGCCACTGGCTTACCCAGGAAGTCATCCGAGGACAGCCTTTCAAAATCCCAAACCTGCAGCACCAACACAGCTGGAGTCTTGCACTCCATCTTCTCTAGGGAAAAGATATTCTCCCTCTTGGTAATGACCATTTGCTTCTCAGCGGGGAGATACTGAAACGGAAACAGGAAGCGCCAGTTGAAGTTCCCTTCTCCAGTGAGGGAGTTGTAGTGCACATCAGTCTCCTGCTTGTCATCCTCCAGACCCTTGATCCACCTGAATGAAAGTAAAGCAAAGTTCGAACCCTCAGTTACACTATTCAGGCATCAGTATAATCAAGAGGTTCGATGTGGTCACAGCTTTAAAATTCTTATGCGATAGATCAGATAGAAGTTTCCTAAATGGAAACTTAAATAGTTGAAAAGAGGAAAAGAGATTGAAGGGTCTGGAACAGACATAAGACTCACTCTCAGGCAGGGTGGGGAAGCGTCTTCCATTGTGTGGACAGACTCAAAATCCCATGTAATCAAGATGGAAAATTCAGGAAACAGGAAACGAAGGTGTAGTCTGAACCGGTTGCCCTGGGAGCCCTCTCTGTAAGGGCCTCACCCCTGTACCAGAGTGGCAGAACAAGATTGCCCACTATTCTGAGCCCTCTAGAACTGGGCTAGATTAGACCTGAGCTCAGGCCTGTTTTGGCTCCTCCTCTCTGGCCCTGAGAGTCCAGCAGGCCTGGGTCAGTGTAGCATGGAGGATAGGGGTGTTGCCTGTGGCCACCTGGATGCCAGTCCTGGCTCTGCTGCCTACTAACTGTGCTGCCCTGGGTGAGTTATCTAACTTTTCTGTGTCCTCATTTCATCTGTAAAATGGAAGCAGTTACAGTATCTGGTTCATAGAGTTATGAGATGATATCTGTAAAGTGCTCTGGGTACTCCACATTCTCTACAGTGTTCTTTCTTAGTATTATCTGGTTTTCCTCCTTCATGACCAGCATTACATAAGCTATGACTAACAAATGTTTCCCTAGTACTTTATCCATGGGGAATTAATTAATTCAGAACAAATAAGTACTTTTTCTTCAGACTAAATGACCATCCAAATCACCTGCTTTCAGAAAGCAGAGGACCCTCCTACCCAGGGCAGGGAAAGGGAGAGACACTGCTCTTTTCACAGAGCAGTGATACCACTTGGGTTATGGCCCAATTATTTAGCTAAAGAAGGAAGAAAATGGCAGAAAGATAAAACAGTGTGAGACAAGAGGGTATGGGAAAATATCATGCACTGTTGAACTGCTAGCGGGAGGAGAACAAGCTTTCAAATCACTGAGAAGTGATCAACAGGGTAGAAGGAAGACCAGAAGAGCGTGTTGCTACAAAGGTTAGGCAAAAGAGAAAAAAGAAGTGGTCAGTTATGTCAACTGCTCCAAAGAGACAATGAGGTAAAGGCATTAAGCCCAAACAGGACCATTAGGGTCGGACACATGGGGAGCCTGGCACTTTAGTGAGAGCTGCTTAGGAGGAGTGTTGGGGAGGAAGCCAGACTGGCGTTGGGCGGGAAGCTGGGGGAGGCCAAGGAAGGGACAGAGTGGGTGTAAACATCTCTTTCTGTTCACATTAGTGGGCCAGGGTTCTGGGAGCCTCCATCTGAACTCCCTGAGAACCTTCCATGCTGTGAGCCATGATAAAATACCTTTGTACAGGATACATTAGTCTTTCCTGAATAGGTGATCAGAAAGCAATTTCAGAGAATCCTAATTCTGCCTTTTAAACTATTATTTGAGTCATGCTACTGCTATTGCTCCTTCTTGGTTAATAATTCAACTCACCCCTGTATTCTTATCCTGAAAAAATGAGAATTCTGAACCACTGAACATGTTTCGACTGCCAAATGCTTGGGTAATGTGCATTCTGAAGGTGAGATGTTTCCTACTTGGGATTAGTACGAGACTAGGATGAGTTTACTACTTCTGAGACGAATTTTGGTTAAAGTACAGATTTAAATTCCTTTTTTTTTTTCTGATTCTCTACTACCCCATCCCCTCTCTGACTAAGGCTAAAAGGAAACAGGGTAAAGATGTAAGAGACCATCGGATGCTTCATTTTCTGGGTCAATAGGTTGGTTTCTCTTTTTATCAGTAGCATGCAGGTCTAGGTTTTCATTTTTGAATTAGCTTTACCATCTTCTAAACAGAGGAATCTTTCATCGATAGCAGCTCATCTCTCTTTTTTTCCCTTTAAAGGCCCATAGATCTTGAATGTCATTTAAAAGGTTTAGGTATCCAACAGCTAATTGAAACGTATTTATATAATAAAATTGACTCAATAAAATATTTTTGTAAGATAATAATTCTTAGAAAAGTAATAAAATAAGACAAATATTTGACTTAATCTAACAAATTAAGATGAGCTGTTTCTACGAGAGGTGTGCATAGCATCTTCCACAAGGTAGAGATTTGTCTAGGGATTAAAGGGGTGAGGAGAGGGAGGAAGGAAGGATGGACTTTGTTGAAACACTTACCCTTTAACATAAATATCACTTGATTTTTGGCCTGTGAAGATGTTTTCATCCTCCAAAATGACATCCTCAGTGTTCCAGATAGTCACTCTCAACTCATACCTGGGGTGGGGGAAGACAGCATTAGGTGGATGACTTTGAAAACTGCTTCAACTGGTGTCAATGTGATTCTAGTGCTGCTTTTGGTCCCTGAGCATCTTCATATCTGCCAACTTCAGAATATCAGCACTCCAGGTCTGGGTTCCATCAGAACCAAGGATCCTGGCTAGAAATCTCAGACTTGCCAAGGGCATGAATTACTCTGAGCATATCCTCCATCTATTAATAGGCAATTTTTAGATGAGGAACTTGAAGATCAAAAGCTGCCATTTTCACCACCACCACCCACTCCCTGCTGTAACAGGAGCAGGTGGAAAGTGAGGTATGAGTGCGGGTAACCTATTAGACACCAGATCAAAGGCCACGACTATTTAGTTGACTACCACGGCTGCTTCTCCTAAAGCTAGGGTGCAGCTTACCCTTTGGGTTTCCTTGGTGAAATGTCAACGGGAGGTCCTGGCTGAGGCATATCCTTGGGAAACATGTCCACCCACATCTGCAGGCGGCCCTTGTTAGGAAAAGAAGATCATTAGCTTTGGGAGAGGGCAGGGGGCATAGCTAATTGACCATGTATAGTTTTAACAGATCTTTTTACTAGAAAATGAGTATTAGGCTTAATGTGGCACCTTTGTACACGTGTAGCATATGTGTTAACAAAGACAGAACTTAAGTTTTTATTAGGAATTAATCAAAGCATATTGTAACAGGGGAAGGGTGGGCAGATCCTTATTGAGCAGCTACTATGTGGTAAACAGTATTATGCACTGATATACAATAAGTTCTTGCAGTAACCCATTGGGGGCACCATTACTCCCATTTGGCAGATGAGAAAACTTCATGCCCATGCTTACTTACAGCCAAGTAGTGGAGTCCTGATCCAGCCCTTGTCCATGACCTTAGAAACCCTGCTCTTTCTACACATAAAGGTTAAGAAGCAAACAATACTATCTGCCAGAAAGACCATGCTTCATCATTTCCAATGCATCTTAACATCCTTTATTTCTGTTAATATCCACCCCAACCACACTTATACGTCACAGATAGAGGCTTAGAGACATCAAGGAAACTAACTGAAGTTCTGTGGCCAACTAGTGTCAGTTTAGGGCCTTCTGCCTATTGCCTGGAACTCTACCTCATGGCCAGAGACTTCAGAGCACTTGAGAGAAGCTCCATGCATTCCATGCTCAGCTCCTGTGTGTATTATAAACACTCTTCAGCTCAGGCAAGAGGATGAGAGACTGAGGGCTGGGGACAACTGGAGGAGATTTTATAATGAGATGGAATTCCATCAGTGTATGAAAGGCATGAAGGGTAAGAGGGGGCCTTTGGCTAGGGAGGGGGAAAGAGCTTCCAGAAGATGAACAACATAAGCAAAAGTTAAGCATTTGGGAAGAACACTCAATGGAGTCCTAAGAAATATTGGGATGAGTTATTGTCTAAAGGTGCATTAACTTTCATCCTTATTCAAAAAGTCACATCTGACAGAAAAAATAAAGGATTCATTACCAACATATCTGCAACATCTGGCAATGAATTTCAAGAAACAATCAGTGTCTACAGCTGATAATGGTTTACTCTTCCAAGGTGGACATCCCCCCCACCCCCAACGGTCCCCAGACACTACTGGCCCTTTATGCTGGAGCTCACGCACTTTGCCTGTTACATAGCAAGTGAATCCCAAGCTGGGACAGGAGCCACCCTGGCCTGTGGACAGAGCTGTGACATCCCAGCTCTACACCTGCCAGCCAGGAAACATTGAGCAAGTTACTTAGCCTCTCTCGGTCTCAATCTCCTAATCTTAAAAGTGGGGATCAATTTGTAGGACCCCAACATGGGACTGTATTAAGTTGTCAGGTCAGGTGAACCATGAATCCCTGTTTGTTTAGAAAAATCCTGAGGTGTGTCTCTTGTACCAGTTTGTTTATTAATAGCGCCCTCTGTCACTCAAGATGGCCCCAGTTTGCATAAACAACCCTATGGTCGTCCTAGACAGGTGAGAGGATTTGTATAAAGAGCCTGGCTCGTGGAAACTCTTAACCAAAAAGTTTGTCTTCTCTTCCTTCAAATTCCTAACCTTGCTCTTTGGTCTGTTTTTTTCCACATAGTTTCTTGCCAGTTCTTCAGGGTAAGCCACCCTCTGTTGCCTCTCTAGGAAAACTGTGTGTGTGTGTGTATGTAGGGGAGAATCTAAAGACAGATATTGGACAAGGTCTGAGGTATGCCTGATGGGTTTTAAAGTTCCTTTACTGTCAGGATTTACCAGAGTTTGAGAACTCAAATCATAAAAGTGAAAGTACTAAGTCCAACATTGGCTCCAACTCCTCCATAATCAGCATTTGGGGCTAGATATTCTTTGTTGTTGCAGGAGGGGGCTGTCCTATGCACTGTGGGATGTTTGATTTAGCAGCATCCCGGCCCTTCCACCCACGAGAGGCCAAACATTTTTGGTTGTTAGAGGTGGGTGGGAGAGCTTCTGGCATCTATCTTTAGATTCCCCCTACACACATTACTCTAGGACACTGGAGATTAGTTTTTAGGGACAACACCACACTCCTTGGGGACATGCACTCCTATGGTGGGGGCGGGGGCTGTGTGGCCAATACCTGCTCTATTCCTGGCTTATCCTTGTGGTAGAGCGGCCGAGTTTCTATGTGCTCGGGAACCAGCCTGCATCCCACCTCTGGGATGTCCTCCCAGGAATGGAGAACCTTGAGGGCTAAGTGCTCGTGGGACTCCACCATCTCCTCTGCAGGGAAGAAGTCAAAGAAAGAGACTTGTCAGATGGTGTTCCCAAAAGGAGGCAGCAAGGGATGTCAGATGCCCCCTTAACACTTCCTTTAAGGTTCATTTTTAAAAATACAGAGAAATGGGGAGAGAAAAGACAGCAAAGAGAAAGAGGAAAGGGAAAATGAAAAGGAAAGGTGGGGAAAGAGAAAGAGGAGAGAGAGGAATGGGATGGGTTGACAAGAGACTCAGAGAGCAGGGGTCCTGGCATGGGGCTCCCTGCACCCACTAAGGCAGATTTCTCCAGAGTCCATGAATCATAGCTTGGCTTCAGGCTATTGGAGAGGACGTGTCTTGGGGAACGTGGAACTGTTGGTAACTCTGCAGTGAGAGGGCCTGGAGCTCAGGGCATCTCTAAGCATCTCTAACAAACATGGGCTTCATGTTTGTTCCTAGAGGTCTCTTGTTTCTCATTGTTCCTTGACAGGCCCTCACACCAATATCCACTGTTACGGTTTAGATATGACATGTCCCCCAGAAGCTCACATGTGAGACAATGAAATAAGGTTTAGAGGAGAAACGATTGGATTATGAGAGTCTTAACTCAATCCGTGAATTAGTCCCCTGGTGGGATTAACTGAGTGGTAACTGGAGGCAGGTGGGGTGTGGCTGTAGGAAGTGGTTTATTGGCGGGGCATGGCTATGGGGTATATTATTTGTATTTGGTGAGTGGAGGCTCTTTCTGCTCTGATCATCATGTGAGCTGCTTTCCTCCACCACACTCTTCCACCATGACATTCTGTCACCCCTCCAGCCCTGAAGAGTGGAGCCGGCTGTCTATGGATGGAAACCTATGAACCTTCGAACCTTTAAATAAACTTTTTCTCCTCTACAATTGTTCTGGTTGGGTCTTTTAGTCACAGCAGCAAAAAGCGCTGACGAAAACACCCACCACAGGAAAGGTTCTCTGATTTTCATTCTACCAAATGAGGTAATTTATGATAAAAATAGCAGCAGAAAGAATACTCACAACATAAGACAAAAATTGAGAAAATAAAATCTTCAAAAAGCTTAGAAGGACCAAAGTTAATTAAGGAAAATTGAATTTGGCTTTTTAAAAGAAGCCATAAAGTAAATCTCCTGATGGCAATAACTGCAACCAATAAAAGTTAATAGGCACAAACAAAAATCAATGGATGAGATCTTTGTCATGAAGTTTAATCAGTCAGGAACTGACCCTGAAAACATAATTTTAGATTTTTAATGGGCAAAAGATTATTATTTAATCATGAAATACAGAATACTGACCAAGGAATTAACTAGGCTTTAGAATACAATGTGTTTTTCTCATCAATATGTCATTCATACACTGTTTCAGTTTCAATGACTTTGCATGCAAGAACCTAGGATTTGGGAAACCAAATACTAAGCAAAAAGAAATCTTAGTACCAAAATTATGGGGCTCAATAGGTACCAACACACCCTGTATTGTGTCCTTAATTGAGCCCTTTGCACCAAAAGTATTGAACTGTCTAGAGTGGCGGTGAATGTGCAGATACGACAGTAAAAAGTTGTTCAGCACGTCCTGTGGTGCTTGTATAGAAAACCTAATTGTTGGTGTTGAAATAAGATAGTTATTGGTACAACACTTATGGGATAATAAATTGTATCCAATTATTTACATAATATTAATTTTAAGGCTATTGTCTGTATTCTGACCTGATCCTACCTTGTGATCTATACTCTAGAAATACAAAAATATACAAAAATATGGATAAGGAACTTGTAGCAATAATTAATGCTACAATTAATTCATGTCACTATAAAAAATGAGCAAAATGTAACTAAATAGCATAGCCATGAAATGCAATATTGTCAGTGATCATTTCAAAGAATCAAGCAGAATCATCATAATCTATTGGAAATAAAAAAGCAAGGTGAAGGGGCTGGGGTTATGGCGCAGTGGTAGCGTGCTCGCCTGGCATGCATGAGGCACTGGGTTCGATCCTCAGCACCACATAAAAATAAAATAAAGATATTCTGTCCGCCTACAACTAAAAAATAAATGTTTAAAAAAAAAAAAAAGCAAGGTGAAAGGCGAAAGATTTAGACTATCTGAAGAGAAACCAGAGTATGTAGCTTAGTGGCAGAGCACTTGCCTAGCAGGTGTGAGGCACTGGGTTCAATCTTTAGCACCACATAAAAATAAACAAAATAAAAGCATTCTGTCCATCTACAGCTCTAAAATTTTTTTTTAAAAAAAGCAGGGTACAAAACTATGGCATGTTTCTAGTTCTTTAAAAATGTAACATATTATACACAAACCCATGCAAAGAGCAAGGAAATATATCAGAAGGTAGCAGTTAGTTGTCTGAGTTTGGGGATTGCGAGTGATTTCCATTCTCCTACTTGCTTTTCCATATTTCTGCCATGGGCCTGCATTACTTTCTGACTATAGGATGTACTGTGCCCTGGAATATCACAGAATCACGCTCATTAAGAGAAGAGCCACAGCAGAAGATTCTGTAGGGGGTTACCAGTGTCCTCGTCGGTGAAGACTGTTTTTCCAGAAAAGACTTTGCTTCCAATCTGTATTTTCCCAGGGCGAAAGTAGGGTCCATCCAGCTTGTTGTCTTTGCAGAGCTTGGTGAGGATCTCTGTGGGTTTGGACGTGTCCCTCCAGGCATTGTACCCTTCTCTGAAAAAGGGAAGAAGTTACGGAAGGGGTGAGGCTTGGCTTCCCCTGGGGAACACACTGAGATTCCCCACCCACAGGCTACCCAAAAATGACCCATGCAGGTTCCTTACATTCACTTGCTATTCTCTACACCTGGGGCTAGTGTTTTTGTTTCTGTCCTTTCTGGTCAAACCCCTTTGCATATGTCCAGCTTGCAGGTAAAACAGGACTTGTGAGTGGAAGAAGTAACATTCATATAACGACGTTAACCATTTTAAAGTGGCATTTCATATCTTCACACCACATCCAACTAGTTTCAAAAAGTTTTCATCACCCGAAAAGAAAGCCTGTACCCCATAAGGCAGTTACTCCTCTTTCTAACTCCTCAGAACCCATGACAGTTACAATCTGCTTTTGTTTCCATAATGTTCTTCGCAGGTAATTTTTTTTTTTTTTGGTACCGGGGATTGAACTCAGGGGCACTCGACCACTGAGCCATATCCCCAGCCCTATTTTTGTGTTTTATGTAGAGGCAGTGTCACACTGAGTTGCTTAGCGCCTCACCATTGCTGAGGCTGCCTTTGAACTTGCAATTCTCCTGTCTCAACCTCCCAAAATGCTGGGATTTCAGGCATGCACCACCATGTCTGGCTCAGGTAATTTTTGTTGAGTTTGGTTTCATCCCATGGCTGCTCCTTATTCTAAGAGGAAAGCCTGGCTCAACCTTTCCATCTCTCTGCTCCTTTCTTCCCTTCTCTTCCTCCACAGGAACCATACTATAGATTCAGGTCACATGCAGAAAGTCTGCAAGTGTTGTTTGTTTAATCAGTGATTTTCAAAAGAAGTTCCTAAATCTCTCCAACCCTTTCTTCCCTTAAAAAAAGAAAAAAGCTATGGATAAAAAATTTTAATTTGCAAGGAAGTTCTAAGAACTATGACCAAGATAGCTTGGTTGTCTCTGTGCATCGTGACACAAAGTTCATCAGAATTTAATCCACTTAAAAATTTGAATAAATCAAAAAAGACCACTTAGTAATTTTCCACATTGTGTCTGTGATGTGAAGATCCTGGGATGTTCATCCATGCCAGCCTGAAGCCACACATGGGCCTCCTTCTAAATATGTGCTCTCATCTTATATGAAAGTGTTTGAGTGAATAAAGGTTGCATCTTCCCAGGAGAAACTGCTCCCTGGTGAGTCTACCATCAGAAACTCTGCTGAACAAAGGTTGTATCACATTCGTTTGTGGCCACCCTCTCTGATTTCAGAATATGAATACTTAATCACTGAGCAGAACCCTCTGGGGTACTTGGAGAATCATGAAAATTCCCAGGAGACTTGGGCATTCACTAGAGTCCCCCAGTGAACTAGATTCTAGCCTCCCAAAAGAGAAGACCAGAAAAAGAGACTGCATGGAGGACATGGGGCTTGACTCCGTCAGTGAGAGTGTAAACGGGCACCATCCTTATAACAAGCCATTTGGTCACAAATATATTGGAAGTCCTTAAAATGTGCACTCATTTTAATAGAATAATCCCCACTGATGGAATAATCCATCAATGGACACTCAGTGAATTCAGCGAGGTACTTGGTTGGCTTTCATACTAGAATGCTCACAGCAGCAATATTTATAATAGAATAAAGAAAATATTAGTGCCCTACAGTTCAGGAAGGCAAAGTGGCTCCATTATTTTATAATAAATTCATATGATGGGATACTATAGAGCTATTAAAGTAACGATTATAAAGAATATCGATGACATTATGAAATCTTAGGATATAAGGGTTAGTACAACCAGCAGTTTACAAAACTTCCTGGAAAGTATGAATTCAACTCTGGAAAAAAAAATAAAATAGAAAAATATTAAAATACACAAAAATGTTTATATACGTTATTTCTGGGTAGATTAATTATAGCATTATTTTGAATTTATAGTATTTCCTAAATTTTCTACAATGAATGTGTATTATTTTATATTCAATTATACCATGGAAAACCAATGAATGTGCTTATGTTTTCCCAGCTGAAATTTGTAAAAATATTTTTTAAAGATATCATATACCACATGCTTTTTATAAAAAAAATAATATTAAGCTGGTAGTCTACATTTTTAAATTAAGTATAATTCAAAATCTTTGAAAAGAGATTACAACCTAGTCTTCCTTTATTTGTAAAATGATGATACTATCTCAATGGGCTCTTGAGGAAATTGAAAGAGATTCTCCATGTAAAGCTCTTAGGACAGTGCTTGGTATATCTATCATAAGCATTCATGAGCATTTGTTATGGAATGCTGAGATACTGGCATTTGTATTGTATTAATCCTTCTTCTAGAATCATTCTCAACCAGGGACCACTGGGCACATTTGAGGGAGCAAGTGTATCATGATTCAGCCTTGACCCTTGAAGAACCTGCCCTGGGTTCCAAATAAGAGCTGCATTCCCAGCCCTGGTGACCCTCAAGTGTATGGAGCAGTGTCCTCAAACTAGCGCAGCTGATACAAAGTACATTTGAGATGTGAAAGCTGCACCGGTCTGGCTTTCCTAGCAATAAAGAGTGGGAGAGAGTCCAGAGCCCTGAATGGTCATGGCCTCCAGCCATGTCTCCATGGAAGAAGGAACTTACATTTCATATTGGCTCTGCAAGCCACAGATGGCTCGGTGTTTGCTGTAGAAGCGATTCTCCAGGTCGATCTTGGTCTCGCCAATGAGGTCATCTGTCCCAATCATGTCATGGTCATAGATCAGCACAGAAAGCAGGGACTCCTTTGGGAATGTGGCCTGGATCTCGAATGATCTGCAGTCCAAGCAGAGGCTTCAGGATTTACAAAGTTTGGCAACAGAAGGAATTTTTCCCAGCTTTGCTTTTTAGCTAGCCTGCTATTCATACCCACTAACTGCTCAACAATTGCATTAATCCTCAATAGATATTTGTTAAGCTTAATTTCAGACTGAGATATAATCAACTTTAAATTCCTATGTATATTTCCAATAGCCAATAATGTCCACTTTGATAGGCCATGTCTTAAGAGTCTTCAACTAGCAATTTTGGTCTCAAATGGGACTGACTTCCAGCCTTGGTTTGGAATTGACAACTTCCTGGTTTTACGACAAGAGAAAGTTAATTAATCTCTGCATAAATGGGGGTAAAGAGGTCTTCCTAATATAGCATGAGGCTAAAGGTACTGTTGTGTCTATAAAACACACACTTCACCTCCAAACACTCAACTCAAGCCCCATAAATTGCCATTTCCTCCTGTTGTTGCTTTATCAAGGAATACCAGCTGGATTTATTTGAAAAGAAAACTCTATTGAGAATGGAAAATCATAAAAGCAAAGCAATTCCCAATATGCTATCTCTATAAGCATATAGACCTGCTCTTTTGGTCTCTGCCTTGCTGGAGCTTAAACGTGATCTGCACAAAAGATACTTAATGGATATTTCTTTGAACTTCAAAGGATCTCAGAAATCAGCACATGCTATACCTTCATGTTACAGATAAAAATTCTGAAACCTAGAGACCATGAGAGACTTTCTCAGGATCCAGTCTGGGATAAGTGCCAATTTTCTAAGTCCTTAGACACCACACAAGTGTGAGATATGGAAAGAAACAGCAATGCCATCAGATTTCTCGTGACAATGGATCATCCCTACTACTGAGTTTCCGCGGTAGAGCAGGTGCTGAGGATTAAACTCTGAATGAAATGTGGCATTTTAGGGAAGTGTCTTTCTAAAATTAAAGTCAAGGCATACCTGTGTTTCTCTAGCTGTGGCAGACTCTGATCCCTCTGGGACAGAGTGGGCCAGGCTGGGATCAAGGGACAGAGAAGAGGACGGAGAATGGTGGGCTTTTGATTGCCTGCATGTCCACAGGCCCATCTGGTCTGTTGTGCTCATGATCAGATCCACTGAGCCCTGACACTCTCTCTCCAGTGTGGCAGAGACTGCAATCACAGCATCGCCACGAGCCAGTTAAACCTCCCCAGGGAGAAAAAAGCAGAGACACAGCAGCTCCGGTGATTGTGACTGACAGGAGGCTTCAGCAGGACAAGGATATGGTTACCCCGGGAAGAATCCCTGTGTCTTCCATCTGAAGGCATTGTATTGCCTACCTGGGCTCCCAGATTTGGATTCCAGCCTGTAATTGATATTCAGGAGGTCACAAGGAGAAGCCACCAGCAATCACCAGGGATACCACTGAAGGATTTAATAAGTGCTTAACTATCCCTGGTAACCATGACAGAGGACTTGATTGCTCTGCTCCATCTCCTCAGGCTGTGCTCACAGATTAACCTCACCTTAATTTAAAAGGGGGCTGTCATTCAGAGCTCCCCTGAACAGCCCATTGTGGTTGGACTCCAATCACCCAGGAGAACACTAGGCTCCCACCGCTGTGTGCCAGTGACATGCTATAGTTAGCTGCAATCCGTGCTGGTTTGAGGGAAGATAATGCATCATGAAATGAACAAATATGGAGACAGTAAGAGCAGCAGAGCAAAGGTGTCCCTGTGTTCCTCTGTTCATTCACACATTCATTCATTCTTTAGCATTCATTTGTTCACGTGGTATTTATTACACACTGTGTGCCCGGTACTGTGGATTTTAAGATAGGTAGAATCATTTCTGGGTGGGGAAGACATCCAGATGTCTGAGATGGCCAGAGCTCAGATGGAGTCACAGGTGAGGTGTTACAAATAAACCTGTCTGGAAAAGGGGAATAGAGAAACAAAGAGAAGTTTCTTCAGGGGGGATATGGGTGCAGATGAATACTCGTGGCTCCAGATCTGAGGAATTTCTAATCTTAGCATCTGACCCAAGCAGGTCCAATTCACTAATTATGTAGTCTCAAAAGCCCATGCACCTCTTCATTATATTTCACAGAAGAAATTTTATATTTGTCTGAGTTTGGGATTAATGCAGGCTTCCTCCAGGAGTGTGCAGCTTCCATGGAAATGGGGTCATAGCCCCTTGGTACCTCTCCAGCAGCTCACACACAATCCGCCACTTAGGGACTATCTGGATTGAAGAGAACAGATGTTTGCAAACCACTTGCAGTGTGCTGGTTGGTGTAATGTATTGACTTGGCAAGGCCATGGTCCTCAGCTACGCAAACACTAATTGAGGTGCGGCTGTGGAGGTATTTTGTAGATGGAACTAACATCCACAGGTAGTTGACTTTACATAAGGAATATTGTCCTTGATAATCTGGGTAGGCCTCATCTCACCAGGTAAAAGGCCTTAAAAGCAAAGAAATAATATCCTAATAATGAGCAACAAAAAAATAAATACAGAGTATGCTTGTGTCCCTCTAAAATAACATGCTGAAGTCCTAACTGCCAGTTACTTCTGAATGTGACCCTATTTTGAAATGCTGCTTTTATAGTGGTAATCAAGTTGAAATGAGGTTGTTGGGGTGGACCCTAATCCAGTGACCACTGTCCATATAAAAAGGGGAAATGACGCAAGGACAGACATGCAGAGATGGAGAACAATGTGAAGAGATCTAGCAAGAGGCTATGTAAAGATGAAGGCTGGGACTGCAGTGACACATCTCCAAACCAAGGGACACCAAGGACAGCCAGCAAAGCACCAGCAGCTGGGAGACAGGCATGGAGCAGAGTCTCCTCTACAACTCTGAGAATATGCCCACCCTGCCGACGTCTGGCTTCCAGACCCCCAGCCACTGGGAGTGTGAGGCACAGCCTTAGGAAACCTATGCATGCTCACGTGGCCACATGGTCTCTTCTGCAGTAGAACCTGGCGGACAGTCCCAGTTCCTGCTGCATCCCGCCCTCTCCCTACCCTGGACTCTCCATGGGCTGCTTTCTAGAGCACCCATCTCTCACCCTAACACCTCCAAGGTGGTCAGGTGACCTCTTAGGATTTCCATGGGACTTGCCACATTTCCTCAGAATCACACGTTGACTTATTTTTCTCTCAGTATTCACAGGAAGCCTGGAGGCTCTAGAGTGCCTGCCACAGGGCAGAGTCTTGGCAACATGAGGACTGACGGAAGCTCTGCAGGTGGACAGAGAAAGCAAGGTGTGTTGAGGCAAGGACACAGCCAGGAGAAAGGCCTGCAGATGTGAAGGAGCAAGGGGAGCTCGAGGCCCCACGGATCAGCTCCTTGGGGCCTCAGTGTCTTTATTTATGGATAATGATCAAGGCAATGGAGATAACAGGAAGCATTCTGGGAAACTGAGGGCCACCCATGAGGAACTGCGAGACCTTGTGGATAGGCAACCTCAGGTTGATGAGCAGTGACAGGTGGCACAGGATCCCACTGACCGTGGCAGAAATTCAGTCTGTGCACAAAGCATTCCTTCCTTCCACAGATGCTTGGAGTACTTTCCACATTCCAGCCCCTGTCCTAGGTGCTGGTGTGTGGCATGGACCAAGGGCCTGCTCGAGCAGCTCTTCCATTACACGAAGACCCCAGGTCAGGCACGGGAGTCCTCCGCTCTCCCTGCTGGAATGCTGTGGGGTAGAACTGGTAACTCTTGTCCCTAACAATGACATACACATCCCAAAAGACAGCCACACCTGGAGAGCTTCTGGAAGCAGCCCTACAGAGCCAGAGGCAGGCAGGAATCTTCCATCATCCCCTTCTCTGTTTGCCATGGTCACACAATGGGGTAATGACACCAGCCTAATTCATGGCACCTTGGTGAAAGCAGTTAATAAACAGAGCCTGCCAAACACTTGGCAGGATGAAGCGCTGGTGACATCAACTCAGGCAATGACAAAGGTTGTCTCTGGATCAGGGAAGCAAGAGCGAGTTTCCCTGGCACTGCCATTCCAACCATCCCCATTAACTGGACAGGCAAGATCATTTATTGCTCAATGTCTCAGCAGTAATAAAATCTAAGAGACCAACGTCAAAGGTCAGAGGGCCCAAAGTGATTACAAATGCACAGATGCATTAAAATGAGGCTGATGGAGATTTCATCCCACACTCCTAGTTACTAAGGGAAAAAAAATTAAATATACTTCAAAGGTATCCATTGCTAAAATTACTAAGGAGGAGGAGAAGGGAGCTGTATTTTGAGTATTGACTGTGCACTAGCAGAGACCACATGCTAGATGCTTCACATATTCTTTCAAAGGAGTCTGAAGAGTCAGGTGCTATATACTATTGCTTTACAGATGAAGAAAATTAGGATCACAGAGGTTAAGTCATCTGCATAAGGTTACACAGCTTGCACATAACAGAGTGAAACTCGGGTCGCTTTGATTCCAAAGTCAGTGGCTTCCAGGTACACAGACTTGAGGAGGGGACACCAATATGTGATGTACCAATGGGGTAGTAAGGGTGCCATGAGGTGGAGAATTCCTAGGTGACTAGCCCACCCACACATACACAAATACAAAGTATTTTAACACTTTGAATGAAACCAAAACACAATAGGGGGCCTCAGTTCAACTTTTTGATCTCAGGGGTCACCTTAAATTAGCAGCAAAATGATGTGATAGAAAAATCTGTCTAGTAGGGGACAAAAGACCAAGCATCTGGCCCCTTCTCCTCCACTTATGAACTGTGTGGACTTGAATCTGTTTCTTAACTTCTCAGGATTTTTTCTTGTTTGTAAAAAGAAAATATCTTTGTCCAGAAGCAGGAGGTGGAAGCTGATGACCCTTCAAGGTGCTGCTTAAATTTAATATTGAGGAAAAGGCTATTGGAACACTATGCATTGTATGATCACCATGTACTACAAACTCCTGAGGGGTCCATGGAAAATTCTACCCATCTCCATGAACAGACTTGATTAGCCATTATCAAGAGCAGAAGTCATCATTTAACATTCTACCACTATTTTACCCAAGACCCCCCATATATTAATGCAGGTGTGTGTACACGTTAGCATGTGCATGTGCACGCGCGCGCGCGCACACACACACACACACCACCCCTACAAGAAACACAGCAGGAGAAGACTCAGAAAGGGCAATGACAGCCCCATGGCCACCCACCTTCCAAACACTGGGTTTAGTTGTTTGGGGATATATTTGTCACGCTCTTTGATTTCCGTTTTGCCAAGTCTGAGCACGATGTAGGGATCTGATTTTCCATCCGGATCAGCTGGGCTAAGATTAAATGCCTGGGAAGAAGAAAGAAAGTTGCTTTGCTCCAGTGAATTCAGCACTGGCTGCATTCAGGGGTCATAGATGCTTTCCTAAATGGATCCCCAAGTCTTGTCTCCAAACACTTGGATTTTATGGGACCTGGGCTTTGGGATTTGTAGAGCTCCCTAGATGATTCTAATGCACAGCCAAGGTTGAAAACCACTGCTTCAGCATCTCCATCTTGCTGTCAAAAGGAAAATTACTGGCTTCGCCCAAGTTCAGCTTTCTCTGGTGATGTCTCCCCAGTGGAAAGCAGTCCTTGGTACAGAATAATGTGGACCATGCTGGTCCGGGAGGCAGAAAGCATGAGTGAAGTTCTAGTTCTAGTTCTTCACACTTGTGTGATCTTGGGAAAGTCGTGTAGTTTCTAAGTGCAAAGTCATGGGGTGGACCTGAAGGACCCTCCCAGCATTAATGGGCTCTGACCCATGACCCCATCAATCTTGCGTTCACAGTGGCCTGCGGAGTGATGACCTGTGTCTGATGGTGAAGTTTAAGGCTCAGACTAGCTGAGCCTTAAACAATCGAAAGCAATTACTGTGCAGGGAGAGGCCAAGGTAGGAGCTGAGAGATACATCAAGTAGCTGGAGCAACTCAGCTGTGCAAGCAGAGTGAGAATGTCACATTTAGGACGCGATCTCACAGGCAGATGGGCAGAAGCACATCCAGTTCTGTGTTGAAGGAAGTCCCCTAGAGCACTGCTTCATGGATGAAAATTGTAACCAACCTTTACACCAATTACTTGGGGAGAAATACAATCCAAAATGACACCTCCTCCATTTCTTCTTGTCACATCACCCATTTTACGTAACAGTCATCTCTAACACTAAGCCTGTTTATTTAGCCATGCCCTTGTTTATTTTCCTGTCATCTTAATCCCCATACCACTCTCATTCCGATTGCACTTTCCATGAGCACAAGGATGCTGTCTGTCTTATTCATTACTTTACCTCTAGGACATAAAATAGAGTCTTTTAATATTTGTTGAATAAGTGAAAGAAAAATACATTCATTTAAGAAAACACTATGCAGTTACTATAAAGAATGAAAACCTGCATTTACTGATCTTAAAAAAAAAAAATCCAAGTTATCTTATTAGGTGAGCTCCCCATCCCTCTCCAAAAAAATAGAGTTGAGGAAAATGTTTTTCTTTATGCAATTTAAAGTAGTGTTTTAAAACTTCATTTAGTGTTGTATTAAATTAAAATCTTTTAAAATTTATTTATTACTTAATTACATATTAGGATGAGAGAGAAAACCACACATGGTGACCACTACTGGAAAGTTCAGAGAAAACCCTACCTGCAGTGAATCTCTCCCTCCCTGCAACCCAGGGCCACCATCCTCTGACTCTCTGTTTCTCAAGTCCTCCTGTCCTCAAGTTCCAGCCCAAGCCCTCCCTTCTCCATGCTGTCTCCTGGACAGGAATCTGATCTGCACTCCTGCGCTTGGTCCACAGATACTGGACATGGAAACAGAATGTGGTAGATATTACAGAATGAATAAATGAATAAGGCAGCAAATGCTCTTCAATCTGTGTCTATTGAAATTTCTCCCTCTTTCCTACTGTCATTAGCCCATAATTCTGGATTTCCAAATAGCATCCCCTGAAACCTTAGTTCTCTAGGCTTTTCTGCAGAAGCGAAAATTGTGAGCAATAAGTTTAGAAAATGGTGTTCAAGATTCAGCAGTTAAGTAGGTCTCTTTGCTTCTGGAATTCTCAAAGCCTTGAATATGCAAATGACCTTTGTGAATCTCAGGAACTAGAGAAGGGAAATGAATTATTAGATGCACTTTTGCTCAGATTTACTTGAACACACTGTCTGCTTCTCGAGAGATGCAAGTTAATTATCTCCCAGGACATGAATAACTTCCTGAATGCAATTTTGAAAAGGCTGGTCCAGTATCATCCTGTGGGTAGGTGTTAAACAGAGACTACCCAGCATTGTTTGGTAAGTACTTCTAATTTCTCCAAGTAGCTGGGACTTTCTTGAGGGCAGTGACCTTGTTCTCTTCGTCCCAACTCCCTGGCACATGGTGGTTGTTTAGATGATGACAGAAACCTGAGAACTGCATGGGGGAAGAACAGCTGGTCCTCCCGCAAATTAAAGAGCAGCTCATTTTTGTTTTATGCTTCATTTATGCTTCTTAAAAAGGAAATAGGTAAGGTAAGCAAAGCTGACATAAAATATGACTGCTGCAATCAAATGCAATTATGAAAATCAAGTTCAAGGTCAGAAGATGAGAACAATCCATGAACTGTAAGGATCTGTACAATTACCTTGATGGTGCAATGCAAGTGTGGGCTATTTGGCTCCCAAACTCCTGCCAATCAGGCCAAAAAGCTTCATAATTAAAGTTGCGTGCTGTTACTACCACAAAGGGGGAAACCCAGCAGAGATAATATTTTTCTTGGAAATATATTCAAGATGAAATTTCTGGCTGCTGGGTGTAGAAGCCATAGGGAGAATTTCACAGTAGCAGCCTATGAGCTCCCTGCTTTAGCTAGGAGATGTCCAGTATACTGACCCAACTTCACACTCTGTTAGAGACTGAATTGTGTGTTCCCCTAAAGGTATATGTTGAAGCCCCAACCCCCAGTGGGACTGGAGATAGGGCTTTCAGCAGGTAATTAAGGTCAAACGAGGTCATAAAGCCTAATCTGATAGGGCGTGCAGCCTTATAAGAAAGGGAGGAGATTCCAGAGCTCTCTCCCCACATATCAGCAAGAGAGGCCCCACAGAAACCAACCCTGGGAGCACCTTGACCATGGACTTGCAGCCTCCAGAACTGAGAAACATCGACTCCTAGAGTCTAAGCCACCCCAGCTGTGGTTTTTGTCATGGTATCTCATGCAGACTACTACACCCCCTCAGAGCAAACACAGTGGCTCACCGCGACAATGTACACCCTGATCAGGACTTGGACAGGGTGGTTGAGTGGAATCCCTTGCTGGATTCTGAGCTGCCCATTGTCCTCTGAGCTAGACTCCTCGGGGCTTTTGTAGATGCAGAAGGAGCCCTGGAACCACAAAACACAATGAATTGAAACAAGAGGGTGAGTGTAACCACACAAAGTCACAGAGCCTAGTGCTGGCAATGGGCACAGCCTGGGAATCAGCAGGACCTGGTTGGTTCTGCCCTTGCCAGAGGGATGTCCTCAGGCCATTCCTGTGAGCTGCTGGCATCTGAGCATCTTCATGGGACATTGGTGGGTTGGGATTGGTACGTTAACACCCTCATCACAGGACCCCTATGTGAGGAACACTGCAAATTGGACCTCTGGTGCCTTTTACTTACTCACACTTCCCCATCTCATTCCATCCCCATTGCAGTATTCCAAATGAGACATCAGGAACGTGGCACACCTTGTTCCAGGCTGTGCAGCTAGTTAGTATTATAACTAGGATTGAAAGTGAGATTGGCAAAGTGCAGTACCCATGCTACCCCAGCACAGCTTGCTGCATGTCAAAGGCCCCACATGCAGTAGGTGGATAGCAAATGCTTGCTGCAACTTTGTAATGCTGACACCATGCGTCTACTAGATGGGCATGTGTTGTTTGATTGGTTTAGTTGTCCACCTGGAAGGTTTGCATAAATCATACACATAGTGCGTTGATGAAGGCCAGGTGAAGTTTAGGGGTCCTTTCAGGTAAGGACTCTTTCTCCTTCCAGTCCTCAGACTGAGCTCCACCCCACTGGCCACAAACCAGAATATCTCCAAAGACTAGAGCTGAGTCTTGTGGCTTTCTAGAGAGGGTCTTGAGTAGAGATTAAGGATTGTCCTTAAACACATCACCCACCACAATCTCATCACCAGAATTGAGCCACTGATAACATTTATGGGCAGGATTAGCCAAATAATGGGGTGAACAGGGAAACCTGCCTTAAACTTCCCTATGACTCTGTCACCATCCAGACCATGGTCATCTTCAGTTGATTTGCCTCTGAAGAGCTCAAAGGTTTTCACCCAGTCTTCAAAATTGTTGAATTCACTCTCGAGATCACCCTCGTATATCTTTAGGGAGAAAGGAGAAGATTATGTTAAATGGAAGAGAGGTGCAGAATTGACTAGTGAGAAAAGCTCAGATTTCCCAAAATATATGCTCCTTGGGAAAACATAAAATGCCACTGTTAACTTGTCTTTCTTTCTGTTTGCTGGTTTATTTTTAGTACCAGGAATTGAACCCAAGGCCTTGTGCGTGCTAAGGAAGCACTTTACCACTAAGCTACATCTCCAGCCCCCTCTCCCCACCTTTTTCTTAAATTTTGAGACAAGATCTCACTAAGTTTCCCTGGCAAATCAAAATTTGTGATCGTCCTGTATCAGCCTCCTGAGGAGCTGGGACTACAGGTGTATGGCATATAGAGAGCTTATCCTAAATAAGACAATTAACATGATTTAGTTCAGCATTCTAGGAACTATTATTCTGAATTTGAGAAAATCTTTCTGTTTAACTTTTAAACCCAAAAGAAGTATAGCTAAACCAAACAAATTTTAAAATACACAGGTATAAATATGACAAACCATAGTTAATTGATGTTATTTGTTGCTAGAAACAAAACTACAGAACTTCAAGGGAATTCAAATTAATGATGTTCGTTAGTTCTTAACAAATATAAGGTAACGGGATATTTGTTGTTATTATAATGCAGATAGACATGAATTTTCCAAGTGGTAAATGATATATGTACTTTAGAAATGCACAATAGAATTGAGCTTTAGGTTTGGTAATATAATGAAATTATTTATTTGAATTTCCTAACAAAATTATGTACCCAAATTGGTTATCTGTATACACAATTTTCATACTCCAAATTTTCATATACATAAATATGGCTCTAATACCTTCTGAATGATGTCAAGATCAGCCTGATGAAATTGACTTCATTGGAGTTAAAACTCCTGTTTTTCTAAGTGTGTACACATCTGCATAGGGACATCAAGTCCACAAGGTGAACCAAGGGCTCACACACTGCAAACTACTTTGCCAGGTCCAACTTGAACAATGTAAGTTATGCGCCCTCTCAATACATAGGAATGTAGAAAAAAAATTCAATGAGTTCCATTGTCTTGGTTTGTAGATTTAAGGATTACTTATCTGCACCAGTGATTTAAAAAGAAGACTAAGTAGGAGGGTGCGGTGGCGCAAGCCTGTAAGCACTTAGGGAGGCTGAGACAGGAGAATCATGAATTCAAAGCCAGCCTCAGCAATGGCGAGGCACTAAGCAACTCAGTGAGACCCTGTCTCTACATAAAACATAAAAATAGGGCTGAGGATGTGGCTCAGTGGTCGAGTGCCCTTGAGTTCAATCCCGGGTACCAAAAAGAAAAAGAAAGCAAGAACACTAAGTAAGTTAGTTTAAACAAAGGCATTAGGAGGGTTGGCCAAAGCACCAAGAGAGCCCCACTGCTAAGCACCTCATCCCACCCACAGTAGAGACTCCTGGGTGCACATACCTTCAGGATAGCCAGGTTAGGGATTGTGTCATCTTTGACTTTCTTCTTGAGCAGCTTGTCTTTCTTCTTCTTTGGGCCATCTTCTATATCTACCACTACTTCATCTGGTTTTGCCTCTATGGATATTCAGTTAGATACTGTTGGATTTCTCATGAAAGTTGAAATGAGAAGGAACCCAGACAAGCTCCTTCTTTCCCTTTGCTCTTGCACCTGACATAGGTTGTGACCCTTCTTTTAAAAAACAGCAACGTTTTGCTGCAGGATTGCTATATACAGCCCTGTAGGCTGTGTACCATGTAGTGGCAGGGGATGCCACTCACATAGAAATGCATTGTGTGTGGATCCCCTGAGGCCAGGCAATGTGTGGACCTGAGTATGTGTAGTAACTCATTAAACTAGGCACAGAGAGGACAGATCATTTGCCATTCACCCAATGAGAAAAGAACAGACCCAGGATTTAGATCAACTCTAAAGCTTTTAGTTACACTCCTCTTGAATGTCTTCAGGGACTTGAGATTTATCCAGCTGAATATGAGACTCAAATATGTTAAATGTCTTACCCAAAATGATGTTAGTGGAATTACTTAGTAACTTTTCAGCAGCAGACCAGGGGGAAAAACTGTCAGAGACAGACTTCTAGATCTGCTATTTCTAGCTGCGTAATCTTAGACAAGCTCTTGACCTCTTTGTATCTCTGTTTCATCATCTGCAAGATGAAGACACTATTGTCTATGTACAGAGTTGGTCAGGGAATCACATGTGCTAATTAGTAGTGATCTGAGGACTTGAGTGGTCTTGAGCCTCCTACATCTATCAGTGTCACTGGAAAAGCCTTGGCTACTTGGTATTACTGTTGGATTTAGGCTGTGGCCTGCTGTGGGCTTCAGTTGAGTTTATGATCACTTCCAATCCCAAGCTTCTTTCATTCTGGTTTCTGCCAAACCTTATAACCTGAGGTTTGGAAATGAACATTCTGGTACTGAACAAAATTTGGAGACCTGGAAGCTCCATCCAGCTCAAAGATCTATAAGACTTTTTAAAAGCATTTCCATGTTCCTGATATTGCTTCTCACTTGGGGAAGACAGCTGAGTTCTAATATACCTCCTAGGGCTTCCGTTTTGTAATTCCCTTACTATAATGATCCTCATCTCTGTCCAGGAATCCCCAGAACAGCCTCTTACCTCTGTTGCCTTTCTTCTCCTTGGGGTTGCTCTCCTTTGCCTTGGAAAAAGAGGGAGACAAGATAATTGGCACCGCTCTGCCTGGTTTACCAGTCCTGACTGCTGACTGCTCTAATGACCCCAACTCGGCATCTCAGAGATGCCATTTTGAAAGAGTCTTCAAACAGTCCCCAGGGTGCTCCCACAGTGAGCCTTGCTGGAAAGAAATGAGACCCAAGTGCAGTGGATGTTCTGCCCAAGAGAAGAGGTGTCCATGTACCCAATAAGCATGCCACCAAGCTGTAGACATCCTTGTCCTCTCTGGGCAGACTCCTCTCGGCCACAGGGAAAACTCTCTCCCCACTATTCTTACACCACCCAGGGGTATCACACTGGTCTATGCTGAGAGTTTTACTGGCTGGCATGTGGGGTCCTTGGCTTAGTACCTTGGAGGGGATCAGGGAAAAGGTAAAGGGCTGAGCACACATGGGAAGTGGTTGCTTCCATCAGAGCAGAAGGAGGGAGGTTTAGAGGCAGAGGCTAGTGTTTGGTTTGTTAATTTACCTTATATCAATATGTGTGAATTGTCCTAGATGAAACTATAATCTTTAAAGAATCAGAAGAGTCTCTATTCAACTAAATATAACTGTAACATCTGACTGACCATCCTTTCCTCTTTTTTGAGGTTGATAAGTCTTTTAAATTCAGTCTCTGAGCTTTTGCCTAACTCTTCAAACCCCTCGTCCCCCCAGTGATTCTCCAGCTTTATGGCTTGATTCTTGTTTAGTTCTAGGTACATGAGGCCCTGTTCTTGCTCTGGCAATCCCCCTGGTTCTTGCTATTTGCTAAGGCCCAGACCTGCCTTTACTTTGATAATTTCCCATATAAACATAGAATCCTGCTGTAGACCTGAGGCCATTTGGCCTGGGTATCTCCTGGTACACACGGAGCCTCTATCACTGATGGGCACCTAGCAAGACCCCACTTCTCCTTGCTGGACCCCCTGAGTCTCACTGGGAGGAAGATCCTTCAGGTGCCAAGCTGGCCTGAACATTCTTCCAGCAACTACAAAAGAGCTGTGTTCTGTGCCAGCTCCACTTTCAGGTGATTCTTCCAGATTCTTTTTTAACCTTTTGCAGTTAACAGAACCACACTTGAGTAGGATCTATATCTAGTGGGATTGAAAAAGAGATGTGGGATTTGAAGTGGGAGAAGATATTGTGGGTTCTCTTTAGTCCTTGGACTGTCACAGGCAGGGGAGACTCTACCTTCTGTGCTTTCTTCAGGGAAGCATAATACTTGGACCACCAGTCAATGACATTTTCAGCAGATTCATCTGCTATGGTCCTCTTTCTCCTTTTAGTGGATCTCCGGGAAGGCTTTTTGGTATCCTGCCAAGGAATAAGGGTCGAGTCATTAGTTGGGCCTTATTTTGTTGCATACTAGCGACCAAATGCTTAACTGAGGAAAAGAGCAGATGTATTTGTTGGTTTTATGGCAGCAACTCTCTATCATGCCAATAAATGAAAGTTTAAGAAACTATTCATCCATTCATTCAACACATATTTATTAAGAAGAGTAGAGATACTGTGCTTGATACTGGGGATGTATAGGGAATTGAACACAGACTGACATTTGGGAAGTGTAGAGTTCAGTGGAGGAGACAGGCGGGTGTCAGATGGGCAGAACATAGGACACAGCATGGCACAGAGGAAAGGGCACTATCTTCAGAGAGACCTGGGTTTCAATTCATTAAGCAAATAATACCAGTGTTGTGATTCTCAGTTTCCTCAACAGTAGGCAGGCACCATAATACCTGTTGTGAGGATTAAGTGACATCACCTAGGCAATTCCCTTTGTTTCCTTCAACAGGTGCAAATAAATGACTTCTGTCACATAAGTGATGGGGTGAGTGTGGGGGACGCAATGATATACACATGGCAGAAAGAGGTGTTTGGGGAAGAAGAGAGTCATTGCATTGGAGGTAGCCTATGTAAGACTATCATACACCCGCATCCCACACTCTCCCCACTATCTCCTAAGTACCATTTGTATGCTAGGCACTCTATCAAGGGAAGGGGATAAAGAGATGTGATGTCACAAAAGTATCTGTGTCTTTCTGGCTTCAGAGTTTTATGGTGTTAACAAACACTGGGACCAAGCATGCCAACCTAAACTAGTGGATGCCATGGGGTGATGCCACTGGGGGTGATGCACAGAACCCGGTAAGGGGTCACAGATGGTCTCTGAGGATGGATGAGATGGGCACAGCCTGAGCAAAGAGCCATGATTCCATCTTACTCTGCTTTTCATTTCAACCTTTATTATTCATGGGGCAGGCAGTTTTTTAGCACTTTCTTAAAATGGTCTTGGACTTTGTACTCAAATTTATGACTTAGAAAGATCAACCCTATCCCTGGCTCTGGTTCTTTGTGTACTTTTCCACTTCTCTTCCTGAATCTCATTTTAGTGAGGATAAGAAGCCTTATTCCTCTGTAGAATCAAAAAGGTACATATTTTTGGTCCTGTATGGCCGTGTACAAAGTAGGCTCTGAATACTTGAGTACAAGTTCTGGATAAAGAATCCATTGTCTTTCCAAGCTAATGAATTTAGAGGAGTTTCATTTCAATTAAATATTACTGTCACATAATTTCATAGACATTGACTTTCTGATTCTACAAGAATGCTCTGAGGTGGGTATCAATATCAATATTAGTGGGAAATTAATACTCAGAAATGTGAGGTTGTTGGCTCAAGACCACATTTGTCAGAAAGATGAGTACATACATCCTCCAATGCAAATTCCAGCGGGCCCTGTGAACATGAAGAATTACACTCTGACCTTAATTTTTCCATCTTTTGGTGCCTCCTGGGCTGCAGGTGTGCCTTCAGGCTCTAGCATAGGGGATGAGTCAGGTATGTCCACCAAGACGGCTGGCTGCACCTGGGCAGAGTCGGGTACCACTGTGGGAGGTGGATCAACATCCACATAGATATGATCTGTTGGAGGATCCTGGGAAGACTCAAGGAGTCCAGGAGATTCTGTCACCATTAGTGAATCTGAAATAGCTGAGGCAAAAGCACATTCAGAGAACAGGGCTGTGACAAAGAAGGTCGTTTCAGAGATCTGATATTAGGAATAAGACCCGGATTCAAATATGGCAAGTACTAACATTTCTGAACCATTTTTCCTTACTTACTAAATGACAATAAAAATTACTCATTTTACTGGAGGATAAAATGGATATCCTGATGTAAGGTATCTGGTGCATAATAGGTAGTTAATAAGTGGTTGCATCTGTTGTTGATCCCTTAGGGATATGTCAATCAATCGTAGCCACTGGAATCATGAAAATCAAGGCTTAGGGCACATGTCCTCAGTGTTGGTTCTCTCCCCTGTGTGTTAACACAGGGAGTCTTTGGAAGCTCCATAAGTCAGCCAACTCCCAAATATAGGCAGAACTCTGGGCACCTGAATGCACTTGCTTGGTAGGGAGCAGAGGTAGGTCCTTGGACCTTATGAGATTCTTAACTGGCCCTTGATACCTTTAAAGGGTCATAACATGGTCCTTTGCTGCTAAATGTCCCCTTCTCTGCATTTTGTGCTGTAGAATTCCATACTTAGGGACAGTTCCCAGTTGGGAGCCTCTATGGCTGTCAAGGCCTCCAGAGGTTCTCCTTCCAGTTGCTAAATTTTCAGCAACAAATGTAATCCAATGAATCTTACACGTATCTACTCTGTGGTAGACACAGACACAGAAATCTGTAGGACAGACTAGAAAACTCAGAATTATATGGGCAACTTAGTTTATGAGAGAGAAGTAAAACCAACGGGGGAAGGAATGACTGGTTAGCAAGCCTCTGAGGTGGAGATGGTCACTCTAGGGAGGAAGACTAGCTGCATCCCTCCTAAAATCAGGTGCAAATGCAGGTTGACAATGTAAGTGCTAAAACCATAAAGCTAACTGAAGAAAATTTAAGATCTTTGTAACCAAGGGGAGAAGAACTAGGGTACTTAATTCAGCACCGTCCTCCAGATTGTACTTAATGAACCCTCTGATTGTACTTAATGAAATGACATGTGGACATTCCCTGTGACCCACCAACTCACCCCTAGGCATATATTCCAGAGAAATTCCCACACAGCATCTTCCTTCACTGACACAAGGATTCATCACGACACAGTTTGTGAAAGTGGGGAGCTGCAAGCAGCTAAGGGTCCAATACAAAGGGGCAGGAAAAGCAAAATACAATAGAGGAAACAGGTGATAGTAATGAACTACTGCACACACAGCATTATGGATAGACCCTAAAACATAGTGTCAAGTGAAAAGAACAGGAAACCAAAGGATGATTATAGTATCATATAACTTATGTAGATTAAATATTTTAAAAAAAAATTTTTTTAGTTGTAGATGGACACAACATCTTTATTTTATTTATTTATTTTTATGTGGTGCTGAGGATCGAACCCAGTGACTCAAACATGCGAGGCAGGTGCTCTACCACTGAGCTACAATCCCAGCCTCAAGATTAAATATGTTTTAACTTTACAAGGATGTCTTTGTGGGGCATATGGTGGGGAGGAAACAAGAAGTAGAGACAGGGAATGAGATAAAGAAAAATGGAGGATCTAAAGACAGAGACGCTCTGAATGGGTCAACGATGACACCAAGGCATGGAATTGAGAAGAGCAATATTCTCAACTCAGAGCACATGAGATCCAAAATGGAGCAAACTGAAATGAAGCAAGAACAGAGCCGAAGGAAATGCCAAGAGAGTGAGAAAGGAGGAGCTGAAGTCATACTCAAAGATGTCTTCTTAGAGGCGTCACCCTAAAGTGAGTCTTAAAATAAGCATTTCACAGCTGAAGAAGGCAGAGGAGACTGCAGGAGCAAGTTTGTCAGAAAGACCCACCCAGCAGCCACTTGACTGTGAGCCACGTCCCCAGTGGCCAGCCTGCAGGCACCACGAATCTAGAGTCGCAGATCAGAAATGCAAGAGGAGCCTCCTACCTTGCCCACCTTGGGCTCCATCCACCTGTGAGATCAGGGCGGGGGGCTCTCTGGATTTACACAAAAACTGCTTCAAGCAGTTGATGGTGTAGGTGCCCACAAGCGTGCTCCTCCCAAAGGCTCTCCAGTCCACCACACAGATGCTCAGTGGCGGGTGAAGAAGTTCATTCTCAGGCAGCTCCTGCAGGAGAAGTAGGTGAAGTGGACCACCGCCTTGATCAGGCCTGGATGCTCACACATGCTGACCTGTCTATGGGCAGGCCAAAGGCCAGCCAGCTGTCCACCCTCTCCCTTGCCCCTGCCTTGCTTTTCTGTCCCTCAGCCAGCCATGTAGTTTGCCAAAACACTGAAGCATTGTCTTCCAAAGCCAGGAAATAAGCACCAAAAAATATCAGTATGTCTTACTCACAATTCATCACAGGTTTACATTGTAAAAACCTCCGCTTCTGTATTCTCTAGAGCAGTGTTTCCAACGCTCTTGTGTTGTCATTATTAGCCACTCGCCTCAAATGACCCAGCCCCAATAAGTCAGATCAGAGTCAAGCCCTGTATGGTGGAAAGAGGATGAGGCGACAAGTGCCCTGTGCACCTGTTTCCCCTGGTGGCCCCTGAGGCTCAGTGAAGGCCCATGTGAAAGGTATGCAAACAGTGTGCACGGTCCTCAACTGCAGTCCTCACTAAGTTATCGTCATGTGTCCCATGGAGCTGATGGGGTGGGACACAGCAAACTCTCTCCTTTTATCTAGTTCCAAATCAAAACACAAAAGTATATTGAAATATTGAAATAAATAAAAGCACAGGTCTCCACGCACATCACTTTAGAAGCATAAGTGTACATGCAAACTACCAACGTTCTATGAACAAATTGTTTTTTTAATTGAGCCATTAAAATAAGTTTCGATAGTATAGCTTCTAGGCTAGGCTGGTCGTTCTCAGACTCCCACGTGAATCAGATCCATCTGGAGGGCTTATTAAACCAGAGACGGCTGGGCCCCACCCTCACCAGCTTACAATTCAGGTGCTGGGAGAGGGTCTGAGAATGTGCTGGAACTGTGAACCCCCTGGTGATGCTGCAGGGGATAAATTGGGGCCAAACTTTAGGAACCACTATTCTCAGCAAAAGTGTTTCAACCTGTTTGATTTACTGTGCAACCTATGCCTGAAAACGTTAAAAACAACAATCGCAAATGTCTTACTCTGAAATTCTGGCTTTCTGCAATTAGACTGCTCTTTCTTTTCTTTTTTTTCTTTTTTTTTTTTAATTTAGTTATTTTATTTAAATGCATTTCAAGTCATAGTACATAACCAGAGCTCAGTTTTTCCATTAGAATCTTCATAGATGTACCAGGGGTAGTAATGACCATCTCAAACAAACATCATTACTATGCCCATTCCCCTTTCCTTCCTCCCACCTCCCCCAGCCACATCTAGAGTTCCTGCATTTCTCCTATGTTACCCGTTCCACCCCCCCTTATGTATTCTTATCCACTAATGAGAGAGAACATTCGGCATTTGGTTTTTTGGGATTGGCTTACTTCACTAAGCATAATGTTCTCCAATTCCATCCATTTGCCTGCAAATGCCATAATTTTATTCTCTCTTATTGCTGAATAATATTCCATTGTGTATATGTACCATTCATCTATTTATCCATTCATCTATTGAAGGGCATCTGGGTTGCTTCCATAGTTTTGCAATTGTGAATTGTGCTGCTATAAACATTGAGGTGACTGCTGTATTGTAGTGTGCTGTTTTTAAATTTTTAGGGTATAAGCCAAGGAGTGTGATAGCTGGATCGAATGGTAGTTCCATTCCAAGTTTTTTAAGAAATCTCCAAACTG
>CM053400.1:167463892-167535406 GCA_028644305.1 Xerus rutilus | reverse complement strand
GTACCATGCCGTTTTTATTACTATTGCTTTATAGTAAAGTTTAAGGTCTGGTATTGTAATGCCTCCTGCTTCACTCTTCTTGCTCAGGATTGCTTTGGCTATTCTCGGTCTCTTATTTTTCCATATGAATTTCATGATTGCCTTTTCTATTTCTATTAAAAAGGACTCTGGGATTTTACTTGGGATTGCATTGAATCTGTATAACGCTTTGGGTAGTATGGCCATTTTATTGATATTGATTCTGACTATCCAGGAGCATGGGAGGTCCTTCCATCTTCTGAGTTCTTCTTCGATTTCTTTCTTTAGGGTCTTGTAATTTTCATTGTAGAGGTATTTCACTTCTCTTGTTAGAGTGATTCCCAGGTATTTTATTTTTTTGGAGGCTATTGCAAATGGAGTGGTTTTTCTGAATTCTTTTTCAGAGGACTCATTACTGATGTATAGAAATGCATTTGACTTATGGATATTTATTTTATATCCTGCAACTTTGCTGAATTCATTTATCAGATCTAGAAGTTTTCTGGTGGAACTTTTTGGATCCTCTAAGTATAGGATCATGTCGTCTGCAAATAATGATAGTTTGAGTTCTTCTTTTCCTATTCGTATCCCTTTAATTTCCTTCAAAACGCTAGAGAAACTAGGGATAGTAGGAACATACCTCAACATGGTTAAAGCAATATATGCTCAACCAAAGGCCAACATCATCCTAAATGGAGAAAAATTGGAAGCATTCCCTCTAAAAACAGGAACAAGACAGGGATGCCCTCTCTCACCACTCTTATTCAATATAGTCCTTGAAACTCTAGCCAGAGCAATCAGATAGACTGCTCTTTCTTGTAGGCGATGGACCTCTACAACTCCAGGAATCCAAGCGGAGGAAGGGGTGGGGCCTATCCGTGGAGGCGGGGAGGGGGCGAGGCGGGGGCGGGCCATACCACTTCGAAAGCATCTGCCTGGACGCTGAAGTTCGGGTTGTTCTTGTAGCTCTGGATCACGCAGGACTTCACTCCTCGTCCCCCACACTCGATGAGGACCTGTGGTCGGTCCACGGACAGAAGCTGCACTTTCTTCATTTCACGGACTCCCCAGAAGAGAACCTGAGGAGAGGACCCACAGAGCCGTCACCCACAGACCCAGGGAGGAGCCACGTGAATACCTGGAGGTGGTGGAGGTGTGCCCGGTCCCCCGTGACCACAACAGGCTTCCATTCCATGTGCAGCAGTTGGAGCGCTGGGTCAGGTGCAAGCCAGATGGGGGCTCCCCGGGGTCCACCACCCCCCGCCCCCACAACGCAGGCAGGACTGTTGCCCCGAGTCCTAGAGGACAGCCCTCCCCTTCAGGAGCCCTACCTCTATTCGGTATTTACTCAGCACTGGCCGAATGTTGGCAGGAACTGGGTAGATCTGGGTGAAGTCTGGTGGGTCTACGGGAGGAAGTTCTTGCATCCCAGAGGGGGGGACCTGCCGCACAAAATGGGGGTCGGTGAAGGGGCTGGAGAGGAGCAAGGGAGACCGACAGCACCACTGCCTCCTCAAGACATCGCGGTTTTGTCAACTTGAAATGCAACAAGGACTATGCAGTTTACCAACTTTATTCATTGACAAATGCATAAATTTCCAAGGTGGCCACAGGTTGTTTAAGACATAGCCTTCAGGAAACACACCGCACAAAGAGAGAAAAGCAAGACAAGGAGGAAGATCCTCACAACTTGATGAAATTCCACGGAGCTACAGCCATGAAATGGAAAAAGAGATTCTGAACCTTTGACTCCTGCCTATTTCCCCCGACTCTGGATTGTCAAGACCTCCAGAAAATGGGTAATGCCCTGCTACAGAAAGATTCAGATTTGATGAAACGGCGACTACTTCTTAATCAGTGAGATGGAATACAATGTTTTTTGAAGACAACTCAGTGTCACTTCTTCTGCCCTTGGGGTTATGCAGGAAGACAACTGAATTTTGTTGACGTCTCCCACAAAAAGACTAGCGAGTGCCGCTAGGACAGGGTCTTCCTCCTGAGTGGGCCACCCACACTGCCTTCAAGACCTGGGTCACCACACACATCTTTCAAGAGGCCTTTCCTAACTTAGTCCCAGCTCCTGTGGCCATTTTCCTGCCCTTGCATTCTTTGAATGCAGGGTACCCTCTATATAAATTTAGTGCAGAAATTAGAGGACTCAGTCTGGAAACCAGACTCAACTGTGTTAACCTTGCACAAGTTACTTTCTCTCTCTGAGCCTCAGATGACCCATTAGCCCCTTGGTAATCAGATGTCCCATTAAACTTTGATGTGGAGCCAGTGTTTCACCTCACTGAGATGCTTTGCCTGAACAACCTACAAGATTTGGCCAAGAAGTCTTTGTTTACTTCTTCTCATTTTCTAAGCTTCTCAAGAGGTGCTCCATATACAGTGTGTTCTTGATAAATGTTTATTGGCCAACTGACACATCAGCTCCATATGCTAGAAAGAGCTTGATTGCTCATCAAAACCTGCCAAGTGCAAACACAGTCCTATTCCTTTCTTGCAGACATTCTAGTTGGCAACGGCAGATGTGGTTAAGCTAATTAGAAGAAAGCCCAGAAAAAGAAAAGCAGATTCTGCAAAAGGCCAAATAGGCCCAAGATAATGAGGCTGCAGAAGGATCCAGATAAAGAAACTGGTATGACGAGGATGAATTACCCAGCACCGCCTGGCAGCGCCGGGGTGGGCAACGTGGCTTGCAGAAACCACCTCACTGGGGAAGTTAATTGCTTCTGGCTCCAACCGTAAAACCACAAAACAGCCATGATGGGGATGTGGGAGAAGCTGCCTCTGGATATGCTTTTTATTAGATTTTCATTTTAATTGACACATAAAAATTGTACATATTTAAGGGGCACAGTGTGACATTTTGATACATATATACGGAAGGTAATAATCAGATCAAGGTAATTGGCATGGCCATCACCTGAGATAAATATGTGTGGGAACATTCAAAATCTTATCTACTAGCTCTTTTGAAATAACTCATTGTCGTCAGTCATGGTTGTCTCACTGTGCTGTGGGACGTTAGTTCTTCCTTCTCTCCAGCTGCACCCTCATACCCATTAACCATCTTCTCTGCACCCCTCCCTCCACACCCACACCCTTCCCAGGCTCTGCTGGTACTACTAACATGCTTCTCAAAGGCATAATGCTCCCTCCTCCTAGCAGTGCTGACGTGGCAGTGTGGGCGACACCCTGAAGAAGCTTGATGTCCTTTAGAGTTCAGCACAGCCCTCGAGGGACCTATAGCATGGTGAAGACCAAATGAATTTGCTGACAGCCAAGATCAAGCTTCTTCACAGTGAAATGGACCTGTGGCTGGCTGGCCTACAAACTACATGCTATGTAGCCACTCAGCACGTGGCACCAGGGGAAAAAGAGGGACCTCAATGAAAGTGAAATAGTAAGGATCGGGGTGAGCAGGATGGGCTGGCCCGGAGGCTAGACTGGCTCCAATGTCCCAGTGGAGATAAAACACCAGGACTTCAAAGCAGGTCTAGAAACAAGATGGGCAAGGGCACAGCAGGTGAAGTATCTGATGCAAAATTTAAGGAGGAGCCAACTAAAAGGGCCATGTTCTTCCATTTCATCCACTTTCAGGACAGTGGCAAGGGACTGGCTTGGGCTCTCTCACTTGCTCACTGTGTGAACTCGAACATGTTACTAAGTATCTCTGACTCCAGTTTTATCATTTGCAACATGAAGGTAGTGATGTCTAACGCACAGTTGCTGAGAAGAATTGCTGAGACAGTGTGCGAGGTACTTGGCACACTTTCTGGCACATAGAGGTTCCCTAGGAGTAAGGGTAAACTGGAAAACCACCAACTTTTGCAAAGATTAAAAAGCTCAGCTTCAAATCATCTTAATTACAGAAGATCAAGGATTGCTAGTTGTTTCAAAATTCTTCAGTGTGGGCCCAAATTTTCCCTGCATATTGATATATGCAATATCTAGCCTGTGATAAAATATGGCAAAAAAGAGTATTTTTCTCACAGTGTGATTCAAGTCCAAGAGAAACAGCAACCAAATAAACAGACCCTTAGAGAATTCAGATAATATAGTAATCAGACATGAACTCAAAAATAACAATGCTTAATCTGATCAACAGGAGGTTAAGAATTTTCTCTCTCTCTTTCTCTTTTTTTCCTTTCTTTTTTCCTAATATGGGGCCTATAACTCAGGGCTCACTTATGCTAGGCAAGCACTCTACCACTGAGTTCCACCCCCAGCCCAAGAATTTCAATAGGAGATTAAAACTTAGAGTAAAAGGGAAGAAAAGGAAATTTATGATAAAAATACACTGACTGGAAAAAAGAAATTAGTGAGTGGGTTAAAAAAAAAAAGAGAAAATGCAGATAAAGGCAGAGCAAATGAAAGGAAAGATAGATCATTATGGTGGCTAGAATAAAGCTCAGAGAGATAAAAGGGTCAATAATACACAAAAGAATATGAGAGGTGTAGAGCATAAATTAAAATTTCCAGCATATACATAATTGGAATCATGGAGGAGGGGGAGAGGGGAGGCAAAGACAGGAGAAGGAGAGGATGGAGGAGAAGCAGTATCTGAGCAGATAATGACTGATAATTTTCCAAAACTAATTAGAAATAGCAAACCACTGTTTCACAAGCTCTAAAAAACAGGGCGAAGACAAAGAAATCTCCACTTTCATGCATCATAGTAAAAGTGCTAAAAAACCAAACATACAGTAAAATATCTTTAAAACAATCAGAGAAGAGAAAAAATTACTTTTTAAGGAGCAACCATAAGAGTGATACCCAACTTCTCAACAGAGAAAGGGAATCCCAAGGAGTGGAATGATACCTTCAGAAGGCAGAAAGGATGTCACCAACCCTGTCAGGAAAAAGAAAAGAAAAGATTCCAGAGGAAACATACTGGGCCCATGTTTAAATAACAAGTTTATGGCAAAGCCAGAAACAGCCCTGAACGTCTATACTGAGGTCGCACAGTAGCAGATGATGCAGACCAGGGAAGGAGCTAGGGTACCTTGCCGTCCTGCTGACCTGCTGGCCACAGAAGAGGCCACATGGAGCCCTGATCAAGTTGATGGCTTGAGACCCTCTTCAGGGACTGAGTGAGGCCTCTGCTGGAAGGTCTTATAAAGTATGAGGATCAGCCAGCTGGCCTTCCCTGACCTCTCCAGTCTATTGTTTTGTTAATGGTGTCTGCAAAGCCAAGACTGGCAAATCATTCATTAATTAATAAGTGCCTCTAAAACAGGAAGGTCACACAGAAGCCATCTGAAGAGTGAATCTGTGTTGTGAGATCAGGACTCCGAGTAGCGGCATGAAGAGGCTGCTCAGTGTGTAGAATAAGTCATGTGCCAACGAGAGGCTGGGAAAGTAGTTTGAAGATCAATTGTAAAGAGAGTTTAAAAGCCAGGCTGTGGAAATTTGATATTCTCCTACACTCTAGATTTTTTCTTCACGGAAATATTAACAGTTATCATAAAAAAAAAAAGCATTTTATGGTCAGATACATTTGGGAAATACTGGCTTCTGAAAAGGAAATTCTAAAAAGTTCTTTACTGCAGAACTTCTCGGAACTTCTCAGAAGTTTGATATGGTAATGGTCATTTTGAATCCCCATGAGAAGTGTACTATGAAGTATTTCTCAAACTTTCTTTTCACTGTATTTAGAGGGACTGGTGTTTCAATAAAACTGATTTTGGGAAACGTCCTGAGAGGTAAGAAGTGGAGAGTGACTTGGGATATCTGAAGAGGAGACTACTAGATCTGCTCGGCTTCTCAAAGAAATGTGGAGGATGCTGTGAACAGGCAAAGGACAGGTGGCCAGTAGACTGGCCAGTGTAACTTTCAGATGGAAACCAGAAGAGCCCACAGGAACAGAGAAGACAAGAACTATACCAGGAACCGTCCCTGGGGCTGGCCTGGCAATGGGTATAGACAGCATGCAAAAATAAGGCTCACTGAGTTTTGCAGCCCGAGTGTCTGGGCACACCACAGGTATGGACTAGAACTGCTTGGAAGACGGGGCTGCTGGTTTGGGTAGAGGAGGGAAATGGAATTAATGGATTTAATCTGATATGTAGAAGAACCAAGCTACTAAACCCTTCCATGTCAGGGAAGTGCTTCAGCAATGGAGATGGAGAAGCTCAAGTAAGTCATGCACAGATGAAAGCTGAGCACAGCTGGTGACAGATGAAGGAATTTCCAGTCCCCATCCTCTCAGCATGTATGAGATCTGCATGCTAAGATAGTCACACTGATGATCAAATTACTTATGGAACAAGCAATTAAATGAGAATTTGTAATGAAGCCCTAATGAATGGTATCTCCTAAGCTTCTTACCTCGGAGGATGCTTCCTCTATTAAGCCAGCTGTCAGGAAGCAGCAGGAGCTCTCAGCAGGGGCCCCAGCTCAGCGCTGAGAGAAGAGGAGAGGTGGGACCATGGGACAGAGGGTTGAGCCTCAGAGGGCCTTAGTGATCAACTTGTCCAGCCCCTCGTTGACTGACAAGGGGACTCAGGCCCAGAGAACTTAAGAAGGCAGCTTCATGCTTCTAAGACCATTGCCTGACTCCAAGCCAGCGAACCTTGAGCCTTAGATTTCTCACTTGCAAGGCAGGAGTGTTGGACTAGACCTAGTTTTCCTGAGTCAGCCATTCCTCCAACATCTTTACCATCTGTACCATTATCCAGCACCATTTTTTTTTTTATGGGACACATCTTTGTTTTTAAAAAGGAAATGTCATGTTGCTAGGTAAAAACTAGTGCCCTTGCCCTACATGGAATGTCACTTTAAATGAAAAAGGAAAACCATGTTGTCAGAATACGGAAATGTGGAGTAATTCTTAAACATTTTTTTCATTATATTTGTAGGGCCTGGTGTTTCAAGAAGCAGACTTTGAGGAATGTTTCATAGGTAGCATTGATCCTTTCTGGAGGTACTGAGTCTACAGACTGTGCTCTCTCTTAAAAAGGGAAGCAGCAAATTGAGAGATTATACCGAGGTATCAGGGACAAATAAGTTGGGGTATTGTAGACAGATGAACATTAAACTAGACTTTCCTCTAGAAGTATTAGGAAGATCATCAAATTCCCTGCATATGGGGCTGGGGCTGTGGCTCAGTGGTAGAGCACTTGCCTAGCATGCGTGAGGCACTGGGTTCAATCCTCAGCACCACATATAAATAATAAATGAATAAAATAAAGATCCATCAACAACTAAAAAAAAAAATTCCCTGCATATGGATTCAGCGGCATTTGGTCCCCTCCTTGGTTGTGACCTAAAATTGGTCATTCACAGTCAAAAATCACCTGGACTCTGGTTTGAGGAAAGACTGGACCAGCTGGTTTCAAAAGTTGTCTTTAGCTCTGACTGTCCATACCTCTGTGCAACACATGTCTATCTGGCTTCAGCTGGTTATATTGGAATCACTTGTTTTATCAGCCTGGAATCCTAGAACCTACTATTTGTAGATTGTAGAATTTTCTAGTCTTATTCTCCTACCTTCCCAGGCTGCAGCCATATGGAACTGGAGCTAATGCTTGCATTCTCTCTACTCCATCCTCCAAGAGCGCTCCTAGACTCAGTTTCCCTGACAGCACACTGTTTCTCCAAAACAGCCTTTCTGTCCCTAAAAGCTTCTCTTAAGTGGGGTAAACCAGATGACAGCCAAAGTCTCTTAAAGCAGCCTGCACAGACTAAGGCAGGATTGATCTGACCCAGAGGTAAAGTGACCCTGCTCCCTGACATCTCAGTGAGTGGGAGGCCAATGAGAGAAATCTCTCTAATGCAGTCCACTTTCTCACTTTTTAAAATTTTTTAAATATTTTTTTTAGTTGTAGATGGACACAATATCTTTATTTTATTTATTTTCATGTGGTGCTGAGGATCGAACCCAGTGCCTCCCGCATGCAAGGCAAGCGCTCTACCACTGAGCCACCATCCCAGCCCCCCACCTGCTCACTTCTTTATCCTCTCCATATCCTACTTGGTTCTCTACTGGACAGCAAGATGTCAGGGTCTCGGCTTCCCTGCCCAATATCCTGCCTCTGCTTTCTGAAAGACTTCCTCCACACATGTTCAAAGTCCCCCTAGGTCTCAGTGAGAAGGACTAGGAGCCCTTTGTCCTTGGGAAACTGTGAGGCGGTAGAAGAAGCAAAAGGCTTTACAGGTCTAAGTTCAACTCTCAGCTCAGCCTCCAGTGAGCTGCATGATGAGCTAGCCAGCCAACTGCTTGACTCCTCAGGTCACTACCTGTACAATGGGAACCACGAGCCCATCTCAGCAGGCTTGAGGGACATTTAGTGAGATGACGGCACACACAGCCCTGGGCATGCGGTAAGTGCCCAAAATGTTCACTGCCTTCCCGTTTTGTGTCCATTCGTGGTCCACATGGGGTTCAGGGGCTCACACATGGGGGCTACCAGAGCACCAGAGCATCAATGACCACATTCATAAAGACTTTTCATCCTAGGACTCTGACCAGTAGTGCAGGGGTTCTAGGAATAGCCAATGTCACCTGGATTCTTAAGTGTTACTTCCTAGACCCCAGAAGGAGATAGGTAGCAGGGAGGAACCAGGCACAGCTTCACTCAAGTGACACCCCCAGGGAAGTCACTTCTCTGGACAGTAGACCTGATCGACATCTAGTGCAGATGCCACTTCTGGATCCCTTACCTGCAGCAGTTCAAACACAGCAAGGAGGTCCCCTCCAGAGATGCTCCCACAAAAGATGGGGTGATAGCACAGCCTGGGGGGCTCATAGTCCTGGTCAGCCAGCTTCACAACTGGAGCAGCCACTGTGGCACCCAAATACTCTGGCTTCCCCTAGAGCATAAAAAGAAATAAATTTTGGTTTCCTGATTGTTTCCTACTGGGTTCTGACCCACACGGATGCTGTTTTGCAAACAATCTTCACAAGGCTGTCAGCCTCAGTGTCTCCCTGCTATCTGCTATCTCACTCTCTCCTTCTGCCAGTTCTTTTTGCCCAGTTCCTCAGGCCTGGGGAGGAGTAGGATCCACTCAGGCTCCCAGGGGATGCTATAAGAGGGTCATCATGAGGGAATTCCTGTCCCAAGGCTGTCTTAGGGATTGTCTCTCTTGTTGCACGTTGAGCTCAGTTAAAATAATCATCCCGGGTAGACTAGAGGGGGGAAAGGAAAAGTCAGGTGGCAGCAAACATTCCAAAGGATCCCAGGCAGGGCGCCATTGTGCTGGAGATAATGAGCTTTGGAGTCAGGCGAACTTGAGTTTTCTTTCTTAAAGCTACCTCATCCTAACAAGTGGTTGGAAATTATACCTGTTTATAGAGTGCAGAGTAATAATAAGATGTATCTTATTTGCATATGGACTAGCATAGAAGTAGTAAGATGATGGTAATGATCATCATTAAGTGATGACTTGCTTCTGCTCCATTTTTCTCGGAAATAAAAGAGGAAATTAAAATACTTTGTATGTATTTGTATGGGTCTTAGGTTTCTTTCAGAAGGATTTGATGGTGCTACTTCCTGCTTCTTCTCCAGGCCTGGTCCCAGGAGTCCAGGTCCACACTCCTCCAGAAGCAGCATGTGGCTAAAGCAATTGCTCTGCTTTGCTATTATGGCAGGAACCACAAGTATGTAGGCTCCATGGGGCAGGGCCACCTGCTTATTCACGGCTGCCTCCTCTGGCCCAGGGCAGGTATTTAATGCCTTTTGCTGAGTGAAAGCTGTTGGATAAAGGGCCTTTGCAGTCCAAGGGCAGTGCCACATTCTCTCTGGGTTTAGGGCAGGCTTGGGCAGCCACACTGCCTTATTGACCTCAGATGCATGAACCAGCATTTGCACTGTTGGCTGTAGAAGGCTCAATGCAGGTGGAAATAGGATCTTGAACAAACAAAGCTGCCTATTGTTATCCACTGCTGGAGTAAGACCTATCCTGGGCATGGGCAGAGTTAAAACAGCTGAATATAAAATAAGTGATCAACCTAATAATTAATTTGTTCATTAATCCTTCTAGGAATGGTTAATTTAAATTATCCCTGGAAATGAAAGAAGAGTAAACATGAACCCAAGAAACCTATTTGCAAAATAGAAACTCATTTTGTACAGAACTAGCAGACTCTTATGAGAGCACAGGCAACTACAAAGTAAGAGAAAGTTCTAGGCTGGAAACATGGGTCCAGCAGAGTCCTCCTGTATCAGTCATCTGATCGTTGCCATGTTTGGGTTCCATTCACCTGCAGTCCCCAGGTGTGAACACAATGTTGTGTATGTCTGCATGTATTTCTCCAGGAGGAAAGTGTAAACTTTCGTATTTTCTCTCTTTCCCATGTTTCCTTTTCCTTTCTAGATTCTAGAATGTAAGCTTAAGTTTTCTGGAAAGGGTTTGGCTTAGGGTCAAGCTGAGAAAGACTGTGCCTGAGTGAAGATCTAGAAGAGAAGTAGAAAACAACCAAGTGGAAACAGGAAACACAGCCAGGCAACCAGCGGCTGGAGGAGCAGGCCTTTCAAAGTGCCTGATTGCTTTTCAAGCAGGAAACAAGCACTGAGCACCAGGAGCGTGTTGCTGGGAACAATATTGAAAGGGTATTTATTTTGTGACCCTTCCTACAGGAAATCAATTCTACCTCCTGTACAGAAGTCACCTTTCACAAATGGGTACAACTAGAGAAGGGATAGGGCCCAGAGGGATGGAACAACATGGAGAAGCAGAACATGCGCCTATGGGGAAGACTGCTGTACTAGCTACTGTGTGCAGAAAAGAATGGGCATGGCAGACCCAAGTTCAAGTCCCAGCTTTGTTCTCCAGTAACCTTAAAGAGGGCACTTGACCTTTCTGTCTGTCTTCTCCTCTAGAAAGCCAGAGGGGGGCTTCATACTCTCCGAGGCCTCTGCTCCCCTTCTGTGATTCTCATGGCCTGGTTCCCTCCTGACCTTGGCCTATGGGGGGCCTGTCAGTGATGCTCTGGGCAGTGAGGAAGCTTTGGAAAAAATTTGTCTCTGTTTAAAAAAAAATCCTCCAGTAAGCTTTTCAATTTACCCCAAATTTCAGAACACAAACATCTTTGGCGAGGAAGAGGTTTGGTTCTCATCATAGCAGAGATAAACAGAGCAGGGGTCGTGATGGATGTCTGTTGTGGGGCCTGCAAGCTTCGTGCAAAGGAGAGACCCAGTTCCAGCTGGGTGAGCGCCGTGAAAAGCTCCTATTTTCAAAAGGTGTGGCCATTTGTATTACACAGCCATAACACAGCCAAGCTGAGGTTGCTTCATATGAGTATCATTTTCCTGGAGAAGTGTGTGTCAGCTAAAGTTTGCTAATGGGGTCCACTTTTAGTTGCAATTTGAAGAGAAATCGAAGGGAAAAGCATTGAGTACAGTAAACTGGTCGTCACCACTTGTCCCTGTTCTGTGAACTCTCGTTTGTAGAGATCAGGTTTGCCACAAGGCACATCTAGGGCCCGGACTGCTCATAAGGTCAGGACTGTATTTGCTTTAACGGAAGTTCATGCAGCATGGCCTTGCTAGCATAGTGCTGTCGGCACTGGCCCTGGGGACACTCACCACCGCATCACTGTCATAGAGCTCTACTACCACGAGGGGTGGGGACACCATTATCTCCCTCTCCTCTCCATGCAGCACCAGCTCATTGAACAGCAGCATCTGGTTCCAGGTGGGGGAGAGAGTCTGGGAAATGATCTGGAAGGAGGACCAAAAGAGCTATTCAGTTGGGTTGCAGGGGTCTCCAAGGGTCACTCAATAGACACATATGAAGGGCAAAGAGAGCCCATAGCCACCATGCTGGCTCAGTCATTCAGCATTCAAGTGTCATGTAAACTGAGCAGCTGCTATGTACTCAGTGCTAGGGATATGTAAAGATTCCCTGCCCCGGAGGAGCCTACATTCTTAACAAGTTTCATAAGCAGAGCAATGTTTAACATCTCATTTGCATAAATACCAACTCACTCCTCACAGTAGTGTAGTGATGATAACACTAGCTGACCTTTATTGAGCACTTACTATGTGCTTCCTACTGCCCTGTGCAAGCACTGTCTCATTCAAACCTCACTGCAGTTCTGAGTATAGGTATTTATATACATTTGAAAGATGAGGAAATTGAAGCTCACTTGCCAAGAGCCAGCAGGTGGTAGATGTGGCACCAAAGCTCGGTGTGTTAACCTCATCCACCCTCACCAAAGACACGCTGGATTAACTCCACTTTGTGGATGGGATGCTGAAGATGAGGATGTAGTGGCTCTTCACTTAAGAGCAAAGAAAATGTTGTTACCAAATATCCTAAAGTTGAGTTTAAAATCTAATGTTCCTTCCATGGAATTCTGGGTTGTGGATATTTATTAACTACTTTGAATGGCTTCGGGTCTTCAGAAGAAGCCTCACCCTTTTACACAGCATCTTTCTTTCATGAGATTTGCTATGGCAGCAAACCTGAGGTTGGTAGCTGGCTACACCCATTATGTGGATGGAGAAACCGGAGGTCAGAGGACAGCAGCTTGCACAGTTGGTCAGCGTCATGAGTGCCTTACCTGGGAGAGGCTCACAGCCCCCGCCAGGCCACTCAAGAGGTACCTTCAGAAGGGAGGGCATATTTGGATTTAAGTTCTCTTCTCTATTTAGCTGGATGCTCAAGGCTGGTGGTGTCTGTAGGATGGGAGGGCCCTGTGCCTGGGCACAAGCTGTCATATTATGTGAGCACAGTACTGGGGAGATCAGTCACATCTCTCTCTTCCAGGCTGCACATCAGATGGGTGATCTCACAAGTAAATAGACCACAGCAGCCACTGGGGCTGAGGAAATTTCCACAGCATCTCTGATCTGAGTCTTTACTGTTATGGTTCTCCCCAGGAGGTCTGGAAGAAAGACCTGGACTCGCTTCTCAGACTCAAAAGGCAGCATGAAACTGTTATCTCAGAGTTTTCCATGGAATGGTCTCCAGTTATGGCATTAAATCATTTGCACTGTGGCCATGAAAGAATATTTTTTATTGATCTTTAGGTGAGTCACAAAAATATTGTGTGTTTCTGGAGTTCCCTTCCTTTCCTGCTGTTTTGATTTTAGAATATTTTATGACTCAGTGAGGTTTTAAACATTGCAGAGAAGATCTAACTTTTCTGACAGGATGAAAAGGGCTTCCACCAACCAATGATCAGGAGCTATGCAGCTGCAATGCAGTTACTCAGTGCCCGGGACTGTCAGCACAAAGAACCACGTTTTTCTATATTGCTTTTGAAAAATAGACATGTGACCCCTCTTGGAGCATGCACCTGACAGTGTGATACAAAAGCGATTTATGATGTTCACAGCATCTTTCCTACAGAAATATTTCAATTTCTTCCTTTCTTTCCATTTCCTCTGTAAATGCTAGCTGAAAGGATTTCAGAGGCCACTATTCACTCATTCATTCATTCATCATGTATTTATTCAAGGATGACAATGTGCCAGGCCCGGCGTTAGGCACTAACATAGCATCCTGTGCATCGTAGGTGCTTCATAGCTATTTGTGTGATATTGAGTGGGTACTGACCTGTCTGTCCTTGGAGTTGCTCCTGTGTGTAAAAGGCCACATAGTGCCTGTCAAGAGATACTAAAATGCTCACTCCCAGACAAAAATACATTCCCCCACTTCTCTGCCAAGGTATCCATGATTAGTTTTATTTCTTAAGAGCTTCCTTAAAGGTCATGCATTTTACTGGGTTGAATCATTATTTGGAGGGTCATGGTAATGCTTAGCTAACACTATGAAGAGAGGATCAAATACTCTGGACAGAGTATAGCTTCAGAATCAGGTAACCCTGAATGGAACCCTAGTTTCATTTCCTACTCTGTGTCCAACTTGAGGAGGCGATTTAACCCCTAGACCTGAGTTTCCATTTATACAGAGTTGGCACCTATCTTGTAGAGTTTTCATGACCCTTGTCTGAGATAAAGAGTATTAACAGCCAGGCACACAGCAGGTGCTCAATGAATGCTTTTGATCTCTCCCCACTCCATCCTAGTCTGTACTCATTTACAAGAGAATCAACATTTAGGCCTGGGGATGTAGCTAAGTCTTAGAGTAGTTGCCTAGCATGCACAATGTCCTGGGTTCAATCCCCAGCACCAAAAAATTTTTATTAAAGACCCAATGCCTACCATACACCAGCTGTGGTGCACAGGGAGATCTTGCCTGACAGCCCATGTGCTCAGGACTAAAAGTATCATTCTGATGGTTAGAAACCTCAGGTTCTGTGATCTCCAGCCTCTCAGCCCTCTCCTCTTCCCTCTAATGCTTCCTCTTGGTCACTTGGCCCCTCCCCATCTGTCCCCAAAGCCTTTCTCTGCAGAAACTTTCTCCCTGTCCCTTTATCCTCAGGCACAGGATTTCCAAGCACATGTCCTCAGTGATAGCTGCAATAACTGAACCCACCTCTCTGAAATATTCTGCACTTAGTGAACAACCTGCTTTTCAGAGGCTGCTCCTCCATGTACCAGGTGGTTGGTTCATGGGAGTACCACCAAGTGAGCACCAGAGCTCAGCTGTGCCTTCAAGGGCCCAAGTTCAGCTTTCCCTGTCACAAAGAGCATGAGAGGGAGAACAGATACCCACAGACCAGTCCCTGGGTCTGTCACAAAGAACAGGAGAGGGAAACTGGGACCCTCTCTCACCAACATGGAAACAGTGACTAAGCAAAGTGACCCTAAAATTGGACAAACCTGGGTCTCCATGCTGGTTCTACCATCTTCCAGCTGTCCCTGAGCCTTACCTGCCTAATCTGCAGAATTCAGACAACACTAACATCTCTATTTGGACTGCATGAAGATGGAGCAAATAATGCATAGAAAATGCTTAGCCTCGTGCCTGGCACACAAGCTTAGAATAAATAACTATTATTATGAGCAAAACTTAAGTACTTGATTCAAATTTATGGAGATAAATCCAGGGCTCATCCGAACCTAGTTTCCCTTTCAAATGATTATTTGATAAACAAAATCCATCTGTTGCTTTGAGATATGGATGGAAATCCAACGAAGATGCTGCTGGAGATGCAAAACAGAAGGATGACTGTCAGGCAGCGGGGAGCCCACTCAACTCCACTCCTGGGTCACCTCTGAGGACCTGGCATCCCAGAGCTGTGGCAGGTGGTACAGGTCAGTACCCACTCAATATCACACAATCAACATCTCAAACCCGGGTCTATGGTTTGAGAGTTCCCTTGCTTTTGGTGAGAAGCCTCAATGGCAACAAGAACGAGTGACCACATAGCAGCTATTATAAGCCAGGCACAATTTGGGGTGATTTGCGCTCCAGAGGGTGGATAATATACACTACTATTCTCTTATTCACAGAGGAAGAACTGAGGTGCAAGGGGTTTTTGTTTAATGTCACACTGCTAATAAGTGGTAGAACTTGCAACCAGGACCTGGGCAACAGGGTTCTATGGTCTCCACTCACTTCCTGGGCTCTAGATGACCTCTCAAAATCCAGGCAGGAGAAAACAGTCTGCTGCCTTCATGTTTCCATTCTCAGTTGCTGAATGAGGCTGGAGTCGCCTTCCTTGAGGCTCTCCTGACTGCCCTCCCAGACAGAAAGAACCCTTCTCCTCCTGGCTTTTGCAGGACTTTGTAGAGCTCTGCACTGTGGAGCTTAGCATGGCTTAGCCAGCCCATCTGTCTGGAGGACTGTGATGTGCCTGGGTTGCACACTGGCAGGAGCAGAGTCTGGCCCCACATCTTCTGGAACCCACACAGAACCAGCACTCAAAGGGACCTGGGTGAATGGATGCTGGTTCACACCATGCTCTCTGCCTGTGCATTGCAAATCAAAATGCAACCTGATCCATCAAGCAGGATGTAGGTTTTGGAGAAAAACAGTCCTGTCAACATCAGCCAATACAAGGGCCACCATCCACCGGTCGTTTTATACACTTGACTTCTTCCCAGCAGCACTACTTTAAGGTGACAACCCTGAGGTTAGCTGAGTTGTGCTGTTTGCCCAAAGACATGCAGCTATAGAGCAGATGAGCCGGAAGGTAACTTCTGGGCTCTTTGTCTTACCCACCTGAGGTGGACGATTCTTTATAGAGCTGAACCCCCTCCAAGCAGAAAATCAGAGAATAACCTAATGAGAAAACATCCTACTGGACTTCTCTTCTTCAGGAGCCCTTTTTATACCTTAGCACTCCGTGTATAGGAAAGGGAGGAAATGCAGAGGAAATAGATGTCCACCAGAATCCTTTAATACAACATCCACCAGCAAGTAGTCATCTCCAGAGGGTGGGGGGGCTGGGGTGGAGGGCCTGCTGAAGCACAGTGGTATTCAAAGTGTGCAAAGCCTCCCAGATGGTAAATGCAAACACTAGAACTCCCTGACAGCAAAACTAGAACTTTCCTTTTTTTTTTTTTTTTTTTGGTACCAGGGATTGAACTCAGGGGCACTCGACCACTGAGCCACATCCCCAGCCCTATTTTGTGTTTTATGTACAGACAGGGTCTCACTGAGTTGCTTAGCACCTCACCCCTGCTGAGGCTGGCTTAGAACTCGCGATTCTCCTGTCTCAGCCTCCCAAAGTGCTAGGATTACAGTCACGCACCACTACGCCTGGATAAACTAGAACTTTCTTCCCCACCAAGATCCCCAGCTGTGACAGATCCAAGCCTCATGAGGGTTGTCCACGTGCCTTCTCATTTGCTCAACACCCACCTCACTCCCTGAGCCTGGCACTCCCACAGGCGCCCCAGGTGTGCCAGGTTCCACTACTCCCAATTGTTTTGCTCCCACCTTTCCTTTGCCTCAGGACTTGCTTCTTCTGCCTCAGGACAATGGCTTACAGGGAAACAACAGACCCTCCCTCATCAGTCCTTCCTGGCCCACATTTATTTCTGAGTCTGAAACACCCTCATGCCCAGAGATGCTGGTATGCCCAACCTGCTTTTGACTTTTCCTTCCTGGGCACTATTGCTGGTTCCCTGGTTACCTTTGTGGTCTGGCAGTGGGACAGGAATGTGACTTTGGCAAAAGGATCTGAAAGGCCATTGCTGTCAGCTGCGATGAGGCCCCGGGCTTGGTACATATGAGCTCTCAGCTGGAAGGTGTGCTGGCCTGTGGACAAATCGTGGGAAGGGTAGACATTAGTGGGCTTGTTGGGAGCCACTTGAGGGAGTGTCTGTACGTGACGTGTGTCTGTGTCCACAGACGGAGGAGAGGCCCAGCACCACCTTCCTCTATGGCAGTTAGGAAGCGGTGGGTCACCAGAAGAGGTGCTGTTTACGGAGCACTTGGGAAATGTGTTCTTCTCAGTGCCTCTGCATCTGGGTGCCTTACTCTTCACAATGACCTTGTGGGATGTATATAATTATCCCCCTTGGATGGATGAGAAAAATGGTTCACAAGATGGCTAAAATACTTGCCCAAGTTTGCAGAGCCCGGATTTTACTTCTGATTCCAAAATTACTTCTTTTTCTAAGACATTGTATTTTATTCCCTATAATTCTCCTGTTTGCAACTACGCGTGTGTGTGCATGTACACGTGCGTGTATGTGTGAGGGGCTGCTCCACAAGTAGCTTTTATTTCTATAAACTCAAGAGACGTCCTGAGCCACCCTCTTGTCCATTACTTCCCTCTGCCAGCCAATGCCATGCCGAATACCTGCTGTGTACAGTCTTGCTCTTGGTCTCTAAAGCGCAGTCCTGGTCTCTAAGGATTCTGACATAACTAAGATAGTGCTTGCCCATGGGGAACTCCCAGAAGATGGAAGAAAAGATAAGCATTCAATCACCCAATCACCATGACAAGAGGCTAGGGGTGAGTGTCCTGTGAGAGAGATAGGCAAAGAACATGGCAGGTAAAGGGCAGGAGTGAGCCCACCTGTTTGACAGTATGAAAGCAGAGAGAAGGATGCAGTTTGGGGTAGATCAGGGTTCAATGGGGAAACCTTGAGGAGAGTTGAGTTGATCCTACTCTTTGGTTCATAGGACTTCATGACCACTGGCTCTTCCAAAAATCTCTTTTTTTAAAAAAAAGATTATTCCATTTTACCTCCTTACCCATGTCCTCTCTTTCCTATCTTTCCCAAAGGTATTATATTCAGTGTATATCCATATCTTTAAATTGACCTGGGGAGTAGTACATAGGAACCCTTGCACACCAATTTAAATAGCTCTCCTTAGTTAAATGACAGGTACAAATACTCTGTGAGAATTCTCCCCTCCCCCCCAGGCACACCCAACATGACCCCTAGGTATATAGCCAACAGGTCTCTAAAGGAACTTGTATGTGGTTACTAACCTTCTCTGTGCCTTTATTTCCTTGTCTATGAAATGAGGGTAATAATAGTTCCCCCAAAGGATTATTATAGGCAATTAAAGGGTGAGGATGGCACCTGGCACATGGAAAGAACCTTAAAAGTTGTGTGAAAATGCTGGTGTGCTGTTACTATTTCTCACTGCAGTGTGACCAGTGGGCTGAGCTGCTGGGAAGAAACTGTGTGTCCATCCTGTCGGGGTGAACAGGGAGCATGGTTAAGCAATGAGAGGCAGCAGGTTTGAAGTCCACATAGCAAAAGACATGGATCTTGAGAATCTAGTACCTAGTGAAAAAAGCAAAGCAGCATGGGAAATGTAACAGAACTGCTCATGGAAAATAAGAATACATGCACATAAAAGAGCCATTTGCATTCACCAAACCACAGTCAAATACAAAGGGGCAGATTCCAGGGGAGGTGGCAGTGTCCTTTGAACAGAGTCCTAAAGGGTGGTAGCATTTCATTGGCAGAGATGGATATCTCAAGTGGTTGTCACAGGATGAATGAAGATAAGCACAGAGACTAACCCAGGCCATAGATGGGCAAGAATGTGGTCTAGATTGACCATAGTATGCTGTCCCACACAGTGGCAGTCATATTGCCAAGGGCCATGGAGGCTGAATGAGGCATTGGTAGCGAGTTTAGCAGGCCATAAGGAGCTCTTGATGGTGTGTGCTCAGGAGCTTGAGGGTTTCAGAGCAAAGCACCAGGAGGCTGACTATAAGTCAAACTTGCAATAGTCAGAAGAAACATTAGGGAGGGAAGTAAGGAGACAACACTGCCCCCTGTAGGTGGGAAGGTTGAATGGCAGATAGCACCCACAAAGGGAGGGATTGAGTTTAGGGGCTAAGAGAGACATCACAGCAGTGAGTGCCTGTAGGATCCTGACTGCAGGGCAAGGAGGGGACAACAGAGCACCACAAGCAATCCCTTTCTTGATTGTTGTGAGACATCCTCACATTTTCTGACCCTCTACTCCATGCCACTGTCTGGCTACATGGACTAGCATGGAGCCTGAGAATGTAGCAACCATACCAATCTCCATTCTGACCCTGCAGAGCATTTGGACTCTTGAGCTCTGCACTTTCCCCAGTCAAGCCCAGGTACTCACAGTGCAGGGGGCTCCAAGCTCTGATCAAGTCAGGGGAAGGAGAGAAGTGATTCCTTTGAACTCAGAGCTAACGCCCTCTCCCTAAACAGACACCTGTGAACCCTCATGTGGACGGGCTGCACCCTGATGACAACAGTCCTTTCAAAAGGCAGCATTCAACAATGGAATGCTCTGCAGATGTCATGGGATTTTCTGACAAGAGCATGCTCCTTAGCTTGTTACAGAGCTGGCAGATTTCTCAGCTGGGAATGAACTTAGAAATGTTTCATTACCTGAAAATGTACACCAGCTCTCCCTGAAATAACCAGCCTTGAAATTTTAGCAGAGCTCCCAATTGTGGCCACACGAGCACAACTCCAGGGGGTGCCACTTACTTAGACTAAGCCTTTGGTTTTTGGAAACTCGGAGTCTTACCAGTTCTGTTCCTTTGACTCATCTAGCTGCCTCCTAACATATTGATGGTCCATCTCCTTGTGGCTTCTAGAGACATGTCTGATTACCCTACTCAAGGGTCCTGATCACCTCTCCCTTATCTCTACACTCACTACCAGTTTTTCCACCATGCCTTCCACATATAGATACAAACTAATTAATTGCTGAATGGATATTCTCTGGAGCATAAAATTCTCCAGTAGGTATGGAAGGCAGCCAACACTGTCAATGTCAGTGCACAGCAGAAAAAGTTTATTAGGTCACTCCAGGAAAGCAGTGTGCTGCAGAGGGTCAGAAAGCATTGGAGAAAGTCTCTCCTCTCCTCTGACTCGTTAGTTGTTAGAAGAGCAAACATGTCTTGGTCCTTGGGTCTCTACAGATAGTATCTACAGAAAGAGGAAGATAACTTCATGGGAGTGTTATTTGCCCCAAGATTAAAAACTCTCTAAAGGTAGGATGGAAAACAGTAGAAAGAAATCAGGGTTTAGAGATGGGTTGCTCCATTATTCACTATCTGTGTGATCTTGGGTAATTTCTAAGCATCTCTGGATATATACCTCTCCATCTTAAAACTAGGAATCCTCCCAGGGTTGGTGTGAGAAATAAAAGAAACTTTGTATATCCAGTACAGGGTACAATACTTGACATACAGTAGGTATGATGCATTTTCTAAAAACACAATGCTCCTAGGTAGTAGCTTTAGGCACAGACACCACAAGCTGAACCCCTGGATGTATATCTCTAGAACCTCGATTTATCAATGACTGAGCCACTTAGACTCCCTTGGAAGTCAAGGCCAACCAACGTCAGAGAAGCCTTGTGCACCTGAGGAGACCTGGGTGTGCAGAGAGTTCTGCAGCATTTCCAACATTGCCTGAACTCAAAACTCAGCTTCAGTGAAGGCAAGGTAAAACTTCAACCTGCTTTACCCGAATCCAGCAACAAAAAATCATGCAAATTAAAGCAATTTGGAAACATAAAGCAAAATGAAATCATAAAGCATTAATTTTATTTATAATAAAATTCAAAATTGTATGAAAATGTAAACACAATGGCACTCATATAAAACAACCACGTGGAAGAAAGAGTTCCATAAAGTAAGCTGACTTTCTAGAAGAAGTCTAGGCAAGAACTGAGCTAGAGAAACATGAGTAACTCCAAAGCCAGTCTTTCCTGGGTAACTCCTAAGAGTCAAAACCTCAATGCCATATCAAAAGGAAAATCTGCCTTAATTCTATAGGTTTCAGCAACACAAGGACTTATTGATGCTTCTTTAAAAGATACATTTTACTTAAAATGCAAACTCAACCTATATAGTCCAAACTGCTTTACCTTCATTAACAGAGAAGCATAGATGTTTATTCCAGATGTGTTTAATGACTTCAGTTTATACTTTTAAATGGAACACTGAAAGGTAGAAATAACCAGAAATTGCACTACAAAAGGCAAAGAAGTTGATTCTAGAACAACGTGCAAACTATTCATGCATGTCACTGTCCTCAGTGTTTCCACAGAAGCCCACCAGAGACGTGTAATGCCCCTCTTTGCCCAGTGCATACCATACCTTGGTAGAGCAGGTTGCATGGAGGGTGATTGGTGCCAGCCACTTTAGGGGACATTTCTGCTTCATAGCCTGCCGGCAGGTTGTCCAAAATGGCACCGGAGTATCGGATGGAGCCCAGCCACAGGTACACATCGACTTTTGCTTGCACTGACCAGCCAGCTGGCCGTTTCCCAGGAAGCTGGGGAGAGGGTACAAGGAAAACTATTTTGTTAGGAGGAGACAAGCACAAGCCTCATTCTGAGAAAGCAGGTCCTTCCAGGAGACATGCATGGAGGTCTGTTCAGAGTCATTGTTGAAGGCTCTGCTATCAAAATGAGAGAAGTAGCCCCAGTTGCGATGATGCACAACCCCAGAGGAGGATTGCGGTTTGTGGGGCCTGAGGCTTACACATGCAGTGTGTTAAGCACTTCCACACCCTGGATCACTTAAAGCGAACAGGTACACATATTTATTGTACCTGTTTCATAGATAAGGGAACGCAGGCTCAGAGAATTAATAAAGTTGTCTGAGGTCTGTTTGTAAGTGACAGAGCCAAGATTCAAGCCAAAGAGATGATTCCAAATCTAGACTCTTGCCTTTGAACCCCAGAGCCTAATTCCTCATCACACTGAGCCAGAGCCTTCTTCCTAAACTTCCCCAGGTCTTTGTGGGCTCCTAGGCCTCCCTGGCCTGCCTGGCCCTTTCTGCCTACCTGGACACCTGTGCTTTATTCCTTCCTCCTGCAGGGTGGCTTCGCTGCTGCCTCTGCTGGGAATGTACTCAGGTGCGTGTGCGTGTGATTTTCTGTGTTTATGTTCGTATTGGTGTGTGTGGTGTGAGTGTGTACCCAGAGTGTGTGTATACACAATGCATGTATCTGTGTGTGCACCTGCATGTGTTGGGGCTGTGTGTATTCTCAGGACCTAAGGACAGAACTCAATATACACAGTGTGCCCCCTTTATGTTGTGGGCATCAGATTTGGGGACTCCCTGCCCCCATCTAGAGAGTCCCAGGCCCCCACTTGGCTGTGTTCAGGATTGCTGGCGAGGCCCTTACTCTAGAGCAGCAGATGGCACTTAAGACATTGCTGCCTGACTGGATTTTGTTGACTCTTCTGAGAGTCTCTTCAGAGTGTCCTTGAGAATTTCCTCTCAGAGGCTTCTCCCTTCTTCTATGCCACTTCCTGACAGGGGAGAATCACAGAATCCTATGACAGGCCAGAACGGGGGCAGACAATTTCCAAAGCTCCCCCAGAAATTGAGCGTGGCTGTTGTTTTTTTGTCTTGCTCTGTGGGTTCCATAAGTGGATTTGGAGCAACTCAATTTAGCAACTAGTGCTGCCGGGCCCTTGCTGAAGGAGAGGCCAGGAGCCCACTGCAGCAACCAGACCCAGCCTGGCCATCTCTCCAAGAGTCACATCCAGACCAGGAAGGCGACCTGACCTCTCCTTTCTCAAATGGAGAGAGAAATTCTAAAGGAGCAGAGAAGGGGCAGCGGGCATTTCCACCCTTTCTTTAAGACTCAAATGCAGTGGTCCCCTTCTCCATGGTTCTGGTTTTGCTATCTATCTGCTGTTTCAGTTACCTGGAGTCTAAAAATATTAAATGGGAAATTTCAGAAATTAAGAACTAATGAGTTTTATTATAGCACATTGTTACAATTGCTTTATTTTATTTAGTTATTATGGTTAATCTCTATGCCTAATTTATAAACTAAACTTTATCACAGGTATGTATAAAGAGGAAAAAACCATAGGATATGCAGGGTTTGGTGCTTCTGTTATTTCAGGCACCCACTGAGGGTCTTGGGACATATGTCCCATGGATGAGGGGTGGGGCACTGCATTTAGCTGAGCTGTCATGAGCACCTTGGAGTTAGACCTGTCCAGAGAGCATCCCAGAAAGAAGAAAGGGCATAATGGAAGACCCAGCAACAGGAAGTCATGTTAATTCAGTACTAGGAAAGGTGCCTAGAGTTTTCAGAAAAGGGCTCACATCAGTGACCGTGACAGCTGGATAGAGGAAAGAACCCCAGGAGCTTGCTCCATGTGTGGAGGAGTTGGGGCTTTATTCTTTAGGGAAAAGGACACCACTGTTTATTCAGCCCCCAAAATACAAATGAAATAGGGTCATTTTGTAGTTAATAAAAGCAACCACTCTCCAACCTGTGAATTTTAAAATTATAAGAGAAAAAAGAGGAAGGGATCCAAGATGGCAGCCTAGATGGACACTGTGTTCCTAGTCTCTACAGGATGGGAGATTAAAGTAGTGGAAATATCATTTCTCTGTGAGTTATTAGAGGACCCCAGACAGCTGCTTCCATGCAGGAATTCCAGTTGTGTGCCCGCACGGGTCGCCAGGCCCTAGTGTTTGCACAGGACCCCAGCCACTTGCCCACACAGGACCCTGGCTGATCAGCCGTGCAGAACTCACCCCAGCGCCCACATGCTGCACAGAACCTCAGATTGCCCACCCAGACATGACTCCTAACCATAGCTCCCATGCAGGACTCCTGGCTCCTGCTCCTGTGTGGACCTCCATCTACCAACATGGAACTCTTCTGATTGCCTACACCCGGGCACACTGGACAGGATCTGGAGCCAACCTTCTACCTCCACACAGCACACCACAGAGTGGCATCTCCAAACACATCGCCCAACACCACCACCCAGCCTGGCCCTATACCCTATCTCTGAAAGCAGACACCTCCATTTTGGGACTCCTTAGTTGACATCTTGGACCTGAGCAGAGAGATACCAGTAAACAACAGATAATGCCACCTACTGGATGAGAAGGGAAGCAAGCCTTTTTATTTACCTTGAGACTTTTTTTCCTCTCTATTATCCCGTTATTTTCTTTTCTTCCTTTCTTTTTCTTTTTTTTCCATCTCTCTTTTTCTGCCCTCATATCCCCAACATTTGTGAAACCAAGTATTTTTTCTGCATTAGGCTACTGAGGATTGCGATATATGATTAATATACTACAGTTGTATTATATAGTCTTGCATCTTCTATCTTTACATGGTTTATTTTTCTTAATTTTTATGTTTCCTTGTCTATTGTACTCTATTTTCTTCCTACTTACTTGTCTTCCCCAAATCTCTCTCTCTTTTTTCTACTACTAGCCAACTTCTTTTGGATTCCTCTTTTACACTTTCTAAGACGTAATAACTCTATATCTTCACTTCCTACCTTCCTAACATCTCATCCTACACCCCACCTCCAGTTCTCTTTAGTCCACCAGCAGAAACTGTAGGCCCTTTGCAAACCTATTGCTTGTATAGTACATACTAACTGAACTCATAATTTCTGTATATTGTGACATAGCCGTAAATGTCCTATTAGGAGCTACTTGGTCTAAAATTTACATTGTTTGTATTGAGATCAGTTAATATTGGTTTCTCCCTTAAAGGAGAAGTATTGGAACCCTGTAGGGGATCTATAAGCCTATATGATAAAGACTGTGGACTGACCCGGCACACACAGAGATCAACCGAGCACCGTGCTATGGTCCCCCATTTACCAACCAGCAGTTCTCCTTGTCTAATTCCACCTTGAGTCAACAGCCAGGACCAAGAAGATCATCTCTGAGATCCCTGCAGGCCTGGTTATACCAGAGGTGAGGTATTGGCAACTGGCAGGAACACTACAAGATTATAGAGTAGAAACTGTAATACCTCAGATCAGCACTGCTAGAGAGAAAGACACATGAACAACATGAAAAACAAGAGAAGAAAATGCCCCAGACAAACCAAGATGCTACAATAATAGAGTCCACTGACAGCACAATAGATAAAATTTCAGAGAAGGAGTTCAGAATGTACATAATTAAAATGATCTGTGAAACACAGAATAATGTAAGTGAGCAATTACAGGCAACAACTGATCAATCCAACAAGAGATTAGAGAGCAAATACAGGCAACCATTGATCACTCCAACAAAGAGGAAAGACAGCAAATACAGGGCACAAAAGATTACTTCAAGAAAGAAATAGAGACTGAAAAAAAAAACAAGCAGAAATCCTAGAAATGAAGGAAACAATAAACCAAATAAAAAAATCAATAGAAAGCATCCTCCAACAGACTAGATAACTTGGAAGACAGAACCTCAGACAATGAAGATAAAATATATAGTCTTGAAAATAAAGTTGACCACACAAGTCAGATGGTAAGAAACCATGAACAAAACATTCAAGAATTATGGGATAACATCAAAAGACCAAACCTAAGAATTATTGGGATAGAGAAAGGCGGAAGGCAAAGAGATACAAACCAAAGCAATGCACAATCTCTTCAATGAAATAATATCAGAAAATTTCCCAAACATGAGGAATGAATTGGAAAATCAAATACAACAGGCTTACAGGACACCAAATGTACAAAACTACAACAGATCCACACCAAGGCACATTATAATGAAAATGCCTACCATACACAATAAGGATAGAATTTTAAAAGCTGCAAGGGAGAAGGTACAAATTATATACAGGGGAAAACCAATTCAGATTTCAGCAGATTTCTCAACCCAGACCCTCAAAGCCAGGAGACCCTGGAACAACATATACCAAACTCTAAAAGAAAATGGGTGCCAACCAAGAATCTTACATCCAGCAAAATTAAGCTTCCAATTTGATGATGAAATAAAAACTTTCCATGATAAACAAAAGTTAAAAGAATTTACAATGAGAAAGCCTGTACTAGAGAAAATTCTCAGCAAAATATTTCATTAGAATTAAATGAAAAATAACAATGACAATTGGCAAAGGGAAGGACTATACTAAAGGAAAAGCCAATCAAAGGAGAAACCAAATCAAGTTAAAAATAAAAAATAAACCAAAATGGATGGTAATACAAACCATATTTCAATAATAACCCTGAATGTTAATGGCCTAAACTCATCAATTAAAAGACATAGACTGGCAGACTGGATTAAAAAACAAGACCCAACAATATGTTGTCTTCAAGAGACTCATCTCATAGAAAAAGACATCCACAGACTGAAGGTGAAAGGATGGGAAAAAACATACCACTCAAATGGACCACATAAACAAGTAGGGGTCTCCATCCTTATATCAGATAAAGTAGACTTCAAACCAAAAATAGAAGGGATAAAGAAGGACATTCCATACTGCTTAAGGGAACCATACATCAAGAAGATATAATAATCATAAATATCTATGCCCCAAACAATGGAGCATCCATGTATATCAAACAAATTGTTCTCAATTTTTAAAAAAAATTTTTTTTTCTTTAGTTGTAGATAGACATAATGTCTTTATTTTATTGGTTTGTATGTGGTGCTGAGGATCGAACTCAGGGCCTCATGCATGCGAGGCAAGTGCTCTACCACTGAGCTACAATCCCAGCCCCAAATTGTTCTCAATTTTGAGAATCAAATAGACTACAACACAATAATACTGGGTAATTTTAACATACCTCTCTCACCACTGGACAGATCTGCCAAGCAAAAACTAAACAAAGAAACCATAGAACTCAACAATACAATAATAATTTAGAGTTAACAGACATATACAGAATATTTCATCCATCAACAAGTGAATACACTTTTTTCTCAGCAGCACAGGATCCCTCTCTAAAACAGACCATATGTTAAGCCCCAAAGCAACTCTTACCAAATACAAAAGATACCATTCCATTATGGACTGACCATAATGGAATGAAATTAGAAATCAATGATAAAATAAAAAATAGAAGCTACTCCATCACCTGGAGACTAAATGATACATTACTGAATGATGCATGGATAACAAGACATCAAGGAGGAAATAAAAAAATTCTTAGAGGTAAATGAAAACTCTAATACAACGTATCAAACTCTCTGCAACACTATGAAAGCTGTGTTAAGAGGAAAGTTCATTGCATTGAGCTCATTCATTAAAAGAAGAAAAAGTCAACAAATAAATGATCTGACATAACATCTCAAAGCTCTAGAAAAAGAAGAAAAATCAACCCCCAAAGAAGTAGAAGACAGGAAATAATTAATTAAAATCAGGGCTGAAATCAATGAAATTGAAACAAAGGAAACAATTCAAAAAATTGACAAAACAAAAAGCTGATTCTTTGAAAAAATAAATAAAATTGATAAACTCTTGGCTACCCTAACAAAAAAGAGAGAAAACTCAAATTACTAAAATTCGAGATGAAAAGGGAAATATCACGACAGACACTATTGAAATACAGAAGATGATTAGAAACTATTTTGAAAATCTATACTCCAGTAAAATAAAAAATCCTGAAGACACTGACAAATTTCTAGGGGCATATGATCTGCCCAAACTGAATCAGGATCAATTTCAAGAAAGGAAATAGAAGAAGCCACCAAAAGCTTACAAACCAAGAAGAGCCTAGGACCAGATGGATTCTCAGTAAGTTCTACAAGACCTTCAAAGAAGAATTAATACCAATACTCCTCAAATTATTCCATGAAATAGAAAGGGAGGGAACCCTTCCAAACTCATTCTATGAGGCTAATATCACCCTGATTCAAAACCAGACAAAGACACATCAAAGAAAGAAAACTTCAAACCAATATCCCTGATGAACATTGATGCAAAAATTCTCAATAAAATTCTGGCAAATCATATACAAAAATATATTTAAAAGATAGTCCACCATGATCAAATGAGTTTCATCCCAGGTATGCAAGGTTGGTTCAATATACAGAAATCAATAATTGTAATTCATCACGCCAATAGACTTAAAGTCAAGAATCATGGATTACAGATGCTGAGAAAGCATGTGACAAAATACACCTCTTCATGTTCAAAACACTAGAAAAACTAGGGATAATAGGAACATACCTCAACATTGTAAAAGCTATCGATGCAAAACTGAAAGCCAACATCATCCTCAATGGGGAAAAATTGGAAGAATTCCCCCTAAAAATGGGAACAAGACAGGGATGTCCTCTTTTACCACTTCTATTCAACATAGTCCTTGAAACTCTAGCCAGAGCAGTTAGACAGAAGAAATTAAAGGGATAAGAATAGGGGAAAAAAGTGTTAAACTATTATTATTTGTCAAAGACATAATTCTTTACTTAGAGAATCCAAAAAATTCCACCAGAAAACTTCTAGAATTAATAAATTAATTCAGCAAAGTACCAGGATATAAAATCAATACTCATAAATCAAATGCAGTTCTATACATCAGTGATGAATCCTCTGAAAGAGAAATTAGAAAACTTGCCCCATTCACAGTAGCCTCCCCAAAAAATGAAATACTTGGGAATCCATTTAACAAAAGAGGTGAAAGACCTCTACAATGAAAACTACAGGACACTAAAGAAAGAAATTTAAAAAGACCTTAGAAGATGGAAAGATCTCCCATGCTCTTAGATAGGCAGAATTAATATTGTCAAAATGGCCATACTACCCAAAGTGCTATACAGATTCACTGTGATTCCAATTAAAATCCCAATGTCAATCCTTATAGAAATAGAAAACTGAAATAGAAAAATGAAATTCATTTGGAAAAATAAGAAACCCAGAATAGCCAAAGCAATCCTTAACAAGAAGAGAGAAGCAGGGGGCACATAATTCCAGACTTTAAATTATATTACAAAGCTAGAACAACAAAAACAGCATGGTATTGGCACCAAAATAGACATGTAGCTCAATGATATAGGATAGAAGACACAGACACAAACCCATATAAATACAGTTATCTCATACTAGACAAAGGTGCCAAAAACATACACTGGAGAAAAGATAGCCTCTTCAGCAAATGATGCTGGGAAAACTGGAAATATATTTGCAGCAAAATGAAACTAAACCCCTATCTCACCATGCACAAGATTCAACTCAAAGTGGATCAAAGACCTAGGAATTAGACCAGAGACCCTGCACCTAATTAAGGAGACAGTAGGCCCAAATTTTCATCATGTCGGATTAGGCCCCGACTTCCTTAACAAGACTCGAAAGTGCAAGAAATAAAAACAAGAATCAATAAATGAGATGGATTCAAACTAAAAAGCTTCTTCTCAGCAAAAGATACAATCGATGAGGTGAACAGAGAGACTACATTCTGGGAGCAAATTTTTGCCACACGCACATCAGATAGAGCACTGATCTCCAGGATACATAAAGAGCTCAAAAAACTTAACACCAAAAACACAAACATTCCAATCAATAAATGGGCTAAGAAGCTGAATAGAAACTTCTCAGAAGAAGATATACAATCGATAAACAAATATATGAAGAAATGTCAACATCTCTAGCAATTAGAGAAATGCAAATAAAAACTACTCTAAGATTTCATCTCTGCTCAGTCAGAACAGCAGTTATCCAAAATACAAGCAACAATAAGTGCTGGCAATGATATGGTGAAAAAGACACACTCAAACATTGCTGATGGGACTACAGATTGGTGCAACCTATCTGGAAAGCAGTATGGAGATTTCTTAAAAAACTTGGAATGGAACCACCATTTGACCCAGCTATCCCACTCCCCAGCCTATACCCTAAAGACTTAAAAACAGCATACTACAGTAATGCAGCCACTTTAATGTTTATAGCAGCACAATTCACAATTGCTAAACTGTGGAAGCAACCTAGTTGCCCTTCAATAGATGAATGAATAAAGAAACTGTGGTATATATACACAATGGAATATTACTCAGCAATAAAAGAGAGTAAAATTATGGCATTTGCAGGTAAATGGATGGAATTGGAGAATATCATGCTAAGTGAAGTAAGCCAATCCCCAAAAACCAAAGGCCGAATGTTCTCTCTGATTAGTGGATGCTAATACATAATAAGGGTGGGGCTGGGGAGCATGGGAGAAATGGAGAATCTTTGGATGGGGCAGGGAGGAGGTAGGGAAAGGGAGGGGGAATGTGAGTAGTAAAAATGGTGGAACGAGATGGCCATCACTACCTAGGTACATGTATGAAGACACAAACGGTGTGACTCTATCTTGTTTGCAACCAGAGATGGAAAATTGTGCTTCATATATGTACTATGACTTGAAATGCATTCTTCTGTTTTAAAAATAAATTACAAAATAAAAATAAAAAAAGAAGAGTTATAATTCTAAGTTCATCACTTCTCTAGTAATAGCAGCTAAAATGAATGGAGCCCTTGTGGAATAGGATAAATATTTACTGAGAGGGCTGGGGATAAAGTTCAGTGGTAGAGCACTTGTTCACATGAATGAGGCTCTGCTTTTTCCCCAGCACTGGAAAGAGAGAGAGAGAGAGAGAGAGAGAGAGAGAGAGAGAGTGCTGAAAGTTCCTTTGTCCTAATAAAAGCCATGACTTGGCCACTTGCAGACATCATTACAACACCAATTCAGAAAGGCAGGAATTCTTGCCTGTTGCTTCACAGTGATGTTCCCAGTGCCTAGAAGAGCATCCAGGAAGAATGTGGTACCTATCTGTTGAATGAATAATCCTTTAGTTGCTTTTCTAATACTAACAAAATTTGACACATGCTGAGCACTTACCTCTTTCCAGGCCCTGGTCTAATGTTCCTTCACACAGAATGTTCTGTGACCTGCATACTGTTAACAAGTCACTGTTTATCATTCAGCCTCCCAATAACTCTAGGAAATAGATATACTTTTATTAAGTGTATTTTAAAGATAAAGAAATAGAAGTCCAGAGAGGTTAAGATAAGGTCACAGAGCAAGGCAGGATTAGAGCCAGCACTGAAACCCAGCCCTACCTGGCTCTGGAGCCCAGACTCGGCCAGGGATCCTCATACACTGCTATGCATGTCAGTGCATGAGAACTGCCTGGGCACTCAGTTAAGAAGTCAGTTTTGAGATTTTGCATCTATTCCTGTTGATGCTGATCCACTGGTCTACCAACCTCAATATTCAAACAGCAAGGCTCTTAACACACCAGGCTACACCATCCCCACACCCACCCAGGAGCAGGTCTGAAACATTTTGCTTCTTTTTTTTTTCAATATTTTTTTAGTTGTTGATGGACTTTTATTTTATTGATTTATATGTGGTGCTGAGAATCGAACCCAGTGCCTCATGCATGCTAGGCAAGTGCTCTACCACCAAGCCACAAGCCCAGCCCAACTTTTTTGCTTCTTAATGCAAAATGAGAACCACAAGAGAAAACAACTTTCCTTTCTACTAAACAAAGCATGTGTATGAACTCACACTTTGAACCAAAAACTCAGCTAACATCTTGTGACAGTGTTCCACCAGGACCACTACTGCACTTCTAGAGACTGCAACTTGGACATAAACAGATAAGCAAACTGACATTGCTGGTGACACCATGCAGAGCCTTAAGCATGCAAGCTGGCTCCACTCGGCATTACTGGTAACTTCGGAGGGTGCTTGCAGAAGCAGCATCCCAGTTTTAATTTGCTGTGCACTTCCAGCCTGGTGTGTGTCTGTCCCTGCCTTCCTCCTCTGCCCCACTCTCCTTCCTCTCTTAGGTGCCCCTGAATCCTCACCAATCACTACAAGGTCTTGCCCTTTGAGAATAGGACAGAAAGGAAAAAAGAAAACCCAGAGAGAAAAGTAATTAAAAATGCAAAAACGCTTAAAAACAATTCTGATCACTGACATATAAATATTGCATGAGGTGGAATACTAATGTCTCAGCCTCTCCCTCACCCATCCACCTCCTGCCAGGGTCCTGGGGCATGCCAGCTGGCTTAGAAGATGGCAGAAGACTTGGCAAGTCAGAGAAAGGAAAGAGGAGGCCAGCCTTGCAGACTATGCTGGAGATGGGCCATCAGTATTCATAAGACAGAGGTTCTTGGTCATGGAGAGGTTTCACTCTGGGGAAAGGCCTAGAAAGGTGCCCTTCAGCCACACTTCTTCTTACATCCTAGGGAAAGATGGAGGCCAGGGAAGAGGAGAAGAATGTGAGGTGTGGAGAAGAAGGTAGGACAGGGCTGGAGGCAGAGGGAGAAAGGGTAGGCTCAGCCCAAGAGGGGCTGGGTGCCACCCTCTGGACTCTGAGGGCATCCATCTCCTTCCCCAGGAAGTGTTTCCTTTGGTGATGAATTTCCTCTTCCACATTTCTGGCCATCTGAGTCACAGCAGAAATGAGATTGAAGGAGAGAACTAATTTCTTTGGATAATGGATTGGGCTGAAGTCGGCAAATTCTATTCCACCATTTTTAGTAGCATCATGAACATATTTAAATGAGAAGGGAGGAAAGATCATGGAGCCCGGGACCATGAAGCCCTGGTTACATGACAGATCAACCAGGCCTACCTGTGCCACTCCAGATGACACACCGTTGTTTCTTCCTCATCCCTAGTCCCCAAACTGGGCCCCAAAGAATCAGAAGTCTCCAAAAACTTACAGACAGCTATTCTAAGGGAGCAAGTTGAAGAGGCTTCCCAACTATGGGCCTTCTTATAACCTTCCATGGTGGATGGTGCGTCATGGAACTCTAGGGGTTTCCAATGTCACAACCACAGCTCCTAAAGGTATTTCGACACAGGGTGTTTATGGAGCTACTTAAAGGTAAAGAGTGTGCTAGAATCAACTTTGAGGAATTTGTGGGCCAGAGATGTACATTCTTGACTTTTTTCCCACTTCCTAATTCCCCACCAAGAAACCAGACTGAGTGGCAGGTGGGGGAAGACTACGCCTCTCTGGAGCAGTGCTTGTGTTCTCCAGACTTCCTAATCCAGTGAGGGAAAGGGACAAGAAGGGAGGCAGTGGGTGGGAGGGAGTTAAACTCCTAGTGACAATCAAAACAGGAATGAAAATAGTTTTGCTGAATCATCGTATGACGATGTGTCATCACGTAGGTCTAACTGAATTCAACAAGGTTTGGAAAGCTGTGGCCCAAAGCAATCCCAGTGGCAAGAGGAAAATACAGACGAGGAAAGGAGCCAAGGTTTGTAGACACGTTGATAAAGATGATATGCACAGGATGAATACCACAGGGCAAAGTCCTCTGTTCTGTCATGTCTGTTGGCTGGCTTTATTTGACAGCTGTGCTTTGTTCTAATTTTAAATGGTGCCAGGATATATCAAAATATTTAGGAGAGAGTAACTTTATACCATTTTCTAGTATTTTTAGGACAGGGCCTTTTGAAATGATTTGCTATTTTTAAGACAAATGTTTCCTGTCTCCCTAACATTTCCTGAATGGAGAAAGTTAAAGAAAATCCCTGAAATTTGTGGTGAATGACTTGGGTGAAAATTTTTACGTTTTCAGTTCACACTTTTCTGGGAGTGGGCTTAAAATTGATTTTATATACGTGACAGAAAATGCCATGCCAAGCCACAGACAATTGTTGGGACATACCAGCACAGCAGTGTTCTCTCAGGGACGCTGGTATCCAGTTGTCTAAGCATTTATCAAGTGAGTACTGTGCCTGAGCAAAACTGTGTTCCTTGCTTAGATTTGTTCACTGAATTCTCACCATTCCACAAGTGGGTGGAAAATGGGATGGACAGTTTTTAAGCAGATAAAGAATGTTAAGCAATTTGCCCAAGATCATATAGCCAAGAGATATTGGCTCTGGAATTCTATTATGGGTTGAATTAGGTTCCCCCAACATTTATATATTGAAGTCCTAATCCTCAGTACTCAGGATTTTACCTTATTTGGAAATAGGGTCAGTGAAGGTGTAAATAGTTAAACTCAAGTGGCTATTGTATTGGGGTGGGGTGGACCCCAAATCCAATAGGACTGATGTCCTTATAAAAAGAAAGTCATGTGAAAAGACAGGCACATACCACAAAAGAATGCCATACAAATATTGGTGTTATGCTGGCACGAGCCACAGGATTAACCAAACTAGCGTGAATGCCCATTCAGATTCACCCAATATCAAAGCGCATGCTCTAAATCATGATCCCACAGTGGGTCTCATGCTGAATCACATGGGCCCTTCACCTCCAGCATCCAACAAGCGCAGCGACTTTCGCCTCTCAGAAGTGGACAGCACATCGAGGCTATTCACACAGCTGCCCACTGCTATACTTATATCAATGGTTACCCAGCATCTAAGGACACCTGGAAAGCCAAGGAACACGTCATGGACTTCCATTTAGGGACTGTTTCCCTGTAATGTCTACTGTGGGGCCTGATTTTATCCTCTGGAACCTCTTTCTCATCCCTCCTCTCCTCCCATCCCCAATTTGCCTTACAAGGGACAGGGTGTTCCAGTTGTCTCCATACTTTTGAAAGCACCAGGGAAGAGTCAGAAACACAGACACACTAGAAACCCTGAGCCATCCAGAAAAAAATAGAAGTTTCTTTTCTTTTAGTCAAAAATAGTACAGACTTACTTTGAGGAAGTGAGTTTGGATCCTCCCGCAGTGCTTGCCCATCTGCTCCCCGACAGGGGAGTAAAGCAGGTCTTTGGCGGCGATGCGGGCATATGCCACTCTCTTGTTGTTGCTGAGCATCCAGATGAAGACATCGGGGATGGTGTGCTGTGGCTATATGACAGAGGGAATGGGGCCCTCAGGTCGGTGCTTAGCAAATGTACTTCAGAGTTCTCCCAGCCAGAAAGAAGTCCTCTTCCATGAAACTAATACTGTGACCTAAGCCATCTAGGTAGTATGCAGCCAAGCAAGTGCAGCTTCCTCGAGAGGAGAAAGCCTTGGGCCATTAATTAGAAGTACATATAAACCCCAGATGCCAAATTGCTCACTGTGCTTTGAGGACATGCGAATTGGACCCATGATTTGGTGTTAGTGGCCTGCTTTTCTCCATCTGTAGAACAAATATTTTTCTACAGCTTTCCATGAATTTTTTTTTCCAATGCAGTAATAATGACTTAGCTTCTTAGCATTAGACCTTTTCAGGGTCAGGTAACATTTCCAGAATATTCAAATGAAAAGATAAAGCCAAAAGCAGATCTACAAGGAACTTTATAGCTAAAATATAGTTGCCAAATATTTAAGTGGTTCATTCAGGAGAATTACACTACAATGCACATTAGACTTTAAAGGGAAGCTGATCAAGATAGAAACTGCAGATGTCCACACCAGTGGCTCATTATGTTGGAAGTGTCTGAAATGCTTACTTCTGAGCCAACATAATTACTCAAATAAAAAGAACCTATGCAGTTATAAAGTAGGTGTTGATACCTGGACTGGAAGCAGATGTCCTGCCTTGCTCACTTTTGACAGTCAGGTATAATTGGTACCCAAAGGGGGCATCCATCTCTTCTCTCTGATATGAGAAGAGTGATAGGATGGTTTTCCTGGCACAGAGTTGGTCAGTCAGAGCTTAAGGCTCAATGCCTGATTTGAACCTTCTGGGTTCTCATTAAAATTCTCATGTCTGCTGACTGCCTGGCTCACTGTTTCAAATGCCTCCAGGGAGCAACTGATTTGAGATGAGAATTAAAGCTTTCTAGAACATCAGAAGCAGTAAATCTTTTCCTCTCTCTGAAACCTCCCTCACAAACCCTGGCTCCAAAAGTTTCTATACATTTTCAGTCTTCAAGAAAGAAGTGTCTGACAGAAGCAAATATGATTATGTTTAAAGATCATTCTAGAAGTCACCAGAAAATAGCTTACAACTGACTTTAAAATGGGATACTGCTCAGGTGTAGTGGTGCACACTTGTAATCCCTGGAACTCAAGAGGCTAAGGCAGGAGGATTGCAAGTTCAAGGCCAGCTTCAGCAATTTAGCAGGGCCCTAAGTAACTTAGTGAGACCCTGTCTCAGAATAAAAGACAAAAAGAGCTCTGGATGTGGCTTAGTGGTAAAGCTCTCCTCCATTGAATCCTCAAATATCACAAAAATAAAAGAGAGAGAGAGATGCTGTTTGATCATTACTGGACTTAACTTTAAATCCTCTTATAGTTGAAAACCAATCAAAGTTCCCATCATCAAAGGGCTTATTTTGACGTTTCTTGAGTGTTTTGGGGAACACATTCTTAATTTGCTGAAGAGTCAGAATTTACAGAAAACTTAATAAAGCCATACATGTTTGGCTTAATTTAAAAATCTCTTTTCTCATCCCTAAACTAACAGTGCCTGCACAGGTCAGCTCAGCAGGGCTTTTCCCCTTACCCAATGCCCAGCCCTCATGAGAGAGCCATCTATTCAAGCCTTCCAGATGGGATCTGCCTTGATAGTTGATTACCTCATCAACCAGAAAGCGGATTTTTTCCACAAAGTTTTGGGCTTCCTGGATCATTTCATCAAGAGAGAACCTTTTCTTGTGCTGCTCCAGGATCCCCTTGGCCTCCGTGACCATCGCCTCCTAAAATAGTACAAGCGTCAGTGTAGATCTTTCTGGAAGTCTGGGCAATGAGTGATGTTCTGATGCTGGAGAGCCCTGAGTGTGCTCTAGCTCTGCACAGAGGCCCTCCTCAGGGCTATCTTGGGGCTGACCACTGCTCATGCTGCCCATCTGATAGAAACTTCATGGGGATACGAGATAGTGAAGACCATCTCTCCTTCCTGAGATGGAGGGAAAGCTGAGACCCACAAAGGACAGAAGCTTGACAAGGGAACGTAGCTCTGTGAGTCAGGACCTGAACCTAGGCTTTCTGAAATACTCAATAAGCACAATAATGGCAGCTAAAATTTCCTGAGTTATTACTCTATGCTGGCAATGTTCACAACAGTGTATTAATCCTTCATTACTCCTCTCAAGACTGAGAAAGCAGAGTAATATAGCTGGAGTTGATGTTCAGCTGAGGCCAGTATACCTGTCCTTAGCCACTGTCCTCAGCTCCTGGTCCTGGAGGTCTGACAAAGCTCCCAGCCCAAGAAAGCAACCCCTGAGGAATGCTACCCGGGAGTGCCTCAGAGTGGCATGAACATCGGAAACTCATTATTTGTGTAAATTTTACTTTTTCTTTTTATCAGAATATCATAATTATACATAGTAACTGGGTTCATTTTGACAAAATCATATGTGTAAGGAATTTGGTTTCAAGAGCCCATCCCCCTTTTCCTCCTCTCCCCCTCCCCCATTCTCCTCTGTTACTCCTTCTTCTACATATACATATAAGTAAAATTCCCTTTGGCATCTTTCTATATGAATATGAAACAATTTTGCTAAATTCATTCCATTTCTCTTCCCCTTTCCCTCCATTCCCCCTCTCATTCTCCTACCTCTGACCTTCTCTGTATCTGTATATCTGATCCCCTCCCCCACTGCCTTCTTTCCCTTATTTTGCTCTAGCTTCTCCATATGAGAAAAACATTTCACCTTTGATTTTCTTAGTCTGGCTTATTTCACTTAGCATGATTTTCTCCATTTCCATCCATTTATTGGCAAATGCCCATATTTCATTCTTCTTTATGGCTTAGTAAAACTCTATTGTGTATATAGACCACACTTTCATAATCCATTCATCTACTCATGGGCATCTGTGTTGATTCCATCTTTTGGCTATTGTGAATTGTGCTGCTATAAACATTAAAGTGGCTGTATCACTATAGGATACTGATTTTAGATCTTTTGGATAAACACTGAGAAATATAATACCTGGGTCATATGGTGGTTCTATTTCTAGTTTATTGAGGAGTCTCCACATTGCTTTACAGAGTGATACTAATTTGCAGTCCCACCAAAAACATAAGAGTGTACCTTTTCCCCACATCCTTGCCAGCATTTATTATTATTCATGTTCTTGATCACGGCCACTCTGATTGCAGTGAGATGAAATCTTAGTGTAATTTTGATTTTCATTTCCATAATTGCTAGAGACACTGAACATTTTTTCAAAGATTTGTGTGGAACTGTTTGGGTGATTTGTTCAGCCCACATTTATGAGTTCAGAGAAAAGGAAAGCAAAAATAAAAGCAAAACTCTTAACAGTGCCTTCTAGGGCAGGGGGTCCCAGGCATGCCAAGCCTGGTCCATTCCAAATTGGAGCCCTTGGTGCTCCCTCTTGCCCAGAGGTTCCCCAGGCTCCACATGGCTTCAGTTTAGGTGTCACCTTTGTATGACCTTCTCTCACATTTTCCTCATCATCATGGCTTTAAACCTTCCTCATCATAACCTGTGACCATTTTTCTGCTTTGGCTTCATATCTGCCTTTCTGTCTTCTTTACTAAAATGTAAACCTTACATGGACAGGGACCTCTTCTGTCTAGTCCTTACTTTGTGTTGTCTGACAGAGACACTGTTACATAGCAGTGATACATGTCATATTCCTAGCCAAGCAGGTGTTAAATAAATGTTTCTAGAATGTATGAGCTGCCATGAGTCTGTAAATTCCTGAAGGTCAAGCATCATGTATTTTGGGTGTGTGTTCCCAGCACCCAGCACAGCGTCTGGCATGCAGGAAGCCTCTGTTCATATTGACCGGAAGAACCAAATCCTGCTATGACCAGGACTATGCTAGGAGTCAAGGCCTGGGACAGCGGTCAGACTTACTGCTTCATTTCCCCGAGACTCTGACAATTTGATGAGATGAAAGCAATACATGCAAATGATTGAACTGTACAAACCATCATGGTACCAGATAGGGGCAAAGCCAGGCTTCATGGAGGATAAGATACTTAAGCTGTCTTTAAAGGTGAAGTGAATTCAATAGATGTCTAAGAAGACAAAGGACAACCCAGGCAGAGAGAATCAGCAAGAGTCTAAAAGTGTTGGAGTACAGATGTATGGGAGAGGAGTGATGGAGGATAAGACCGGGATGCTGGATGATAAATAGCCTTGCATCTCAAGGAAAAGGAATTTGGACTTTAGCCTATGAATGATTGAGAGACTCCGGTGATTTCTTTAAGCACTAGTGGTCTCATTAGATTTTTGTTTTGGAAAGATCTTTCTGGTTGTGGTATGGAAGATGGATTGGAGGAAGACTGTTGCAATAGGCCTAAGCCAGAAAGTGGAGTAAGTTCCAGAGGCAGAACCAATAGGACCTGGGGTCAAATTGTCTGTTTAAGGTGAAAGAGTCAGAATTATTAAAAGAGAATAAAATCATGGCATTTACAGGTACATTGATGGAGTTAGAGAATATCATGCTAAGAGAAGTAATACAATGTTTTCTCTGATTAGTGGATGCTGATCCATAATTGGGGGGGCATGGGAAAAATGGAGGAACTTTGGATAGGGCAAAGGGGAAGGAAGGGAAGGGAGTGGGCATGGGGATAGGACAGGTGGTGGAATGAGCTGGACATCACTACCCTAGGTACATGTATGAAGACATGAGTGGTGTGACTCTATGTACAACCAGAAAATTGAAAAATTGTGCTCCATATGTGTACTATCAATTGAAATGTATTCTGCCATCGTGTATAACAAGTTAGAAAATAAAATAAATTTTTTTAAAAAAGTGAATCAGAATTGACATTTAGGCTTCTTGTTGGAACAAGAACTGTAGCTGGTGGTGCCAGTACAGGAGGAAGAGCACATTGGGACAAGGCCTTGTGCTCAGTAGGACATGTTGAGTCCAAAATATGCAAGACTTCAACCAGCAGGCTGTATGCAATAATCTGGAGATGAGGAGGGACACCAGGGCCACTGTGAAGATGATGTTGGAAGTGGGGGTTTGTTCAGGCCAAGGACTGTGGGATGGTGAGAAGACAGCTCTGCAGAGCACATGTAGTGGAGGGCTATTGCAGAGATGCACCTCTGCCTGAGATGCTGAAGAAGAATCAGGGCAGGAAGATCTTATAGGTGAAGGGATATAGTCTCCCTCAGCTGTGCTGGAGGACAGAAAAGAAGTGTTCTGGACAGAGGATGAAGACAGAATTAGGAAAATTGCATTTTAATCTCTGGACTTCAATTGACTATCCACTAGCTATGACCTTTAAAACGTCATTTAATATTTCTGACCTCCACTTTTGTCTTTAAAATGTCCTTATGAAGTTAAACACTGAATAAATTTTTTTCAGCATTGTTATGGCCTCATACAAAATGTCCCTTGGTGCCATTGTTGGAACTGGCTTCAAGGTGAGATAATTCAGTGTCTGGCTTTTCCTGGCATTTCTCTGTCGACACTCAGCAAGGGTCGAGTGGCTCTAAGGCACCTAGAAGCATCTATGAGCAGAGTGCAAGTCTCCAGGGCTTGGAGGGGTGGCAATCATGGCCTTTTCTCAAGATGTGCTGACAATTTTCAACACAATTCCTAATGGGAGAACGGAATTCAAGGAAGGGGAGAATAGTTATTTCTTTTGGTCTCTTGGTTTGTGAGGCAGACAGCCAAGTGAAAGAGTGGATAGCCTTTAAGAAAATACAAATGACAAGAAAATGCAGAAGGAGGACTCCATCAGAACAGGAAACAGGAAGTAGAGTGGAGGGCCTCTAGCTCATCCTGATCAATCCTGGATCCACATTTCCAGTTCAACATATACTCCCTTCTCACATGTGATGCTACATCACACAAACGTGCGACCTTTAACCCTTATCCTTATCTGGCCTGTGACCTATGCTTCACCCACGACGTTTATTTTTAAAGTACATGTTTTAACTCTGTTAAAAGTATAAATAGCTTTTCACATACCAGCTCCTGCCAGCAGAGCGTGAGTCGTTTCTTATCTAAAGTGGTTTGGTTCAACATCTTGGGCTTTTTTTCTGCTTCAGAGATAAAGGCACTATAAGAGAAAAATAACCATTTTGAAGGCTGCTTAGTAAAAATCCATTTATATAATTCCCAGAGATGGGCAAATGTGCTTTCTACAATTCAGTGGAAAGCTGATGGAGACCCAGAACCAAGATTTTTAATTTAGGATTAGCAGGGATTCATGAACTTTTCTAGGAGAACAAGTGGAATTGGAAATGATCCCCTGACCCCACACTGGTTTGTGGGAGTAAATGTTTTTCCACTTTCTTTCATCAAATATCTATTGTGATTGTTATTGAAAGTCATAGCAAAAAAAAAAAAAAAAACCCTCATAAAATGATGTGGTTTTCCTTCATCTTGCAAATTTAAAGCACACCAAACATTTCCTAAAGAGCTATATACAAAGCAAATATTTCAGACTAAATGCTGAGACATATCCCTACCTTACTGAGTAGTAATGTTTTTTGGAAACAAAGTTAAAAATGTGTTCAATAGTAAATTAGTAAAGCATGTGGATGTGATTCAAGAAGAAATGACAATGGAAAAAAACTTAAGGAAATAAGATTTTGTCCTCTTTAGTGATACCTTAAATGCAAACTAAAATCAATACAATTTCTCCTATATTCATTTATATGTTGGTAAAATTGTAGGATGGTGTAGGACAGTGTGTGCTATTGTAAAAGAATGTGTAAACTGTTTCAACATTTTAGAGACTATTTAATAGCACCTACCAACATTAAAATGTATATTATATGACTCCAAAATTGTACTAGAAATTTTACCCTTTAAAAATAACCAAACAATTTTGCAAGAGCATGTGTATACAATAGTACCACAATAAATGGAGACAAGTTAAATATCATTAGGAACTAGTTAAATGTGTTTGGACACATCCATCACTTGAATATTGAAAATACTTCTTACAGGCTCCTATAGAAAGATGTCTGTGATTTATCATTGAGCACAATGTGTGATATCATTTGGAAAGAAATTCAGTATTTTTATGAGTGTCAGGATATGGGAGTCTGTTTGCAAATGCAGAAACAAGTCCAGGAGGCTAAAATCTCTTCTCTGGAATGTGGGATTGGAGTAAGAACTGAGAAGAGCACCTCTACTTTGTAGTTTTTTAAAACAATGAACATGTATTCCTTCTGTGATGAAAACCAGAATCACTTATAAAGGGAACAAGAAGGGGAGTCTTAGATGCCATGGCTCCCCATGTCCCATACCAGAGCTCTACCTGGTGGCAGTTAGAAGTCTTGCCAGAAATCCTCTTTGGGTATATTACTAAAGGTGCACTTTCTCTTAATTGTTTTTTTAAATCAAAAGGATTACATCTTGAAGTGGGAGTTTTGTTGACCTTTTCCTGCCTTTTCCAGAGGCACGAAGACTTCCATTCCACTCTCCAGGATAGAGTAGGCATAGTGGACGCTGAAGATCTCCTTCCACACAGGGAAAGAAAGAATTTGTTTCTTCATCCAAACTGGGGGAAGTAATATGGCACCTGTTTCCATCCATTCTTCATCTTTCAGACTAGCCCATCTCTGGGCTGTGGGCACCTTGTTACCCCCACATAGTAAGTGGCTTGACCTTATTGCACAGAGACTGCAGAGTCCCACTGCTCAGCCATAAATAGGTGAGGAAAGGCAAGAAGCCAAATTTGGCCTCAAGTCCAAGCTGCTTTCTCAAATCCAGACTTACTAAATATAAAGTTAACATTTTTGATATTTGACCCTCAAAAATATGTTTTCAGTTGACTGGAAATTTGAAGAGAAAGGGGAACAATAAATCATTATCCTAAAATAATCTCCTAAAATAAAAAAGTTGTTAAGCTATTAATTTGTTCACAAATGCTTTTTAAAGATGATCAAAGGGAATCGCAGGTGGCCCTTAGCTCACAACACAAGTGGCACTAATATATACTGCTGTTATAATGAAACTAGGAAAAATGTATATTTATTTCTTTGATTTTTTTTATAAAGTGAAAATGGTTGGATAATTGAGAAATTAGGAAAGACACAATTTATAAAATAGAACATCAGGGTTAGCTACTGCCTCTCTTCTGGTTTTGCCTTTCATCAAATCAATTGGGACTCCTTTTCTATTAATTGCATTATGGCAACTTCTCGTTTTAGCTCAAGTCTGGCCCTAATTAATTTTAAGAGTTGATCCAAGTTGTTTCCATATGGGGTAAGCAGCCTCTAACATGGCCTCCAGTGAGTCCCACCACCTACAATTCATGCCACTCTGCAGTCTCCACCCTTTGAACATGGGCTGCCCTTGGTGACTTGCTTCTAATGGAATATGTCAAAAGAGATGAGATGGCACTTCCAGGTTAGGTCATGACAGACTGTGACGTCCATCTTACTGATATGTTCTCTCTGTCTCTTTCTGATTGTTGACTGATGAATCAAGCTGCCATGTTGTGAATGACAGCTTGGAGTGGCCTGCATGGCAAGGAGTGGAGGGAGCCTCCAACCAAAGCTAACAGGGAACTGACATTCTCAATCTAACAGCCTACAAAGAACTGAATTCTGTAAACTACCACATGAGTGATCTTGGAAGTAGATCTTTCCCAGTTGAACCTAGAGAAGATTTCAGCCCCAGACAATGCCTTGATTTTGTACCCAGGGGTAGTCCTGAGCCAGAGAACCAAGCTGAGCCACCCTTAGATTACACACACACACACACAAACACACACACACACACACACACACACACACACACACACAGTGCAATCATGAATTTTCTGTTAAGCCACTGAGTTTTGGGGTAATTTGCTACTCAGTCATAGGTAACTATGTACCCTATTTTTGATCTTGTATTATATTGACTACCACATGGAATAGGAGTCATCAATTAGCAAACATTAATGTGTTCCATGAAAAATGTAATTTTGTCACATTTGATATAATTTAACCATTTAGTTGTCAAATAGTTTGTTGAATATCTACCAAATGAAAAACAGCATGCTGGGCTTAACACTGTGAACATTTTTCTTGTTTCATAAAGAATCTCTGCAGCAGTTCTTTCTTTTTCTCTCTCCCCTTTGGTTTATGGCTTAGTTATTTAAGTGTCAGGAAGCAGACATTAGTCCACAGGTTCTAGCTAAATTACTGAACAAAATGAAGATAGATCTAATACTCTAAGTGTCCATCCAAATACATGTGAAATGGACTATTTTTTCAAGGTCATTAAAAGCTGATCCCATGCACATTCAGCTGCCCTTGTGCCAGCTACCTGCTTTGACTGATGAAATCACTGAGCACCATCTTCATTTTCTCTTCAGGAGCCTCCTCTGAAATCTTGATCAGCTCTCTCACTTCTTGTATACTTTCTTCCTGCAAACAAATGGCAGGGATGGAGGGTGAGATTTATAGTGGAGAGATTGATGGAAACAACCTAAAAATGACATTTAGCTCCTGTTTGTTTGGGAAATGGAGGAAGAATGTCTCCTTTCTCTTATGCTTGAACTGGAAATGCTGCTGCATTCTGACTTTGGGCCTTGCTTTTCTTAAGAGAACTGGTCTGGATGCAATCTTCTGCATTAGTCCAAGTCATTGCTTCTATCCCAGATCCATTTCCTAACCAGATACCACTCACTCAGAGTCCACTATGTGGGAAATTCAATGTCATGAGAAAATAGCTAAGAACATAAGAGAATTTGATACAATAACCCAAAACTCCAAAAGCCATGTTCCAATCAATTTATCAAATAGTCATAGAATCTCATTGAATAATCTCTGAAATTAAAGAGCTATCCATACAAGTGATTATGAGTTTTCATCCAGGGGTTGTGTAGACTGTACTTGGAAATGGCTGTACATTTGTACACTTAGTACTTGCATGTTTCCTTTCGGCCTAAATTCTAGGATTCCAGTCAGTAGTTTGGAGGTAAATGGCACTCAGGGGCAATTATATGCTGCCATCACTTTGCTAGAAGATACAAAAACTATATGCTCTGTCATATGCCAAAGTCTGGTGCATGGGGACATGTACTCCTCTCTCTCCACCTTTACTATAAGAACAGGAACCATCATGGAGCTATTAAGGATGTAGACTCTGGGGTCTGACTACCTGAGTTCAAAGCCAGGCTTACTGCTAATAAGTGAACCAACTCTTTCATACCCAGTTTGTTCATCTATAAAACAGGATAATAATAGTTCCCACCTACTAATGTATGAACTTGAATCCTGTTAGCCATGATTGAAGGGGTCCTGACCTAATAACTAAATTAGGAATGGGTATTAAGGGCTACTATGGCCTCCTGGAAAACTTCTGATTTGTTTTGTCAGGACTCTTAGAAATAAGGTATTCTCTCTGAGGGAAAAGCAAGACCAGCTTTCCAAAGAGAGTCTGTACCTCCACGTAATGTCATAGCATGACCCCAGACCAGGCCTCCCTGACCACTTTCTGTGTCCAGCTCTATAATGCCGGGAGTCCCTTGGCCAAAGTCAATACTTTGTTTTATGCAATTAAGATTATAAAGCAAAGGGGAAGGAGAAATTTGTTCTTTCTTGGTAATGTGTGTGGACAGCAAATAGAGGTGCTGCCCATGGAGATGTAGGGTGGGAGGGAGGTATAAAAGGGGACAAGGGTTAGTTGAAGCCAGAACCTTTTGATTTTGTGACAATGTCTTTAAACTCCCACCCTTTGGAGATTAAGGAATCAACCTATTGTTAGGTCCAGTAACAGTGAGAAACAGAGAAGGGATTTGAATTTGGACACTTTGATTTAAAGCATAGGGATTTTTGCAAAATGTCTTCTCATTCTTCTGGGTCCATAAGGTAGGAGCCATGTGTTTTCAAAATGCAATATCTGAACTGAGACCAAGACCCACCACAGGAAGGAGTTTAAAAAATCCCTTTTGCCTCATTTTCCTTATCTGCAAATCCAATACCTATCGAAGTCACTTACCAGGAGGTCTGCCATTTTGTCTAGCATGTTGGACCAGTGCAGCCTAAAGGTCTGATCTCCCCAAGAACTGATAAAGGAGACACAGGGCTTCTTGGCTTCAAACGGCAAATAGTTGTAATTCCTGCGGAAGCACACAGGGTCTGAAAGTCAGTTGGCAATCAGTGTTCCAGACAGGTCCAGCCCCATGTTCATGTTTTACGTGTTCTGGTGGGACAAGGTAGGAGTAGCGACAAAACTATCACACTAGCAATACCATCCTTGGCCTACAACTGGTGACCCAGGGACAATAAAGGGTAAAGAGCTAATGGCTATAATGACAGGTATTAATAGCTACCAGTAGATCCAGGGAAAGGGTTAGAAATGGTCAGCAGAGGGCAGGATTTATTGAGCAAGACTTTCTTCATGGAGGCTTAAATTGAGAGAGGAAAATTGACTGCATTTTTCATTGTCTATATTCTAGACACATATAAGAATTGATTGGGGGGGCTGGGGTTATGGCTCAGTGGTTGAGCGCTTGCCTCACATACGTGAGGCACTGGGTTCAATCCTCAGCACCACATAAATTAAATAAAGATATAAAAAAATACTAGCACATCACTTAAAAAAAAAAGAATTGATTGGGATAACAGCTGTGAATGTGTATTGTAAACTGAAATTGCTAGAGAAATATTAGGCACTAATATTTTTAATGAGGGTGAAAGTGTGTCCCAAATGAAATGCCAGTGTTTTATGTCTTGGCCTGCATCCATCCATCCATTTACCATCAATCTACCATCCATCCATCCGCCATCCATCCATCCATCCACTCATCCATCCGCCCATCAATACTTACTGTTGCCAGGCATTGGTGCTAATAATGTAGGTGAATTGCTTGGCAAAGAAGGGACAATAGGGATAGCAAAGTTGCTAAAAGGGGAACAGATAGAGCCACAGGGAGTGTTTGAGGGTGGCATCGGATAGGTTAAAAGCTAATAAGAAAGAGGCAGTGAGCCAAGTGCAATGGGGGACAGAAAAGAAGGAATTAATTTGCAGACTCATTTCCCAAGGAGGAAGGGGACAGGGGCAGAGGCAGGTAAGTTGGGAGAACTGTGGCAAAAACTTAGAAGTTCCCTGCCTAATAACAGCTATTTTCTCAACTGGGTTTCCCCCAGACCCCTAGTAGTTTCCTCACAGACACCTGGGCCTGTGGAGAGCAAGCCAACGCAAGCCCCCAGAACAGGTGTGGTGGTGCAAATGGCCCCAGTAATATGGACAGTATCTAGAGAAACACACCTACAGAGGTGGGGCAGGGAAAAAGATGGACAGAGAGACAGAGAAATAGGGAGAAAACAAACTTGGTTTTCATTCTCTAAGAACTAAAAAGAACTTCTGCCTAAAAGAATGGTTTCCAACCTGAATTTCTTCTGAAGTAGACAATAAAATTAGCAAAGGGGCCCCCTGGCCTGTTCTGCAGAAAACAAACCAGCAGGTATCCATTCAGAAAAGAAGCCAGAGAAGTTCTTGGCAGAAACTGAGGTTGTCGTTTACAGCAGGAGAATGGCAACAGCGAAATAGGTTAGAAATGAGGCCGCTCTGCTTGTTTTCTCTTTTTCTAAATCATTATATTGAGAATCCTGCAACTAAATACATTCCCATTCAATATTGTCCCAAATTCTTTGGTTTGGGTCATTTTGTGCTAATGATGTTCAGGGCCTTTGACTCTAAATCTCAAGGTCCTCCTGGCTGTACCGGGTGGACATGGACCAGCAGGCGGTGGCTTCTGAGGCAAGTTGCAGTGCAGATGGAGAGCCGCAGACGGAAGGGCACCTCGTACCAGCGGAGAGAGAAGAATGCCAGTTTGAATGGCTGCCCTGACACGGGATCAGCCTTGTGACGTAGGGCAAGGGTAGGTCTGGAATCCTGAGAATTGAGCGATGGCCCACCACTGGATGCCTTCTGCTATGATCTCATTCCTGACCTCTGACCCAGCACATAAGTTATACGCAAATGCACATGCTTTGTAAATTTAGAAATCCCGGAGCATGTATACTGTTGTATTTTATTGAAATAAGTTGTGTGTGTTCATGTATGTGTGTACATTCACGTATGTGCATGTGTGTTTGTGTGCATGTGTGTGTGTACGTGTGTAGCAGTTTAGGACAAACTCTTCCAATCCAGCTGCTGTCTCCCTGGTTTGTCACTACATGGACAAAGCCTCAATACAGGGACTGAGAAGTAGAAAGAAAGCCCAACTCTACCAAAAACCCACCATCATGACTTATTTTCTCAAGCCTACCAGCTAGCACTAATATGTGGTCTATCCAAGGACTCCTTGAGACCTCTCAGCTACTCCTAAACCCTTCCCAAGCTACACCCCTGAAGCCCACCACTAGTCAATAACGGGCTAGTCCAGCCAGGTGCGCAGGGTGTTTGGAGGCAGCATAGCCTCAGAAAGTCTCTCCAAGCTGAAAATCCAGTTGTAGGATTCACTGATGACTCAGCTTTGAGAATAGAGTTAAAGGACAGGGAAATTTGGGACTCTTTCATCCCAAAAGGAAAAAGAACCAAGTATGGCTGCCATGGAGCCAAACAGAGATCCCAAAGAAGGGGATCCGGTGGGAGGGAATGTGTTCCACGGGAGGGAGGGTTTAGAAAATGTAACCATAAGAGGATCAGCAGCTAAGACCACTCTAACTTACTCCACCTTTGTCCCCAACATTCTCCTTTATCTCTCTTTTTTTTTTAAATCTGTTTCTTTTTTTAAAATTAATTATTTTTATTCATTCCAATCAGTTAAACATACACAACAGCAGAATGCTCATCGATTCATTGTACACAAATGGGGCACAAGTTTTCACATCCCTGGTTGGACACAAAGTAGAGTCACACCATTTGTGCAGTCATGCATGTACCTCGGGTAGTGATGTCCATCTCATTATCTTCCACCTCTGAGCCTTTCTCACCCTTCAGGGTGGCACTTTTCTTTGACCTATCCCAACTCTAGCTCCTCCCTGGCAGGTTTAGTCACTACTCCTCTCTACTCCTAGAGTACCCTGTGCCAAGCCAGAAACTCCATGGTTCATCCAGAAACACTTATGTACCTACTATGTGCCAGGCATAGAGATGAGCAGATAAATAGGTGATGATGCAGTCCCTGCCCTCAAAATGCTCACTGTCTTAGATGGAAGACAGATGCATGTGAACCTCTTAAGCCAGTGTGATTTGTGATTGCTAAAGTTTGAATGGCTGCCCTGACAGAAGTACAAACCAGGCCTGGGGTTCAGGGGAGGGAGGCTAGGCTCACTCTTGAAGGGTACAGTGAGCTGACATCTGAGGAGAGGCCTATTGCCAGAGGAGTGTGTCCAAAGACCCAGAAGAAGCAATCAGCAGGATAAGTTGGGGAACCACCAGGTACATTGTATGGCTTGAGGAAAGGGTGGCGGTGGGGGTGGGGGTGAGTGCAGATGATGCTAGGAAAGCAGACTGGGATTAAAGCTACAACCAGCCCCTGAGATTAATTCTGAAAGCCACTGGGAGTCCATGAGGGGTGTGCATCAGGGGAGTAATTGGTTCAGCTAGTTTAGTGAGTATCTTGAAGAAAATCCAAGCCATGTAGAAAATGTTTAAGATACTCCAGGCCAAAGATGCTAACAGCCAGGATTAAAGACATAGCAATAGATATGAGAAATACTGAAGAACTAGAACTAATCAGACTTCATTACTGATTGGATGTGAGTATGAAGGAAAAATAGAATGATTGACAACCTTCCTGTGGTGGGTTGGAGAACTCAGAGAATGGTGGGACAAATCCAAATCAGAAAGACAGGACGAGGAGAAAAGTTATCTGCAAAAACAGTGAGCCTGGTTAGTGATCTGTGAGATGCCCAAGTGGAGGTGTTCAGATCTGATGTCCAGGAAAGAGAGCTGTCAGGGGGATTTAGGAGTCCTTATTACTCTAACAGTGGCGAGGAAGCCATGGGTTAGTTCCCAGAAATAGTGTCTGATTAAAGAAGAGTAGAGATTGAAGAGATGGCAATGTGGCCTTGTAGTAGCCATGTGACATCGCTGGATTCTCATCTCCTCACATGTAAAATGAGGAAAACTATCCAATGACATCAGAGATTTTTTACTCATAGCACAAGACTCAACAATCGAAGACTGACTATATCTGCTTTTTGTTCTTTTCATAAATCACTTGATTGGTGTCTAACACTTTTTTCTTAAAAAAGAATCCTATCATTTTACATCTCTTTACAGGTTGAAAATTTGCATGTATTCAAGGAGATCTGTGGGGGTGAATGTAGGTGCCCCCCTGTTTTCTGAAATAGCCTTTTCTGGTGGCTGACAATCATTCTTTGAGTTCTTTGGTTTGCAAATAACTATGGAAAAAATAAAATAAGAAATATGTATTCAATAATCCCACCAAATCAAGTTAACATAGTGACACAGATGTGTCTAATGACTGTTACTAGGGTTTAGTGTGAAATTTTAAGTTCAGACCTTTGGACTCTATTGTGCTTCAAAGTCATAGAGCAAAAGGGTTTCAGACATGATCATCACTGTCATCTTTGTTCTGCCCTTAAATAAATTACCTGGACATGTCATGAGGAGACTTGCCCTGCAAGGATTTAATGGAGTGGTACTTACCATGTGTGCCCTCTTTGTACCTTGCTCTCACAATTGAGATAAAAAATGATGTTTCTGAATTCAGAGAAGAATTGAATGAAAGAAACCCAGGAACTGGACAAAATCTCACCATTGGGAACCCTGGTGTTCTTGCCTGCTATGACTCCTACCTGTTCCCCTCTGTCACCAGAGGCTTCTCCGGGTGAGTGGTAGAAGACATAGGGATGGCCACATCATGAGCCGCTTCCCCCTCTCCTTCCTGCAGCAGGGGAAGGATGTCTTCTTCAGCTAATTCAGAGGACTTCTTCTTACTGCCATGATGGAACCCTCCGTCAATCAGGTTCCCAAAATTACCTGCAGAGGCAGGAGCAAGGGGAGAGGGACCGGTGTCAACAAGTAGAATCAATCGACTTGGCATGAGGGACCCAAATTCTTGTCCTCCCATGGCAAGGAAATAAGATCTCTGGGTGAAGGTGGAAAGAACAAGTGGTGGGAACAAAATAAGACTGACAATGACAATAAGCCATCCTCTCCATCCACCTTACTTGCTCTTTTGTAAAAAGTACACAACTTAGAAAGTAGAAAACCCAGGCAAGGAAAAAAGAAAAAAGGTCTCTGGGACTTACAAAATTCAATTATAACCATTTTTTAATATCTTAGTGTATATCCCTTCAAAAGTTGGTAAAGGATCATTGAAGATATGTCATTTTGTGAACTATTTTTTTTTCACTAAAAAAAAAAAAAAAACCTTCCCCAAACCGCTTCTCCTCTAAGAGAAGATTTGTTGTCAAAGTTCCCAAAGTCAACGCCATGTTTTAAAAAGTAATAGGGGGTAGAGAAAGAAGGAAGAAGGAAAGAAAGAAAACATTACATGGGGGCAAACAGAGCAGCTTTTGTAGGACAAATGTCCCTGTATAAGAATAGTTAGCCCGTGCAGGATTATTGGTGTCCTTGATCTTTCTGTTTTACAATCTGATTTCAAATGCTTAATTAAAAGAAGACTAAGATGAATATTTACCACTTTTGGAAGGAGTCCCAGAGCTGGCCATATTATAGACCTGGTCAATTTTGTTTAAATCAAGAAAAGTCTGGGATCACGAGCTTGTGATCCTAGAGTCTTCTAATCTGGGAAGCCTTCCTAAGTCCTCCCCTGCTGGCCTCCCTCCCTGGCCTCTTCTCCTCCTCTCCACACAGGCTGCCTGCCACTACTCTCTGTTTCTATAGTAGATACCGTTAGTGCTTCATCCAGAAGGGGCACCCAACTCCCAGCTACTGAGATGGCCAGCAGCTCACAGTGGCCACCTTCCCAAGAACCACTTTCTACTCATGGAGACTGTGCCCCATCTCCACTTCTGCCCTGCTGCAAGACAGCTTCCTGAATCAAGATCTTCTCTGATGGAATGTTCTTCCTTGGAATGGCTTATCCAGCTGCACCATAGCCCAGGAAGCTTGCTAGGACTCATACCAACAGCATCCACTGAGTGTGTGCTATTTTATAGGTATGAGCTTATTTATTCCCAAAACTCTGAATCTAACCCTATTCTATTAACCACTTTTTAAAACTATGAAAATCAATCTTTCCCTTACATATTGACGCTAGGGACTGCTCACTTCCTTCCAAGATGCCCACCTCCCCTAGAGTGCTGTCACTTCACACAAGACACTAATTAACTTATTCAAGAAACAGGTCTATGTCAAATACTGTGCTTGTCTTCACTTACCAATAGAAACTTCAAAGCTGATGGGTTTATCGCCAATCTTCCGGTCAATCATGGTAGCTTCGAAAAATGCCCCAAAGAGTAAAAATTCCTCATATTTTTCTGGCATGATCTACAGAAAGAAAAAAGAAATATGAGACAGAGCTGGCTTTCTTCTTTCACCAGGAAGCCAGTTCAGTGATTCTGATCTGGTTCAACAACATTTATAGGCACCTGACTCTGTTTCAACCTAAAATGCTGCATCTCTTCACTGACAGACAAGCAGGAACCATGGCCAAAAAATCACAAATCCAAATTCAATCACTTATCTAGAAGGATGACACTCAACCTTCAGATTGGCTACCTTACTATGCAGAGAACCTCCTTTAACATCGAAAGGTAAGCATGGTGTCTGCATCGTCCTAAAGCTCTGTGAGTGAAACACAGGCCTGAGATTACCTCCAACTGACCAGGCTTTCAGAAACCAAAAATCAAAAATGAAATCCTGAGTCACAAATTCAACCCTTGCTTTTGAGCTTGACTTCATGTCTTCTACAGGATGCTCATATACATGATGTTATTTGTTCCTCCTGACAACTGAGAAGAGCAAAATCTGGACCATTCCCATTTTGCAGGCAAGAAAACTAAAGCTTGAGGCTGTCGAGTAGCTTTCCCATGTGTTCTGACCACAGACATGGTGCTTCTGGAACTCTAATGTGTGTTATCCCAATTCCCTGTTGCTGACCCAGAGTCAAAGTTACTTTCTGAAATGATGAGCAAACTCAGATAAGAGGGTGGAGGGTTAGGTGCACCCAGGAGTGTCAACCAATTCTGTGCATCCAGGGTGCTATAGGTACCATGGCTGCTGCTAGGAGGGATCCACCCAGCCCGAGGCACACGTGCTTTTATACTGAAAAGGGCTAAAGTGTCTATTCCAACTTTTACCTTTTACCTGAATAAACTAAAGCTCAGAGACTAGGGGGCTTCCCAAGGTCAAGTCAAAGCAAGTAAAAGCCAGACCTGAGAGTTCTCTCCGCCAAGGCTGCTTTGACAAGGAGCCTCCATTCTGGAAGCCTAGGACCATGACAGGTCACAAGACAAGGGCTGTCCCAAGGTAATACACAGTTATTTGCAAATGACTCTTACTGATGTGGAACAGGCTGATGATTTAGGGAGCAGATGACCATGGAGTATAGTGACCCAGCATCACATTTCTGGGTGAGTTAAAGTTGCATAATCTGTGGTTCCTGGTTTGTTTGTTTTTGTTTTGATTTTGGTTGAATTTATTAAAATCTGCAGAAAACCAGTAGGGTTAATCTAAGGAAACAAAGCATTTGTAGCCCTGGGGGTTTAAAGTTACATTAGGTCAAAAGCATCATTCAAACAGCCAATCACTAGGTGAAAGGCGACCCTCCCTTCACTGGGAGCCTCCTGTGGTGTTGGCAGTCCCGGGAAATGTTTAAATTGACCAGAAGCATGGAATAGGGTGGGGGCTTGTGCTGGATTTTTTAAATTGATTATTTTTAGATATATGAACATTGAGATACATTTGGACATAATCATAAAAGCATGAAATATAATTTGCTCTAATTCAGTCCCTAGCACTTCCCTTCCCCCTCCTCCCTCCCCTGATCCCCTCCCTATACTCTACTGATCTTTCTGAAATTTATTTATATACATATATATTTTCAATTAGTGTCTCATGGCTATACTTGATGTTTGAATTCACTGTGGTGTATTCATGTAGGTACATATAAAATTTTGGTCAGATTCACAGATTTCACTGTGCTTCCCCTATTCTGTCCCTCCTTCCTCCCCCTCAATGCCCTTACTCTACTGATTTTTCCTCTCTTTTGATGGAATTACCCCACCCCTTTTTTCCCTTTCTCTCTCTCTCTCTTCCTTCCTGCTCTCCATTTTGGATTAGCTTCCACATATCAGAGAAAGCACTTGACCTTTGGTTTTCTGGGGACTGACTTATTTCACTGAGCACAATAGTCTCCAGTTCCATCCATTGACTGGAAAATGCCATAATTTCATTCATCTTTATGGCTGAGTAGTACTCCATTGTATATATGTACCACATTTTCTGTACCCATTCATCTGTTGAAGGCATCTAGGTTGGCTCCATAGCTTAGCTATTGTGAATTGCACTTCTATAAACATTAATGTGGCTGCATCACTATAGTGTGCTGATTTTAAGTTCCTTGGATATATACTGAGGAGTGAAATGGTTGCACTAATTTTTAGTCCCACCAACAATGTGTGAGTGTACCTTTTCCGCCACATCCTTGCCAAAATTTATTAGTATTCATATTCTTGATCATTGCCATTCTGACTAGAGTAAGATGAAATCTCAATGTAGTTTTGATTTGAATTTCCCTAATTGCTAGAGATGCTGAACATTTTTTCATGGATCTTAGTCACACTCTACCCACTGCTATAACCAGCTTCTTATCTCACCTTCCCAGGCTGTGTTTGCTCTCCAGGGGTAGGAGCCTGGGAGAAGGGACCTCCAGAACCACAGCCAGACAAGGCTTCTTCAAATCCCAGCTCTGCTATTCCCTGGCTTTGGGCAAGTCATGCACACTATCTGACTGTCACTTTCCTTATTTGTGACATAGCATCATAATAGGGCCCATGGGAAGGAAATAGAAATGATATGAAACCGGCTATGAAGTAGAGGGTTATTACAAGAAATAAGCGTAAAGAGGGTAAGTCACCTGCCCAGAGATTCAAATGGAGGCAGTGTTCCTCCAGAGGCGAGGCAGTAACCTTGCACCACTCTGCCACAATGCAAAGCCAGTTGCTTTTACAACCCTTTATCTGTACCTCCCAATGCACTTACATTTAGTTTGCATGCCTTCCTTCCCCTTCTATACCATAAACCTCATGGAGCTAGGCCCTATTTTTCCTCTTACTGATGTTGAAAATGATGTTTAAATAAGAAGTCACTCAACAAGTGTTGACAGAATTTCAAAATGGACACATTTGAGGTTGACTCTGCTCCATGGGAGTTTGGCATGGAGGAGCGGGGAAGCTTTGATGGTGGTGATGGGAGTAAGTTAGGGAAGCCAGCATTAGGGGGTCTTATAACTGCCCAGATGTACAGTGAGAGGATGACCTCAGCTGGCGACTGGAGCTTGAGGACCCTGGGCAGCTAAAAGGTATGGTAAGAAGGGTTATTGAGGGCAAGCTCCAAACTGCTCAGGCTGTAGGGAGGGTAGAGGGTCCGAGTTGTGGTTTAAAAATACAACCACAAATTCTCAGCCAATCCTCCCCTGAAAAAGTAAAGCCTCATTCTTCTCCCTTTGCAGATGGGCTGGACTAAATAATCTGTTTCTAGCAGAACACAGCAGAAACTTCAGTGAATGACTTCTACGGCTAGGTCATGGAAGAGTCTCAGCCTTGCTCCCTCCTATGGATCACCTGCTCTGAGGCAGCCAGCTGCCATGTCATGAGGACACTCAGCAGCCTGTAAGAAGGTCCATACAGTGAGCAACTGAGGCCTCCTGCCAGCAGCCAACACAGACCAACCTCCTGCCAAGTGAGGTGGGGCCTTCAGAAGGCTACATACAGCCCCTGCCAAGACCTTGACTGAAACTGCATGAGAAATCCTGAGCCAGAACATGAGATAAGTTATTCCCAAATTCCTCACTCACAGAAAATAAGCATTTGTTGTTTTAAGCTAAGCTTTAATCCAATAAGCCACACACAGAAGCCATGGTGAAGGAGGAAGCTGGAGGTGACAGTTTGAATGTTAACTGCATTTCCTCCTCTCTGCCACCTTCTACGCAATAGTCAAGATGTCCCCTGGCTTTGTAGATAAGTAAGTAAGTTCCCAAGACTCCCCTGTTTTCGGATAGAGTTTCCTTCTTCAGGTACCCTCAGCAAAATATCTTAAGGATACTGACTTCCATTACGAAAGTCTTCTAGTTTCTTTCCACATGGAAATCCTTGTTCAAAAAAGAACGTCCAACCTCAACCTTCAGGAGGAAAGAGTACCAGAAGGACAGACACAGGGGATATCAGCCTAGGTGGCCATTAAGCTATCCAGTTTCTGGCAGAGTCCAAAGTTAAGGTTTCAACATTGGCATATATTCTGAACACACACAGAATCACATAAGGACTTATGCTAATTCTAACCACAGCATCCTGGCAGCACACATTTCCAGAGAATATTTCCCAGTATGTGAGTACAGAGGCAGAGCTGGGGAAGTCCCTAAACCACCAAGTTACAAACAACAGGTGGAACGCTTTGGAGAGCTGCCCCCTGGTGGCGGGAGCAAACCATAGTACCATTGATAACATGCGCGGCGAGCTGACTGCGCATGCGTCAGAAACTGCTGACCTATTTATACACGTTCTCTCCTTACCCTCCAGCAGATGCCCACGACAGAATGGCTATTAGACCTCATTTTGCTGATGAGTAAATGGAGACACAGTGGTGTTAGCATCCAAGCCACGAGGAGAACAAACCCTGAGGCTTCCAGGCCTGTGTTCCCTCTTCACCTCTATACTTTCTTCACATTTATAAGATTCCAATGGTAAAAATAAGTGGCTCTGGCAAGGACAGAGTGACCCTCACACTTCAATCCTGTGGCTGCCTAGTCTTCCCTAGAAATGCACAGGCTCTGGGGGCCCAGCCGTCACCTCCTGTCCTGTTGACCTGAGAAACACTCACTCCCAGAAGCAGAATTAGCCAAGCTGAGAATCTACCCACCTCAGCTGCGGACAAAACATGAAACTCACTTGCTTAACTACAAATCACTATTGCTAAGCTAAATAGGTGAGAGATGCTCAGAGTCGAGGTTCATCCTGGAGCCCGAGATCTGCTCATAATACAGAAGAGGCTGGCAGAACGCTGCTATGCTTTATGGCAAGTAATAGCAGGGACCCAAATTCCCTGGGGCTATGCTTTCCTCCAAGGTTTGGGTGGGGAATAGGTTTCTCAAGTTCTTACACCCAGCTTGTCACCTCCTCCCCTCCTCTCCAGCCCTCCTCCTACAGGAGCTCCCGCAGAGAGCCCACGCTGCAGGATTAGGCCACAGAAACAGTTGAGCCAGTCACCCAGCCACCCACTCCCACCAGCACCCCCGGAGCACTTCCATGTCTCTTTCCCTGGGTTCCCATGGAATCCGTGTCTGGGGGGACCCCAAAGGAATCTGTCCTGACAGATGGCTATGCTGTGTACAAGGACAGGCAGAGGATCCACCCCAGAATACAGCGCTGGGCCAACAATTTTGCAGGAAGAATGAAACAGCTGCAGGCGAAGACCTTCAGGGGGCCTACCTAGGACAGGTGCTGTGCTGTGTCCTGGGCTTACCTCAGGTGAGGTCTGGAGGAGCAGAGCTCAGACCTACCTCTGGGGAGACATCGAAGGGCTCCACCTCCACCTCCGTGGAGTGAGTCTTGTCTGATGGCTGCTGGGGTTTCCCATCATCGCCTCTGTCTGCCTTGTCCTTATTGGAGCCTTTGGAAGATTTGGAGTCTTTGTCCTTGGAAGACAACTTTAGCTCCTTCAGTGCCTTGGAAAATTTAGACTCCTGTGCCCCTCCTGAGAGGATTTCCACAGCAATTTCTACCAAGATCCTGCCCCTGAATGACACCCCTTCCCCAAAGCCTTCATTCAATTCCTGGTAGTCATCCATCAGACTGTGGTTCCTGGGGGAGCCATACAGGTTGATCCAGGCAGGTCCAAAGGTAGGGAGAAAACCTAGGAGGACCCAGAGCTTTAGTTATCTGGTATGTTTCAAGTTTATCATGCATTTGTTTTATCTAAGCTATTCACAATCTTTTAAAAATATAGAATACACAGAAAAGGTAAAAGAATTTACAGGAAATAGTACCAGCAAAAGTCATTGGACTAATTTTTCTTTTCATCTGTTTTCTGTGTTTGTTCACATTGGTAACATGTAGTTCTGTTATAAAGGCCAACATGCCTCCCTTTGTCTTCATTCGTTCATCAAACGTGTATTGACTCCTAACCGTGCCGGGCACCATGCCAGAGACTAACCAAGGAGCCCAGTGGAGGACAAGCAGATACAAACACTGAACAAATAAATATTTACATCATAAATACTACAAAGGAGATCTACCCTGTGCTGCAGGCACAAACGACAGGTTGGTGGAGCACAGAGAAGAGTTAGGCAGGCAGAGAGAGAGAGAGAAGGGAGGGAAGGAGAGAGAGAGAGAGAGAGAGAGAGTGTGTGTGTGTGTGTGTGTGTGTGTGTGTGTGTGTGTGTGTTCTGGGCCAGGGGAGCAGCATGTGTCAGTTGGAGAGGGGAAGGGAACTAAATATTGGGCTGTGTGAGGAGCCAGGGGGACGTGACATCTTAGAAGTCTTGATAAGGATTTCGGTCTTTATTCTAAATTCTCTGGGGATATGTGAAAGGAAAGATGTGGTATGGTCACATCTCTTAAGATCAGTCTGCTGCTATGTGGAGGAGAATAAGAATGGATGTGGGCAAACTGGTCCCCTGACCATTTCATCATCAAAATTGAAGACATCAGCAGCTGGAACAGGGTAAGGTAGTTGAGATGAAGAGAAATGAATGTTCCTACATCTGTTCTAAACAGAACTGAAAAGACCTGGTAATTTTAACTTGTTCCTGGCATAAGTATTTTCCCTTCTTAAAATATAGTGTTGGAGAAAATACACAGTATCTTTGGAAACATCTCTTTGGCAATATCACTATTCCTGTTTGGCTCACAGTATAGCCTGGTGGTCCTGAAGATCCAATACCTGAGTTTGAATCTCAGCTCTGGCACTTTTAAATTGTATGAGTTTGGGCAAGTTTTTTTTAACTTCTCTGTGTCTCAGTTTCCTCATCTGGAGGAATTGTTAATAGTATTGGCCCCATTATATTGTTATATGGTGTGCATGTACAAATGTGTAACAACAAATCCCATCAATATGCACAACTATAATGCACCAATAAGAATGTGGGAAATTTTTCAAAAAGAAATAATATCTTTGAAGCACTTCACACAGACCCTTAGGGAATGTTTAAGAATATTACTATTATTGTGAATAAATAAATGTATCTTAATTTGCCTACCAATTGCCCCACAGTAGACAATTAGATGTTTTCTTATGTTTCTGTTAACAGTAGTATTATGCCTAAATGTTCTCTATCCTACCTCCACTTCAATGAACTGAATTCTTACCCTCCCTTGGAGCAGGGAGCAGGAAAGTAGACTTGGAGCAGGAAAATTGTATTAAAAGGAATAGAAAGATTTTATGGTCCCTGATGTCTGCTGGTTAAGCACTGATATCCATCTTCCTGAGCACATCATAATGCTTCCGAAAAGTGAATAAATTGTTTGCAAATAAATTGTTGTGAATAAAACATGTCTGCACCCAGTGGGGAAATGGTGCAGACAGGCAACTGTGCTTTCTGTATCAAGTGGTAAATGCTAGATAACATGAAGAAATAAACAATGGAAATCCATAGAGGCCTTTCTATGCTGTCGCCCATGAGCAGCATAAAAATCTGTAATTCCTGTTCTCTGTTCTTAGCAAGGCTTTGATCTAATAGAGGGAAAAGGTAAAATAACTATACTAACTTCATATATGATATGTTTATGATACGTTATACAGGTATGTATGTGTGTGTTTGTGTTTGTGCATACATGTGTATGATATGTATGTGGGTATGAATCCATAACTGTCGATTAGCATCAGCTAGTGGTACAGGTTGCCTGTGGATTTAAACAGGAGGGGTTTGTTGAGCTATTTGGAGAATTATCACCCATTAAGTTGGGTTTTGCAAATAAAAAGCCATACATTGGAGCCAGGCCTGGTGGCGCGTGCCTGTAATCCCAGAGGCTCAGGAGGCTGAGGCAGGAGGATCGCAAGTTCAAAGCCAGCCTCAGCAACAGTGGGGGGCTAAGCAATTCAGTGAGACCCTGTCTCTAAATAAAATACAAAATAGGGCTAGCAGTCTATCCCTGAGTTCAGTGCTATCCCTGAGTTCAAACTCCAGTACCTTCCCCAAAAAAGCCATACAATGAGTGGGAGCTCTTTCCCTGACCCTTTCCTGCTGACTCTGGGGTTAGCGGAGACTCTCCATTCCCTTCCTGGCTCACTGAGTTGGCCACAGCTACCGCCAACCTCATACTTTCATGGTCCCATCAGTGGTTGGGGGATGTAATTGGTGTGGGGGGGCATCTGAACATGTAAAAGCCATTTTGCTTGGGAGTCATTCCAAATTAAAAAAAAAAAAAATCTAGTGAGCCAGATTTGGCAGATGAATCTTAGTTTACCAACCTCAGATCTGATCAATTAGATTAGATCAAGGACACAGAGTGGTACTCATGGAAGGCCTGGGACCAGGACCAAACCTGCCTCCCAGAGCCCAGCTCCAACTACCACCCCAAACCAAGCCAAGCCACAGACCAACAGAAGCATGACCATGCCTAACATCTGCCACTCGGACTCTCCTGGTGGAAAGGCGAGGGCTCCACCGCCTTCATTTTGAGACATGGAAGGCTTCACCTTTATCTCCGTCCTGCTCATTGGAGATCTTCTTCAGGTCGATGAAGTGGGTTGCCAGCGCCACGTCGTTCATGCTGCCTTCATCCCACACCTGGATCTTCACCCTCCGACACAAGGGAGGGAACATTTCCTTGAAGACCACCTGCTCGTGCCACACGGGGTTGGCACAGTTCTTGTGCACTGTGGTTCGCCCCTGAGAACACAGACAGAAGGATGTGAGCCTGTGGAAGGAAGCGACTGTCTGCAGAAAATGCCTCAAGCCAGCGGAGACAGGAAGCAAGCTGTCAAAAAATAATGAAGCTGCTTCCCCTGGCACCTGTGAAAATCACCCGCACTGTTCTGAGGACCTACTCAGTGCTGGCTGCTGTGCCAGGCACTTGGAACCAACGTGAGTCAGTGCCCTGGGCAAATGCTAATGGGCACACCAGAACTGGGCTGGAACTAACACCTGTACTGTGAACCGAGCTGGTCTGTGCATCTCCAGGAATGAGGTAGACAGAGCTAACCCTGAGCTTGTATTTTATGAGCATATAACTGGGGGCAAATCACTACTCCAGTCTGGACCTCAGTTTTTTTGTCATAAAGCAAAGCAAGAAGGATCTGAGGCAAAAATACTACAGTGTGCCCCCTGCCAAAGGAGGGGCCAGGTGAGTTTATATTTTGGTAGCAGTGACATCTATGTCAGCTGAAGCTTCAAAGTCCAGCCAACCAGGACCAAGCTCTACCATGTATCCAGGCCCTGGTGTTTCCTCTGGCCCTGAGCAGGGAATAGAGGTGTCCAGGCTTATGTAGGACAAGGATTTCAGGGTCCCTTGTGAAACAGATCAGAAAGTGGTGGTGATTCTACAGGGGTTGGGGACTGGGTTATGTCTCAGAGACATAGCCAGTGGTGAGGAAGGATGTCTGTCCTCCTGGGTCCTAAGTCATAATCCACACAGAACCCTTCCTTTATTCTAATGAGGAGTGAATGGGTAACACCCCCAACCCCCACCCACCACCGGACCCAGTGCCTTACGTGGCAAATCTTATCTTTCAAGGCACTTCCCAATTATTATTCTAACTTAATTTCATTTTATTAAAATGCCCTGGATACAGAGCAGAGTGCTGGCCCCTTACCGTTTGCCCAGCAAAGGTGACCTCCACAAAGGGATCCACGAGGTCCTTACTGTCACCCACAAATGCTTTGGTGACGTTTGCCATGATGCTGGAGTTCATTTTTGGCAATCCTTCTGCTTTGTAGAGTCTTACATAGAATCTGGCCCAGGGTCTCTCTGATGGAAACCCTTGGGGTATCAAAAGATTCCTTAGAAGGGGTAAAAATTTAAAAATAAATAAATATGAAGCCCCTTCACTTGAAAGAATAGAAAAGACAGAAGCAGCCTGGAGGCAGAAAAGCTTTTGGTGTACAAGAAGACTAGAATTCGTCACTACAATGGGTTTTGTTTCTAGTGTCAATCACAGTGAAGGGTCAGAACGAAGCCCATGCAAACTCTCTAGGTTCTGGAATAAGAGAGCAGACACTGTCTCCCACTCTGCACCTTAAAAGAGGTGCATTTAAGTCTCCCCAGGTCACAAACCCAAAATTATAATCCCTTCAAAGAAAAATCAGCAACATTTGGATAAATCAGGCAAGCTCAGCAATAGCGTGTCCGTAACGGGTTATCAAAGAAAAACACACCATTCTTGTCCTCACAGCTGACCTCCTGAGGGACAGCCATGCCTTTGAGAGGACAAACAGAGGCCCAGGTGGACAAGATGTGCACTAAGCCATTCCCATGCCACCATTAAGGAAAGGGGTGGAGGAAGGAAAAAGAGATATGAAATTGGGACAGATCATTTCTCCTTGACAGCCTGGGTGGATCTGTCTCACTTTTCTATTTGCTCCTCAGCATCAGAGGTCTTGGAGTTGGTCTTTAAGATGTCGCCTTTCCCGGTCACGCTGATGTCGCACTTCAGGTAGCCCTTGCTACCAGTCCTGATGTCATTGGGGTCTGTGAGCAGCGCCCACTTGTCACTGAATTGATGACCTACAAAAGCACCTTGACAGCTCAGCTCCCCATAGATGGGCCCCCTATCCCTTCCCACGCCCCAGGCCTCCCACGCCCCCCCATCCCCTCCCACCCACCCACCGCAGCAGCAACCCAGCTGTTATTCCCAAGCCTCAAGCCCCCCTTCTTCCTTCCTTTCCCTCCTCTCCTTCTGCTTCCCACCTGTTTCTCTGCCTTTCTTTCCAACCATCACAGGTATTTGGGAAACTCTCAACCTAGGAATGACCTAGGCAGGATTCCAGCTTTGACCAGCTAGAGGCACATTAGTGGAGAATAGGAGTCATGAATTATTTGCCCACAGGCCATCAATGTGGCTCATAGATATTTTTGTTTGGCCTGCACTCTGAGTCAAAATATCAGATTCACTTATAAAATCTAGATTATCTTAGCTTATCTAAAAAGCTGTCTAGCTTATCTTAAAAAAAAAAAAAACTGGCAATACTAGGTTCATATTTCCACATGATAGCCAATGCTAAAGGAGGCCAGTAGCCGCTGCTCCTCGACCATGGTTCAGGAGCCTCCTGTTCCCTGCAGACTCTGACACTCCCTAAGATGTGGTGCCCATCTGCTTTCAGTCATTGCCACTCTGTGGGCCCCTGAGATCATGTGACTTGGAATTACTTGAGAAGAGAAGGGGCCTTTCATGAGAAGTTCTATGTCAGTTGCTGACTCCATTATTTATTAGCTCTTGAGCTTGGACACATTACCTAGCTCTCTGCATTTCACTTTCCTATATATCAGAGATAATAATAATTATTATGGTACAGTCTGATATGAAATGCCAGTCTCATTATGTGCTAGGCTCTGTATATAACCATGTTTGTGTATTTGTTAACTTCATACTCCAAAAACTATGAAGGAGGCATTAATTTATCCTCATTTCTACAGATAAAGAAACCAAGGCACAGAGAAGTTAAATCCTTTGTTTAAAGTTGTCCGTCTTAGAAATAGCAGAGTGGAATTGGAATTTAGGCAGTCTGACTCCAGAGTACAGATTCTTAGCTTCTACCCTCTATTGCCACTCCTGCTTATATCTCGCCACCCTAAATTAGATAGAATTTGGGTGAAGAAAGAAAAAAGAAAATATTCAGAGGTGGACATGCAAGATAATTTTATCGTTTGAGAGCAAGATCCATGTCTCATTTAATTTTGCATAATTGATGCTAATTTTTATTGAATGAATGGTCAAATGGACAAGTGAATGAATAAGTCCTTGGGTGCTATCAACCAGAGTCAGGGAGGGAGAGGGTGAGATGACGCTTTCTTACCAGGCTGGTTGTACACAGTCCCCAGATCTACTTTGAAAGAACCAATCAGTATGCTTCCTATCAGCTTGTGGTGAAAGACCTGGGGAGAGAAGGAGCAGTGAGTCTGGCGCATTTATCTTTGAAGATAAGTCTTGAAATGGGCTCTTTTTACCTCAAAGAGGCTTTTAGGCCTTGACTCTCTCCTGGCTTCATCTGGAGCACAATGGCATTTGGTCATCGAACAATGGGGTCACTAAAGACCTTCAGAAGTATCTCACCTGGACTTCTACCTCCCAGCAGGTGGTCAGCCGATGCTCCATTGATGGACACCCGACATACTGCCCGAAAGTGTTTTTTAACCAAAATGAACCCTAGTGTGGTTTGCCCTTTACTACCCACATCCGCCTGAGGAAACTCCAATGCCCAAAGCAACTGTCACCTCCTCCAGACAGCCCTCCTTCATCCCCACGGCCTGGCTGAAACAGTTCCTCCAAAAGTCCCAGAATGCGTTGCTCACAACCTTCTCAGGGACCTCATCAAGAATTGGCTTAAGCCATTTTGGTGAGGTGCAATAGAAGGAAGGTGATATTCCTCAAGCTGATCAGAAGCCAGCGGAGTGCCTGGCTGGGTTACACAGCACACGTGAATGCCAGCCGTCTCATAATGAGGAAGTCCTTGAGGAAGGTGGCACAGTAGGTGCCCATCCCAAAATGCCCGTTCACAGTGCGAAATGCTGCTGAAGGATCAGGACTAATTTAATCCTGAAGCCAAAATAAGGAGGAAAAAACAAACAAACAGGGCAGGCAAAAGAACTCCAGGGACACCGATATGGAAAACACTGCCATCCAGAAAAGGGGGCCAGATCCCCTGTGTGGTTCTCAAGTAACAGGAGACTTCAGCTCACTAGAGGGACAATTGTCATCAAAGTCAGAATTTCTCAGCAATGTAGTGGAATTTCTCCCCATCACTGGAAATAACCATCATGTCCCAAGAATCCTGTGTCAGTCAGGCAGTGGGGAAGGATTCCAGCAGCACTTGGAAGTGAGGCTTGATGGCTTCCAGGCTTCCTCCTAACTATAAATGGACCCATGAGCTCCTCGAATCAAGGTCAGTTTTGTACAGTCTCTGTCCCACCACACAGTCTCGTTCATGATAGATGGTCAATAAACGTACAGTGAATGAATAATTGAATGATGGATGAAGGGGAGACTTTTGTGGCTTCTAAATAGCCCCTTTGGCAGAGGCAGTAAGAAACAATAAATTCGACTGACCTCCCGAAATGACAGCCTTTCCCACTTCTCTTTCCACTCTCTCTCTCGCTTGCCCAAATTTTCCAACCGTGTTAGAGAACTGAGGGGAAGTAAGGACAGCCTGGCTTGAGTAGAGGAGCTATTTAAGGCCACACAGAAAGCTCACTCTATAACCCACCAGGCTTGCAAGAGCTGCTGTGGCTTCCCAAAGGCCTGAGGAAGACCAGACACCTGTCTCAGGTTCTCCTTACAGGGTGAGGGGCGGCAGGCAAGATGAGCCCCAAAAAAATCTCCCAATAACACAGGAGACTTCAAGTCATCGCTCAGGAGTCAGGTGCTAGGCAATCCTGGTGTGGCAAAGCATGCGGTGCCAGGACCCTGGAGACATCTTGCACACAGAGGGCAGGGGCCCTGTGTGTCTTGGGCCACTGTTAATGGAAGAGGGTCTTGGGTGCATAACAGCCTGGCTGTTCCAATAGCACCTGTTCAAAGCGCTCTTCTGCCTCTTCTCCCACATTGAAATTATTCTGAGCACATTGACTTTCAGTTCATGAACTTGCAAAAAAGTCATATTAAATGTTTCCTTCTTCAAGGGGAGTTTTCCTTGAATCAACCCCCCCCCATCTCTGTCTCTCTTTCTCTCTGAGTCATTTAGGGAAGCCAAAGGCATTCTTATCTTCTAAGTTAGAGGAACAGAGAAAGGTGACATGAACTTTGACTCTCTGTCTAAAACTCCATGTTTCCCACAGTCACTACACTTGTCTATGATCTGATGTCCAAGCCCAGTGATGACCTGCTCATCTGAGACTGGAGAGTCCCTTAGAAGTGACTGTAAAGCCACTCCACAAACAGGACTGATGGAGCAAAGTCCTGGGCAGCATCCCGGGTCCCAAAACACCTTCTGCACCACTTGTTATTATGCCTGAAATTCCAACCCTAAGAATGTTGGCTCTCCATGACTTCATTCCTGAAGTGTCACATTCTTCAGACACCCCTGGGAAGGACAATACCACAACTCCACTAGGACCTAGGACTTAAAGCAGGACTTCATTGACATTCAGCTGTGGTTGAAGGGAACATGTCATGTATGTGTTTATTGAGCTGAGTGGGTAATGGGCGAAGGGTGGATGAAGGCAGGCCAGGAAGAGAGGACAGGGAAGAAAGAGCCAAGACGAGTTTTGTCATGCCCACAGCCCGATTCAATGTGGAATGACTGTTGAGGGAATGAACCCCTAGTCTCCACACTTCCACTGACACATAAAATGGACGTTCTGTTCTTTCAGGATTGTTGCTCTCAAGCCCCTACCCCTCTGCTGTCAGGCACACACAACCTCACACCCCTCTCCATGTGAGAAAGCAGCCATTTCTTAGACTGGTTTCCTGCCATCCACAGTCCCTGTCCCTTTGCTGGATAGCATGAAGTTGGTCACAATCCCACCTAGCCTCTCTTCTCTCATTTGGGCCAATATGGCTTCAACATGGGCACTTTCCCTTCCCATTCTTCCACATGGAGAGCAAACCTGGACAAGCTCCCTGCCTGGACCAGAAAGCCCTGTGTCTACTCTCCAGACCTGGTGTGGGGGAGCAGTGATTCCCCTGGTGGGGCTGAGGAAGGGTCTTCCATGGGTAGGACTTGGAGGCAATTTTTGAGAATCTCAACGGCTACCACAAGCTCCAAATCACATCCTCTGATCCAGCATCACCATTGATGAGACTGAAAGATGGGGTCCCTTCCTGATTCTTATTCCTAATTTCTCCATTTATCACCAACTGGAAGGGGAAAGTGCTGTAACTAATGACCATTAGTGTGGATATCATCCCAAGAGAGAATGCCAACCTGTGCTTGATAACAAAGAAAAAAACTAAAGATGGCACTCCATTAAGATGTCATTGGAAGCATGTGTTTATTCATACATTTGATTAGTAATAGATTTATCATAGCTTGCCATTTGCTTCCAAGAAGCATGGCTCTTTTAAGAATCTCCCAAATTCTTCTCTACTAGTGAGTTCAGGTTCTAGTCTAATTGGTTTCCAATTCACCAACCTATACTCACCCTCACGGATCTATCCATCCCTGTGCATGCTTAGCTGTCCAGTGCCTAGAGTCTCTCCCACCTCCTACCACCACCATCACCGCCAAGGGTATACTTACTGAGATTTTGATGATCTTGTCAAAAAGATGTACTTGGGGCCCAATGAAGTCGAATACAAAGTACTGCAAAACATAAAGTGCATTCTGACATGGACTCCAGTCTTACATCTAAGAACCCTGTTCTGGAGTGATTTTAGATCTGCATCACTCTGACTGCTGCATGGTCCCCAGTAGCAAGAATGCATCGCCAGCTGATTGGCTATCCTCTACTGAAGTCATTTAGGCTATCAAAAAATTCTAATACAAAAAGACAAGAAAGCCACCAACCGCAGGCTTGCATGGGATGTGTTTGTATTCCTCTAAAATAGAAGAAGTAGAAGAGTTGGGTCATGAATTATGTGCATGTAAATTTTTAATAGATAATATTGAAATTTTTTCCTAACATCATTTTATATTCCCCAAAGGAACTACGAAAATAGCTATTTCCCCATACTTTTGCCAGTGCTTCATACTGACAGGGGTTTTTCTTTTGCTTTTTGTGAGAGTTCAAATGGTATCTGAGTGTTTTTTTAATTTGGAACAACTTTGATTAAATCTTATTTTTATTTAGGATTTTCCTTTGAAATTACCAAGATTGCTCAGGAAGAGAGAAAAATTTTAAATTATGAACATGGGAGATTTTTTATAATAAGAAAGCAATTCAATTTCTAAGTCAAGAAATTATCTGGACTGGTCCCCATATTTTACATATAAGACTGAAGAGTAAAGAACATAAAAGATGCTTAGATTTATATCGCTATTCCTTTCTGGACCAAACCTTACTTCTTCTGAAGTAGTCACGTAAGAGACTAGACAAGAACCAGCCAACCTGAGTCAAGATCCTCCCAAACAGATTTATGGTTCCAGGAGGTGGGACACTTGTTGGCGTCAGTGTGTGCTTGGTTGTGTCTGCGGACTTGGTTGTGTATGGGGGTCAGCAAGGCAGGACTGGGAAGGCACTGACCCCTGAATTCTTTCCTCTGAGCTGCAGGGTAGAATGATGACACATGAGGGATGGACATAGAAAATAGAAAAAGAAAAACTGACCACTGACAGCTTTCCTTCCAAGGACAAAATAGAAAAACCAAAATATAGCATCTTGCACTATAACCAGGGTTCTTCAAAATGGCAGTCCTTAGATAGCAATGAAAGGTGGCTCACATTCAGTGTCTTCTGCTTAATAAGAAAATATGTATGACATTTCAGGAAATTTTTATATATAGAATATGTTCAAATTTTAAAGAGTTCTTATGTTCAAAATTGACATGAAAAATTCACTTTACATGAACTTCCTCATTCTCTGATAAGGCTGAATATAGGAGATGTGGTAGGCTCCTCTGGGCTGATAAATCCATTCCGATTCTTGCTGCCTTCTGCTGGGCTTCATGTGTTCCAGACTCAGCAGCCCCAGGCAGGCTCCCTAGACCCCTGGGCCACACACATTTTTCTAGCTGGAAAATACTCCCCAGCCCCTACTAACTAGTTCCTTAAACATCTGATGACCTTTGGGCTTGAAAATTAGGATCAAAAGCTGTGACAAATATCCTGATTTTGCTTGATTTCCTACTGAGTACACTTGGGTCCAATTCAATGTCATTTTGATCCAAGACTTGTATGCAAAATTGGAATAATTAACAAATCTATGAGGCTTTGCAGTTTCAAAGCATTTTCATACACACGATCTCATATATCCTTGCCAAAAGATGGCTTGGGGGTCAGGAGATGGAGCAGGAAGGGAGAAAGTACTGACATTTTAAAGGCTCAGAGGAATACGAAGAAGAAAGGTACTAACAGCTCAAATGGGATTTGGGTGTTTTCTGTTAATGTCATTATCCATGCTCTCCATGTCTTCCTTTTTAATTAAAACTCCCATTAGAATAATAATGAAGAATTTGCTGCATTTCTTGATAATTCATGGTGTCAAAGCACCTACACGAAAATAATCCCTCCTGTGCACCGTTAAGAGTATAAATTGCTACCTCTTGGAAAGCAACTTGGTAATATCAACATTTTAAATGGAGCCGAGCATGGTGGCGCACACCTGTAATCCCAGCACTTTGCGAGGCTGAGACAGGAAATTGCAAGTTCAAAGCCAGCCTCAGCAATGGCGAGGCGCTAAGCAACTCAGTGAGACCCTGTCTCTACATAAAACACAAAATAGGGCTGGGGATGTAGCTCAGTGGTCGAGTGCCCCTGAGTTCAGTTCCCAGTACCAAAAAATAAATAAATAAATAAATAAATTTAAATGCACATAGCCCATGACCCAATTATACCATATATATAAATATTATTTTAAGTAGTAGCAAAATGCTAAAAAAGTTAATATCCATGAATGAGAGACTGGTTTAGTAAATCATGGTATATCAAGGCATGAGGGAAAAGTAAAATTGAACTGCATGTTCAGCCTTGGACTACTCTCCAAGGTAGGATGTTTCATAAAAGAAAAGGCCCAGACAGTATATGGAATGCTACCACATGGCTACAGTATTTCCTTGTATTCCTGCACATGCTTGGGATATCTCTGAAAGACAGCCAAATGCCTGGTGAGAATAGAAGCCTCCTGGGAAAAAATCTAGGGATTTGGGGACCAAAGATCAGAAGGAAACAAAATTTTTTACTATACATCATTTTATCATACAATACTTTCATCCTATAAAGAGAATTTAGTATATTTAATATTTAGAAGTTTCTCTCTTTGAAGTGTTCCTTCACAATCACTACACAGCTTAAAAAACACAAGCGTTTTGCTTTCCAATATAGTATGCCTATTTCAATATCAGTAATTAAATTTGCAGTGTCTCTGCCATGGAAAAGAATGTGTATCTTCTCCCTGATCAATATTCAGTGTTTATTAAATAAAATCCAGAGTTTATCATGGATGACAAGGAGCTTGTAAGAAATCAAATAGGCCTATTGAAAACATAGTGATGGCTTTAACCTCAGGAAGAAGTCCTTGCCTCTCCTTTCCATTAACTTTTTGTTCAAAACCGTTGAGACTGTGTTTATAAGGTGACTCAGAGCTTGCCATGAATTTGGACAAGGGACAGCTTGAATGTGGAATTTTGCTGGATGGTGGTGAAGAGAACGTTAGGGCTGGCGATGCTGGTGATCTCAACTTACCTCATTGTAAAATGGGCTGTTGGTTCCTTCCTTCACAGTGCTCTGCTTCTTCTCATCCCCAATCTCAATGGTCACAACGGGGTCAATGTTCTCGCCCACCAGCTGGCGGGCCTCGGTGATATTTATGGCAATCTACAACACAAAGCAGAATGTCCACCGTGCTGGACACTGCCCATGATTGACATAGGAGAACTGGGGTGGGGGAGGCTGAGCAGGGAGAGACAATCACTTACTTGATAATTTTGGGATTTGACATCTCCATCATGGATCTTAGTCAGCAGTTTTGATCTGTTAATAGAAAATTTAATATACTTTGTTTCATCAAGTAAATACATACTTTGGTTCCATAAGCCAATAATATTTTCCCAAGTATTCCTAAGGGTTTTCATTTATATTGTATCACATATTCTGTCTACATCCCTGGGAAGATAAGTATAGTGGACAAGTGGCTTAACTTCTCTGTGACTCAGTTTTCCCATCCTAAAAATGGAGTTATTAATAGTACTCACCACAAAGTTACTGCTAGAATTCACTACAAGCAAATCTTTAACCCAGTGCCTGGCAAGAATAAGTGTTAGTAGCACTTTTTATAAGATCACCCATATTATTTACATGATTTTATTATTTGATTTTACAAAACTAGAAACCCAGAGGTCTCAGAAAGTCAGTGGCAGAGCTGCCTGCCTGATCCTAGACACAGGACCACTTCACTGTTTCTAGTAGATATAATCATTCTGTGTTATGATTACTTTGAAAGAATTGGTAAAGGAGAAAATTGGAAAGAATGACCAAGATGCCATCTCACTGAGGTTTCACATTCCAGGCATTTCATTTGTCTGGGCCATCACAAGTAATTGAACAGATGTGTACTTAGAGATTGGAAAGAGATGAAGGATCCTTGTTGTAACAGAAGCAGCCACAGGTGGGAAATGAACTGAGCTTTTGAGTTCCTATTGAGTTATATTCTCTTGGCTTCTAACAATACCATCTTACATGTGACTTTATTCCATTTCTGCTGAGTATAGTTGGGTCTAAGAGAGACTAGAGTAAGCTAGTGAAAATCTCAAGGCTTTGGAGCAAGATTGATGGGAATTAGAATATTTGTTCTTCCTAGTTTGGGACTTTAGCCTTCATTTCTTTATCTGCAAGTGAAAATGATAATTCTTACCACCTGAATTCA
>CM053400.1:167373232-167463392 GCA_028644305.1 Xerus rutilus | reverse complement strand
CTCCTTGGCATCAGAGCCATTGCTGGAGCCTAGGTCTGCCTGATTTCAGAGCACAGGGTCTAACCTGCAGGTAGCTTGAGCCTGCCCATTCTCCTTGTTAGAGACTTTCAGACCATTTCTAAAGTGAAGAGGCGCTGGGACTTAATAAGCTCATGTCACAAGTGCACAGCTCAGCTGTGCCCAAAATATCAGCTACTTTTATTATTTTATCATTAGAAGTGAGCAGAAAGCTAGGTCTGAGCCTCCTCTAATCTCAGAGAAAGGCTCCAAACCACTATGTCTAACAGATAAGAATATTCCTGATGCTCCATCCCCCAGAGAGCATCCCTGTCTGGAGCTGAGGGACTGGGGAGCATGCAGCTCTGGGTGGAGGAATGGATGGCCACTGTGCAGAGGACAGAGGTGGGGGAACCAGGACTGATGCACTTGGAGGAGAGTGCAGCAGGCTGGCGCCCTGCAGTAAGTAGCACGTGAGATGCTGGAATAGCAGGACTCCTCCATTTAGCTCCCCTATCTGGGAATTGCAAGGTGGTAGAGGGCATGGGTAAGATTGGGCTTCATATTTGAAACACCTGGACTCCGAGCCCAGCACTGTCTCACAACCTTGCACAGATCACTTAGCTTCTGCACCATTAGGGCACTGATGTGTGGTTTGGGGTGATAAATGCAAAGAATTTAGCAGAGTACGTGGGACTTATTTGTTGCTCAATAAAACTTAGCTATTGCTATCCTAAGGAATAGTGTTAGGACCAACTAGCAGAAGGTGCTAGAAGACAGAGGTCCACTTGATTCATTCATTTATTTACTTCTGTTCTTATTTGTTTATTTATTCTGCTCATGTCCTGCTTTGATGCGGAAGAGGAATTAAGGAGCCTAAACATCAGTGCTGTCTGAACAGTGGGATGGATGCTTTGCAGGAGGGCGGGGACATCCCTCTGCATAAGCAGAGGCCTGAGGACAACTGTGAAGGGCATTGTAGAGAGAACAAGCATCAGAAAGGGGCATTGGCCTAGGGGACTGTGGGGGTGTCCTTGGAGACCCTGCACTACAGGAAGATGGCAGGTGTGGGCTCTGGAGCACTCAGGCACAGATGGTGCTCCTCACTCCTTGGGCCATCACGGGGCCTCTGGGAGCCTCAGTTTCCTCACATGTGGGATGGAGATAATAACAGAGCACCTGCTGTACGGGACTGTTGTCAGAATGACACAGGTAAAGGAAGCAAAGCACTCAGAACAGTGTCTGGAACACAGAAAGTGCAAAATACGTGCCCTTTGGGAAGGAGCATTTCCCCCCTTTGCTTTGCTATCATCTTAAGTCTCCCAGGAGCCTCTGGAGAACATACCCTAAGCGGACTCACTTTGAAATTCCTAAGAGAAAACTTCCAGTAATAGTTCCTACTATCGTGTTGTCAAAATGTGGTTCCCAAACAGGGGAGTTGAGTCTAGCGCCCTCCAAACCCTGAATTGTGGTCCCCAGAGCTCTGCCATAGTCAGTTCATGGAAGCAGAAGCCTGATGTTCCCAGGAAACTAGCCATGGCCCCACTGGTGCTTGATGAAGCTGTTACTTTCATCCACAATAGCAAGTTGTTACTAGTAAATGACAGTGTCCACCAGAGGGGGCATCCGGTTCCTGTGGAGTGCCATCTTCATCAGGGATGGTCTCAGCATTCTGGATTCTCCCACAGGGAAGCCCGTGATGGAGGCACAGAGGCATGGCTTAGATGCTGTCATGGGCAGGGGAAGACAGAGATGCCCCTCTTGCCCTTCTGAAATCAAGAGAACTTGACCCCGCTGCCCATTAGTGTCTCCTAAGGAAGCTTTTAGAAAGACAGATGTATTGAACCATCCTCAGAAACAGTTAATATATCTAGAACAGAGGTTGGGAAGCACTGGTCTAGGCTCAGCTTGGACCCCCTACAGAATAAGCCAAAGGAACCTTTCAGGAATTCCCAAAGCATTTGCAACCAGCTGACCCTCTTGGGTGGGTTGACTTGAGTTTCATAAACACACAAGTTGTTTGCCTAAAACTGTGAGTCAGTGTCAAGGGCACGCCCAGCATGGAAAGGCTTCCAGATCAAAATTGATCTCTCCTCCACAGCCCTGTGTCATGCAGAAAGGAGAGGAGGCATAGCTGGCCAGCTCTGAACCACGGTGCCTTCACAGTTAAGGCTGCAGAAAGTGAGACTGTGGTGCAGGACAGTCCAGGTTCTGTGTGAATCCAGTTCTAGAATTATGGGCTGGGTGCTTGACACAGTTTTCCCCCATTTGTTACAAGCATATATTTAACCAGTTCACAAGGTGACATTAAGGTAGGAAACAATATAAAGAATGCTACAAATTATTACAATCTTGGTAACCAAGAAAGGTGTTTCAATTTTTTTGCACCTGTATTGAGCTATGTGCCAGGAACTTCATTTTATACACATGACCTAGGATCTCACAATATGCCATGAGGTAGGCGCCATTGTACTTTCTTATAAATGGGGGGGGGGGGCAGGAATGTCTAGCCAATATATTGGAATCAACCACCAAACTAGGAAGACTTCTCTGGCAAGTCCCCAAGGCAGCTGTCATCATACCCACCCTCTCCTTTGCTGAGAACTCCAGCACAGGAACCCAGAAAGGATACGGCTTTCTGTCTTAGGTATATTTAATCTCCTCCCAGGACCACCCCAAGATAAGCTAAGAGATGCATAGGAACGCCCATACCAACCTGGTCTCCTCGGAGTGAAATCTACCGTGACTCCGATATCTGTATCCAAGCAACAAGAGCATTGAACAAGGCACCATTAGACTTGCTTCAGCCCGTCTGTGGAGGGTGCTCTGTGTTGAGCACAGGGCCTCACTGCCTGCCCGCCAGCCAGCCTGGCACCTAGGAAGAGGAGCTGGACCACAGGTGTTTAGGTCTCATCTAACAGCTCTCTAACTATGCCAATGGGCCTGGCCACGGGATTTCTCTGAGCACCAGGCTCTTGTTCTGATCTTCTTCTTCAGGAAGTGTCCCTAAAGTCAATTCTGCTTTTCCTCACTAGGATATGATAAAGACACCCTCCCTAAACCCCATGCTAAACTGTTTAAAAACTCTACAAATAGCTAATTTAATGTTGTATCTATGGCTCAGTGGAGCCAGGGTTAGAAAATGGCCTGAAGCCAGAGTTGCCATGTGGTTCCCCAGTTGAGTAATAAGACTACTTCCCTTCTGGAATCCCCTGGTCTACTTTCAGTGCAGAATGGACATGGCTCAGGCCAGAGGGCCAAGCACTGAGGTAGCTGTGCCAAGAGCATGACAGTACTAGTGCTTGCTGGCCGGTCCTCATCTAAGAGGGCACAGGATGCAGGTGACCTGCCAGTGACCTGCAGGTGTCCTGCCCACCCCTGTAGCTCCCCATCCAGGCCCAAAGCCATGACACCCAGTATGGGAAAACAAACACAAAACAAAAAACACTGGCTGCGCTATGGATTTATTTATATGAGAACTCTTACAAACTTAAAAAAATTAAACTATATTTAATTACATACTTAAAATTCGTTTATCAAAAAAATATATTTGTATGTGATCAAGTTTCTTTTAAAAATAAAACAAATGAAAATATTTCCAAGTTCATCCAAAGAGCCCCAGATAAATTCAGTTGCCTACCAGAAAAGACCTTAGGCATATCCTACCTAGGAATTCATCTTATTTCTAAGACTGGAACATGTTTATTAAAGTCAAACAACTAAATATAGAAACAGCTATATCTCAGTTTGATAGAAGGTCATTAAAATGTAAGCCCCTGTCTAGGCTCTGAAACTTTTCCCTCCCCCTTCCCATGATCTTCCCATCAAATTTTACCCATTCAATGTCCTATTTCTTTAAGGTAATTATGCTCCACATCAAATTTCCATGAAGAGAGTTTTCTAAAGCAGTCCACATTCTGGCTGGATCCCATCCCAGATAGTCTTTCATTGGTCAGTGATGGGACCCACGTGCAGGAAATTTTGAGGCTCCTGTGAATCTGGTGGACATCAGGGCTACAAACCCCTGTGGTTACATAATCAGTGCCAAGGGGGTGCCCTCTCAAAGAGAAGACTGATGGTTTATAAAGGAAGTTTAAAAGATAATTTCTTAATGAAGAGAAATGATCAAATTTATGACATTCAGAATACTTGGTGGGTAGGTAGCATTTAATAATCCAACCCTTAACCCCTTCTGCTTGACCCCCATCACTATAATTAGCCCACAGAATTGGCCACCTCCTCTACTTAAGCATAGGATCCTCCCAGCCTTGGAGAAACACAACCCTCAAGTTTAAGAGAAAATGGTCGAGCACTAATCTCCAAGATATATAAAGAACTCAAAAAACTTAACACCAAAAAAACTAACAACCCAATCAATAAATGGGCTAAGGAGCTGAACAGACACTTCTCAGAAGAAGATATACAATTGATCAACAGACATGAAAAATGTTCAACATCTCTAGCAATTAGAGAAATGCAAATCAAAACTACTCTAAGATTTCATCTCACATCAGTCAGAATGGCAGTATCAAGAATACAAACAACAATAAGTGCTGGCAAGGATGTGAGGGGAAAGGCACACTCATACATTGCTGGTGGGACTGCAAATTGGTACAACCAATCTGGAAAACAGTATGGAGATTCCTTAGAAAACTTGGAATGGAACCACCATTTGACCCAGCTATCCCACTCCTCGGTCTATACCCAAAGGACTTAAAAACAGCATACTACAGGGATGCAGCCACTTCAGTGTTTATAGCAGCTCAATTCACAATAGCTAAACTGTAGAACCAACCTAGATGGCCTTCGATAGATGAATGGATAAAGAAATTGTGGTATATATACACAATGGAATCTTACTCAGCATTAAAAGAGAATAAAGTTATGGCATTTGCAGGAAAATGGATGGAATTGGAGAATATCATGCTAAGCAAAGTAAGCCAATCCCAAAAAACCAAAGGCTGAATATTCACTCTGATAAGTGGATGCTGATCCACAATGGGGGAGGGGACATGGGAAGAATGGAGGAAATTTGGTCAAAGGGGAGGGTGGAGAGGGGGCATGGCAGGAAAGATGGTGGAATGAGGTGGACATCACAGCCCTAGCTTCATGTATGACTGCATATATGATGTGATTCTACATCATGTACAACCAGAGCAATGAAAAGTTGTGCTCCATCTGTGTACAATGAATCAAAATGCATTCTGCTATCATGTATACCTAAGTAGAATAAATAAACTAAATTTAAAAAAAGAGAGAGAAAATGGTCACTCCCTATGGTGTCAAAAGGCTCCCCAGAGAGGCTAATGGCCTAGACGATTGAGCACAACCACCAGTCCAATGGGAGCAATGGGCTTGCCCAGTGTGATGTGGAATCTCTCGCCTCACTGTTAGGCCCTTACTTTATACTCCAGCAGCCACCACAATGTCACCAAATGTCTGTCACAAGTCAAGAGACGTCACTATGAAACTTGAGGCTTCACCTGCAAGAGTCTAGAAAATGTAGCTGCAAGGATACTAATTAATTCCTCCTCCTGTGATTCCTCTGAACCAAGGATGACTCAGGAATAATTCAGAGCCACACCAGGTAAAGCAACACCAGGTTACGCTAGCCTCCCATAGCACTTCAGAGACACTTGCCAAATGTTCAAGGGCAAGGCTGTGTGCAGGTACTGCCCCAGGAAAAGACAGGCTTTTTCCTGGCATTCTTCCCACCCCCTCAGCTCATCCCCACCCTGCTGCAGGACAGCCATGTTCACTACCAATGCCACCTTCCAAGTGTTTCTTTCAGCCTGGGGCCCCTGTTCTGTCCTTCCCCTGTTCCTGCTCCTGTACAGCTAAACATCTGCACATTGCACATGACTGAGTTGGTTAGAGTACCAGGAAAATAAAGAAACTGATACTGGCAGGTAATGTCAATGACACAATGCAAATTAGGCTGCTGGATTTTCCTCAGCCTAAAACTCTTCCTTGTCTGGACCCCTGAGAAAATGGTGCATCTTTTCTCTTCTATCCTCTTTATGTCTAAGCTCATTGGAGCCCAGCTCTCTGCTCCTCCAGACACCAGGGAACCCACCTTTAAGCCAAAGATGGCTTACAGGTAGCTTCTCAACACTTGGAATCCACAGCTCTCTTCCTTATTCCCAGCATATATGTTTTCAACTCCCTCTCTTTTTAGCTTTCTGCTTTTATCTGTTCCCTAAACCTTTCTCCTTCCATATTCCTTAATTATCTTTTGGTGGAATGGAGAGCTTGACTTCCATTGGTTCACATTTCTCCCTTGAGAAGGATTCAGATCCTAAACTCCTGCCTCCATGTGGCCTTTCTTGTTGGGAGTCGACTTGCCTAGGAGGTATTTGTATTCCACTTTCTATTCCTGCCAAGTGGAAGGAAGCCACTGAGGCATGCTCTTCTTCCTTGCAGCTGGGTGGGTGAGTATCTGATTCAGAAGGAAGTGTTTGGAAAACTGTCTGGACTCAAGTTCAGATGACTTCCTCCACTCCAGCTTCCAGCAATGGAGGTCACACTTCCATGCCGATGTATGCTTAGCTCTGTTTCTCAGTGGGTTTTGAATGTATGGGGGAAAGTGAAGGGATGGTTACCCCCTTAGAAAGCCCAACACCCTGACTTCTAACAGATTTTGTTACAAATGTGAACCCTTAAATTCCATACTAGGTAAAGAGGAGCTGCGAAATTCCTCCTGAACCTCACTCTTTGGTGTTGTGGATATTGAAGATGGGAATGGGCCCTGGGTTAAATTAAATAAACCACCCTCATTGTAGGACTCTTGGAACCTTTAAATACTAATGTGCACTGCAACTCTTCAAGAGGGTGATAGAATGTCCAGAATTTTCCAAAGAGGTTTGACCACATGTTTATCATACAATATCTGTCCATATCTTAAAGAACTCTATTGGGGACACCAGAGAAAGAATCCTTGCAGCTTTTAGTTTTCTTTGCTATTTCAAAACGTTCATGATCAACTCAGAATCACTGAGGAAAGAGACCACCCAGGACATCCTGTGCGTTCCCTCCTCTGTACCCTCAAGCTCCCAGGCTAGTTCAGCTCTTAGGTCTCTCTGCTTCCATTTTCTCTCCCTCCTCAACCCACTCCATTCTGTAACCATCTTTGATAACTAGAAGAGCAGAGAGCTTTCTCATCTGCTAATTGAGAAAACCCTAGAGTTAATATCATATCCAGAGCATATATTAAAAGTCTTCCCAAGATTAGACAAAAAAAAAAAATAAGAGTAGGATGTTTGCCATTGCCTCTTCAACACTGCACAGGATGCTCCCATCATTCCAATAAAGTTTGACTAGTTAAATTAGTAAATGAGTTAGCAGGATATCCAGAAACTGGGCAATCCATAAGCACCAAGTATACCTCTTTATAGCCAAGCAAGGAATTAAAATTAAAATTGTAAATAAAAGGTTTTATAATAGCATCAAAAATTCAAACACTTAAAAATAAATCTAAGAAATATATAAGTGAGAGAGGCTGGGGTTGTGGCTCATCAGTAGAGCGCTTGCCTAGCATGGGTGAGGCACTAGGTTCTATCCTCAGCACCACATACAAATTAATAAATAAAAATAAAGTTATAAAAAAAAGAAAAGAAATATGAGTGAGACTTCTGAACTGTAAATTACACAAAATAAAATAAGGAAATGGAGGGATAGTCCATGCTTTGGGTTTACAACATGCCACACTGGAAAGATGCTAAACCTCTCCAACTTGATTTGGAGACCATGGACTTTGTGAAAGTTTTCAATCGTTCACTTATGATTAGTATTTTTTCTGTGTATATCATACTTTAATAAAACTATTAATTTTTAAATGCATATATTTGGGGATCAAAAGCCCTGGCTTTAAGTGTTAGTTCAGCCACTGCTAATTATGTAAACTTGAGCACATTCTCTGTCCCTAATCTTCATCTACAAAATGGAGGAGAAGCTATGCCTCTTTTACAGGCTGCCATAAAGATAAAAAATTGATAATAGAAGCAATGAGCCACTTATAAATATTAGTGTCATGTCCTACATGGTAATTAAGCTAGAAAACGGAATCAATCCTCTCTGAACATCTTTAGGGACCCCTGCCACAGACCCTCAGCACACCTGCCTAGCATCGACCCTCAGACCTGCTCTGGAGCTCCCCTGAACTCATCCACCCTCTTGCCCATGAACCTTCCTCCCTCTAGGCCTCTGTTGAGGGTTACTTCATCCCCACACCCTCATCTGATCAAATTGTTGTTCTAGGCCCAGCTTAACGGGCTCCTTCGATGTGACATGTTCTCTGGTTTTGCAAGGAGGAACAAGTCATTCATTGCTCTTGACGCCGTTATTACTTCATTCTTATCTGCATGATCACATTTATCACATGGACATAACAGTTATTTGAAAACACATCATTCTCCTTCACTAGATGCTGAGCTTTGGAAGGCAGATGCTAAGCCTAGTTTATGTCTGTACCCTCAGCATCTACCCTGATGTCCACACCCCTGGGCTCATGCAATACTGGATTATGGATAAATGGATGGTCAGATGGTACATACAGATAGAAAGTTCCATTAAAGTTCAGCAGAAGTTCTTTTGTCCCTATCAAAAATATATCTTACAAGACAGAAAGCAGTTAAAGTCATTCCAAGATGAACAAAGAGGCGGAAGAGAATAATCTAAAGTGTCAGTGGCTGAGCCTTGCCCTCACTCTGACCCTGGAGCTTGGGAAAAAGAGGAAATTATCCACTCTGGGACCTGGCAAACCATTTGTACTCAGTTAAATGGTGCATCAGCTCTAACTGTGACCAGCACAGGCCTCATCTATTACTAAAAATCACTCCCTGTTCTAGTCACCCTTTTTCTTTCCCGACATTGTATCTAAGTATCTTTTATTGGTTGGCTATTTTTCTCCTTTATAGTCATTCAGTAAAAGTCTATGGAGCCTTTTTGTGTTCTCTGCACTGCCATCAGCCCTGGTCCACAAAGATAAACCCAGCAGTGTCCTTAGAGACACTCATGGTGTGTGTGGCACGGGGAGGGGGGTGTAGGCACCCACGAAGGGACAAACACAATATAAGACGTGCTCTCACAGGTGGGGACTAAGTGCTTTTGGGGAATGGAGGAAAGAATGGCTTCCTCAGGCCTTGAATGGTCAAGGCATTCAGAGGCAACACTCTAGTTGTGTCTTATAAGTGGAAAAAGTACTGGGAAGCAGAGAAGAGATGGTTGGAAGGATGGGCACGGGTACCCACTGTGTGTCAGATTCCTTCACATGTGATCACTCATTTAATGACCACAACAGCCTTGGGAGCTGGCAACATTAGGCTCCATCTAAAGAGGAGAAACTCTCTTGAAGAGGTCAGGGCACTTGCCCAAGGTCATGGTAAACAGGAAACACTGGCAGGGCTCAGACTCAGCAGCCAGTCAAGCACAACAGTGCACAGAGATCCCTGAGCACTAGGAGGAGGGCATGGTCAGAAAGCTCCCATCTCTGGCTGGCTCTGAGCCAAGTCCCGTTTCAGTCCTTGGACTGGTCCTCACGCAGCTCTGCTTGGACTAGCATCTCATCCCCACCCCCCTCCAGTCATTTCCAGTGCATAAACAGAAGGCAGACCAAAGCCTTCTGTTTCATTAATGGTTTACAAACCAGCCCTCAAGCCCTCCTCTACATTCATGACAGAAGACCTTTCTTAGAGACTTTTCCAGAATTAAAAATTGCCCCACAAACTTCCAATTAAGATATTCAAAATCAAATATGAGAAAATGTCCCCTCGGGCTGCAATTGACCCCCGGATGCCCATTCTAGTGGAGGTTTCTTGCATAGCTGTTTGATTTCTCTGAGGTTCCAGAAGGTAACTACATGTAAAAGGTCATGGACTCTGCCCAGTCTTCTGGAAATGTGTGGCATCTCAGAGCTGGAAGTTTCTTAAACATTCCTTTACATGTGTCTCCTTTAACATCAAGCTTGAATCCAGTTCCTTCCTAAGTATCAAACTATTTAAGTCACTGTTTTTTCAAAGTATTTAGAGGTCCAAGTGTAACTTTGGTTGGATGTTTTAAGGTTTCAGCAGTTACCTGAGGTTTTGTGAGGGAAAGACAGGAAGTTCCTTTTGCAAAAAGTTGAGTGAGAGAGGCGGAGGGACATGCAGCTGGCATGTCCGAAAGGCACTTGGTGAACCTCAGGGTTGGCTGCACCCAAATGGCACCCACCCCTCTTCTGGAAGGTCTCTTTCCTCCAGCACCAAGACCAGGCAGGAGTTCCAAACAGACCTTCAGCCTGATTGTTCTCACTTCCACAGGCCCTGGGCAACACCCTTCCAGGCCAACCCTGAAATGGCATTTCAAAGAATCCCCTCGGTGCCATCAGATCTTGAGAAAGAGGGAGCAGCAACTCTGGAGTTCTGCAGGCAAAAGCCAAGGAAGCAGAAGAGAAGTCTCTCTCTCTGCATGCCTGGAGTAAGAAGTGAAGGGAAGGACAGGAGAGTGTGGAGCCCAGAGAGGGCAAGGAGCAGAACATGCAGAAACAAGCCACCCGAGAGACTTGGATTCTATCCTAAGAACAATAGGGAGCCATTACAGGCTTCATTCAGGTACCTCACTCTCTCCCTGCCCAGGCCACCCCATCTTCTCCTAGCCCCTTTCGCATACCCTCGAGACATTCACACCTTCCACCACTCCCCTGTCATCATGGCTGGGCATGGCACTTGGCAGGTGAAATGTTGCTAAGCTGCCAGCTGGAAGTTGTCACTTGCTTCTCCACCTAGATGGGCCTGGCAGGGCTGCCTGAGGCAAGTCCTCTACCGGGCATGTGGCTCTGTGGTGAGTGGCCTCAGGGGAACCAGCTCTTTTGGTGTCTCCACTGAGGTTCTACCTCCAGACGCCCCTAGGTACAGGATCTCAGAGACTGATTGGGAAGGAAAGGTAAATTTGCATGGGGACCAGTACTCCCTGGAAGAAAGATGGAGGGACCTTTCTGAGGTCCAGTGTTTTCAGAAGTATTTTTGATGGGTTGTTTGTCCCTGACTGAAGTTCACTGTTTAGAAAGAAAACAAAGAGCCCCCAGGGTGGTGATGGGAACAAAGAGGATTCACCACGAGGGTAAGGACACTGGATTGGTGCCCAGTATCCAACACCCAGACTAGATGGTCTTGGGGCAGGCTGAGCTGCTCCAGGGCGTGGCTGGGACTGTGAACCGCCCCTGGCTCAGTGGACCTGCCACAGCAGTGGCTACTTAAGCAAGTACAAACCAGGGCATTACAGGCTAATGAAGCCCTAGAGCCATCCTCTAGCAAAGGATTCCCTTTCAACAGCAAGGCAATTTAGAGACAGAAGCCAAATCTGTGAGTGCTAATGGGTTGATCTCATCTGTTTGGCATTTAAAAGCAAATCTGCCCTTAGCACTCCTATGGAAATGTAAGAAACTAGAAAACATATCTTCATAAAGATATGTGAACTTGCTAGAGCAATTATTTTGAAAGTAAAAGACAGTATTACTTATTTGCATCCTCAACAGGCCAACCTCTCCCATATGGCTGATGTGTATGTCTCCACCCCTTATTAGCAAGGTGTGGGAAGCACCTGAGTCCTTTGCACATGATAGGTGCTTCCTAAGATTTCAATGTGTCTCTCAAAGTTCATGTTGAAAACTTGATGCCCAAATTCATATGTTAATGGTATTTGGAGGTGGGGCCTCTGGAATATAATTAGAGGATTAAATGAAGTCACGAGGGTGGGAACCCCCATGTTAGCATTTGTGGTTTATAGGACAAAGAAAAGAGACCCAAGTTAGCATGATGTCCACCATGTTATGGTGTAGCAAGTAGGCCCTCAACAGATGTTGACATTGGATATCCTGACCTCCAGAAACATGAGTTAAATAAGTCTCTATTCTTTGAAATCTACCTAGTCTCAGGTATTTTGTTATAGCAACAGAATATTGACTAATTCATGAAGTATTTGTTTAATCAAATGGAGAAGACTCTTGCAACAGCCAGCCCTATTGTCATGGTCTCCAGTGATGAAGAACTAACCTCCTTCAAACATTATGAGCTGATGACCACAGAGGCCCCCAAAACATGCAACTGGGGGAAATGAGGCTTTTTATTTGTTTTGAAATTTTAATCAAGGAGAGATGACACAATAGGGTCATTTCCTCATCTATCTTTTTGCAAAATGACTACAGAAATGAGATTGAGCTAAAGTAGAAGTTGAAAAAAATGTTCCAGATATATGACCTGGGAGGAACTGTCTGTCAATCTCAAGTCTAGGTATGTGCCTGAGTGTTCAGGGGTACGAGAGAGAGAATGAAAATCAAGCAGAGCACCAGGTGGCGGGAGCTGGCCATCACCCCTCCTATCTCCTTCAACTTGAGAGGGTCTATTTTTGTCTGCTTTATCTGTTGAGGATTTGGAGTAACATGAATAAACTTGTCTTTTATGTTTGACAACCACCAATCAAGTTCCATTTATTCACTGGACAACTGGTGAAACTGAAGCTCAGACAGTAGAAAGAACAAGCAAGGTCATACATGAGCCTTTGGGCAGGGCTAGGACCTCTGCACACCCATTTACTCCGTGTGCACCTGTCAGGATGGTAAGACCTCAGCAAGCCACAGCCACGCTCTCCAAGCCCAGGCCAGGCTAAGGGCTAACAGGTATCTCACATCCCATTCATTCAAAAACTGCCTTTTTCCTTCCATAGAGCTTTACTTCAGAATTCCCTGTGCATTATATAATATGCACCCACAGATTCAAAATGGTAGCCTCATTACTTTTCTGTATGTTCTTAAAAAATACAAAAGGAAATTCACATCTGTTGAAAGCAAAAGTTGTTAGATTTTGAAAATGAATGTATATGGTATTTCAAATATGACCTGCAAAGGAGCCTACCTACTATATATGTGTGAGTTCTTAATAACTTACACAACCAAGAGGTGGGAAAATCTTCTTCACTTGAGCTGATTAAATCCAAGAGGAAAAACTTTAATTAGAGCAGTCAAATGAGCCTCTCTAAATCAGTTAAACCTTGAATTAGAAAGATGAAATTCAGTGCAATTACTCACAAAGAGCTTCCAGCCATCCTTGCACCAGAAATGAATCTCAGAAAGGAAAAAAAAATCCCCACTAGAAATTTATTGCTTCCGTTTGCACTGATGTCCTGCACAGAAGGAAATGAAGCTCCTCTGCAGTCCAGCATCCCTCTGCAGGCATTTAGAGGAGGATTTGTAGAATCACACTATCCTGAATGAGCCTCCTGCATGAAATTTTCAGGGTCCCAGAAACAATGGGGTCTTGTCAACCCTTCTCTCCCTCAAGCAGCCAAAATGTTTCTCAGGGCTGTGCTCAGGTTCCTTCTCAGTTGCTGCTGCAGAAGCTTGGATTTGAGCCTCTTGGATAGAAGGAGGAAGCTCTCGCAGTACCTCTCCAGGAGTTACCACCCCTGAAATGCCAGACTCAGCTCAGGGTCAATATGCACTGAGTTCCAGTCATGCAGAGCTGCCTAGTCCTGTCCCTCCCAGGCTCATCTTGGAAACATCAAAGAGAAGGGGTCCAAAGTCACACCTAGATACCAGCCTCGAACCTGGACACTCAAAAAAGATTTGCTACTGCCAGTGATGATAAACTCACAAATTGCACAAACAAATCTATGACAAGAGCCAAATCAGAAGAAGGTCCCATATTCATCTTACACAGAAATGCAAAGCACCACTCTCCACACCTGCTTGAAATCCTAGTTCACAGAGCAGTGTGTGTCAAACACAGGAGACAAGGAGAAGTATGGGGCCACAACCCAGACAGGTAAATAGTGACCTCAGATCCTGGTCATACAGGGCTTTGCCCTCCTCTGTACATTTTGCCATGTATGAAACCCTGAGAGAGAAGGGAGGCTGCTAAATATTCACAGCCTACTGGCTAAAACAAAGGCTCACGTCTGACTTTGGCCTCTACTGCTTATTCTCTGTGTGACCTGGAACAAACTGCATAACCTCTCTGTGCTTTATTTCCTCATCTTAAAATGGGTATCAAATAGTACCTGCCTTCTACAGTGCTTAGAAATGAATGTATATATGTAAAGCACTTAGAATGTAAAGAAAATAGCTACTGTTATTCTTACTTCAAGACAAGAAAACTAAGGTTCAAAGAGGTTGGACAACTTGCTCAGAGTCACCCAGCTACAAATTGGCCAAGCTGGAGATAGAGCTGGGTACCTCCTTACTGTTCCATAACAGTAAGCCTTCTAGCTCACACTGAAATTGAGTCAATACAGTTGTCTATTGTCTAGTGGACATGTTATTAAATGTAGTGGTCTATTTTATTGTCATTGTTCAAAGGGCTCTAGGACAGTTGTGACAGCTGCCCTTCATCAAACAGGTACAGTGGGCCATGCTCTGGGCTCTTGACTCTGCATACATTCCCTTTTCACTGGACTCTCCCCATGGCCATCTGAGGGAGGTGTTCAATCTCTCTTTCAGAAGAGGAAATTGAGTTCTAGAAGGTTAAGAGTAGCCTGAGGTCTCATAGCTATAAGCAACAGAGGCACAATCAAAGCCTGACCCATCAGATCTTCACTCTATGTATATGCAGCTGGGCCACCAACACCTGGACTCAGAGAGGTTAAGGAACCTACCTAGAGCCACAGAGCAGTCTGACACCCAAGCTCAGTCTTTCTGTGCTGTTTGCATCCTCACCCTTGATGGGCCAGCTCTCCAAGGACAAGCAGAGGAGGAGCATGGCCAAGGGTTTCCAACAGCCTGGGCTGTGGCAGAACAAGGGCTGAGCTCAGCACGAAGCAGCTACAGACCTCACCTTGACTAGCAGGTCCACAGGACTATCCACGCTTCCCAGACCAGTGGAGCTGAGCCCAGCAGGAGGAACCGCATCCAGCATGTGTCTTGGAAGGAGAAAAGATCTCCTTGGGAGCCCAGTAGCCTGGGTACCAGGCACCTGGCTGCCCCTCCCACAGGGCAGGTCACTTCCCAGGAAGTGCCCTTCCTGAGTGTGCCTGCCTGGCAGCTCCCTATCTCTGTTTGAAATTGTTCTGCTCCACTCCGCTGCCAGAGACCAGGACTCCAATCAGCAAACACAGAGGCTCAGAGCAAGACCTGAGAGGAGAGGTGCTAGTATGTTTTCTCCAAAGTCAGGTAACCACAAGCACATGGAGACTCAAAAGAAGGCTAGGGTGCAGCTCAGTGGCAGAGTGCTTGCCTAGCACCCATGAGGCCCTGGACCTGGACTTGACTCCAACACCAAAAGAAGAAAAAAAATCCTCCATAGGGCCTAGCTCCAGAAGGTGCCAAGACCCTGGCTGGGTCCAGCCACATCTAACCATCACATTGAAGTCTAGATCCTTTTCAGGACCTGTTCTTCTGTTATAAGTTTCGCTAGTCACTTCATCATTATTGTGGTCAGCATTACTGAGTGCTTCACTCTGGACCAGTTCTAGCTGCCTTTAAAAGTATTATCCTATTTGAGCCTGACAGCAGCCCTCAAAGGCTATTGTGCCCAATGTACAGATGGCCAAACTGAGCCTCAGAGAGGTAGGTAAGTGCTGGGCTTTGCACTGAGATGGCCTGATCCAGGAACTTGGGCTTTTAGGCTCCCCAGCCTGCTGCCTCCAACCTATGGCATTTCTCTGGCGCCTATTTTATGTCATTTCAAAGAGATCAAGTTCATCAGGGAGAAACATGGATAGAATAAAAAGAAGGCATCTCGAGTGGGTGAGATGCCTCTCAAATCACCACTGCAGTGGGTTGGATGATGGTCCCCAAAAGATAAATCCACATTCCAGACCTGTGTTTGCAGATGTAATTAAGGATGTCACGATCAGATCACTCTGAACTAGTTACCTGCTGGGCCCCGAATCCAAAGACAAGTGTCCCTGGAAGAGACATAGAAGGAGAAATCACAGAGGAGAAGGTCCCATGGACATACAAATAGACAGGAACGATGGGGCCACAAGCTGAGGAACACTGGAGCCACCAGATGCTGTACAAGGTGGGAAGGATTCTCCCCTGGAGCCCTCAGAGGAACGTGCTGCCAGTGGCTTAAGTTCAAACTTCTCCAGAACTGTGAGAGGACACATTTCTGCTGTTCTGAGCAGCCATGTTTGTGGCCATTGGCTCCAGAGCCTAAAACAAACACCCCACCTTTGTCAGTTCCCCCAGCTCTTCTTGCTGATGCTAAGGGAATAGAGATGCCTCAGGTTCTCCCCACCAGGTGCCTTTCCAGGACCGGAGAGGGACTCGCAGTGGGGGCTGGGGCCACCAATGGTAAGAATGTCTGAGGTGCTGAGCACTCAGGAAGAAGGGGGGTCAGCAGGGGAGAAACATGCAGGACAGCACTTCAGGGGCAGCCCTGGCCCCCCAGGCCACGTGGCTGATAAAAGGCACCTCAGAGAAAGAGGCTGTGGCTCAGGGCCCTGAGCACGCCTCCTCCCACTTCCTGTCCTGGCAGATTGCTCCCAGGCAGAATTGCAGACAGTCCAGGATAACTGCACCCAGACCTCATAGGTCACCGATGGGGAAGTGATTACTGACAAGGTGAGTTGGTCTGAGCCCCAGCTACCTGATGCTGCCAGAGCTGAGCCCTCATCCAGGACCCTCTCCAGGGAACCAAGAAGCCTCCTGCCTCCTGCCCTTGTCTGGTCTATTCTCTAAATTCACAAGTAAAGATCCCGGGGCATCTCCTAACTATGCTTTGGGCTACACCAGGGGCCCAAAGCAGTCTCCACCTAAAGCAGCTCAAATCCTCCTCCTAGAGTTTGTTGTTTATTTCTCCTTTTTTCTTTTTCTTTATTTTTCCAGAATGACATGGAGACCTTGAGGCTCATCTGCTTCATCCTGTGCGGTCCCCACCACGACCACCACATGGCTTGCTCTGCTTGGGCTACACAATCTTCCTTCAGTGGTGGCCAGAATACACCCTGGCTCCAGGGCTCTGCACACGCTCTGCTCTGTGCCTGAAATTCATGTGCCCCAACACACTTCTCTGCCTGGGTAACACCACCGCAGCCTCCATGGGTCACTTAACACCACACACTCAGAAAGGCCTTCTCAGACAGCCAGGCTCAGCAGGTCCCTGGCTCTAAGCTCTGCAGAGCCCAGTGACTTCTCCTTCTTCTCATTTATAGTTTGTGATTTTGTTTTTGTGTGATTTTATTTTCATTACTATTCACCTAAGGCATGAATCAGGTCCCCATGATTCCCTAGCACCCACTCAACACAATGTAACTCATTTCATGGGTATGAGTTTTCACAAGCTTTCACAAGCATTTATTGACCAAAACACTGAGCTGGTTCAAGAAATAGACAAATTTGGGGGGGGGGGGGAGAGGAATAGCCTTCAGGAATTAGAACCAAATAGAATGGCTGCACTAAGCTCTGAGAGATGACCCAGCTACAGATCACCTTCCTTTTGCTTTCCTTGTGCCTTAACCATGTCACCCTGGCTAGAACCCTCTCCCCCACAAAGGAAGAAGGGATGAGCTGCACAATGAGCAGTCAAGAAGGTACACAGCTCTGGAAAATGAACTTTGGTGGGAGGGGTAATGCCGTTGAATCATGGTTTGGGAATTGTCAACACAATTAACTTCAGAATTATTTTTAAAAAATGCAAAATGGAACATATTGCAGAGCAAGGTTGTGAGACTCTCCCCCACTTTGGAAAAAAATAATATTCTCACCACAAAGCTGCTACTTGGGATCCGGATACAGTGCATATCATAGCAACAGAAGCCACACAATGCCCTCCCCCATGCTCTACCTCCTGCCAGAAGGAAAACATCTGTGCCTCCCATCATGAACCCACACACAGCCTTAGTCACCACCCATTTCCTTGGAGAGCTCACACAGTTGTTATCATCATTCACCAAATATTTACTGAGTACCTGTTAGATGCCCAGCACCTTGCATGGCCTGTGGAAAAACCATGACAATTATTCCCAAGACAAGGCCTCGGGATTCAGGAGCATAACGGCTTCTAGCAGCTGATAGGCTTGGAAAGGATTCCGTCACTCATATTAACAATCCTCCATATTTCTAGAATGCCTTCTGGAGTACAGAGTCTTCATTTATGGTTATGTCCCAACAGACACATGAGGTAGCAAGGAGGTGTCCCCCCAGTGGACAGAACAACTATATAGGACCCAGAAGCATTGAATGACCCACTCTGTCTGACAAGAACAGGAGAATGTGTGCTCAGATCTCCAGCTCGGAGAGAAGAACTGACTGACAGCCCCAGCTGCAGCGCCTCCAGGTCACCACTGTGTCACACTGAGGCCACACTTCAACAGGCTACTCCTAGCTAATGACTAAACATAGCAAGCAAACAATTGGGGGCCCTTCCTATAAGACCCAGGACTCCTCTAATGGGTGACTTGGGATACAAGTCTCTCCATCCACCTACAGGAAACTATCTGAGAAGATTCTTCCCGCCCAGTTCCCCCTCCAGCCTCCTGTCCGTCACAAGTGTCAGACCAGCACCATGGTCCGAAGACTTACTGAGTCCCTCTCCTTCCAATGGATCCTTCCAGCATTTTCCTGAATAAATCTCTGGCACACTAACATTTGTCTTGGCATCTGCTTTTCTCAGAGGGCCTGACCTAACAGTATTTAATCCAGATCTTGTGATTCATAAATAGACCTTCTATCAATAAAGAGGCTCCATTTTGAAATGCATTTTAAAAAATGTGGGGTTAAACTCAGTCTCACAGGATGCCTTAGATTCAATTCAATCTGCTAATGTGTAATAAGATTCCTCAAGAGTACAAAAGTACCACAGAATGTAGTGGTCCCCAAACTGATTTGACAATAAAAAATTTTATTGGGACCTCTAATTCAGTTGGAGACTTGAGCCTTGGAATGTCACCTTTGCCCAGACCATGATGTGAGAACCGTTGCTAAGTCCCACTGTGGGACAAACGCACAGACCTGTCTTCTCCATGGCACTGCTAAAGATTCTTACAGCTATGTTTCATGCTCTCTTCTTCTGCTAGGTTCAAACAAATGTGCACTATTATTGCTAAAAAACAGGCAGAAAAATTGACCCAGGCAGCCAGCAAGCCAGTTAGTCTTCCCTCGAAGAACAGGAAATGAATTCTCCTTTATATTACACTTGTCTCCTATTTTAGAAAGTGAGATGCTTTTGAATATTTAAAATAGGAATCATTTTCAAGAGACAGTAAAACGAAAAAGCTTTTAAAAATAACTAATTGATTCTAAATTGTCTATAAATTTTAATACTGGGTATATTGCTATGGACACTGGTCAGTGAATTCTTGTTAAAAATGATTGCACTGAATGTCAAAGGTCAGTGACTAGATCTCAACTCCTGGTCATGATTCAACATTCGAATGAAAGAATGGGTCTCATGAGGCCAGGCATTCTCTAGTTTTTCCATAAATTTCTTGGAGCTGCAAAAGCTCAACTTGAGCAGGGTGCAATGACACACTCCTGTAATCCCAGTGGCTCAGGAGGCTAAGGTGGAAGGATCACAAGTTCAAATCCAGCCTCGGCAACTTAATGAGGCTCTAAGCAACTCAACGAGACCCTGACTTTAAATAAAATATTAAAAAGGGCTGGAGATGTGGCTCATTGGTTAAGTGTCCCTGGTTTCAATCCCTGGTACCAAACAACAACAATAACAACAACAACAAAAAAACTTAACCTATGTGAAGTTTACTGGGTAAATGCATTTCCAGGTGTCCCTGTGTAAACATAGTTAAGTTAGAGTCATCAAAAGAGTAAACGAGGGTCCCCATAGAGACAAGAGACATAAAATGAGCCTGTGTGGAATTTAGGCATCCCAAACTCCCTGGGTTTCATTTCCCTCTCCTTAAGAAGCCCAGCAATGAGAAGATGTTCACCAACTACCATGTCATAAGCAGACTGTAGCAAGCCCTTTACAAATTATGTGTCATTTAGGTTTTGCAATCCTGAAGGTGGTAGAACTATCATCTCCATTTGTGATTAGACGGAGAAATGGGGACCTGGAGCACCAACATCACTGGGACAAGATCACAGAGGTTGCAAATGGCATTTCCTGCATGTAATTCATAAATGCTGCAACTTTTCAATGAGGCACAAAAATTGCTTTGGTATTAGGAAACACACACACATACGTATATATAATAGAAAAAGTAAAGCAAGTTTATTATTACTAGGGCTAAGGATATAACTCGGTGGCAGAGCACTTCCCTAGTTTGCATGAGGCCCTGGGTTCAATCCCCAGCACCACACACACATAAAGATCATTATTGGGGCTGGGGTTATGGCGCAGTGGTAGCATGCTCGCCTAGCACGCGTGAGACACTGGGTTCGATCCTCAGCACCACATAAAAAATAAAATAAAGATATTCTGTCCACCTACAACTAAAAAATAAATATTAAAAAAAAAGATCATTATTACTACATATTTGTTGAAAAGTGTATGTGTGTGTCTTGTATTACTGACCAATTATCTATACTAGGCCATGTTTATACACAAAGGAACCATAAAGAATTAAGTTCCTCTCCTGAAGTTGCTAGTATTCTAGATGTGAAAAGGAAAAGCAATTAGGAAAGTGACATGTTACATAAAAGACAGGAGATAGTACCTGCCTCCTATCTTCTTCCCAGCCTGGCTGTCAAGGACACTGGGACTATTTGGGGACCTCTGCTCATCCCTATAACTACAGGACTGGAAACACTGGGCTGAGGTTGCCTGTACTCCTCACAGTCCTCTTAGGAGTCAGGCTAATATGGTTCCATGAGACCTCATCCATGGGCCATAGCTGATTGGTCCATGGGCCCACCAGAGGTCTGAGAGGTGACCTGTCCCAAAAGGGATGACAATATCTAGCTAGATAGATAAAAGGATTCAAATTCAAGTGGGAGATTGCTGAGAAGATGGTAACGGGTGCAGAACCCAAAACTCACACAGGTAAAAGCAGCCTGCTGGGCCAAAAGGAGAAATGACGACAGGGCTACTTCCTGCTATGAGTTACAAGCCAACAGAAGTGACCTGGTAGAAAAGGAGAGTGCAATCCGTTGGTGGTGGTAGCAGAATTCAAAGCAGAGACAAAATAGCTGAGTTTTCATAATTCTTGTTAAAAATGATTGCACTGAATGTCAAAGGTCACAAATAGACCTTCTACCAATAAAGAGGCTCCATTTTGAAACAATAAAGTGCCAAGGGAAGCCTGATGTCCATTGGGGACCTGTGTTTTTATTTCATCCTCATAATAACTTTATAAGATAGCTGGTATTATCCCTATTTTATAGAGGAAAAAATAGATACCCTGAGACATTAAGTGACTTGTCCAGGATCAACCAGCCTGCAGGTGGTGGAGACAAGACTTGACTTCAAAACCTTTGTTCTCGACTTCTGCACTTCTCTGCTTTACTATCTATTGTTCAATGTATCCATAGAACAAAATTCCACTAGTCAGGGTGAATTGTGTATTATTTTGTTACATGCAACCTAAAGGAAACCAAATCACATTACAATGCACAACACAGGGAAATCATCACTGAAACTGGCTACAGGACACGTCTCTTTCTAGAAAGTAATGTCATGTTGTAGTTGTCATTCAATTTGTGTTGTACAGTGAAAGTGGACATTTGGATTTCACATGACTACACCATTCTGATCAACAGAGCATGCCTCCAAAAGTCGTCACCTTCACCATCACCCTCACCTTTGATTTCTTCCCAAGCACACTGAGAGCTCTTATAGGATTTTTCTTGTCCTTCTCAACCCACCCAGTGTAGCCATCCAATCAATATTATATAGCAGGTGTTCAATATTTTTTAAATGAAGACTGTACATTGGAGAAAGCTTAACAGATCAATCAACTGCACTCTGTAGATAGATTGAGGGCCCGATTAACCCCAAGGCACGCAGGTCAGACTCAGATCAAACTTGGAGTGAAAGCCAGGAGCCCTGCTTCTCTATCAAGTGCTGCTTCTATTTTAATATATGGTCTTTCTTGATGAATTGAATAGTACTTTTTAAAAATTATTAATTGGTATAGTCTGTTTTCCTGGCTTAGTGAATCAGGACAGAGCAGACATGATGAAATGTCTTTTAGCAGCTGAGCATCTTGCATCTGGATCTTCACTGAGAAAGTATGAGGAATGGTATGGGGGTGGGTTGGGTCTGCCTTCTGAGCCAAGTGTTAATAAATATTAACTTTTATCAGTTGTTGGTTGCTCCCTGGATAACTGCTGTGGAAGGGCGTGAAGCTGTGGTAGATTATCAAGGTGTGCCCTGGGCACAGCAGAGAAGAGCAACACTGTATGTTTGTGACTCAATATTGAATCTACATATATTTTGTTTTACAAATTGTCGTCCACTTCTCTTAACACCTGGAGGGCTAGAAATTGTCAGATGGTTGGATCCAAGAGATTAAGATGTCAGGTACCCTTACTTTGCCTGAAAAATTCCAGTACTATTTATTTTTTTAAATATAAGGCTGCAGTCACCTATTATCTAAAAATGCCAATGCACTTTCCAAATTCAGAGGGTAATGTCTTATTTAACTCAGTAGATAATGCTGAAGGGCCTTACAAAATCTGCAGTGAAAAAGCAGGATGCCACACTGGGATGGACTCTTCCTATCCTCCCAAGGACCTGGCCTTCTGAATAAATTTGGCTCCTGAGCAGAGTGGACCACCATTTGGGTTTCCGTCTTAAAACAACTGGGAGGGTCCAGAGCAATTTTAAAGCACATAGGCATCTCACACAAGGCACCCCTGGTGCCATGATGCACCCTACTGCAATATCAGCTCCCAAAGGACAGCCAATGGCCTCTTCTGACCAACAGGTTATCTGTCCTTCCATCCTAGTCCACAGGGTTATTCATGTCTTTCCACACTCCTCTTAATTTTACACAGCTGTCTGTGGGACTCTTGTCAAGTGACATGCAAATTGTTTAGAAGTCCCAGGCCCTACTAGAAGACTCTGCTTTGGAAGAACATTTTCAAGGTTGTTTTTCAAGGTTGTTTTTTTTTCCAGTTTCCTATTCTCTCTTGCCCTCTCTCTCCTTCCCTGTCCCCCCCGCCCCCCCCCCCGCCCCACTTCCTTAGGTAGTTTGGAGGATTTTTAACTTCATCTTCTGTTTTTCCTTTGTTGGTCCACTTTCTTCTGCATTCTTATCTCTACAGACTTGAGGACAGAAGAAACTGAAATTGGTATAAACAGATATTTTTATAATTGATTTGTTGCTCTTGTCGTATTATTCATGAGGCAGAGTTTACATTCCTCCTGGTTTTAATTACATATGCTTTCCGTCTTCCGTTACCATGGATATGTGACAGGGGTTGTGGGAGCAGGTGTTCGTGAGCCTGAACTTGACTGAGCCCAAGCATCTGCCCCTCACCAACGGGTCTGCCCCAGGAGCCTCTGGCATTCAACAGTAACTCACTCATCATCTGTTTCTGAGGGCATCACTGATCATAAGGCCAATCTAGAGCCAGAGTGTAGGGAGTCGAGTTGCTTCCCAGTGTTGAACTTGGGCGTGGGTCCCCTGGTTCCTGTTTGTTTGTTTTTTTTAATTTTTTAACATTTTAATCAGCAGAGCTTACACACTTCAGTTCAATTTTTTTTTCTTATGTTTAACCTAGAATACCTTACTATACCAAAAAGTAAGACATGCTCAAACATGTCCAGGAAAAGCCAAAAAAAACCACCAAAAAACAGAGCCACACGGAGGGACTCCTTCTGGCAAAATATGGAACAATTTGAGCATCAAAATAATGACAAGGAAGGACTATAACACATTACATAAATATAATCCATAAACCTATGCTGGTTCTAAAAAGAAAAGGGGAAATCTTTCTCCTTTTTTTGTAGGATTTTTGTTTTTTTAGAAAAAATGCTTCAGTCTCCCTTTGAGAACCTCCATGGTGATCATTAACTAGCAAGGAATCATCAGTGAGGCTCTGTTCAGCCCCACATTTGAGAAAGAAGAGGCATTGTCCCCACAGCTCAGGGCTGGATGAGCTCTCCTGCTGTGGCCTTTGGTGGCAGCAGGGGCATGGAATGCGACAGGCCTCTTCACCCTCTCCCTGCGCCACCGAGCCTTTGTTTTTGTAACCCAGATTTTCTTTTCCCACTGAAGATGTTCATCCAGAAGGGAATTTCAGTGCAACCTAGCGGAGCCCTGCACACCAACCCCCAGCCAGCCTCACAGTAAACACCCTCCTGCACCCCTCCAACAGGAGATGGAGGTAAAGGAGACCTGAGCCCTGGTCTCTCTAAGCCTCCAGGGAAGCTGCTATGGCCAGGGTAAAACTCGTGCACCGACCAAGCAGTTCAGGTGGGGCCGCTAGACCCTGGCCGTGCAGGAGGGAAACTTCCTGGCAAATTATTAGTCCCCAGATTCACAACTGCCCACTAACACACAATAAAAAATATTTAAAAATGCAGACAGTGCCCCTGGAGCCTCCATGGGAGTGACCACCAGGCAGCTGGGTCCAGAGCAAGAGCCACTGTGGAATGCAAGGAGGACTTCCACATGTCCGTGCAAAGGTGAGCTAATCCAGGACTCCATTCTGTGTCATTGGAGGCCCTTCTCACACACCTAAATCCAGACCACTACAAGAATCTCTGGAAGGCTTACCACGGGCCAGGCTCTCCACTAGGGGTTACAGGAGCACCACCCCAGGCAGCTCCACAGTGCTTCCTAGCTCCCCTCTGTTCTAAAGATGAGAAAACTGAGGAAGCCCAGAGAAAGCAAGCCACTGCCTGGGACCATCAGACAGAAAGTGGTGGAAACTGCTCAAACCTGGGCAGTCCCTCTGACCATGCAAGATTAGCCACTGTGCTCATAGCCCACGGCAGCGGTGTCCATGCTTCTCACTGTGAAGCCCTGCCACTCCCCCTTCCCTGTCTTTAAGGCTCAGCTCAAATAAGGGCTCCTTCTCCTCCCTTTCAAAATCAGAGTATGTGTGTGTGTGAGAGAGAGAAAGAGAGAGAGAGAGAGATCTGTCAATCTGTGGCACGGTTAATTCATTTATTCATGTAACACAAATTTATTAAGTATCTTTATAGGTACCAAGGACACATGACTCAAAAAAAAGATACCATCAGAGATGGAGAAAGATATGGTTATTAAACTGTAAAAGGGAAACCCTTCTGGTGATAGAACTAGTATGTTCTCACCTGTGTTCTCAAAAGAGTACCTGTGATTAAATTGTATAGAACTAAATACACACACATAGACACACACACACACACACACATAAATGAATACAGGTCAAACTTGGGAAATGTGAATAACATCAGTGGGTTTTATCAAGTCAACATCCTGGTTGTCCTATAGCTTTGTAAGAAGTTGTCATTGGGGGGCTGGGGTTATGGCGCAGTGGTAGCGTGCTCGCCTAGCATGCCTGAGGCACTGGGTTCGATCCTCAGCACCACATAAAAATAAAAAATAAAGATATTCTGTCCACCTACAACTAAAAAAAAAATTAAAAAAAAAAAGAAGTTGTCATTGGGGAAAACTAGGTAAGGGGTACACAGGATTTCTGTATTATTTCTTATAACAGTCTTATAACTGTTATCTACATTTCTCAATAATCTACAAACATCTCAATAAAAATTTCAATTATTATACTCACCACTCCTTCCCGGTGAGGATGTTGAGGGAAATATCACTTATTGTTGGTGGGGCTGCAAATTAGTATAACCACTCTGGAAAGCAGTATGAAGATCTCTCAAAAGACTAAGAATGGAACCACCATATGATTCAGCTATCCCATTTCTCAGCATTTATACAAAAGAGCTACATTCACCATACTATAATGATACATACATACCAATGTGTATAGCAGCACAATTCACAATGGCCAAGAGATGGAAGCAGCCCATCAACAAATGAATGAATAAAGAAAATGTGGTATATATATACAATGGAGTTTTACTCAACCATAAAGAAGAATGAAATTAAGGCATTTGCCGGTAAATGGGTAGAGCTGGATGACATCATGCTAAGTGAAATAAGCAAGACTCCAAAAGTCCAGAGCTGAATGTTTTCTCTCATATGCAGAAGCCAGGGAGAAATGAGGGTAATAAAGGGAGGGGGGTCCCATGAAATTAGAAAGAAGATTAGAAGTGGAGTTGAGGAAGGGAGGAAGAATGGGAAAAGGGAGGAACTACAGAATGAAATTGACCAAATTATGCTGTTTATATATGGATAGACTATAATGAATTCATGTATAGCACCAATTTAGAAAACAATAAGTAAATAGAAAGAAGACCAGTAGAGCAGAGGGGTGGGGAGAAAGAGAGAGGAATTAGAGCCTGAAATGGAGCAAATTGTATTCCATGCATGAATCCCACTATTATGTGTAACTAATGCACCAATAGAAACATTTGTTAAATATTCAATTACAAAGGAAAACACAATACAAGAGGCACAGGCCTGATGACAGGAAGGACTTGTTTGTGTACACACTTATTTTGCACACAGACTATGGTATCAGCAAGTGTGCAGACTATGTTTTTATAATGCCATAGCCCTAGGGGAAATGGCTAAGAGGGTCAAGTTCCTCCCTCTCACCAACTTTCATACATGACTATACTCCAGGTTCCTGCTCTTCATGCCAAAGCTGTCTGATGTACCACTGATGTCTTCCTGTCTCCTTTATTTAAGAGTGACTTTTCAAGAGATGTTCTCAATACCAATAGCCAAATTATAAATGACAGAGTCAGCCTGAGGCAGTAGAATCATGGGGTAGTACAAAGACCACCAATTCTAGATAAAGGGGACTTGCCTCTAGCTTGGCCAAATTAGTCCTTCCTTGATGCAGGCGTTCTTCCCTAGAAAAAGGAAGAAACAGAAATATTTTGGCAAGTTTCTCTGAGGGTTGACATGAGCTCTGGCAGGTAAGAGGGTCTTGTGTCCTAGAAAGAACACAGGATTTGGAAGCCCAGCAGAATCAAATTGAATTCTCAGTTTTACTGCGTACTGTCAACCTTGCTGTAGATAAACCACTTAACCTCGCCAATTTTTAGTGACTTCAAACAGCTACAAGCTGCTCTCCTTCCCTCACATGTATATGAAAACACTTTGAAACCCTGGAGCCCACACAAACACCCTGCTATTTCACTAATCTCTCTTATGCGTGTGAATGGTGCAGAGCAGGCACTCCACAAGTAAATGTTGAAGGAGAAAAATTACATCACGGGTGTCTAATGAGACTGGACTCTTTGTTCTGACCAGCTCTTAATCTCTCAAACCAAGAGCTTGGAAAATTCTGAAGGACCTCTGTCCAGGTCCTCTTTATGGCTTATAAATTAACCCCTCGGAGATGCTGCTCCTAAGGCCACTGGTGCATTCTAAACTCATCACCATTCATTGTATCAACCAGTATTAACTCATCTTCCATTTCATTTAAAAATACCTGCCTGGTTGTGTATTACTGTCCCTGGAAGAACATTCCCAACAATGAATCCATTTAAGTAAATGATGAATCCTTTAAGAGTGACTTGGAAAAGACTCTTGTTCTCCTGGTATCTTCCAATAGCTGGAAAGAGGCATGTATGGAAGAATCCTATTTCCTTGTCCATAACCCTCATATTCCAATTGTGCCAAATTAATTGCTTAGTTGCAAAGTACAGAAACTCTCTCTGGCTAGATTAAATAGAAAAGGGGTGAATGACAAATCTGTAAGTTTGCAAATTTTTGAGGAGTCCCAGAGAAACAGGCTTGATGACTACAAAGCCTGAGGAGGTATCCATCGCACTGCAGGTGACCCCTGGACAGACCCTTATCTATGTGGTAGATAGACTGCCACATGTAAGATAGTGTGACAGCTTATCTATCACACTGGAAATGGAAGGGTACTGCCAGAACCTCTCCCACTTCTCTAAGAAAACAGTTCAACTTTCTCTTCTTCTCACCAGATGGTTCTATGCTACACCTGCTTATTTGTGTCACTAGCTTTCAAAATCTTAAATGTGAGCATCTGATTGGTTGAGCCTGGGTCACATGCCTGCCTCCTACCTGCGAGGGAAGCTGGGAAAGCAAGTTTATGGGTTTCACCTTGGAACCGATTTGCAATTTGGAAGAGAAGTTCAAAGGTGCAGAACAGCCAAAAAAGAAGAAAAAAAAATCCATCTGCCATTAGTAAACATCAATAAATCACCACCAGGCTACAATGACATTAGTTAATCAAAGTATCATCTTTGTTTCATAAACCTGAACTTATTGGGATATTCATCTATGCTAGTTTTGTATGCAATATTAAAAACTTATTAAGACTTTTCAGGAAGTTGATGAGAAAACCTTTTTCAAACTTCATTAAAAGATAATTTACAGGGGCTGGAGTTGTAACTCAGTGGTGCAGTGCTTGCCCAACATGTGTGGGGCATTGGGTTCGATTCTCAGCACTGCATATAAATAAATAAAAAATAAAGGTCCATCGACAACTAAAAAAAAAATTTTTAAAGTTACTTTACAAATGAAACGATCTGTGATACATATACACATGTTGAGAGAGAAACAAATATTCCTGTCGAAGCCTTATAATCATTAGTAACAATTTTATAAATAAAACCAATCATTATTCATGATATGCACTTTGCATCTATTTTTAAAAAGACAAAAAAACAGCAAAAAGAAATTGTTAGACAAGAGATACTGCGGTATATGAAGATGTAAGAAAGTAGTTGGTAAAAGTGTCATAAAGCACGAATCCTGTCAAACTAATCGAATTCAGCTCTCAACCAAGACAAGTGCAGAATGTGGAGAAGGAGTAATGAATGTGTCAGGGTTTAGGATTCTACCTTGAATAATGTGGGCATCAATAAAGTAAGATAATATCTGCCAGCCCACCCAGCTCTTAACCAGAAGTACGACTTCTGAGAAAAACATTAGAACATTTCTACTGTGACATATTGTGCTGTTCCAAGAGCCAACGTGAAAGTTTTCAAAAATTTACTACGTTTATTACAAGTGCAACAAGCCAAAAATTCAGTTCAACAAAGAAAAACTAGGCTGTCCATTGCACACATAGGTAAAGAAGTATGACTGCCATCAGTGATTCCTTACCACTCCAGAGTCACATGATTTTCCCACAGAGTTAGTATAGGTCCCACTGTTGCTGAGCAGTTTCACTAGAGACCCACATAGTAGAAAGAAAATTTCTTCCATGAAACCTCTTAATTCACCCAGCAACTAGATTCCCTATGTTGACTGACTATTCAGTCACATTGACCAAACCATGAAATTGAATAAGGATTTTTTATTTTAATTTGCCCTTAAATGAGACTGGTTGCGGATTCCTCTTGAGTTGTCTGACTCCATTCCCTGCTATAGAAATGGGCTTCCAGTGCCTTTTTTACTGTCTGTTATATCTATGATTCTAGGCAAATTACAAGACCTCTCTTACCATTCAAATGGGGCTAAAGTTGGTACCTATGTAATAGGGCATCATGAGTATTAAATAATTGTATACACGCAAAGTGCTTAGAATAGTTACTAGCACAGAGTAAGTGTTCAGTAAATTGGATCTATTGCAAGTCCTCATTTCTTACCCATAATTTTTGGAGCCCAGAGTACTATGAAATTGAAAATCATTCTGATTTGAGAAAAAGAGGGGGGTGGTGGGAGAAAATCTACTAGAGTCTGGGGTAGCATTTCATAATCAAATGCATTCATATTTCTATAGAAAATATGCAACTAGCCTTATCAACTGAGATAAACACAATACACAGTCTCATATCAGGATCTACAACAAAAGAATTTGTGCCAAACCTCAAGAAAATGCGATTTCAAAGATGTGTGGATTTGGAATTATACATGGGCTTATATGCCCAGATTGTGACTACTCACAGTTTACATTCTGTACCATGTGACTTACTCCATGTGTACCCTTCAAGGCTTTCTGGGTTTCTGATCCATCCCTGGACTGTCTGTTTACAGTATAGCCTAATGCTTAATAAGCTATCCCTCCTCAACTGTAGCAGAATTGCCTCCTGCCCTGTCTAGCCATCCCTGTGACGACTTCCTAGAACTTCCACTCTTCATGGACACGCTCTGGTCCTCATACACAGGAGCCAGACAATCTGGCTGGGCAAACTAAATAGGCAGCTATTTCCAGGGCACATGAACATAGCCTTTACCCCAGAGGAAAGCAAGGACTTTGTGTTACTAATAATAACTTTACAAATATACCATTAGGGGAGGTCCTGCAAAGAACATTTAATGACATCACAGCACAGATTCTCTTAAACTTCCAGGAATGTATGGCTAGCATCCAAAGCCTGAGAAGTGTTCCTGAAGCACTTATCAAGGACCAACTCCACCACTCCACAGAACCCAGCTGCTGGCAGCTCTGATTGACATTATGTTGTTTTTAAGAGTACAGTGAGAACTTTATTACCTCTTTCTGTCATCCCTAATGAGAGTGAAGCAGGACCAGCATCATGGGGAGATATGACCTGTGGGGTCGATTAGGCCCTGTCCATAGGTAAGCCCCAGGCTCGATTGGAAGTTTCATCTTGTTCCTGCTTCCTTCCAGCCAATCTGTCTTCCAGTGACTCAGACAGAAACTTTGTTTATCTCTCCAGCTACTGATGTCACCTTCTGTCATGCAGAACAAATGTCCTCTGTCCCCAACTGGCAGTCAGCCCAAGAACCAAGATCTCATAGCTTCCCACACCTGCTGGTGAGGTCTTATGGGCCACCGGCCATTGCCGGACACAAGGGCCAGTGAGTGCTCATGATGGAGGAAAGCAGTGGGGAGAAGGAATTGGCTTATTGCAGGCTGCCCATGAGACCAGCTCCAGGCAGAGGATCTGGAGGCCTTAGTTCTAAGAGATTTACATTGGAAATAACCCCTGAATTTATCTGCCAGCAGAGGTGACTCCCCCTGCCATTGCTGTGCTATGTGACAGCAGGTCCCTGGAAGGCAAGAATCTACTCATTAGCTGCACAGGCTATACCAGCAGGGAGCTTTGCAAGTAACAGGCCTGTCCTTGACAGCAGAGTCCTTCCACAATTGACCTGTATCATATGCTTCCTAGACAGAAGAATAAATGCAAGCTGGGCATGAGGGCCTGTAATCCCAGTACTCAGGAGGCAGAGGCAGGAGGATCATGAGTTCAAAGCTTGTCTCGGCAACTTAGTGAGGCCCTAAGCAACTCAGCCAGACTCTGTCTCTAAATAAAATATAAAAAAGGGCTGGGATGTGGCTCAGTGGTTAAGCGCTAGGTTCAATCCCTGGTACTAACAAAAAATGAGTAGCTGTAAAGCAAGTCCCCCCTGCAAAGAAGCCCAGCCTGGACAGTAAAGGAGATAAAGAAGTCCAGGGAATAAGACACAGTTGGCCCAGGGGTGGAAAGAGCCTCTAAAGACCAGGCTTCCAAACTGGACCACCATGCTTCATGCACTCTCCCAGTCTCTCGCCTCTGCACTGCTTAGACTTTAGGGGACCCCTCCCGAGCTGTCTGAGGAGAACTTGATCGTCCTTTAACCCCAAGTTCCAGTAGGAGGTGTCCTCTCTTCCTATCCACCCTCTCTGTCCAACCGTGCCCCTTAAGCAGAGTCCCACAGGAGCTGTCCACCCTCAGTTGCAATTCCTATTGACCATTGTGTGTCCCCTACTGGACTCAAAGCCCCTTGACGCCAGGCACTGGTGTGCTTGTGTCCAGATCCCATGTCTGGCACGGAACGGCATTCCTGCTTCTCTTGCTCTTAGCCCTTGACACAAATAGGAATTAAAATTTAAAAGCCTTTGACCTCAGCCTTCTCATTTCTAGTAATTTTTACTAAGGGTGGGATCACACAACTTTACCCCTAGACAAAGTTGAATATACAAGGTCATTTATAATAGAATTATAACAGGAAATAAATATTTATCAGCTGGGGTCTAATTAAATAAACTAATTGTGCACACACAAAGGAATGTCATACAAATGTATATTTGTTGAATTGCAAAGGGGCCCACCAGTTGAGACCTAAGCACAGGCTTTACCAGTTCAAGAGAAAATGTAAGAAGAGGATTTAATACCCACACTATCCTAGGATGCTGCTATGAAAGAAACCCTAGAGATCCCACACCCTTTTAATGTTAAGCATTTCTTTTCAACCATCCAGCCAGCAACAGAACTTTCAGTCTATGTTGATAATGTTCAGAAGAAAAATAAGCTATAGAACAGCATGAATAATAGGATACTGTCTATGGTGTTTTTTTTTTTTTTTTTTAAAGTGTGTTTGCATAGAAAAATGCCTGAAGGGATTTTTCATCAAATTTACCTATGGAAGGTGGAACTTGGATTTAATTTTACTTTTATCTTTATCATTTTTTTCTGTATTATTTTACACATTTATAAAGATTGTATATTATTTTTACATTTGGCAAAGACTATAGAAACTCTTTATGTTTCTGGCAAAGAAAATATTTAAAATAAGGTTCTCATCAAATGCTCATTAAAAGGAAGCAGGCCTAATCTTTTTGGCACCACACATGATTCACACAAATGTCATACATAGATAAATGAAGAGCTGAGGGGCCTCACTGAAGATCACATGGTGCATGGTGCAAAGTGCCTACCCTGGTAAATGCCATTGCTGTGGCGACCCCTCAACCTCAGTCCAATCCTGTCCTGTAAGAAGAGGATTTAATACCCATACTATCCTAGGATGCCACTATGAAAGAAACCATAGAGATCCTACACCCTGACCCTGTCCAGTCTCACCAGGCTGCCACTTTCCATGTCTCGTAGGACTTTCAACCTAGATTCACACTGAGTTCCCTGAATGTTTGTCCAATTAGGCAACCTGTCCAGGCTGGCGCTATTGTTTGTTAGAAGGATAAATGGGTGGGCAGAGGGACAGATGAATAGAGAAAGGAATGAATTAGTATCCATTTGTTGCAGATAACAAAACCAAGCAGCAGAGGTGAAGCAACAGGGCCTAAAGTGATTGTTAGCCAATGATAAAATCTACACTTTGGAATCACTGCCTAGTCCCTGAATCAGTCCTCTTTTATCCAAAATGCCTCCCCAAGCCATTTTCTCCAGGAGGAAATACCTCAATATCACTGACAGACATATAGTTGATAAACAGAGGTGATAGACAAAATACCAATGGCACGTATATTGACCTAACACAGTGCCCCCAGCCCTAGCACTGGTGCCAGAGCCTGGAGACCTCCTGCTATGCCAAGAATTAACCCACCAATGGCTGGATACAAGTGGGTCCTGGGTATCCAAGGGTCACTCGCTGGGCTCAATGCAGGATATGTTCACCCACTGGTATGGAGGTGTTCCATTAGTTCAACCACTAACACAGACATACAAATGCGTACACCCTGGTTACAAAACAACAGCAGCAAAAAACAAAAATTTCTCCACAACACTCAAGGTTTGCTATCCACATGAGAAATTGTGCTCTCTCCTCACAGCAGAGCTCTCACAATGTCACTTAAAACCTGCATCCTGATGAATCCAATCTGCATGAATAAGTAGGATCAAGTACCATCATCCTTTTCTAAAAATTATCCTGAGTCTGGCTGTGGCTGGGAATCAGGGCAGGCCCATGGAGGGAAACGAGAGAGAGAACACAGTCAATTCCCCAAAAATATCTGAGGTGGCAGCCCAGACAAGCCTTCATGGTGACCCAGCACTCCCTGAGCACACATACTCCAGAAGGCAGCCAGGCTGCTGCATTCTCCATGAGCTTACAATGCAGGAAGGCAAAGGGAGAGGCGTCTGTAGAGGACAGTCACATCAAGTGGAAAGCATTAAGAAGAATGCTCTGGGAACTCAGAGGAAGGAGAGTTCACTTCCATCACAGGAGATCTAGGAAGGCCACCTAAGAAGGTAGTCTTGACCTGGGTGTCTTCAGAAGCAGGAGACATGCATACTTGGAGATAAGGAAGAGTGTACCCTCAGAGATCCCAGACCAACCTTGAAGCAAACATCATCACTCAAAGTGCTACCAGAAAAATAGGCAAAATGGACATAGGACATGTCCCCAAACACATCAGGCTATCTCATTTCCCCACCTTACCCATGCTGTCTGCATCTTCCTGGTCCTTCACCCCAACTTCCACCTCCATATTCAAGAATGTTATTCCCAATTCATTCTTCACTTCTCAGCTAACAAGTATCTTCTCTAAGACGTCCTTGCTTCACTGAAATGGATTAAATGTCTCTTCCTGCTGACGCTCCAGCTGTATCCTAAGCTTAACCTTCCTACAACACTTGGGATGCACACACTGTAATCATCTGTTTCATTATTGATCAACATCACTAATCTGTAAGTGTTCTGAGAGTAGGGTCTGTTCTGATCTGCTTTTGTTTACCCCGTGCTGAATAAAGCACAATATTCATAATGGATATTCATTAAACATTTAATAAGTGATTGATTAAATTTCAAAAATGATTCAGCAGCTCAATTCTAACTAGACCTCTTATTCTGTCCCTGATTTAAGCTCACTATATACCCAGGTTATTCTACCAAATCACTCTCATATGAAAACATACAAATGAGTATAGACTCCTTTCCTCTAGCCCCAAACCAAATGACGAGTCCGGGCCCTACCTGAACCATCAGACAACTCCCCAACACCATCACAGTCCTAAGGGCGAAGGCTTAGCCCCCACAGAGCTCCCTAAGCAAGTCTGTGAATGGGCCAGTGGCTATTATTTCCATGAAAGAGTCAGAAAGATCTCAGCTCTCATTTACAACTTGAGAGACAGTCTTTGAAGCAGAAAGTGGCCAGAGCAAGAAAAGATACCACAGGCTTCAGCTGACACTACAGTTTAGTGCAATAAAATAAGGAAAGGCCAAATCAAAAGCATTTCATACCTTTTATAATACAGTTTAAGGAATGAAAATAATTTTTAAATGTTAAGAATATTAACAGTGGCTATCTCCAGTGATGAGGAGTGATTATTAAAATCCTCACAGCTTCTGCATTTTCTAAATTTTCTTCAAAGAATATATTATTAATATCCTCATCAGGAGGGGAAATGGGTCTTTTAAGCACATAATCAGGCCCATTTGTCCTCTCTGACCCATACCTTTTGCTATTAAGCCTTAAGTCTTTGTGAATCCACAAAGATTTCTGAAGGAAGACCCTCACCCCCAGCTCCCAGCCCCCTGGCTGTGTCCACACCCAAAGACCTCCTTGAGGAGAGGGAAATGTGTTACTTGGCTTTAGTTGGCTTCTCCATTCCTCCTCTTCTCAGTGGCTCCTCTGGGTTAGGAACCAGCCAAGTCCTGGTGTCTGACCTTATCCAGATCCTGGACACAGGCTTCTGAGTTTCAGAGTAATCTGGTGGGTGAGGCTATTTGGGGGTGTGGCTGAGTCAACAGTCACTGGTGTGCTGGGGTGTCTGCAGGCCTCATGTTTCCCAGTGCAATCAAAGGTGCAAACTGGCCTACAGGGGGCGGGGCGGGCTCCTTAACCCCCTGCTCACTCGTGTTCCTTTCCCCACTTCAACCACGGAACCAAAGACCGAAGGCCTTTGAGACTGAAATGCATGTTCTTCTAAGAATTAGATGATAAGATCACATCATCTAACAGAAAACACACTAAAAAGATCCCATTGTCTAGTTGTCCAAGAATAGCTGTCTAATAGGACTTTTTGCAATGATAAGATTATATCCACTTTCCAATATGGTACCCACTAACTCATGTGGCTATTGAGCATTTGAAGTCTAGCTAGTGTGATTGAATCAAGTTTTAGAATTTAATGTAAATTTAAATAGTTTCATAGTTAATAGCTTACTGTTTTATACACAACAATTGAGAATTCCAAAATGTTAGTCCTGGGAAAGACTGGATAAATCATTTAGACCTGTGAGTTTCAAGCCTTTACAATTGTGAGCCACTCTTAATATCAAAGATGCATGCAGACTTTTCTCATTTTAACAGAATATTCAGCATACATTGACTAAGAACATTGTATTGGCTAAAATTAGCAAAAATTCTATTGCATTTTTTAATTAAGAAAGCCATGAGTATCAAAACTAAAAATTCAAAAACATTTTTAATTAGCAAAAGTACATTGGCAAAAGTTGATGAAGATCCCATAATACTATTAATTGCACCTTATTAATTACAATAGCGTCATCGACATATCCTTAATAGACATAAATGCAGTGTGGTTTTGCTCAGCTTCAGACTTGTCTGATACATGGGTTCCCAGATCCCCTTCAATAACTCCACAGCCCCTGTCACCATGCCTAGGGTACAGAGCTCCACCAACAGCTTATCGAACTTCTGATTTAGGAGAAAGAGGAAAAAAGGAGGCCTAAGGAGGAGTCCTGCCCAAATCACTCAGCAATAGGCCAAGGTGTCAGCTTGGCAATCAGAACAGAATTCTTTCAACTCTGCCAAAAAACTCACAGAAGAGAAACAGCTGCAAATTCAAAAGGAACACTTAAAATGCTTCTCTTTTTGTTCCCTTCTCTTGGAAATTATGAGAAACAAGAGAACAGACACAGAGAAGAAAAAAGATGAATAATTACACAGGTATTCCTGTTAAGTGCTATGAGAAAAATTGAACTAGCCCCATCTGCATTTCAGTGAAATTCAGTAACTTTTGAATTTTTTTGATGCTTTTATAACTTCCCCAGTCTTTTGGGGTTTCATTAGCATCTGGGGGTAAACCAGGTCGATGGGCTTCTTTCAGTGATGGTGAGCAGGACCAAGGAGAAAGAGCCAAGGGGGCCTCAGTTACAGCAGCCACAAGCTTGCCCAGCAGAAGGGAAGCTCTCAAACTCTATAGTCTGACTCCTCTTTTCTTCCTATTTTGCTTTTCCTCCTCCCAATCATACACTGCATGACTCTTCTTGATAGATCCCTGGTTGGCAGGAATTTTTACTGAAGTTTGTGTTAAGGTTGGTGTAATCAGGCTTTTAATTTTTAAATTTTCATTGATTTTCTTTCCTTTTTTAACCTTGACCACAGTGTCCATAAATTCTGGACTCAAACCACCAGGGGTTGAAGCAAGACTCTTAATACTAACTACAGAAAATTTGCTAATTTACTTTACCTCTCTCGGTCTCAGTTTTTGCATCTGTAAAATGGGAATAAAAATTCACTGTGTAGCCATGTTGAGAAATTAAAGATGATTCTTATAATAAATCTCTAAGTTCCTGGTAAAAACATCACTGCTTTCTCTGTAACAGTGAGAATTATAAATAATCATTCTTACATCCTGGTGTGTGTCCCTTACTACATTATAAACTTACCAGGTGCAAAGACTTTATCTTCAAATTCCATCCCCCTGGAATCCTCATAGGAACAAAACTCTACAGGTTTTGTTCTACTGTATGGGTGCGTGTGTGGTTACAGATGTCTGCTTTGGCATCCAACAAACCTGGGAATGAAGGCTAAAGTCTAGATTCTGTATTTTACTAGGTATTTTTAAATTTCTTGCTGTACCTAGGTTTTAGATTCCTTATCTGTTAAGTGGTTGGCTATAGCAACTTGCAGTTTGCAAGAACTGAAGGATTCTGACACGTGACAAGCATTCCTGAAGGCTGGCTGCGTGAGCATATGAATGTGTCATCTCAAGGTACTCACCAAGGTGAGAGCTGGAATATCCATGCTAGAAGCTGCTGATAAACGAGAATCTTGACGTTTAGTAGACTCCCTTATTTGCTCACTCCATGCCAAACAGCTTCCTCACTCCCAATAGAAGCCAGAGGCAAGCCCATCATAAACCTGGGGTGTGCAGCAGGAGCAGAGTTCACAGGGCACATGCCAGCTGTTCCTTCCAGAAGGGTAAATTTGCCCTGCAATTCCCTGGAATAAACCCAGCAGCCTATTTGCAGAAGAGCATAGAAATTCAAAACAGCTACATGCCAGAGATGTGCCCAGGGTAGATGACAGCTACTATTCTGTCGGAAGGCCTGAGTTTGAGGATTTGATCTCATCAGTCACGGCTGTGTGCCTTTGGGTGGCCATTTCACTCTGTGAGCGTCCATTGCCTTTTTCCTGAGGAGAAGGGCCGTGATTAGACAATCCCCCAGGATCACCATGCAGATCCTCTCCTTCAGCATCCTTAGACAAGCTGATGAAGCCAAAAGGAAGAAGTTACAGGTGCAGAGCCAGAGAGACCTGGGTTCAAATCTCTGTTTGACCTAAATCAAACTTGTCAATCTCTGAGCCTTGATTTTCTCACAGGTAAAATAAGGATAATAAATGCAGGTGTTAGAGGATTTGAGCCAGTGAATGTTGATCATGACACTATGCCTGGGCCACAATAGATGCTCAATCAGTGGTCACCACAGCTACTATTATTAGAACCATTATCACTATTATACTGACTATGATCTTTCTTTTAAAAAGTTAAGTCTCAAAGACATCTTATTGCATAATAATTGTGGGGAGTCCAATAGCAATATCAACTCCCCACTAGGAATTTTTCTAAAACTAGCCAATTTTCCTCTCCTGTGTATTATTGCTATTGTTTTTCAATGTTTCACCTAAAACGTTTTCATTTCCCACACTATATTTTTTTTTAAAGAACAAATGAGATAGATTAGTTTACTAGGAATTTCATATGTATTATATCATGGACTCAGCCATCACCAACATCGCTGTCATCTCCATCTCTCCATCTCACAGCACCTGGGGTTCAACAGGGCTGAACAACTTACCTGAGACTTTAAGGCCCATTCAATCAGGATGTCAAGCTAAAGCTTCCGACTTTGAAACTCAAAGGTTAGTCCACCTCACCACCGACTTCATAAATTCAACATTTTCCTCACTGCCATTGCCTTGACTAATCTTAAATATATTCCTTTTCAGAAGCAACTTTTCTATATATGTGGAATTTGGAACACAACTTTTCTTAAATGTCTCACCCCAGCTCTTGAGACTATCTAGTTGCATGTCATCTAACATAACCAATCTTGTTCCCACTAGAAGACATTTAACAACTTCTAGATGAACTCTGTTTTTCATTTCAAACACTTCAGAAAAGATTTATTGTATTTCAAGCGAGTAGGGATCATGTTTTAGTTTGAGATTTTTGGTTGGAAGAAAGAGCTAACTCAAGTGAGAGGTCATAGTCACTCAAGTGACTATGTCCCATGGAGGATAAGATTAAAGGGGAGGTCTTGAACTAAAGACAATCCAACAATACTGGCTGCAACAGGTCCTAGATCTTCTCCCTTGTGATTCACCGCCTCACCATCTGCCACCTGCCATCTTATCATCCACCTTCTTCTCCCCAGTGGTCCTCCATCTGCCATCTTACATCTGCCATCTTCTCTCTTCCATTGTACCATATTCAGTCTTCTCCCTAGCTACTTCCTTCCTTACCACTCATCGGTCCCATTGTCCTCATGCCATTGACTGGATGTCTTACTCTTTAGTTACCCACTCAAATTCCCTACAAGTTATATCCCTGGCTCAGCTAATTACCATTACCTTTGTTTGGAAGGATACTATCGATAAGAAGGCATATTCCAGACCCCTGATCAGGAGATGTATCTGCTGTTGGGTCACCAGTGGCTTGAGGTGTCAAATGTGGCCTCCTTGGACAGCACCCTCATCTAAGGTGGCAAGTGGATCTATTTTACTAAAAGAGCTAAAATCATATCAGATGCTATAATTGTGACTTTCTAACAACATGGCAAATTTTTCCTCCTCAGATGCTGCTATTTATTTCATACAAACTTTAAACTATTCTTAATTGTCATTTTAAAATATTTTTTCATCCCTCTATATGTTCATAAAGTCTTAACTGATGTGGAATCTCCGAGCTGACAATCAAAACAACAATCAAAATCACTTCCACAGATAGTGTCCTCAATAGTGGCAAGTCCCCTCTCATGTCCTTTGCATTCTTCTATTGCTACAATACCCCCAAGTTGGCAAGCATAGTTATCACTGTCACCATTTGATAGAAGAAAGAAAAGCAAAATTTTAAGATAAGTATTTGTCCCTAGGTCACAAAACTAGTCAATGATCTGTTTGGGCTTTAGACCTCAATTTCCTAAATCAACCTCTGAAGAAACAGAGAGCAACCTCTATTTCCCTCGGCCTTTATTTTTAGCTAATCATGAACTGTTTTTTTTTGACTCTTAATATTCCTCACCCATCTCCTTCAGTTGGTGCTCAGACTCATCCACTCTCATCCTGGATGCCCATGGCATCCTCCTTACTCTTCTCTCTGCTCTGACTCAACGACTTTTTCACTCTCTTCTCCAAAAGCAGCCAGAAAAGTCTAAAACAGCTTCAACAAGTCCTCTCCATAATCACAGGCCCTCTCTGTTCGCTGTCTTGTCAGCCCCACTCCCAACTGCTCCTGTCCTCAGACCTTCAGTCAGGCTGCTTCCCCAGACATGGCTTCCATCTTTCTCCCTCTGCATGTTTATGTGCTTGGCAGCCTGAAGACTAAACTTAGCCTTCAGGTGGATTTGTATCACATTGTTATCATGGTAGTGGTTTTATCTAATCCAGTGGCAAAGCTGGAGATCTCTAGCATCTCCTAGAAAACTAGTGCATCATAATAACAGAGAACTGAGTCTGAGAAATGGCTCATCCCTTTAAATGGGGCCCCTCTCTCCAGTGGGCCACAGTCCCTACTCTGCACTATTGCCTTATATCCAGCTAGCCTCAGGCATACTTGTAATGTGTCTGTCTCCTTAGACATGTGAATTTGCAATCTTTGCTTTATGTTCTCACCACCAGAAGTGAATTTCTCCCTACATGTCCATTGAAATCATAGTTGTCCCTCAAATACTACCTTCTCCATAAAGCTTGTGTTGATTCCCTGAGTTGGAACCAATCTTCTCCTCCTCTGTCCTCGTTTGAACTTTCAATTGAGGCCTCTCTCTATGACACCTAAGACTTCACCAAGGCTATCCTCCCAACTACATGAAAAGCAATTTGAGGTCAAGAACTGATTCTTATTCATCCCTGTGCCCCACCCTGCCAACTAGCCCTGCTTCCACTTAGGAAATGTCCAAAAGATAATGTTGACTTGAACTTAGTTTAATTGAATTCAATCAGCAGTTAGACGTAATAAAAAATTGACTTATATAGGATTATATTTTTTCATTCCATATCTACTCTGATCACTGCTCAGAGCACCTGCTTCTCACTAAAGGTCTTATCAAGTGAGAAAACAAACTATTTTCCAATCTTCCATTGACTTAAAATTTTAAGCTCTTAAATAAATCATTCCTTCAAAGAGAAGCAAGTGCAATCAATTTTCTTTGGCCGTGAATCAATACCACTCCCAGCTGCAGAGTATCTTCTAAGGACTTCATGAGAAAACAGAGAGAAACACTCACTCTCCACCCCCCACACACACACATGGGAACAGAAGCTCCGGGCATTATGGTCTACTCCCCAGCTCCAGTGTCATCAAATAGCAAATAGCACACCTTTCCTAGACATATTATTTGCCCATGAGAACCTATTGTCCTCTCATTTCATGCAAGTTACATTTTTTATGCTTTACTTCCTCATAGTTTTGCATTTTTACTTCTCTTACAATCCTTCAATTTGATTCAACATGCATTTTGAGAGCATCTGACAGTTTATCAGGCACGGTGCTTGGTTCTGGGATGGCAAGGACACATACATTTTTGTTCTCAAACCTGGAGGCTCATAGCCTAGTGGGGAAACCAATAAACCACTCAGACACTATTAGTCAAGTCCCACACCTAAATAGAGCACATCTTCAGCACCATATTTGCTACGTGTGCTTTGTATGTGCACCTGGAGCACAGTCTTTGTACCTCTGACATGCAGTTTAGGTAGTGGGCATGTGTGACTTGTCTGCCCATTATCTGAACTTCTCCATGCTCTGAGCATCAAGGAGAAGTTGGCATTTTGTTAACTCCCTAGCGTATGAATATGGTCAGAAGTCAGGGACACTCCTGGTACCACTCACACAATCATGCCCTGTGAAAAAGTTGTCGGATAACTGCTCCAATCCTACACAGGCAGAATTACCAAAATCTCAGATAAAAGAAAAGATTGGTTCCCCCTCCTAAGTTGCTGACTGAAAAAAAGGAAACATGGAATGGGCCATAAAGGAGGGCAGTGACATCACAGCTACGATCATGTGATCTATGGATGAATTGAAGCCCAGAGCTCCTCCCTGTACCCACATCTCCTTCTTTTCTATATTCTACAGTGTGTGTGACTGTGAGTACCCAATAACTTCCCATTTCCCTTTATTTTTCATGATTATTATATATAGAGTGTGCTGGTAGTAGCCAACTTTATAATCTAGTCCAGCAGTTACCAAACTGCAGACTGCAGGCCTAATACAGATTTCTAGGGGCTTTTGTAAATAAAGTTTTATTGTAACACAACCATACTCATTCATTTACTCACCGTCTATGGCTGCTTTCATTCTATAATGGCACAACTGAATGATCTCGACAAACATTATAGGTACTACAAAACCTAAAGTGTTTATCATATGGCCTTTTACTGACACATGGGCCAACCTCTGATCTAGTCCAAGGGGATGCAGAATATCAGTTGGGATTCCTCAATACTAAAGGAAGAAGGAGCAACAGTCAGAGCTCCAGGTGTTGGAACTGGACATTAACTCCATAGACTCCAGCAGTCTTTCTTTGGAGAATAGGTTAAAGGATTTCAGGTGTGAGAAATAGTTTCTTTGCATAAATGGGAACACAATTTTACATTTTTGATATGATTTTTATCAATAAACACTAAACACAGTGGGGAAGGATGTAGGGTGTCTAAAATAACAAGCAATTTTGGACTTGTATCACTTACCCTGATTTTTCTTGGGTTTGGAAGTTATCCACAATGTGGACTTCAGTGAAAGAGCAAATTCTGAAAACATTGTTACTTGTTTTTACCTATATTCCTGGAAATTAAGGTTCTGGCACCAGGCCAAGCATTGACCAACTGGACACAGCTTTGAATCTTTTTGAATCTGCTTGTAAAGTATAGAAGCAAATCTGGTTGAGCTTGGCAACAGCAGAAATCTCCAATATTGGTAGCCACAGGGCCAGCATCAAGGCCTGGTACCTATGATGAGTGGGAGGGGGCAGTGTCAGTGAGGATGGCAATGGATGACTCGTCCTTCTGGTATGGTTCCACTTGAATTCTGACCTCCTTGTTTCTCTTGCTTTATGACTATTATCTGATCCAGTTCTTCTGTGTTCCCATCAATCTTATTAGCCATGGGCTATCCTTGCAACGAACTCCTTATTGCTTTATGTAAATAGGAATTGTTTTTGTTGTTTAAACCTAAGACTACTGTTTTTAATGGTGCACAACGTAGAACAATGATCACAGTAGCTATATTTATTAAGAGGTTATCATGTGCCAAGAGCCATGATAATCATGTGCTATCACATATAATTCTCACAACAATTCTACTAAGTACTATTATTATCTCCATTTTATAGATGAGGAAAACAAGGCTTAGAGAGGTCAAGTACTTTGTCCAAGGCCACACAGGTGATTAGTACAAGGTCTATCTGTGCACAAAGCCAGGGGCCTAACCAGTGTAGTGGTCTTCTTCCAGCTCCTGTGGTTTTCTGCCAGAAGTAGGAGTGTAGCTCAGTGCTAGAGCTCTTGCCTAGCATGCACAGAGGCCTGGATTTGATCCCCAGTACCACAAACAAGAAGTGGAATTGAGTTAGTTCTATAAATCCTGGGTAAAACTAAACTCAATGACTAAATCAACTTCATATTCAGGGATGTGTTGCTAAACCAGCCCACCAGAGAGTTAGCTAGCTCTGAGTTATAATGTTTGCCCATTCCCAAGGTGTAAATGTTCCCACTGTGGCAGATTTCGAGCTACCAATGGTTTAACCATCTACTCACACACTTCTCAGCATGCCCTTGTACTTATGTTTTGTTTGTTTGTTGTTGCTACCTTACTTCATCTTATACTCTTGAAATCTCAGAGTTGTAAGAGAACTCAGCCCTTTTAGATTAACCATGTATCAATGAAAGACTCTTCTCTGGTCCACTCCTAACTTGACATCCATCTTCTGCTCAATCCTTCCAGTGATGGGGGGAGGGGGGAGGCTCACCACTTTCCAAGAGCCTTAATTATGCAGAATAGTCATTATTGTTCCAAATAATTGAGCACATTTTAGGAATCCATTTGTTTTAGTCAGCTATTTTGCTGCTCTGACTTAAAGACCTAACCAGAACAATTGTAGAGGAGGAAAAGTTTATTTGAGGGCTCATGGTTTCAAAGGTCTTAGTCCATAGAAGACTGGCTCCATTCCTTGGGGCTCAAGGTGAGGCTGAACATCATGGCAGAGTGTGTGGCAGAGGGAAGCAGCTCATATGATGATCAGAGAGCAGAGAGTCTCCACTCTCCAGATACAAAATATATACCCTATAGCCATGCCCCCAATGACCACCTCCTCCAGCCACACCTCATCCGTCTCCAGAAACCACTCAGTTAATCCCATCAGAGATTAATTCGCTGATTAAGTCAAGGCTATAGACCAATCATTTCTCTGCCAAACCTTCTTGCATTGTCTCACATGTGAGCTTTTGGGGGACACCACATCTAAACCATAACACCATTGCTCCACTCTGTCTGGGAGGTAGACTCTGATTTTCAGTGTTCCATCCACATCTCTCCTGCTGAATGTGGCTCTCCCAGTGGTTTCTTGCCCAGGGTTCCACATTCCCACACCACATTCGGGGTAGAGGCTGAAGGGTGTGCAACATGGGCGGGCTTGGCTGTGAGAGCCCTATGGACTGAGCTAGTGCTAAGTGCTTTCCAAGTCTCCTAAGTGTTCTCCCTCTCGGAGGAGGCCACCACTCTGGAGTGTGGGGAAGATTTGACTGCAGAAGTGCTTAGCAACTATAATGCACCAATAAGAATTATAGAAGAAAAAAAAGAAGTGCTTAGGTAGGAGAAAAGACAAGTTAATTAAACTGTCTCCTTTCTGAGAGCATCAGATTCTTACATAACAGCATCATTTCCCAGCAGTGTCCGGCATCTCGTCTTGATTCTTTTTGTGCTATGATCTGCCATTCCAGGGGTACCTGAGATTTAGTGCAGCATTATCAACAGTGGCACATGGCTCCTGGGGGACATTTTGCAATATGACACAATCCTAATGCCTTTCAATTTGTGCATGTGTAAATGCAGACCTAATATGCCTGACACATTATGCTAATTCTTCACACAAGCAATTGGATGGATACTGAATGCTACACTTGCCACCCATTTTCTTTTTATCCAATTATCTAATAAAATATAATCACATTCTCAAAAGAACAGAATTGACAAATTCAGCTTAAGTAACTTTTGTATAAATTTTGGATAATCATTAATCATGCTTACATTCTTTTTATTTTTAATAGTTTTGAATGTTTTATAACAAAAATCCATTAAAACATTTGAAGAATAGGGTTTTATGCTTTTATATTTATTTTTAAATTCTATTTTGGTTAAAGTACATTCACATTTGTATATTTTTAATACAATTGCATCTTATTTTTTCATCTTTTAAATGAGGAATGCACAAACCGTGACCCACAGAATAAATCCAGCCTACTGCTGATTTTTGTAAATGCCATTATACTGGAACAGAGTTCTTTTATGCTTTGTCTCTGGCTGATTTTCTGCTTCTACAGCTGAGTTGAGTATTTGAAACAGAGACAAACAGTTCATAAAGCCAACACCTGCTTTCCTGTCAGGAGAGCACAAATTATATGAAATGCTTGATTTTATCAATAAAGTTAGTGATTTTCCTAAAATGAAGTCAAAATAAATAAATGCTACTGGGTAAATAAATAGCCTGCTATGAGTTGTATACTACATTGGTTATTCACGAAACAGCTCTGGTCCAGCAACAGAATATCTGGGCATATGAGATCATCATTAAACTCAGCTATCCTTGATGCTGAGCCAACTGCTAGTCTTATACAAATAATTGCTTTACTTATCTATTTCATTGTTGTCATTGTGAAGGAAGATTCGTCAAGGTATGAAGATATAATGTATTTTGCCAAACAGGTGGCAGCTCAGTCTGTGAGTGTTAGATGGCTGCCCCCAGAGCCTGCATATGTAGATCCCGCACTTTCCATGTGCTGCTTCTCTTCATTTAGAGACTCATGAAGTAGATGCGGTAGGCCCTATTTCACAGAGGAGAAAACTCTTCTGGAACAGAAAAGATATGTCTGGGGGCTTAGAACAGGGATGATGTAATTCAACTCACATTTGAAAGGAACATTCTGGTTGGTTTCTTGTTGGGCAGCCACAAGAGACTGAGTGGGAGGCTACTGCATGATCAATGAGGGATTAGAGCCACCTGGGCTGCAGTGGCAGCAGGGAAGGCTTAAGAAAGGGCTGTGTATACAACATGATGGAAGGGCCTTGGGACTTTGTTAATGGCTCACATGTGAGGTGTGTGACAAAAAGATCAAGGACAATCAGGGAGACACTTTTGGTTGAGTAATTGACTGGAGGGCAATCTGGGTCTCCAAGATGGAGATCACCTTGGTAGAATCATGTGCAGGGCCCAGCTGTGGATAGAACCAAGCAAGGGTTGGATGAGTGACGTTTCAGAAGCTTACGAGCCACCCCAGTGGAGCTGCCAGGGAGCCATTGGAGTTCCAGGAGGGGTCAAGTGGAGACAGGGACTCAGGTGTCAGCCACAGATAGATGACATTTAAAGGGATTGTTTCCCACCTAGAGACAGGTCCTGTGTTACACAGTGATGACCACAAACGTGGTTTATGTCTTTAAAGAAGGAAAAGCAAATCAGGGCGATACTCACAAGCAAAATGGCAGCAGGGGAGGAGGCCCTTAAGTCAAAAGAAAAGTATTAAGAATTCTAAAATGAGAGTCGTGGTCTTTCGGGCAGAAAGAGAAATTACGAACCTTCCAAAAGTCTTTCCAGATTCACAGACTGGTTCTTTGCAGGAGTCCAGCTTCAGAGTTCAGGAACACCGAATGCAGAACTCACATTGCTCCCTGATCTTGCTGTGGAGGCCAGCAGAAGGGAGGAAGAGTCAGGCTTGCTCAGATGGCAGATTAGCAGAGAACGCAAGACCTGGGCACCTTTCCCCAAAACGACTGAAAATTCTACAGGGAATGAGCCACGCAGGAAGGGCAGTGTTGGCTAGAGCCAGGATCTGGAAGCCAGGGAGTGGGGCGTGGACTCCCCCATTGCCCAGGGCTGGCCTCACTCATTTGCCACCCCTGGGACAAGGCCAGAAAGGCCCTGCCTCACCCTCTCCCTGCCAGGACAACACGTGCTCTTTAGAGCTGTTGCCTCTAGAACAACTCTGCCCATTGGCTGCCTGGGCAGCATGGGGTGACCCTGCTGTCCCTTTGAACCAGGCTTCGGGGAGAGCAAGAATTCATCCTACTCGTCACCCTGTTTGTCCCCAATTGCCTCATTTCTATTTCCCAGCTCAGAACATCAATAACTTTTCTCTGTGAACTTGACTCTGCATATCTTATTACTTCGAGCTGAGCCACGGGCAAGGCCAGCCCTGAAACCTCCTGTGATTTTCCTAAGGTTGATTCATGAGCCAGACAAACCACTTCTCAAGGTTCCTCCTTCAGCCTCTTCCAGCCTCTCATCTAAATCAAAATCCAGTCCACAGTATCGCCTGCTTTACGTTTCTCCACTAGCACAAGTCTGAGTCACAATGTATTGAGCTTATTTGTTTAGCAGTGGTGAGAGTCCAGCCTCCAGAACCAGGACAATTCCAGCTCTGCTGCCTTCTGGCTGTATGATCCTGGGCAAGTTATTTAACCTCTCTGAGCCTTTGCTGCCTCATCTGTGAATCAATATTTCCTTCCTTTGGGATTGTCATGAAGATTAGATCACTTAATACATATGGCATACCGAAAAGATTTATAGGAGGGAATAACCAAGCCCTAATCCTTAGATTCCATTCGAGTTTGTCCAGATGTGGCAAGGATTAAGGACCTGGTCCACAATCCCAAATGTGTCTTGTTGTCATGTCTCTGGAGTCTCCTTTGGTTGCCAGCAGTTCCTCAGTCTTGACTTTCCTGCTGCCAGTACACTTCTGAAGATTTCAGGTCCTTGAGGCTGTAGAATGTCCCCCAGTTTGGGTTTGTCTGGTGTCTCTTTGTGATCTGATCCAGGTCTTACATCTTTGGCAGAAATACCCGCAACATGATGCTTGATCGCCCATCCCATGGGGACATCAGCTTGAACCACGTTTATGCTGATGGCTTCATGAAGATGGAGTCTGGCAGATTTCTGCTAAGTTTGCTCTTCTGTTTTAAAGTCAGCAAGTATTCTGTGGAGAGCTACTTCAAGTCTAGGTAAATATGGTTTGTGTTTATGTCAGCCTGGACTCATGACTTCCTGTGTGATTTCATGGGTGATACTCCACTGCTATCATTATTACTTTGGTGCTCAAATGGTTGCTGATTTGGCCAGCAGAAGCCCTTTCCACACTACAACAAAAGATACTGACCAACCTCCAGGACCCAGGAGGAAGTGCCCACAGCAGCTGGGGCAGTGGAAGGGGTATGGGGAGAGGAGACAAGAACCCAGGGGCTGGGTTCCTCCAGCTGCCTCCCAGTGAGGTCACAGGGGCCACCATGTCCTGGGTGTGGCTCCTTCAGGAGACCCTCTCTGTCTCCAGGTTCTAATGGATCTCTCCCCAAACCCTCTCAGAGCCATTACTGGCACCAGAGGGTCTGTACTAAACCTTGGGGCTTCCCTACTCCCTGCCCTGTCTTTGTAAATAGTCTCCTACTAAGTACCTCTTCCCATTTACAGCATGCCATCTGTTTCTTATCAGGACTCTTAACTGATATATGCATCATTAATAGCTGAGGCAAACTACTTTGAAAAAATTCTAGAACCTTCCATATAATCTCACCAGCTCATGTGTGCATGAAAGCAGCTCTGCCTATGCCTTTCCTTTCTCTCTGCCCTTCCCCTGCTACCACTCCAGCCAAACTGTGTGGCCCTGTGGCAGGGCCTTGGCCTTGGGGCAGAGGACTTGAGTGTAGATCCTCAATCCTCTCTTTACCATCTCTGTGGTTAAGAGCACAGCGCTTACTGCCAAATTTCCCTATCCACACAGTGAGGATCTTACATCCTAACATTGCAGGACCACTCAAAGGGATAATAGGTCATTCCTTCCTGACACACCTGCCGAGGGACCCTGCATTGCTCAACCCAGGGGCAGCACGCACATCATTTTCTTTGGGAATGTACCCAGGAGGCCTGGCAGAGGTGGTGTCATAGCACTGAAAGCACAGTGATGACATGCAGCTCTCCTTCCTCTTCCTCTTCATGAGCTCCCCGGGGCATGCCCTGCCCTTGCCCAACGCAAGTGTCTCCCAAGAGCTCACTGGGTGTAAAGAAACTACTTCATGTTTTAGTGCATGCTATGATACAAATGTGTTTCCCCCAAATTCTTATGTTGAAACTTAATTGCCAGTGCAATAGGATTAGAATATTAAGAGGTGGGGCCTTTTAGGGTGTGATTGACTCAGGAGGGCAGAGCCCTCACAAATGAGGTAAAAATCCCATAAAAGAGGTGTGAGTGAGCTAGTCATCCCTTTGTTCTTCTGTCCCTTCTGCCATGTGAAGACACAGCATTTGTCCCTCTCCAGAGGTTGCATTAAGAGGCACCATCTTGGAAGAGAGACCAGGCCCTCACCAGACACCAAATCTATTGGCATCTTGATCTTAGACTTCCTAGCCTCAGGAACTGTGAGAAATAAAATGATTTAAAAAAATTAATGAAAACAATTTTTTTTTTACAAATTACTGGGTCCATGGTTTTTGTTATAGCAGCAGGAATGGACTACGATAGTGTATATAAGAACCTGAATAGACATCAACCTAATTCTGAATCTCCCATCGTTTGTAATACCAAATATCCCTTTCTATCTAACCTCCCTTTATTCAGCAAATATCCAATGTTTATTGTGCACACAAGGCCTTGAGTGAAATGCCAGATGCTACTGAGACATCATGACTTGCTCCCAGCTGATTCTCTGGCCACTAACTACAGCCTGGATTACCCAAAGTTGTGCCATGTCTCCATGACAATGCTCATTTGCCCTAATTTCCTTCCTCAGGAGCAGCCTTAAGGCTGGATTTAGTTCAATATTCATGGAGCACCTAGGAGCAGGCCCTGAGCAAGACCTAGGAATGCAGGTGCAAGCCACAGGGTCTCTCCTCCACGTTCCTGCACCTGCTCATCCTTCTGCCTGGAAATGGCCTCCAAACTCTTACCACAGCTCAAAACTCATGATTTATGTCTCAGCTCAAAGGTCTTTTTGTTTTATTTTGTTTTTGTTCTTTCTTTCTTTCTTTCTATTTAGGTTTACATGATAGCAGAGTGCGATTCATGGTACACAGATGGAGCACAACTTTTCATTTCTCTGGTTGTATGTGATGTAGAATCACAACATACATGCAGTCATACATAAAGCCAGGGCTATGAGGTTCACCGCTTTTTCAATAGACTATTTCTTAAAGCAGGTTCAGGTTCATAGTAAAATTGAGCAGAAGGGAGAGAAATTTTCCATGTCCTCCCATCCCACAGCCTCCCCATCACCAGTGGCCTCCACCAGAATGGTCTTTGTTACCATGGATGCACCTGCAGGAGCACATCATTACCACCCAAAGCCTGTAGTTTACATTAGGTTCACTCTTGGTGTTGTACCTTGCATGAGTTGGGACAAATGTATTATGACGGGTCTTCGCCATTATGGTGTCATGCAGAGTAGCTGCACTGCCTCATGCCCTGAATATTCACAAATGTATTTTTAGAAAGACCTTCTTTGATCACCCTAAGGAAGGCCTCTTCTCCCTTCTCTATCATATTTATCACACTTATTTCATTTCCTTTATATACTTAACACTATCTGAAAATTCCTTATTTATATATCTAGACTGTTGCTTGGTGCCCCACCTCATGAGCTCTGTGAGACACGTTTTCTAACTTGTTCAATAGTTGTGTTGTCGATGTCTAGCAAATAGTCAGTGCTCAATAAATACGTGAATGAGCTGGGCACAGTGGTGCACGCCTGTAATCCCAGCACCTAGGGAGGCTGAGACAGGAGAATCGCGAGTTCAAAGCCAGCCTCAGCAACGGCGAGGCGCTAAGCAACTCAGTGAGACCCTGTCTCTACATAAAACACAAAATAGGGCTGGGGATGTGGCTCAGTGGTCGAGTGCCCCTGAGTTCAATCCTCAGTACAAAAAATTAATCAATTAATTAATTCATATGTGAATGAATACAAGAATGATGAACCAGATGGACATAGACCCTGTTCTCCAGAAATCAGAAGCTCTGCACCCACCAAATCAGCATATCTGCATCTGTTCCTAGCCCCAACCCATCCTTCACCAGCCACTCCCATTTTGTCCTTTCAAAGGCTGCTGAACTAGATGGGGACCAGAGGGCTGGGCAGTGGAGGGGCCTCATGAGGGTGGAATTTTCTGGCTCACTCTTTGGCTCTAGGACACAGTAAACAAGTCTACTAGATGATGAATCTATTTCAAAATGCCCTTTGCCATCAAAGTCTTAGTAAAAATAAAAATATACTGTGCAAGTTTTATGGGTCAGAGTCCCAGGACAACTCTCTTTGGGTCCCAATGCCCTTTTTTTATTGGTTCTTTTTATTATACATAACATTAGAATTCATTTTGACATAATTATAGAAGTATGAAATATAATTTGCTCTAGTTCAGTTCCCATTTATTCCCCTTTCCCTCCTTTCCTCTCTCCCCTGTCCCCTTCTCTCTACTGATATTTCTGCTATTTACTTATAATTTTTAATCAGTGTCTTGTGGATGTACATGATGGTGAGATTCACTGTGGTGGATTCATATATGTATATAGGAAGGTTAGGGCCGATTCATCCCCCTATTCTCCTTCCGGAACCTCCTGCCTCCCCCTCAATCCCCTTCCTCTACTCCATTGTTCTTTCTTCTATTTTGATGGAATCCCCTCCTTCCTTTTGTTTTTCCCCTTATTTTGGACTAGCTTCTGCCTATCAGAGAAAACATGAAACCTTTGACTTTCTGGCTTATTTCACTTAGCATGATGGTCTCCAGTTTCATCCGTTTACCAGGAAATGCCATAATTTCATTCTTCTTTACGGCCAATGTCTTTTAAGCAAATATCACATTCACATAAGAGTTTCTTTCTCTGTTCCCCAAGGATCCCCTAAATGAGTTGCAATTTAGGGGCCATAAGTTAAAAGAAGGATGATGCCATTGGAAGATGAGGTAGCAGGTTCAGCTAATTAACTACTTTTACAAAGCAATGCTTGAAAAGAGACAGTGAGTAGATTCCAGTGAGAGAGGTGAAAGCAGGTGGGTTATGTGGCGAGCTCCAGGGACCTGCTCTCCAGGACCCACAGAAGGAGACCTGTGTCATTTTGCTCTGTCACAAATGAGAGAACAAGACCCACGGTCCTCAATTTGCTAGAAGTTCCCCTGGGGCCCTATGGGAGAAATTGTACCTTCTCCCCAGTGAGCAAGGCTGACCCCACTCCTCGGGGCCTCACCCTTCCAGGTCGTGGTCCACCAGTGGGTTAGGCCACATCTGGGATATTGAAAGGTGTGGCCTCTACCCTGGGGGAATCTGGGGGGTACTGGGTGGTGACATCAAAGCTTGCCTTCTTTTACTCATCTTTGGCAAGTCAGATTCTCTGGATGAAAAGGGGTAGGTGGAGAATATTTTCTCAGTGTCACCTTCAGACAAGGGAACTTACTCTTCACTCAGACTAAATATCATGTAAATTTATCCTCAGAGTCTTAAAGGAAAATCAAACTAGTTCATTCACAACATGGAAATGGAGAGAGCACGTGCCCGTCTTTCCCCCAGGGCCAAGCTCATCTGCCTTCCAGCCTTTTCTCCCCAGCTCCCAGTCCTGCCTCCTCCAGAAGGTTCAGCAGGAAGACAAGCACATAAAGAACAGTGATTCTTATCTATGAGGGAAGGAATTTGTATGTTCTTCTTTCTCTCATTAACATTTTAAAATTTTAATATGTTTTTGAAAAAAAATTCATATCCCAATGGAGAAAAACGTTATTTACATATCTTAAAATTGAGCTCTAACAAAACAATCCAGTTGAATAAATAAGTAAAAGATAACTCTGAAATGACACCCAAGGTGAATGTTCCCCACGTCCCATGACTTGTCACCACAGTATAGATATGACTAATTAGAAGAGATCTTTCCCTTGCAAGGAAGCCCAACCTCCATGGTGTCCTAACCTCTGTGGCACTGAGTGAGAGCTGAGAGCAGATTCTAAACGCTGCCAGGTCCTGTTATGTGTCCTAGGCAAAGTGCCCAGAACTGTATCATAACTAACAGATTACTGGCCGTCAGGCAGGCAGTTCAGGGTCCCTACCTCAATGGCGGAACAGAATCACCATCCTGTTACCAGACAAATCAGTGCACAGAAACAGAAGCAACACCATGTGTTAACCACTCCACCTTGCCTCTGCCCAGCACACAAGAAAGCAGCCTTTCAGCACCCCAGGTGGCGAGCTGAGCGGCAGCTTTGCAGCTGAGTGCTGGCCAGGAGACGGTGAGCTGAAGTGATGGGAACACGTTCAGGCCAGCTAGCCATGAACTCTCTGGGTCTGCTTCCCTGACTGATCTTTCCCTGTCCCAACACTCAGTGGGAACTGGCACAACAAAGCTAGCTTCTCTGCAGAACTCAGAAATCAACTCCATCGCTGGCTGTTCTAATAAAACACGTTGAGACATTAACTTTAAACTGAATTAAGCTAAACTTGGAAAAAAAATGGCTTCTATGGCCCTGGGATAAAGCCAATGCTGCAGACAGCCAGTTAAATGTCAAGAAAAGAGGAGGTTAAATACAATGGAAAGTAGAAGGAGGGTGGGTTAGTTGCAGTCAGTTCATTGGTAGGTGAATAGGTTGGTGGGTTGGCTAGTTGTCGGTGGGTTGGTTTGATGACAGAGAGTGTCAGAGAAGGGTGGAGTCAAGTTAAGAGCTGGGAGTTGGTAGGGGAAGAGGGAGATGCCCACAAAGAAATCTCTTACAAAGAAAATTAGCTTTGTGGATTCATTCTATCAAGACCTTGGGGGGAAATTATGATTTTCAAATAACTTTAAAGCTCTCTGATCCAAACCTAGGGTGTGATTCTCTTAAATCACTTAAATCACTTCTGCCTCTTCAGTAGATCCTGATCTACCCCCGTCTTGTGCCCCATGGTGATCTCAACCTCTTCCCTGGTGCCCGTGGAGAGGAGGCAGCAGCCACTTGAGGGGTAGTGTCCAAGACCCAAGTGCTGACCACAGCTTCTGCTCCCTGCTGAGCTGGGAGGAGTGAGGGTTGTGAGGAAAACAGAAGCCAGGTTAGACTTCCAGCCCCCAGTGTGTATTTGTGTGTGTGTGTGTGTGCATGTGTGTGTGTATACTTGTGTTTCCCATAGCAGGAGACACATGCCCACCAGATATTGGTGGTCCTAAGATTATTTTAGGTGGCATTAAGTACTGTGGAAAATCTTCATAAAGCCGGGTGCGGTGGCTCAAGCCTGTAATTCCAGCACTTGGGGAGGCTGAGACAGGAGAATCGCGAGTTCAAAGCCAGCCTCAGCAATGGCAAGGTGCTAAGCAACTCAGTGAGACCCTGTCTCTACATAAAATACAAAATAGGGCTGGGGATGTGGCTCAGTGGTGGAGTACCTCTGAGTTCAATCCCCAGTACCAAAAAAAAAAAGATCTTCATAAGAAAATCATTGCAAATTCTTATTTTCCTTTGATCCTGTGGTTATATTGGCGAGAGTTTTATCTGATGCTACTGTATCTCTAATGCTCAAGTGCATGTTAATCATACATTTTAACAGAGAGAAGTCCTGGGCTCAGAGCCCTACAGGGCCACAGTATATACCTAGAATTCAAAAGCATTATTTTGTTCTCAATGTTTTTATTTTTAGTTGTCTTCTTTTTACAAGTAACACTAGTTTTCCCATTTTTAGTTCTTCCTTTTGTAGTAGTTTCTTTTTAAAAATAAGTATAGTTAAATTTGGAAGTTCAAGTTCTATGTTACTGTTTGCTAGGAGGCAGAAGATCCGATGTTCTATGGCACAGCAGGTTAACATAATTGAAAATAGTGACGCATATCTCAAAATAGTTAGAACAGAGGAATCTGGATGTACTTCCATAAAGATATGACCAAAGTTTGAGGCAGTGGGTGAGCTAATTATCCTGAGTTGATCACTACCAATGTACACATCAAGCAAACCAACACATTGTAGCTCATGAGTATGCACAAATATATGTGTCAATCAAAATTTTATAAAGTTCATGGATAAAGAATGGGACAAATAGTATTTGGACAACACTCCCAAAATATGTTTTTTAACATACACATAGTTCTTGCTCTTGCCAGACACACTTCCAAATGCGCCACAGACATTAGCTCATTTCTCCTTAGGATAATCCTGTGGGTGACACTCAAAGTCACACAGGTTGTATGGCAGGGCCTGGAGCGGAGCACCAGGTCATGTGGTCTCTCGCAGCAGCACAGTCCAAGTGACAGAAAGCAGAAAACACTGAAGTGGGAGACAATGGCTGTCCAAGAGGTGTGTGTGGGGGGGGGGGGACTCAAGGCTGCAATGATGCAATTGAGTGTCACTTGCCCAATATTTACCTTACTCCTCTCCAAAGACTGCCCGGGCCTTCTTCCTTGCAACCGACTCTCTGAACATCGCCTTGCACGGCGCCATGGAAGTGTTAAAGCACAGTTGGAAGCAAAATGCCTGACGGAGTTCCCTGAAGTTCCCCTGCCCAGTTCTCCTCAGTGCTCCAGTCAGTGAGCTTCTTCCCGTCTCTCATCTTCCCCGTGTCCCTTCTGGGAGCCTCGGAACTGGGGCATGAGTGTCACTGTAGTATCCTCTCCCTTCTCCCCGCTGTTTTTAATTCTTTCTAAGACTTGTTCTCTCTGGGAGGGTGACACTCCGTGACTAATAGTTTTAAGTCTAATTTCTTAAAACTTAGGCCCTCCATGGTGTTTTAAAAATATATAAAATATGTTTACACAATTAGAACATGAGCGTCTTCACATTAGAGTTCTCCTCTCTCTCTCTCTCTCTCTCTCTCTCTCTTTACTAATGCCTATAATAATAAATCTGCTGAAGAAAAGTTCCTATTGTCATCCTCTGCTATGCCTGGTAATTCATTTTCATAGTGGTAAAAGTTTTCCTAGGCAAGGAAAAACATCTCATTGAAGAGTCCAATTCTGTTTTCTTTGCAGGGACAGGTAGAAAAACCAGCGTTAAAGGAAGCTAATTTCACTCACATGCATATTCCAGTGGATTTTTTGCATGATCTATTATGAAGTTTCTTGTCATTGGAGAAAGCTCATGAGAATACCAATGCAAATATCAAACAAGATGAGGCCGTCTGGGAGAACACTCTAGAAACTGCCCAGCACAGCTGCAGAGTGACAGCAACCCTCACCCCTTGTGCCATGGGACGGTTTGCCTTTTCACCCACGTCATCTCTTCTGATGCCACTACTGCCGGCTGCTTGGTGGCAAAGGCCCTGAGAGTCCGTCCTTCTCAACCCCAGCTGAGCCCAGAGAACCCAGGTGCATGGCCCAGGACCTTTGTCATTTTACACAGAGAAAAAGAACAACCAGAGAAAATTATATTGCTATTTTGGGAACACAGAGGAAATAGGATATGCAAAAAAATATGCTTAGCAGATGAGGGTTGAAGAAAACCATGACGCGGAGCAAAAGGAGAGCAGACAGTTCCAGACAAGTCCATGGAGTCCACTATAATTAAAAAATAAATGAAAGAACGACTCACAGGTGGTGTTTGCCAAGTGCTTCCGCGCGGAGTGCATTGTTTGGTCCCATCAGAAAGCTCCCCTGCGCGTGAAGCCTGATGGGCAGCAGGGTCGCGGTTCAGAGGAGGAGGCCTGGGCCATGCCTGGGAGAGTCTTGGAGCGGCAGGGGGGTAGCGGGGAGGGAGCTAGGCAGGCAGCAGCATGCAGGTACAAGGCTCTGGGTGCAAGGTGCTGGGGAGCAGAGAGGAGGGGTGGCCAACACCACCCAGGGGCCTCAGGAATCTGGGGTCAGGTAAAGCTTTCCACAGGAAGTGGTGTGTCATCTGAACCTGGAGGGGTATGCACAACTTTCGTCTGTACAGACGTTGGCCAGGACTGTCCTAGGTTCTAAGGCTACGTCAGTGAACAAAACAAAGCCCCTTTCCTCATGCAGTTTATACTTCAGTTGAAAGAGAGTATAAACACATGCATAGTCATGTCAGAGGGTGATGAGCACTGTTGGGGGAGATTGGGGTAAAGGGGGTACTTATGGGGTGAAGGCATAAAAGACATTGCTACTTTCTTTAAGGTGGTTAAGAAAAGACTCACATAGCCCTAGCTTCATGTATGACTGCATATATGATGTGATTCTACATCACGTACAACCAGAGAAATGAAAAGTTGTGCTCCCTCTGTCTACAATGAATCAAAATGCATTCTGCTATTATGTATACCTAAGTAGAATAAATAAGTAAAATTTTAAAAAAAGAAAAGCAGGAAGATACAAAAAAAGAAAAGACTCTGAAAAAGTGATATTTGAGTAGATGTAAAGAAAAGTAAAAAGGAAGCCATAGATATATATGTAAGAAATAGGGATGAAAATATTTCAGGAAGAGGAACCAGTGGGTGCAAAGGCCCTGAAGTGGGAGTTTGCTTGGTGTATTTAAGAAAGAGCAAGAGGAAGTTTGGCTGGAATGCAGAGAAAGAGCAAGGAGCAGCATGACAGGGGCCAGGCTGTGGGGACCTTGCAGAATGCTGACCAGATTTTTGGATTTTACTCAAAGTGGAACAGGGAGCTGCTGGAGGGCTTTGAGAAGCACAGTGACATGATCGGGCCCCAAATTTTCCAGATCACCTGGATTCTGAGTGATGAATAGCTTATAGAGAAAAAGGGCCTGGGGACAGTGGTAAATCAACACACACAAGAGACAACAGTGGCGTGGGCCAGAGTGGCAGTGTTGGATGGAAAACATGGTAGATTCTGGGTATAATCTGCAGGTAGAACCCACAGGTTGGTTCATTGATTGGCTATGATATGCAAGAGGGAGAAGGTCGAGGATGACTCCCGTCTTTAGACATGAAATTTTTGAGAAACAGAAGTGTCACTTATTAATATGGAGAAGACATTTACCAGAACAGATTTGGGTGGCACAAGCGGGAAGCTACAGTCAGCTGTGAAGGTATCAAAGCTTCAGATGCCTGTGGGAGATGACCAGGGGATTTCCTGTGAGCAGTTGTGTATCCACATATGGAATTTGGCAGAGAGGTCCCGGCTGCAGATATAAAATTAGAAGACGGTATTTAAAATCATGAAACCAGATAAGACCTCTTAAAAGATAAATGTGGCTTTTGAAGAAAAGGCAGAAGAGAGAAGGAAGAAGAGGAGCAGGAGGAGGGGAGGAAACGAGGTTTAAGCCCTGGATGTCTGAGGTTGAAAAAGACACTGAGAAAAAAATAGCACTGAGATCAGGGGAGAACAGATCCAGAACGTCCCAGAAAACAGATGAAGAGTGAAAGGAGAATTGTTAGGATTGAGTAGTGTGGAAGTCACTGGCGTCCTCTTTCAGAAGATTGGGTTCAAGAGACAGTGTTGGAAAATAGCAAGTGATGACATGATTGTAGAAAATGTTTGAGATTTGCTTTAATGCAAAGCAGAAAAACAGGACGGTAGAAGGAGGAACACATCTACCATCTGTCAAAAGAAGGTTAAGGTGGAAACCATTATTTATGTTTGTATGTTCATGGGAAGAATCTACTAGAAAGTAACATTTAATAACACAAGGAAGAGAGGCAAACTGCCGTGGGTGGCCTTGCGTTGGTGCAAGGGCTTGGCAACCAGGAAGAGATTGACTTAGACAATAAAGGTACAAGTCATTTAATTAGTTCATAGACAGTGGAGAGAAAAAAGAATAGATGATCCTACCTGGATGTATTGGTAGCTGAGGTGGCAGAAAAATGTGACAATTCTTTTCTGATTCTTACTACTTTCTCAGCACAATAAGAATCTGGCTGCCATTTCTTTAGTGCTTATGAGCAGGTAGGACGGCCTTGGGTAGTGAACATGCCCTTTTCACTACGTCATAACTATATAAAGTAGTTATTATTATTCTCATTTACAGAGGAGTAAACTGGGGCATGAAGAGGTTGGATAACTTGGCACAGCTAGTATGTGGCAAAGCCCAGATGTTATCCTAGCCACTCTGACTCCCAATTCTAAGATTAGAGAAGAGAAAATGTGAAATGTGTATTTGGAGAATACACCAGCAAGGGCTACTTGAGTTTGGTAGTTTGGGAACTAAAATAAAACCAGTCAACATAGTCGTACATTTTTCTCTGGCATCATTTAGCTGTCTGGGAGCAGACCAAGGGTCAAGGGAAAGGAATAATTAATCTTGGTCGAATTTGGCAAGATGTATACAATAAAGAGAGATAAGAGTCAAAGAATTAAGGATCTGTGCAGGATTGCAATTACCAGATGGTCAAGAGTCTAAACTGATCACAAGAAAAGTGACAGCATAAGGGGCAGTGAAAAGATGGTCAGGCTAACCTGTTTTAGGTCCCAGTGGCTTGAATCCCAGTTGTTGGATTTGGGGCATTAGAGGACAAGTAGAAAGACCAGAATCATCAAAATGGAATGAAATAAAAACCAGATGCAATTATTGATAACAAGATCAGGGCCTGACTGCAGGGATGGAGTCTGCAGTAGCACAGAAGACGAGATCACCGGGAGAGAGAAAGGCAGGAGACTGAGAAGCCAGGACATTGCAGGGTCACCCACGGGGACATTCAAATCACCTGGCATTTATGAGAAGTAGAACTGGAGAGAGTCACAGAGAGCTAGGACCTGCATCTTCAAGGAATGAAGAAGAGTGTCCAAGGGTTTTGGAAGGTGGTCTAACACAAAGGGCTAGCAGTTGCTTTCGTCTGCTGCCGTCCAGTTCCAAGAAGAAAGATTTCAGGAAGAAGAGGGAACAGACAGTTTCCAACCATCAGGGAGAAGGAAGGTAAACTTCCTCACTGTAAAGCCTAAGAAGGAATGCCGAGGGGAGAAAACACCCTCATTGGTCAGGCAGCAGGAGCAACAGTAAGCTCAGTGGTGGGGCAGAGATTGCTTAGAGTAAGGAGGTAAAGGCAGCGTTCAGGAAAGAAAATGAAGATGTGGGGGTGTGATGGGTCCCAAAGAGTGGATGGATCTTAGGAGTTAGGGAGGAGTGAGAGGTGACCTCAAAACAGAGGGTACAGATCCATGAGGAGATGAGAGTCCAAGTGAGGATAACATGAAAGACACCAGCTATAAATCAGGAGATGGACCCTCTCCAGGAATTGAATCTGCTCCTTGATCTTGGACTTCCCCACTCCACGTCTGTGAGGAACGTGTTTGTAATCTAAGCACTCAGTGTGTGGTGTATTTGTTGCAGCAGCCTGAACTAAGATGTTCCACTAGCTGGGAGCTCCAGTGGGGTTCTGGTAGGAGTACTGGGAGGGACATTTTGATCTTGCTGTCAATCTTAGGAGGAAGCATCCACTCTCTCATCATTAATGTGATACCAGCTGGAAGTTTCTATAGAAATTCTATATCACATTGAGGATGTTTCCCTTCATCCCTAGTTTTCTGGGAATTTTATCATGAATGGATTTTGGATTTTATCCAATGTTTTTCCTGCATCAATTGATATAATCATATGACTTTTCTTCTTACTCCATTGATATGTTACATTGATTGATATTTCAGTGCTAAACTAGTTTTGCATACCTAGAATAAATACTATTTGGTCATTGCATATAATTCTTTTTAGACCTCATGAGACCTGATATGCATTTGATATTGATCACTATGACATCGGTGTTTGGAGTTGACTAATGATATGGGAGACAGGAGGCCAAGTGGCTATTTGGAAGACCACCAAAGTAATTTTGTTAAGGAGTAAAAAGTAACCAGAGTTCTCCAGTAGTAATGAGAACTGAAAGGATAAATGGTAGAATTTGAGTTGCATTTAGATGGTAGAGTTGTCAGGATTGGGCAATAACAGGATATGTGAGAAAAAAGAGAGAGAAGAGGGCTAGGGGCCTCCATATCTGTAACTTGAGCTTGTGTAAATGGATAGCACTGCTGGACAAGTCAGATGATCATGACCAGTCATGCAGAATGAAATGGATTTGGCAGGAAAGAGGCAGACGAAGAGCTCCGTGTTGGACGTGTTAACCAAGAAATGGTGTCAGGACATGCAGACGATGTCCAGCCAGCATGTGGATATGGAGGTACAGAGCATAGAGGAAGGGATGGGCTTGGGACACAATTTGGCTGCAAAATGATGATTGAAGCCATGGGCATGTGCAAGGAAACAAAGATCATATCTGACCATAACAATGACACGGAAAATGCCTAACTACGATGAGTCCTGACAGTCAAAAATTAACTCTTATCGAGATGGGAAAGAAATGAATCCTTTGCTTTTTCTACCTTCAGACTTGACCCCAAAGAACTTATTCCAGTGTGTCTGAGGAAAAATACTTCCATTACTTTATCTGAGTCACCTCTAGCAAGCATGCGGTCTCAACTGGTGTCACCCTAATCCCAGCCATGGGTCCGATCCTAATGTATCACTTGGACAAATCTGATAGGTGGCAGCCCACAACTCCACCCCACTCTCTGGGTTGCTGATGAAATCAGTATGTGTCTGTCTGTGGAGCTGTGCTCTTTACTTTTTTTATATTATACTTTTCTTAAACTGTCAGAAACAATTTGGTGACTTCCCACCTGGTTGGTCCATTAGCTCAGAATTGTTTTGCCGCTATGGTGGAAGCAAAAGAAAAATTATTATCTCTATGTCCTGAAATTAAGCAGATCATGACTCCCGCTGGAGTAGAAGTATAAAGATGAATATCAGTTCAAGCCAGCAGACTTTTACTTATTTTTCTCAAAGGCACGCCAACAGGTTTGCAGGGAGGTGTGGGGTGGGGGGAGCAAGCAGTGGGGTCACCTGAGGGTACCTCACCAAGTATGCACAGGCCGCAGAGAATCATTTTTCTGGGAATGGAGAACAACTTGTACTTTAGAGTGTGTTTTCATTTATATGAAGAAGTGAGCCTTGGTTATGGTAAATAAAATAATTGAGAGGAAATTGCAGAGGAGATGAAATGCTCTGTTGAATTGATGTCCCATCTAGCAACAGGCCTGCTTTCATTGTTTGCCCTAGAAAAGATGCAATGGTCTTATATTTTGATTTATCATTACTTGCTTTCTTTGATCCCTTCTTCAAAGCCCAAATCACTGATTCAAAACTTCTTACCATACTGGAGTCTTAAGTGTCAGGAATTTAATAAGGCAGCAACAAAATTTCCAAAATCTTTTTAATTAGTCTAGTATGTTTCCTTTTTAAAAAATTCCTATTAAGTCACTCATCCCCATATTTTCTCTCTGTACTGGCACTTTATTCTCTTCCACAAAAACAAGTGAGAGGGAAAGAGAAGAGGAACAGAGAGGGAGTGTGCAAATATAGTGCCTAGTCAAAGAAGCTAGGCACAGCAACTCAGGAGGCTGAGGCAGGAGGACCACAAGTTTGAGGCCAGCCTGAGCAACTTAGTGAGACCCTCTCAAAATTTAAATGGGGTGGGTGAACCCAGTGTTAAAGCATTCCTAGGTTCACTCCCCAGTACTGCAAAAAAAGCACATGGTATATGATTCCAGTTATATGAAGTACAAAAATGGGCAAAAAAGAACCCTGTTGGAATTTGAATACTGGTCTACAGTTGGTGGGGCAGTGATTGGCAGGGGGCAGAAGTAGGCTTCATGGGGGCTGATGACATTCCACACTTTGGCCTGGATGCTGATGGTGAGGACAGGCCCTGCTGGTGGACATCCATGGAGCTGCATGCTCATGCTATGTGACCTTTTCTATAACTATGTTACACCTCAAATGAAACCTTTGAAAATACGGAGAAATGAAAACAACCACATGCAAATATTGAGAGACATAAAAGCACAGTCCCCATGTAAGGGGCCCTGTTCTGAATGTTCTGCAAGCAAATTAACTCACCGCTACTCTTAAACAGCTCTATCAGGTGAGCATGAATAAGCCTCCTCATGTTGCAGATGAGGAAACTGAAGCTTCCTAAACAACCTGCCCTGCGCCACACAGAGAGAGCATCCTGGAGTCGGCATTTGCGCCCAGGCTCCCTGGCTGGGCCCTGGCACTCTACACTGCCAAGTATGGCTGAGTAAGTGCACTGGAGCAGAGCGGGGCACTTCAGTCCCTGTCCCAGGTCTCCTGTGAGACTGCAGGCAAGGATGTTTCCCTCCCAGCATTTCCACTCCCTGTAAAATGAACAGGTAGGGTTGGTTATTCTCCACGTGGGACTGAGCTGCCCATTGCAAGGAGTTTAGCATTCCTGGCCCCTGGCCACCAATGTCAATAGTGACCCGGTGATTGTCACAGTTAAAAACAGTGTCATGTCCCTCCCAAACTGTGTTTCCTGGGGGGGCGGGGGAGGGATACTGCCCCGGTTGTAAACCCTTGGGCTAAGTGACCAGTACCATCCCTCCCAAGGGGCCATCTCCACCCTAACTTGGAACGTTTATCACTGAAAGTCTGTGGCGGATACTGACCAGCTGGCCCTCGAGGCCATCCCACCTTCTTCCTGGACATACAGTGGGTTGCATTTCCCAGCTTCTTTGCAGTTGTGATCCTGGGACTGAGCTGTGGCAGAGGTAAGGAAGGGAAGCCACACATGCCGGCTCCGGGCCTGCACTGTAAACCGCACACTCGACCTTCTGCTTTCTCTCTCCTCAGGGGCAGCAGGTATTGAAATGGCAGAGTCCCCATCAAATAGGGGATTCAACCTCGCTCCACTGGTGGCTGAACTGTAAGTCAGCAAGAAATGGTGTCTGCCACATTAAGCCACTGAGGTTGACGGTGTCAAAGTAAAACAGCCTCCAAGAATCTCCATGGATGGAAGGTCCATGTGGACCATCAGGCCAATGTAGCTAGTATCCTACACAAGAAACCAGCTACTAGGATGAGGCTCTCATATATGACACTCAGAAAGATCCAGAAAGAAGAGGAGTGATAAGAAGAGAGAGACAATTGGCCACTCCTAACAGGTTCAGGTCACTGCTGAACTGGGAGAGAAGGAAAATTTTGAACTAATATGATGTCAAAATTTTGATTTACACTGAACTGGACTTTTTAATATTGACATGTAAAAAATCATGATTACCAAAATGGAACATGTTTTTATAATTAAAACTAAAGAGACCTATGAGATCTTTCTGAGATATCATCAGGGGGCAGGGAAGAAAATTCTCTCAGAGGAAGGGAAAGCAATGGTTGGAAAACATAAACACACTTCTTACTTGTACCTCCTATGGTACTCTGTTTCAATAACCCAAGTACAATATATGTGTTTTCTTAGTCCATTTTCTGTTGCTATAACAGACCACCTGAGAATGGGTAATTTATAAAGGAAAGAAGTTTTCTTGGATAACAGCTCTGGAAGGCCAAAACTGGGCAGCTGTATGAGCTTGGCTTCTTCTGGTAAGGACTTTGTGCTGCTCTATGCATGACAGAAAAGTGGGAGTGGTACATGCAAAGAGAGAATGGAAGAAAGGAACTAGATGCTTTGTGATAATGATTTCTTGAAATAACTAACACTCTCTCATAGGAACTATATTAACTCCTTCATGAGGATGGAGCCCCCATGACCCAAATACCTCTTAAAGGCCCACCACTGTCAAAATTGTTACATTGACAATTAAATCTGAACATGAGTTTTGGTGCAGAAAGACCACATTCAAACCATGGAAGATGTCTATGAAGATACCCAGCATATGAATGAAACCACTGTCTTCCAAGGTATCTGCTCTGAGTGGCTGTTGACATCAACACATAGAGCAGGTCTATCACCACCTCGGTCGGATAGCTCCCCTGGTGAAGCATCCCACCACCCTGATGGGGCATCTGCTTTGCTGGAGTAAAAGAAAAGCAACAGAAATGGGGTATAATTCTGTGAACAGAACCTATGCACACAGCAAAGAGTTAATACTTTATTGAGCTAACTTGCTACTCTTCGTATAAGCAGATGGCTCACACACAGCCAAGCCAGGACACACGGAGTTGTTTCTGAAATCTTTCATGGAAAGCTTTCAACAGGAGTACTAACAGTGTCAGTAAGAATAAGTAACAGCTAAGGTAACATGTCATGTGTTTGCTAAGCACTTTATACGGTTAAGATACGAACTTTATACGGTTAAGGTCTCACTGAGTTGCCTAGCGCCTCGCCGTTGCTGAGGCTGGCTTTGAACTCGAGATTCTCCTATCTTGGCCTCCCTAAGTGCTGGGCTTACAGGCGTACACCACCACACCCAGCTAAAATAATTAGTGTTGAAGATGAGGATAGTGATTATTAAATAACTTACTTAATAACATAGCCCTCAAGACTATGGAAGAGTCTAGAACTGTATTCAAATTCTCCCTTCTCTTACAGGTTAGTATGCTGACTGAAAATCCTGCAGCTTCATAGACTGTGTTTGATTTGTTAGTATGAGTTGTGATTTTGAAAAGCTCATGTACACCTTTTCTTTTAATTGGCACTTCTAATAGCTCTGCGGGGTCCCGTGGGAAGAGAGCTGACCCAAGACCATATATTCAGTCCATGGCAGAGTTGGGATATAAACTCACAGGCCCAGCTCCACAGCCCATTCCCTTTCAGCATCTCGTGCTCAATCCCTGCATGAAAACTGTAACAGCAACAGTCAGACCTAGGTGCCACCAACCAGCTGCACTGCTCCTGCCCTCCATGACACCAACCTCTATCTATTAAAACCAAGACAAGTACACACCAGGCTAGTGGGAAGCCCAGTGAAAGACCACATGAGCTCACTCCCCTCCAGGGGTTCAGTTTTTAGTAGAAAATTATTGGTGGCCACCCATAACCCCTTTCAAGCAGACTCTTTAAACATAAAAATAATTGAAATGTGCACATTACAGTGTCCTAATGTGGACAGGTTCTCTCAAAATGCATCATCCCACACCTGTCCATGTCAAAGCCTGTCTGCTCCCCTTCTTCCTCCTTAGTCACTCCTGCATAATCTCCCCTCACTTCATCCTATTTAACTAAACACCTCAGAAAAAAAGGAAAAAGTAATGATTTATTTTTCAGCAGCCTGGAGCTCAAATAATCTTTTGTATTATTTCCTTATGGAGGGCTCTCAGGAATTACTGAATAAAAACTATTTCCTATATCTTAAAATCTGTCCAATAACTAAGTAGATATAGAAATAAAGATATATGATATGTAGACCTATCTGTACATGTAATATTAAGGAAGTGGTTAAATTTGCCTCAGAATCTGGTTCCACAAAATAATGTGCTATCCTGGACTGGGATTTTTTTGTTTGGCTGGTTGGTTTTTGGTACCAGGGATTGAACTCAGGGGCACTCGACCTCTGAGCCACATCCCCAGCCCTATTTTGTGTTTTATGTAGAGACAAGGTCTCACTGAGTTGCCTAGCGCCTCGCCGTTGCTGAGGCTGGCTTTGAACTCGAGATTCTCCTATCTTGGCCTCCCTAAGTGCTGGGCTTACAGGCGTACACCACCACACCCAGCTAAAAAAATTATTTTTTAAAATCAGTTTTGTGAGCAGCCCAAATCTGGGCAACTTTCTGGGGTTCCTGGGGCAACTTTCTTCAGGCTGCTTTTGACCTCTATAATCCCTTACCCTTCTACAAGTCTCTCCCTCTCTCTCTCTCTGTCTCTCCCTCTCCTTCTCTCCCTCCTCCCCCACCTTTCCACACACACCACACACACACACTCCCAGAAACATGAACTTCCACTCTCCAAGGCTGGCCTGGCTGCGGCCACCACTGAGAGCCCAATCTGCCAGCAGCGGCGCCCAACAGTGAAACCCTGATATGGCACCATTCCCAGGGGGTGACCAGCCAGCTACCTGGTGGTAGGTTGATTGCACTGGACCTCTTCCATCATGGAGGGCAGTGTTTCATCCTCACTGGAACAGACACTTCCTCTGGATGTGAATTTGCCTTCCCCGAACACAATGCTCCTGTAAGAGTTCCACCCACGCCGGGCAGAATGCCTTGCCCACCCTCCTGGTATTCTGCACAGCATTGTTCTGACTGGGGAACTCACTGCATAGCCAAAGAAGCAGCAATGGGCTCGAGCTTATGGAATCCACTGGTCTTATCACATTGTCCATCAGCCTGAAGGAGCCATCTTGAAAGAACAGTAGAGTGGCCTTTTGAAGTCACTGTTACAATGCCAGGGTGGCACTACCTCACACGGCTGCGGCAAAGTTCTCCAATCAGGGCCAATACATGGGGCTGTTTTTCCCATAGTCAGTATTCAGAGGTCCAGAAATCAAGGCATAGAAACAAGAGTCACCCCTAGTGATCCACCAGCAAAATTTTTGCTTCTTGTTCCTGCAGACTTGTACTCTGTGGGCCTAGAGATCCTAGTTCCAAAGGGCTGACTCCTTCTGGCAGCTGATACATAATGGTCCCACTGAAGTGAAGGTCAAGAGTACTGCCAGCCACTTTGAGCTCCTCATGTCACTGAATCAATGAGCAAAGAAGGGAGTTGCTTTGCTGCTGGGTGACTGACCCTGATACCAAGAGAAACTGGCCTACTCCTCCACCCTGAGACAAGGAAGGATGTGTCTGGAGCACAAGAGGTCTTTCAGGATGCCCGTCAGTACTGCCCTGCCTCGAGATTCAAATCAATGGAAAACTACAACCACCCAAGACAGGCAGGACTACCAATGGCCCAGACCCTTCAGGATGAAGGTTGGTGTCATCCCGCCAAATGAGAAACCTCGGCCAGCTGAGGGGCTTGCTGAGTGCAAAGGGATACAGAACAAGTAAAGAAGGTTATAAGTCCTTGAAACAACCATGTGACCAGTTAAGAAATGAGGACCGTGGGCTGTGGTTGTGGCTTAGCGGTAGAGCACTTGCCTAGCACGTGCGAAGCACTAGGTTCGATCCTCAGCACCACATAAAAATAAATAAAATAAAGGTATTATGTCCAACTATAACTAAAAAAATATTTAAAAAAGAAAGAAAGAAATGAGGACCATCATTGTCATCAACACTTCTACCTTTTTTTGTGAGAAATGTTTAAGTGTGTGTACGCAGATTCCTCCAAGGGGGAGCATTCCACAGCTCCAGAAATTCACTGAAGATTGGTCAGGGGGTTCCACCGTCCAGGGTACAGTAGCATATTATTGTCTGCACTCCCCTTCCACCCCCAGGTGAAATAACCAGATATTTCTTGAATGTTCTTAAGAATTGTTATGCCCCCCAGATAAATTCTCCCATATCCTCTCCCGTATTCTTTCTTCTAGCTCACACCTCTTGGGGCACCTTAGCGAACAAATAGAGGTGATTTTTCTAGGGCCAATAATACAAGAGTGTTCACAGCAGCTATTTTCATAATGCACAAAAATTAGGGATGGCCTAAATGTCCCTCAGAAATAGCAAGAGTAACTAAATTGTGGTGTATGCACATGGTAGAATGCTAAACAGAAATAAGAAGCCAACTAGGACCACAAGCAACAAGCTGGGTGAATGTTACAGACATGTTGGTGAGCCAAAGTGGCTGCCTCTGAGAAGGACATTGATTGGGAAGGAGCACAGGTGTTTCCTGAAGTGCTAGAAATGTTTATTTCAAGTATGTGCAAACACGTCACCTGAGTTCTCACATATGCATGCACATGAGCGCATGCACGCTGTATCTGAGTCTTCTAGTTTCACAAAGAGATCCCAAAATAGGAAGGGTTGAGGGTTCTTCCATAAATATAGCCCAGCTAGAGCAAGAATTTAAGGATGGAAAAATACAGACTGGGTGGCCAGCCAAGATCCTTTTAGACTACAGTATGTGTAACTCCTTATTTAAAATATATTTTATCTTGATTTTAAGGAAAGCTCAATGTATTTCATCACTTTTTCTTAACTTTTGAAAAGGATTAAGTGAGTTTGATTGGCACAAGGTAATTTCAAGAGCTAGATTGGAGGGAGTGTAATTATCTCCCCAGGTTTCAAGTTCCTCAATTCCCAAACACGATTTCCTGAGAGTCCCCAGGCTTTCCTGCTCATATTCAAGTGGAGATGCTGGCAAGGATCTGATTAAGCTGTCAGGGATTCATGTCCCCTGCAGGACACATCAGGTCTGGAAGTCTGATTACTGTTCAATCTCTAAAGAGAAATGATGCATGAGTGAACATCTACATCCCTTATCCATGAATCTAGTTTTATTATTTTTTTTAAGGGAACATTTTGGTAGGTGACTCTGCAGCTGCAAAGGTGGTATTAGCAGGAGACTGTCTGAGCTGTGCGTATTTGGCAGGACTGTCTGAAAGCAAAGCTGTTTTGTTTACCAGAAGCTCTCATTTTACCTTACTTAATCCTTGCAACAATCGGGAAAGAGCATCTTATTCTCCCTTCTATCCCCTTTCATTTTCCTGGTAGAGAAAGAAAAGCATAAAATGATGAAAGCAACCTGTCCAAGGTCATTCAGCCAGGCTCCTCCCAAGTGAAGCCCCTGCCTGCATCATTAGACAGCATGCTCCGAGAACTGGCATTTCTGTGCTGCTTTTGAGGGCCATTCCCCTAGTGCGACTGTTACCCACAGTGTGAAAAGTAGAGATGGGTGACATGGGCTGAGCTTCAAGCACTATAACAAGATGAGAGATAATTATATCTCCAGCGTGGAGGTATAGCTTATACATATGGAGACTTAGCTTTTATTAAATAAACCCTTAAAATATGCATCCATTCTTAAAATAAGAGAACCATTCATTATCTTTCAAAATAAGGAAAATGTAAAGAGTCCTAAAAATAAAAGCAGAAGAAAGAGGAAACTGACTGGGCATCTTCCCCTGAGCTTTCTATCATGCTATTTCTTCAAGTCTAATACACGATGGTAAAGGAAGTTGCATGTCCTCTTGGATGGTGTATTAGAAGAGAAGATAGACCTAAACAACCAATTTTCACCTTAGGAAACTAGAAAAAAGAAGAGCAAATTAAGCTTGAAGTAAGCCAAGAAAGAAAAATGCTATGTGTTCTAATTCTTACAAGTGGTCAACAGTACAATCATTTTTCTCAAATAAGTTATATCCCAGGAACATCAGTGTGCAAACTATTCACCTTTCAATGTCTACCACATTCTTCTCCTCCTCAGCCTCCTTTAGCAATGAACTTAACCCAAGAATCTCACACCCTTACACCTATCCTGAGAATGCCCAGGGCCATGGATTTCCAAGCATCTAGTCCCCACCCTACATCCCTGCCTGCCAGTGCAGGCTCAATTAACTATTTCTTTCTCTTTCTGAAAAAAAAAAAAATCTTTCCCCCTACATACACATTAACTCATCTATGCCTGCTCTTCCAGCTTAGTAAACATGTCCTGACATGCTTAAATGTTAGATTAGGTTCAAAGGACAACTTCTATCCTTAAAATTTTCTGGTATAGGAATATATATATATTTTATTTATTTATCTCCAAATTTAATATCATTCTCAAATACTGGAAAATAATATTAACTAATGTTTATTGAGCATTTACTTTATACCTTGCAAAAAGCTAGAGACTATTGCTAGGGGACAGACAGATGAGGATGGTGGAACAAGAGGTCAAGAAAATAATTCTATATAATGGGTCCAATGTACTGACCCCCAAATGCTTTCTTTGTCAAAAAGCAATTTACCCATCGTAGAGTGGCCAGCACCCTGCCAAGGTAGTTTCCTGCTCAGAAGGTTGTGAGCCACCTGAGAAATAGAAAGTCTGATATAATTAGTAAAGAAATAAGAGACAGAGACAGAAATTAGGTTCAAAAAGGAGCACCTGATAGATTCTCCAGTCCATATAGGAGCTGGAACCGAACAACTAGAAAATGGCTCTGGTTCTTTATTTAAGGGAGAGTACATCAAAGGCTGGGATAAGACTTCAGCGAGAGGAGTCTTGCTGCAAACATGTTGATTGGCATCCTAGCAAGCCACATCCACCTCTGAGAGACTGTGTGGCTGTATGGCTCCAGCAGGTCACCCCATCTCCAGTGCAGTGCTGAACCTGACAGAGCCGAGTAGGAAGTCACATGTAGTGGGTGGTCTCAAACCAGCAGGAGTGCCACTGGGAGTTCCCAGACACCAGACTTTCCTACTCAATGGCTTCCATGTCAATTTTGTTCATGCACGTTCATGGCTGGCTCCTGCAGCTCTGCCTGGCCTAAGTGGACAGGCTATGTCACATCCCTCAACAAACTACCTGTTATCTGTAAGGAAATGCAGACAGGGGATAACACGGATAAGAGAAACCCAAGTCACATTGAAGGGAGAGACTTTTGTGACCCTTTTCACAGATCAGATTCCTCCTAACCATAAAACTTGTAAAAATGATTAACAATCCAATTAGAACTGCTCAGCATGACCAAGGAAACCTACAATTGTCATGGCTACTGGTACTTGAAAGTCCAATGTCACACTGCTGTCAGTCAAAAGTCAAGAGGTAAACCTGGGCGGGACTGTCTGGAAACTTCTCTGGGATCCCCAATAAAACTGGAGTGCAGGAGAGGTACACTGTCCCTCTCCTTTCTGAGAAGACCCACTCTCTCCCCTGAGAGTGTCCCCTTTCCTTTTTTCTATTCCTTCGATAAAACTCATGCCTGTAGAAATTAAAAGAAAAACAACTACTCATGCCTGTTACTCTGAGTGACATATCTGAAATCTTTGACTTGATGGCAAGAATAGGGGATTGAAGCGTGTGTCTTTGTGCTTCCTTATTTTCTCAGAAGGCCTCAGCAACACTATGAACATATTGTCTAATTTGATTCTTGAAATAACTGAACAAATTAGGTATTATTATCTCTATTTTACACACACGAGACTCATTGAGGTAAAGTAACATATCTAAGCAGTCCCAGACATCAGTGATGGAGCTGAGACCAGAAACAAGACTTGTCTGACACCTGATCCAAAATTCCTAAACATGGAATTTTACCACTTCAGAGAGCTTGGATCATCTATCAAGTGAAGCATTCCTTGTTCTCCTGTATGTTTTAGATTTGGAAAAATTGTGCAGATTATCCACCATGACAAGCTTTTTGTTCTTGTTTTCTTCATGAGACAAACTGAGTCTTGTGAAACACTACAAGTCTGATTTTGTTTTTCATTGGCTTATGCATATCATTCCCATCAGCTTCTTCTATGGTTGAACTACAAACATCATATCCTGTATTTTCTTCCTCATGATCCTTGTGATAGAATCCAAATGAAAAAAAATCAAGCAAAAAAAATTTTTTTTTAAATGGTAGACACATCAGATTTGGAAATATGTTTAAACTTGGAAACTCTCCAAAACACTTTTTTATAATTTAATTTAAACTTGTTAAAAAAAAAAACCTCGGCAGAAAGAGAGAGCAATTTTTAAATATCTCTGTAAGTTGTATTAAGCATATAAAAATCTTCCCTCTAAGCAGAAAAAATGTTTTTGAAAATTAATTTATGCTTAGATACAGCTGAAGTGGTTGACAATGGATAGAAAGTACTATATATCTCATGTCAGATAAGTCTTACATTGTATTAGATTCTCTCTTACACTAAGCATGTCTTGTTTGAATTTTTAACATACAAATTATGTCCCTTGAATTTTGGCATCTATCAAGCATAGATGTTTACATATCAAAGTGATATGAGATTAGTGATAAAAGAAAACAATTTGACATCAAGAGAATCCTTATCTTTATGCAAACACAAAAGGGAAAATGATGAAAATAGACCATGCTCAAGTTTAATTACAAGACCATTGTCTCCATCTGATTCATTATCAAGTAGGTTCTTTGACTCCCTGTGTCCTTTCAACTGTTCCAGAGAAATGGCATGCAATAGAGAAGCTCAAGAAACAAAGTATTTTTAGATTCAAGTGATTTGCTTCATTTTCCCTATAATTAAAGATGATTACCTTCTTCAGGAAACTCCAATTTCTGATTTCATATTTTCCCCTTTAGAGAAAAGGTTGGCAAAAATACCAGTAAGATGGTGGAATAGGAACCCAGTTCTTGTTCTCCCACAAAACACTAACTTAATAATATACAAAACAAAATACCTCTACAGGAAGTTCAGAATCCAGGCAAGGAGTTGCACTGCCCCAGATAAGCTCAAAACTGAGAATAGCTACATTGAAACAGGTAAGAGCAATTTCACTTTATCTACTTTAGCGCCTCCCCCAAGTCAGCAGGCTCAGCACCAACAGGTCAATTTAACCTGCAACTTCTCCCTGGATGGGAGGTTTCTGGCTTGTCAATCCTGGAACACTGAAAAAACTAGTGTAGTTCAGTAGGGGCAGCTAAAAACGGAGGAAAGGAGGAAGGCAGCTTGCAGCACCCAGCATGGCTCTGCAAGATCAGGGAATATACGGAACTCAAGACTTCTCCACAGGAAAGCAGAAGGATAAAGGAACACACCTTCCAAGTTCTGGCCCATGATATGGAAATCAGACATGAAAGGGAGCAAGAGATTATGGAAGGAAGGAAGGAAGGATGGGAGGCAGGGAGGAAGGAAAAGAAAAATAGAATATTGACGCAAATGGAAACTAAAAAGAAATGTTTTGGAGTTAAAGAATAAAGTTAACTGAACTGAAAAATATTTACTAGAGGGCCTTAATAGCAGACTTTATCAAGCAGAAGAAATAATAAGTGAAGTCAAAGACAGGTCTTTTGAATTATCCAGTCAGAAAAGCAAAAAGAAATTAAGAGTGAAAGAAATTTAAAAAAACAAAACAAAACAAAAGACTTATGGGACATCATCAAACAAACTAATAAAAGCATTATGGAAGTTCCAAAAGAAGAGAAAAGGGGCAAAGCTTATTTAAAGAAATAACCAGTAACTTTAAAATTTTCCAAATAAAGAAGGGGCATACACACACACGTCTTTTCTGTACCCTGTCCTTTTACTCTCTTAATGCTTTATTTTATTTAAAGAAATCCTTAATTTTAATATCATATTTATGATATGTATAGTATTTATAAAATTTCCTCTTCGATGCTGTTGTGTCTATTTTAAAATATTTGCCGACTTCAAGTCCACAAAGGGTCTACCTTATGTTGTATTCTAAAATATTTTTATGTGGAATTTAAACAAAGTTGACCTGAATGTATAACAATGTTTACCAGAGGTTGGGTAGCAGGGTAGAATGGGTCAAGGGAAGATGGATTTGATCAGTGCAGACTGTAGTCATGCATTGAAATATTATACTGAACCCCATTAATATTAACACATATTTAAAAAAATAAAATAATGTAAAAAGTAAATAAGCTTTACTGTTTTATCTTCATAGTTGTATCTAAAACCAAGAATTAATTTTACAACTGGAAGTAATTTTAATGTGTAGCATAAGGAAGGAGTCAAGATTTATTTTTTAAATATGGACAGGTAATAGACCCAGTACCATTTGTGGAAAACACCATGTCTCCACACTGCACTGTAGCATGACTTTGCCCTAAATTCATGGCTATATATATGTGCATTTGTTTCCTGGCACTCTGTTCTGTTCCCTTGGTCTGTCTAATTTTACAACTCTATCCAAGCTACCATAATTACTTTCTTTTTACAAGTCTTTTTCTCTAGTAACTTAAATTTGTTTTTATGCAAGATTATCTTTTATATTATTTGTCCTTTAATTTTCCATACACATTTTTATAATCAGCTTGAAAGTTTCTACCATCACCCCCTAAAAACACTAGGGAACAACTTCTGAGATAATGGCTAGAATTTCTCCTAAAAGTTATCTAAGGATGCTTAACTTATTATATTAAATCTTCTAATCCATAAACAGGATATATCCCTCCATTTAATCGAGTCTTCTTGACTTCTTTACTTTTACCCAATAATTATTTTGTAGTTCTGAAATTACACCTTTCACTAGATTTATTCCCAGGTACATTCTTTACACCATTTTTTAATCTGTTGTTGAGGTTTGAGTTCTTCATTTATATTGTTTGCTTTTTTTGTTTAAATGATCCAATACCAAATATAAATTCAATTAACACTTAGATGAGTGGTGCTAAGATACTATATGATATTAGCAAATCACTGCTACTTTCTGGGCCTCAATTGTTCCATCTTTAAGTCAGTTGACAATATAGCACTATAAACCTCTTTTTCTTAGCTCTTTGTACAGTTTCAATTTTACCCTTCTTGGTGCAATGATTGATTAATATGTATTTTCCCAATAAGACTACCTGCCCATTGAGTGTAGAGACTTCTTTTCTCTGTAGTCTATCCCCCAGTGCCTGACACAATTCCTACAACAGAGTAGATACACAGCATGTATTTACTAAATGAACAAATATAAAGCAAAAGAGTTTGTTTTTTTCCTTCCCTAAAATTTCATATGTGTAAGTGAAGCAGGGGAGAAAATAGATAGATCTGAGAAAATCTGTTCTTCTCTTGGGAAAATGCTTTCAAAGTATGTTGAACCCAATCATTCTGGTGTCCACTTGACCAGACATTATCCCAGCTTAGATGATACAGTAATGGTTGTTCCCAGCAAAGGAAGACAAGTAAAAGTCTAGTTCTATGGAAATATTAGGTGCCTCATTGTAACACGGTACCTAGTGGAAACACTCATATATGTCAAAGCAAGCATTTCCCAAGTAAATCTTGATCCTGGACCCTTCTACCTATTGTGGAGGAGTCGCACCAAAGCTTTAACATTTTCATGACCTTGAAGATCCTGTCTGTTGCAAAGTATTAAATTAAGTAGCAGTTCCTAAAGTAATGACTTACCTTAACTCACAATTGCTAAACCACTTTTGAGATGAGAAACAAGCTCTGAGAAATTAGGTCACTTAGTTCACCAGCAAAGGAAGTAATAGAGTTAGAAATTGATTACAGTTCTGTTTCCACCCAATGTATGAGTCTTTTTCTCTGCTCACCATACCACGGTCTCCCTAATTGCTTGTTTGGAGATTCCCAAAGATTCAGTCTTTCCAGAAGGCTCTTGAAGGTAAAAATTCCACATTTTTCAATAAAATAATTATCAAAAACCCATTCATTTAATATTACTCAGCATTAAAAGAGAATAAAATTATGGCGTTTGCAGGCAAATGGCTGGAGTTGGAGAATATCATGCTAAGTGAAGTAAGCCAATCCCAAAAAACCAAAGGCCAAATGTTTTCTCTGATAAGTAGATGCTGATCCATAGCGGGGACAGCATGGGAAGAATGGAGGAACTTTAGATTGGGCAAAGAGGAGGGAGGGGAAGGGAGCATGGGAGTAGGAAAGATGGTGAAATGAGACGGACATCATGTATGTCTGTCTAGGTATATGTACTGTTGTATTAATGGTGCACAACCAGAGAAACGAAAACCTGTGCTCCATTTGTATACAATGAATCAAAATGCATTCTGCTGTCTTGTATAACTAATTAGAAAAAAAATACTAGGTTGAAAAAAAAAGGTTCACAGGTTGACATATCTGGACAAATTCTACTGTTTTTATCTTACCATTCTCTAAATGGACTAGAGTCTTCATTTTACTATCTACAAACTGTGATAATAAATATTGTCTCCTAAAAGAAAAACCTTTCCATCTAATACAAGCAATATTGTAGTGCTTCTACAAGAGAATCAATTGAGCAAGCAACTCAGAGATTAGGAGAGTGTGTTCATGACTCAACATGTTGCTCGACCGAATGCTGCTAGCCACCATATGGTGATCATAATGCAGTTTTAAATAGCCTTTATTCTTAGCCATGTATTGTTTCATGTGTGCCCTCATGGATGGATGATTACAAACAGAAAGAATGAGGAACACTAAGTAAGAATACAGGGAGGTTAATGAGGAGCATAAAGTGAGCATAATTCTGCTTATTACCCTCAGCACCATCTACACAAACGCTGTCACAATCATCTCAGCAGAATTTTTATTTGATAAGTTTAACCATCTCTAGGACTTCAAGAACTAATGTCAGAAAAGGGAAAGTACTGGGGCTGGGGGTGGAGCTAAATGTAGCGTTCTTGCCCAGCATCCATGAGGCTCTGGGTTTGATCCTCAGCACCACAGAGAAAAGCAGAGGGAAATAAATGGAAAGTACAGTGAATTTGGCTTTTCATTCACTGCAAATAAGGACTGTTCATACTCCACACATTTTGTGCAGGAAAGTGTAATGGTTTTAAAATTCATATGGTAGTATTTGATATTATATGCAATTATGAAAGCAGTTTGTGAGTCACAAAGGAAAGGAAGTACCACGCAACATTGAAAATACCACCACATGAATTTTTCATTTTCCCCTCTGTCTTAACAAAGGAAATCCAAGGAAAGAATAATAAATATTTGAATAGACTCAACCAAAAACTTAACTCAGTGGTTTTCAACCTTGGATGCTCATTTGAGTCACCTGGAGAGCTCTGTCAAAGCACAGATGCCTGGACCCTGTGAAAGTCTATTCAGTTCTTCTGGGATGGGGTCCAAGCTGGAGTATTTTAATTTATCCCAGGAGATACTAATGTGTCTGTCTTGCTCAAGCAGCCCTCCCCTCTTTGACAGTAGAACTCAATACCAGCAAACATTTATTTCAAATCCAGAGTCTGTCCTGAGTGTAGGTTAGAAGAAAAGAACACAGACCCAAAAGCCACAAGTCCTGGGTTCAAGTCCTAACAGCCACTGTGTGAACGTGAGCACCTCACCTCTTGGGTGCTCAGTGATCTGTCCTTCAATATTAGTGCTTTGAGTCACTTAAGCCTTCAAGATATCTACTGCCCCTACTATTCAGTTAAGTATTAAATATTATAAGTATTATATTAATAAGTTATAATAACAACCACAAAAGCAGACTAGTATTGTGAAGAGATTAAACTTTGAAGTCTTGATGTGTTAGATTCCAATTCCAGACTGCCAACTTTGTAATTATGTGACCTTATCCAAGTCACTTAACCTCTCTGAATCCACTCTAACATGGAGATAATACCTCAAAGAACTGTTAATAACTTTTCCAGTATACATCTCAATAGACTGTCAATATTATTGTTTTTATGCTTCAGTTATTGCTGTTACTGCTGCTATATGATTTCTTGTGCAGTAAGAAATAATAATTCATTTGGGAAAGAGAGGGAGAAATTTTAAGAGGGTTGATTGACATGACCGGCCCTGGTTTCTTGGGCTTCTCATCCCGGCCAACAGGAGGCTGACATTTAGATCACTCACACCGCGAACTTTTCTGTAAGACAGTTTTTCTCTCCAACAATCTTCATGAACTGACCCTGCAGCTGGACTGCACAGAGCCAACCACCAAAACATTGCCCCAGAAAGTGGGAATGGCTTTCTGTTGCCAACTAAAGTTTGCAACAGATATGTTTGCACCCCACCCAGCCCCACCTTTCACCTCATCTCCAAGCCCCCGTCCCTGCTCACCACCATGCCTGGCTGAGTGTATCAGTCAGGGCCTCCTAGGTTCAGCTGCTGTGACAGAAACAAATAATGACTTACATAGTGACTTTCATCAAATAGAAAGTGTTTTTATCCTCTGTTTCACAAAACTGTCCAGATGAAAGCAACCCAGGGCTGCTAGGTAGATATCAGGGATCTTGGTTCCCAGCACTTTCCTGCTCCACCACCCCCAGCCACAGGGTCCAGAATGTCACCCTGACATTCTCATTCCAGCTGTCTGGAGAAGGAAAAGGGAAGAATGGAGCTGATGACTCCCTTTGAGGACATAACCCACAGGTGGCACACATAAATTCTGCTTGCTCCCTTTAGCCAGAATTTAGTCACCTGTGGCACCTGGCTACAGGGGCAGCTGGAAGATATGTGAACTTTATTCTTGGCAGTTGTGTGCACAGCTTAAAACTAAGTAACTATGGAAGCAAGGAAGAGCAGTTAGTGATGAACAAATCTCAATCTCTGTCACACAGGTAAAGACATGGGGTAAGGTTTGGGGAAGGAAAAGACGCAGACATACTGCAGGCAAAAAGTTTTCAAAGAATTCCTACCCTGAAGCATCACTAACTCTTCCGTTTCTCTAGGAATTAGGAGGGCACGCATCTCCTACTCCCAGCAAAACATGGTACCCTTCTAAGTCAGGAGTAAGGACTGAGGCTTCATCACGCATTACTTGCTTTTTGTTTGTTTTTTGTTTTGGTACCGGGGATTGGATTCAGGATGTAACCACTGAGCCACATCCCCAGTCCCTTTTAATTTTTATTTTGAGGCAGGGGCTCACTAAGTTGCTTAAGGCCTTGTCAAATTGTTGAGGCCGGCTTTGAACTCAGGATCCTCCTACCTCAGCCTCCTGAGCTGCTGGGATTACAGGCGTGCGCCACAATGCCCAGCCACTTGCTCATTTTTTTAAACAGGAAGTTTTAGTACTATAAACTTTTAGGCCATGTCAAAATGTCCCTTACTCTAAATAGACCATCCAAAACGTCATTTAACCCCAGACCTGTCCTTAGATGCAGGAGCATTCCATAAGTCTTCTGAGGCAGACAACAGCTATGGATTCTCAGACTCGGGTCAGAAAATGTCTGGCTTTCAGTGGACTGGTCACAGGAAAAGTCTGGAAGGGCTAGACCTCATGTTCTTGCTTACTTCTGCCCTGGCGGGGTGTGAACCACCGTGAGATTCTCTGAAGTGCTCTGAACACCAGGCATCCCCCACATCACCAACCTGACAGTTACAGCCACTATACAAGGTCCCCGAACTTGTCAGCTATGACAAACACCCTGGGGCCACATTCTCCATTCCCTGCTCCCCAAATCAGTCAGATCTGAAACCATGCCAGGGACATGTAGAGTAACCTATAAATATAAATTCTGGCTGTTATTATTTGACTGCTTCCTGAAGCATGCTTTGAGTTTGTGAGCTGTGTATGGGTAGGACTGGAGTCCTCTTTGATTTCTGCCTCCTCAGCACCTAATGTGGTCAGGACCCATAGCCTGTGCTATTCCACCTACATATATTAAGCTTCTACTGTGCTGAGTACCAAGCTGGGTGCTGGGACTTAGTAATGAATAAAAGCCTTAATTCTTATTGTTGCTGACCTTGCAGTTCAATAGAGACCCAGTATGTTTGTGGAAGGAAAGAAAGAAAAAAGGAAGGAAGGGAAACTTGATGTTTGAGCATAACTGCTGGTACTATCGCAGGCATGAGGAAAAGCACATGCTTTAAGAGTGGAGAGAGAAAGACACACTTTGGCCCTGGGCCACCTTGGAAGCTCTTCTCAGGTCCAGCTCTGGCCCAGTGTTCACTGGTTTAGCCCTTAGCAATAATCCATTGAGTTACTACTCCTTGCCCTGGGAGCTCAGATAGTTTGGGCTGAAGCAGCCCAGCAAAACAAAAGAAATGAGAATTAGGCTCAAAGCAACCAGAATGCTGCAGGACAAAATGAGGAAATAGCTAACATTTTAAAATAAGAACTATGCAAGTCTAAATTTATCCACAGTTCTCTGATGCCCAAAAGGAAGTGCAAGTCAGTTGAACATAGGTATGCATAATCCACCAATAGCAAATAATAAATAAACAAGGCAAGAGTGACTCAGAGCAGGTTTCTCTTGGGAGGGAAAATAAGGTAATTACTTGGGAGGGGATATTTGATTAGGGTAGGCCAACTGCTATGTCAAACAAACTCAAACAGTGGCACAGTCACAGCCCAAGGCAGGTGATGAGAAGAGTCAGCTCCACAAAGTCATCCAGGGATTCAGGATGCCTGAGCATCTTGGACTTCTTGCAGATCTTGTGGGTATTCAGGGAAGGGAGAAAACATGGAGAAGGCTTCCTGCCCTTACCTGCGTTGGCTGGAGTCAAGCACCTCTTCTGCTCACATTTCATGGGCAATATGGCCCTACCCAGATGCAAGAGAGCTGAGAAATCTAGTCTAGCAATTTTACTAGTGAGAACAGTGTTTAAGGAGAATTTAAGGAGACTCTGCCAAAGAAGATCTGAGTAGCTTTTAACGTAACTACACAAAAGTGAATTCATGAGTTTGGCAAAAAAGGATATAGAATAATAGAACTTTGTGTAGGAACATCTCTGGGTTCCTTGGAGAAAGAACTGTGAGAAGAATCAAAGGGATTAGGGCTCATTCATTCATTCCCCAAACATTTATTGAGTGCCTACTGCATGCTGGCATTCCTATTTTTGTGGAGCTTACTCTCTACCTAAGAGTACAGAGAAGCAAATGAGAACTTGCAATTCACTGTGGTAAGTGCTCTGATGGTGGAAACACAGAACGCTCTGAGCCTGACTCAGAGGGGATAATGAAGGAAGAGCTACTGAGCACCTGTCTACTTGCTCCCAGGCAGGCGAATCCCACTGTAGGGGAATTTCCCCTACCTCCCACCTATGTGTTTATTGCTGGAATAGCCAGTTTTTACAACATAACCAGCCACAATTAGTCTGGGCTCATGGGCGGGATAAGCATAATCCCCTTTCTTGAGAACATGGGAACTCAGATAAAGAGATATCAGGCTCCCTTGGGAAGCTGAGCCCATAACATGTAAACTTTGGGAGGAGTTGGAGGCCATGTTTTCTTTAACCCAGGCTGGAGAAGCAGAGGAAAGCAAGCTTGAAGTAAAAGCAGAAGAGAGTGGACTTGCGAAGAGGAGGAGGAGGACTGGAGAGTCCTGATCCTTATTATGTTGTCTCTGATCTAATTCAACCTCTGTCCTTGAGTTCCACCAATTCCAGGACCTTTATAATAAATGAGCCCTCTTTCTAAGAAAACTGAACCAAATTTCTCTCACTCACAACCAAACAAGAGTTCTAGTAATTATGTATGCTGCTGATGAGCCTCTTTGCCATGACCTGATGGGCAAATGGGAGTGGAGATCCAGGTGACAAGTCAGAGGGTGCAAGAAGTCAAATCATATACTGTGCAGAAAGATGATCATAATATGATCTCAAGAGAAAAGAGCCAAATGTGGGTAGCATATTAGTATGGGTAAAACCAAGAAAAAAGGAACTACTTGTGTCCAGCCGAAGCTCAGAAGAGACACACAGCACCCCCACAAGGCAAGTCTGGGCAATCAGCAGGTGTTTAGTGGGGACTCCCCTCTCTTCCTTTACAGTCTTCAGTGATACACATGGCGCATGGCTTTCAGAGAGCGGCAGCAGGGGGAACGGATGTGTGACGCTAAATCAAAGAGAGCATGGCCTAATCCTTGGGTGCAGCTGATGAGCACCTGCAGTGGACCAGGTGGGCCACCTGGTGAGCCAGGGGAGCCTGGGCCTCTTCTGGGCACCTTGTATTACCAATGGCATCTAGCCTAGATCCCATCCCTGGACTGTGGTTTCAGTACATCATCCCCTGCCCTGTCCTCTGTGGCAGTAAGAGGTGACATCTCTCAATGACTGCAGACTATTTTTATTATTCATTTAGCTTCAAGTTTCAAAGTTAAAGTCTAAGAGGTGTGTGAGGAGGCACAGTGATCATTCACTCCTGAGACCAGAGAACATCCTTGGAAAGGCAGAGCAAGAGAGGTGGGAGGCTCTGAGGAGAGTAAAGGGTCAGCCATGTGGGTGGGACTTCTGCTTTTGAGAACAGAAAGGCCCGGCGTGAGGCAGCCTGGGCTGACAGGGTGTGATGCTCCATTAGGGTCAGGGTGTACAGCCAGATTCACCTTTCTTTCGTCCTGAGCACCCAGCCAGTTTTACCTCCCAGTTCTTCTCCAATCACCCCCTCCTCTTGATCCCCATGGCCACTGGTCCAGCTCACATCTTCACCATCTCATGCTACCCTTTGGTAGCCTCCACTTTCCTCTCTTCTTTCCCTCCCTCGCCCCTGAAAACTACTAATCTATTATCCATTCTAAAATGTTGTCATTTCAAGAATGCTACACCAATGAGACTGTGTAGCTTTCCATTTTGTGGGCATACCACAGTCTGTTTAACCATTGATCCATTGAAGGACATTGGGTTGTTCCCAGTTTGGGGCTGTTATGAATAAAGCTGCTATGCATAGTTGTGGAGAATCTCACATGGGCACAAGTTTTCATTTCCCAGGATCTGTGCTGAAGAGTGCAGCTGAGGGCTCATGTGACAACCGTGTCTTCAGTTTGGGCAGACTCTGCTATAGTCTTTTCAGAGTGGCTGTACCATGCTAAATTTCCACCCCAAATTTATGAGCGATTATTTTTCTGATCCTTACCAGCATTTGGTCTTGTCTCTACTTTTTAGTTTAGCTTTCTGAAAGATGTGTAGTACCATCTCCTTATGGGTTTGATTTGTGTTTCCCTAACAGCTAATGATATTGAACATCTTTTCACATAGGTGCTCGATAAATGTTTAGTGGAAGAATAACAAACACTCCTGCAAGGTTGGACTTGGGGAAAATGTGCTCTCTCAAAGTTCTGCCAGGTTCCCTGAGCCTCAGGTTGAAAATGGGGGCTGCGGAGAAGGTGGGGGAGACTGAGTAAGCACAAGACTGCCAAAGAGTGGAGACTCAATCCTTCCTTTCCCATAATCACTACCTGCTCTTTTTAAAAAATGCCTTCTGCTCAAGAGAACTTAAATGATAAATTGGCAACCTGATTGGTTGATTTATTGAGGTTATTAATTAAACCAAAGAATACCCGTAATTTTAGGTTCTGCACATTCTGATTCACATATCTAAAAACACATCTATTTTTTCTTGTCTCTTTAAGCCTTGTTTATAAACACAAGCAGGTGATGGATGCTACGTTATCAGGTGGACAAACCACCACATAATAAAGACCCCCAAAGGAACTGGACAAGACAGGAACACAATTTCCCAGGGTTATTTCATGCAATCAATAGCTGTGAGGTTTGACCTTGATCTCCTTCCCATTGCTTTGACTTTAGGAGCAGCTTCAGAAGACAGGGATATTTTTAAAAGGCTCCAAAGTGTAAGCAGTCTTCGCTGAGACCTCACAGCATCTCTTTTTGCTATTGTTAGTCTCCTCTCATAAAGTCCTCCCCGTCCCACTGATTAGCAGTTTCTGAAGGCTTTCTTTGAAAGGAGAAAACTGCTAGCCTTGCAAGATGAGGCTGCCGCATGAAAGGGCCTAGAGAACACCCCAGAATCTGCCTCTAGCAGCAGACACGAGACCTCACTGAAGTGTGATGATCAGTACTCTGTTCTGGGATTATGCCTGATTTACTTTTTTCCCACATTTTTTACTGGTGCATTATAGTTGTATATACTGATGAGATTTGTAGTCATATATTAGTACATGCACACAATACACAATATAACAATATGATTTGGCCAGTATCGCTCCCCAATATCGCTTCCCTCCTCCCTGCGCACCTCCTGCCCCTGGTCCCTTTCATCTACTGATCTCCTTTTGGTTTTCATGAGATCCACCCCCATCTTTCTTTTCCCTTTTCTTCTCTAGCTTCCACATATAAGAGAAAATGTGTCCCTTAACCTTGTTTGACTTATTTCACTTCACATAATGGTCTCTAGTTCCATCTATTTGCCTGAAAATAGCATAATTTCATTTTTCTTTATGGCTGAATAAAACTCCATTGTGTATATACACCATGTTTTCTTTATCCATTCATCTGTTGACGGACCCCTAGGCTGGTTGCATAGTTTGGCTATTGTGAATTATGCTGCTATAAACATGGGTATGCATGTATCACTGTAGTAAGATGACTCTAATTCTTCAGGATAAATACTGAGGAGTGGTATACCTGGGTCATATGGTGTTTCAATGCCTAGTCTTTTGAGGGACTTCTGTACCGATTTCCATAGGGGTTGTACTAATTTACAGTCCCACCAAAAGTGCAAGTGTTCCTTTTTCTCCATGCCCTCTCCAGCATTTATTATCATTTGTATTCTTGATGACTGCCATTCTAGTATGAGACGAAATCTTAGTGAAGTTTTGATTTGCACTTCCCCAATTGCTGATGATGTTGAACATTTTTAATGTATTTGGTGCCCATTTGTATTTCTTCTGAGAAGTGTCTGTTTAATTCATTTGTCCATTCATCAATTAGGTTATTTGGGGGTTTTGGTGCAAAGTTTTGTGAGTTCTTTATATATTCTTGATATTAATCCTCTGTCAGAAGAGTAGCCAGTAAAGATTTTCTCCCATTCTGTGGGTTCTCTCATCATCTTCCTAATTGTTTACTGTGCAGAAGCTTTTTAATTTGATGCTGCCCCATTAATTAACTCTTGGCATTATTTCCTGAGCTTTAGGGATTCTATTGAGAAAGTCACTGCCTGTTCCTATATGCTGCAGTATTGACTCTACATTTTCTTCTAGAAGTTACATAGTTTCTGGTTTAATTCCTGGGTCTTTGATCCATTTTGAGTTGATTTTTGTGCAAGGTGAGAGAAAAGGATCTAGTGTCATTCTTCTACATATGGATAACCAGTTTTCCCAGCACCATTATTTAAAAGGCTGTCTTTTCTCCAATGTATGTTTTTGGTACCTTTGTCCAGGATCAGATGACAGTAGATGATTTGCCACCTCCTTGATCTTGGCTCTCGAACAGTGAGAAAATAAATGCCTGTTGTTTTAGCTACATCGTCTATGCCACCTTGCTATGGCAGCCCTAGCTGACTAATACAAAGAGCTTTGTCCTCTTTCCCCACAGCATCCCATAATTCTTTAATATTCAAATTGTGTCCCTTTGATGTGTGTCTCATCTCATCATTGATTTTCTTTTCTTTGGTAACTAAGTGTCTGATTGCTCCCAGATCCTCAATTGTCAGTGGCTTTTTGTGGTCAAGCAGGTCCCAGCATGCTTCATCAACTCCATGAAGCCATCCACTGGTTCATTCATGCACATATTAAGCACTTACTGTGTGCTGAGCAGGGCTGCACTTCTAGCCCACAAGAAGTTGGCATTAAATTCATATTGCTTCTAACTTCCTCAACACAAGGTTGCACCCGGCACAACCACCTACTCTCTCACAAGCTACGCCTCTCCTTGCTAAGCTCTTCCTCTCCCTAAATTGTTCCTCTTACCCCATCCCCACCCTTCTCCAGTAGCCTATAGTTGTTTCTCACATTTGAGTTATTTTCACATCCTTTTTTTGAACCCAGGAGCATTTAAAAACGGAGCCACATCCCCAGCCCCTTTTTATATTTTATTTAGAGACAGCATCTCACTGAGTTGCTTAGGGCCTTGATAAGTAGCTGAGGCTGACTTTGAACTCACAATCCTCCTTCCTCAGCCTCCTGAGCAGTTGGATTACAGGCATGCGCCATGCCAAGCTCCACATCCTTTCTTAATGGGGAAAATGGCTCTCAGACCCTTTGTGTTAATCGAGGTTACTTTTTTAAATAAAGTTCCTGAAATGTGTGGACATGAAATCCTCATGCTTCTAAATGTTATACAGTTTTAAAACCATCACATTTACAATTTAACACAAGCAGATCTATGTAGCCAATGAAATCCAAATCAACAGCATTAATTTAATGTGACAGAGGTGTCTGCTGTATAGAGACCAAATTGCCACGCGCCTCATGAATGTGGCCCTGCCTGCCCTGTAGGGGTCTGCTGAGTCCTGCAGAAGATGGCTCACCACCTTTCCCCTGTTTCCTGCTTAGACTCCACAAGACCTCATGCACAAAACAGACCCTGAGACGACCTGGCCACCCTCATGTGTTCATGGCATCCCCAGGATCACTTGGCTTCTGTTCTTTTCTCAATTGCCCCCCAGAACTTAAAAGAGCATAATATCAGCAAGACAGTACACATAAAAGTAGCAGTGAAACTAAGTGCCAACAGTTGATTATAAGAAGGGCAGCTGGATATTAATTTTTTAGATCATCACTGAAATAAAAACAAAAAATTTAAAATTTCTCGCAGTTCTGCTCCAGAGTTCCTGTGGACCGGCAGGAGCTGCAGAGGGCTCAAAACCACCCTCAGGAAACTCCACGGGTGTCCAGCCAAAGGGAGACTAGAGACTGCTAGCCGCTAGCCACAAGGGAGCCCATACTCAGGGTATGAGTCTCCGCAGAGACCCCAGCGCGAGGCAGCCCCGCCCAAGTGCAGCCTGAGCCCGCCCCAGTCCTGGTCCAGATTTCCTGTGGTCAGGCAAGACAGAAGGCCCAAAACCGACCTCAGGGAATGCTAGGGGTGCCCAGCCAGAGGCAGACCAGAGCCTACTAGCCTCCAGCCACAGGGGAGCTCACACCCACGCACTGTAAGGGTCACACACAGACTCTCCTGCTTGTGACCCTGCCTAAGTGAGGCCTGGACCTGCCCCCAGTTCTGCTCCAGAGTCCCTGCTCACCAGCCCTCAGGGACCACCACAGGAGCCCAGCCAAGGCCACTCCCACTGCCCTCTAGAGGTACATCCACTACCTCCACCACCAACTTTAGAGACAGTAGTGTCCATCTGCGGACACTAGGGGAACAGAAGTAGCTCCAAGGTGAGATACAGGTAATCTGGAGTGTCAATACAAGATTATAGGATAGAAGCTGCAATACCTCAGATAGGTATTTCAAGAAAGGAAGACACACAACATGAAAAAACAAGGGAAGAAAGTGCCCCAAATAAACCTTGATACCACTGTAACAGAATCCATTGACAACACAGTTGATGAAATGTCAGAGAAAGAATTCAGAATGTACATAATTAAAATGATCTGCGAATTAAAGAATGACATAAGTGAGCAAATACAGGCAAAAATTGATCAGTCCAACAAAGAAACAGGAGAGCAAATAAAGGCAACCATTGATCATTCTAACAAAGAGATAAGAGAGCAATTACAAGTAGCAAAAGATTACTTTTTTTATATTAAATTTACTTATTTGTTCTATTTAGGCTTACATGATAACAGTGCAATTTATTCATTGTACATAGAGGATAACATCAATTCTCTAGTTGTAAGTTGTATGCAATCACAACATATAGGCAGTCATACATAAAGTTAGGGCTATGATGACCATCATATTCCACCACCTTTACTGTCCCCATGCCCCCTCCTCCCTTACACCTCTGTGAACAGAGTTCCTCCATTGTTCCCATATCCTTCCCCACAGTATGGATGAGCATCCATTTATCAATGAGTACATTCAGCATTTGGTTTTCTGAGATTGGCTTACTTCACTTAGCATAATATTCTCCAACTGCATCCATTTACCTGCAAATGCCATAATCGTATTCTCTTATTGCTGAGTAATATTCCATTGTGTATATATACCACAGTTTCTTAATCCATTCATTTGTTGAAGGGCATCTAGGTTGGTTCCACAGTTTAGCTATTGTGAATTGAACTACTATAAACATTGGAGTGGCTACGTCACTGTTGTATGCTGTTTTTAAGTCTTCTGGGTATAGATCAAGGAGTGGGATAGCTGGGTCAAATGGTGGTTCCATTCCAAGTTTTCTAAGGAATTTCCATACTGCTTTCCAGATTGGTTGTACCAATTTGCAGTTCCACCAGCAATGTATGAGTGTGCCTTTTTCCCCACAACCTTGTCAACACTTACTGTTGTTTATATTCTTGATAGTTGCCATTCTAACTGGCGTGAGATGAAATCTTAGGGTAGTTTTGATTTGCATTTCTCTGATTGCTAGAGCTGTTGAACATTTTTTCATATGTCTGTTGATGGATTGTATATCTTCTCCTATGAAGTTTGTGTTCAGTTCTTTGGCCCATTTATTGATTGGGTTGTTAGTTTTTTTGGTGTTAAGTTTTTGAGTTCTTTATATATCCTGGAGATTAGTGCTCTATCAGATGTGTGTATGGCAAAGATTTGTTCCCAGGATGTCGGCTCTCTGTTCACTTCATTGATTATTTCTTTTGCTGAGAAGAAGCTTTTTAGTTTGAATCCATCTCATTTGTTGATTCTTGATTTTACTTCTTGTGCTATAGGAGTCTTGTTAGGGAAGTATGGTCCTAATCCTACATAGTGAAGATTTGGGCCTGTTCAACAAATGGTGCTGGGAAAACTGGAAATCCATATGCAGCAAATTGAAACTAAACCCCTATCTCTCACCATGCACAAAATTCAAATCAAAGTGGATCAAGGACCTGGGAATCAGCCCAGAGACCCAATGCCTAATAGAAGATAAATAGGCCCAAATGGATTCAAACTAAAAAGCTTCAACATTACTGGTGGAACTGCAAATTGGTACAACCAATCTGGAAAGCAGATTGCTGGAATATTACTCAGCAATAAGAGAGAATACGCTTATGGCATTTGCAGGTAAAGGATGGAGTTGGAGAATATCATGCTAAGTGAAGTAAGCCAATCTCAGAAAACCAAATGCTGAATGTACTCATTGATAAGTGGATGCTGATCCATACTGTGGAGAAGGATATGGGAACAATGGAGGACCTCTATTCACAGGGGTGTAAGGGGGGAGGAGGCATGAGGACAGTAAAGGTGATGGAATATGATGGTCATTATAGCCCTAGCATTATGTATGACTGCATGCATGTTGTGATTCTATTTCACTTACAACCAGAGAAATGAAATGTTATCCTCCATCTGTGTACAATGAATTAAATTGTACTCTGATATCATGTAAACCTAAATAGAACAAATAAGCAAATTAAAATATGAAAAAAATACAGTGTATCCTTGAATCAAACTACCTAAAAACTTTCTGAATATTGTGAGGGTTTTGTTTGGCTATGTTTTTCCCCTTTGAATAGAATTACTGAAATCTCAACTGTTCTAATTTTGTAATATCAGATAGGAAAATTCTGTCTACTGTGCACTTAAATCTTCGACCAAAATCTTGGACTTAACACTCTAATAAAGGCAAGTCATTTTCTACCATAAAAAAAAAAAATTCTCATGAACCCCAACAACATGTCCATACTTCTGTGAGGCAGTAGATCTCACACTGAGAGACTGTCCACTAGCCATCAAGTGTCCATCTAAATGCCACTTTCTCAAGAAAGCCTTCTGTTGTGGTCTTTGCCAGCCTGGCAGGGTCATGATGCCCAGCTGTTGGATCAACACCAGTCTAGATAGTGCTGTGAAGGCATTTTGTAGATATGATCATCATCTACACTCAGTTGACTTTAAATAAGAGATCACCCTGAATGTGATCATGAGATTGGAGCTTGTACAATGAGTTATAGGCCTACAAATCAAACACCAAGTTTTCCCAGAGAAGGACCACATCCTCCAGACTACCACAGAGTAGGTGCCGGCCACCTGACTCCCTGTACTAGCCACCGATATTTGAAGTTCTTACAACATGGCAGACATTGACAACAAAGAACACTCCAAACTTGATCAAGATTTGGA
>CM053400.1:167352460-167373132 GCA_028644305.1 Xerus rutilus | reverse complement strand
TCACGCTTGTAATCCCAGCACTTAGGGAGGCTGAGACAGGAGAATCGCGAGTTCAAAGCCAGCCTCAGCAACAGCGAGGCGCTAAGCAACTCAGTGAGACCCTGTCTCTACATAAAACACAAAATAGGGCTGGGGATGTGGCTCAGTGGTCGAGTGCCCCTGAGTTCAATCCCCGGTACCAAAAAAAAAAAAAAAAAAAGATTTGGATGATGTTGAAGAAGTAGAAGAAACTGGTAAAGGAACAAAAATCAAAGCATGTCAACTCACTGTTCAGATGATGCAAAATTCTCAGATTCCTTCACTGTTGTGGGGACAGATAAAGCAAGACACCGGACAGGAAATAGGAAACAGGTGTATTTGACTGCAGTCGGTTCAGAGGGTACAGCTTTTGCTGTGATCAGTTAATTCCCCTGAACCTCGAGTTCAGGCAGTTTCAGAACTTTATACCCAGCATGTAAGAGGAGGGGCTCAGAAGTTCATAGTCTGCAGAAGTTCACAGGAAAGCAGCTTTCTCTTTCACCGTTCTGGGCAAGTTAACACTTCAAAGGCAGCACCTGAGAAGGGAAGAGCTTCTCCTCCTCTTTCTTCCCTCCCCCTGCCACCTGTTACCATGGAGCCCAATTAGTAACATCTTCTCTTATCTCTGAAATGTAAACATCTCTGTGAAGCTCAAGCCCAAGGCCAGAGGCCTTGTTAAAGGATCTGTCCTTCTTGCTACACTTCACATTTACAAACCAGCTTCCCACTTGGAAAAAAAAATCTTTCATAAACCATTATATTGTTACTACACTAGATAGTCCAAAATGTTTTTGAAAAACTAGTAAGGGGGATCTAGTGGAGTACTGATCTCTTTTAGGCCGGTGGCCAAGAAAGACAGAGCAACAGGAAATAGGAACTTGAACTACATTGAACTCTTTGGTAGAGACACTTGCTGATAGTCCTAAGGTCAATTATGGTGCCGATTTCTGGAGAAGCTTAATTAAGATTTTCTGTGGAGGAGGGGGTGCCATTACAGCACATCTTCAAGAGCTTGCCCAGAGTAGTTCAAAGATGAGTAAAGGCTCTCAGAAACCTTCAAGTTCAATGTGCACAGATTGAAGCCAAATCCAAGCAGTAGTTCAAATCTTGAAAGGAAGTGTGCTGTTCTCTATCAGCCTCTATTTGATAGGCAATTGAGATCATTAATGCAATTTAGGGTCCTACATGAGAAGAATGTGAATGGAAACCACACAGGAAAGACAAAATTTCGGAGGAACCGAAAGAAAAAGCCAAGATTGAAGATGAGAAAGAGGATGAGGAAAAAGAAGACCCTAACAGCCTTCCTGAAGTTTCAGGAATACGATGAACCTTTTGATGTGCTTGAAAGATACTAAAATGAAGGTCTCAGATGCTGGCCAGCCTCTAAAGTGTTATCTAAGAATTTCCCTTTGAACCCAATGAATATTTCACAAATGAATTGTTCACAAAGATATACAGGGTAATATACCAGACAATTCTGATCCCTTTTCTTTTGAAGAACCAGGAATTATGGATTGTACAGGATGCCAGATAGATTGGATAAAGACTGTTACTTTAAAAACTATTCAGAAGCAGCAGAAACACAGGGACGTGGGACAGTTCATACTGTGACTAAAACAGTTTCCAATGACTCTAATTTTCTCACCCCTCCCCAAGTTCCTGAGAGTGGCAATCTGGATGCTGCTGCTGAAGCTCTCCTTGCTACAGACTTGGAAATTGGTCACTTGTTTGTGAGTGTATAATCAGTGTTATACTTTCTAGAGAAACTATTGAAGATGATCATGATTATTAGGATGAAGAAAGCAAAGAAACAGACGAGGAAGGGAAAGAAGAAGGAGATGGGAAAAATGATCTAGACTGTGACTCAAAGAAGGATCAAAGCCCAGCAGAGCGCACACAACAGTGAAGCCGGCCGCTCCACCTCCTGCTTCCCTAGAAGGGATTGATTTAGATCATTTGACCAGCCCATTTCAGTTTTTTTGTCATTTGCTTGTTTGCTTGTTTTTATTTTGACAGCCTAAAAGTGGAAAGAAAGAAAGAAGCGGGGGAGAGAGAAAAAGAGAGGGAAGAAGGAAAGAAGGACACACTACCATAGCCAGGCACCATGACCACACCTCTAATCCCAGTGACTTGGGAGGTTGTGACAGAAAGATTACAAATTTGAGGCCAATCTTAGGGAGATCCTATCTCAAAATCAAATTTTTTTAAAGGAGTGGGGATGTAGCTCAGTGGTAAAGTACCCCTGGGTTAAGTCCCCAGTATCAAAAAAAAAAAAAAGACTCTGTCATAGAAATCCTGCCTGAGTTTCCAAACTACAGCCAGCTCTATGCCCTCTGGGCTAGTCTTCCACAATCATATCATCACAAGAGCCAATTCCTTAAATTAAATTTAATTTAATTCCTTAAATTAAATCTTCAACATATTGGCTCAGGAACTGACTTCCTCAACAAGACTCCTAAAGCACAAGAAGTAAAATCAAGAACAAACAAATGGGATGGTATCAAACTAAAAAGCTTCTTCACAGCAAAGGAAACAGTCAAGAATGTGAAGAGAGAGCCTACAGATTGGGAGAAAATCTTTGCCACCTGCTCCTCAGATAGAACATTAATCTCTTGGATATAAACAGTACTCAAAAACCTTAACACCAAAAATAAAAACAACCCAATTGATAAATGGGCAAAGGAACTGAACAGGCACTTCACAGAAGAAATATGATTAGTCAACAAATATATGAAAAAATGTTCAACTTTTCTAGCAATTAGAGAAATGGAAATTAAAACTACCCTGAGATTTCATCTCACTACAGTCAGAATGGCAATTATCAAGAATACAAGCAACAGTAAGTGTTGGCGAGGATGTAGTGGTAGTGGGGGACTACATTCATCCATTGCTGATGGAACTGCAAATTGGTACAACCAATCTGGAAAGCAGTATAGAGATTCCTTAGAAAACTTGGAATGGAACCACCATTTGACCCAGCTATCCCACTCCTTGGTCTATACCCAAAAAACTTAAAATCAGCATATTACAGTGATGCAAACCACATCAATGTTTACAGCAGTTCAACTCACATTCTCTAACTTACGGTACCAGCCTAAGTACCTTTCAACAGATGAATGAATAAAGAAAATGTGGTATATGTACACAATGGAATATTACTGAGCCATAAAGTAGAATGACTTTATGACTTTTGCTGGTAAATGGATGGATCTAAAGACTATCATGCTAATCCCATGTACTAGATCTAAAGACTATCATGTAGAATCCCATGTACTAGATCTGATCCCTGGAAAGGTCGGAACCCTACAATAAGCCAATCCCCCAAATCCAAAGTCTGAATGTTCTCTTTCTGATATGTGGAAACTAACCCACAATAAGAGGGTAGAGGATAAGAATAGAAGTTCAGAATATTAGACAAAGGGGAATGAAGGGAAGGGAGTGGGGAGAGAAATAGGAAAGACAGTGGAAAGAGTCTGACATAGCTTTCCTATGTACATATATGAACACCATAGTAAATCCCACCATTGTGTACATCCACAAGACTGGGTCCCTAACCAGAATAAGATGTATTCCAAGCTTGTATAATTTTATCAAAATGGACTCTGCTGTCATGTATAACTAAAAAGAACCAAAAAGAAGGAGGAGGAATAATAATAACTTGTCTTTTCCTTTGGGAAGAGAAGCAATTGTGCAATCAGCGTCTATAGGATATGTTTGTAGGCATTTGCAGGGAGCAGAATCCCATGTACTAGATCTGATCCCTGGAAAGGTCGCAGCCTTACAAACTGGGTTAAGGAGTTCAGAAGGAAGGGAGAGGATTCTCCACAATGTGAGGCAGAGTCCCCACTCTATACAGAAACTGATGGCAGGAAAATGCAGGGACTGCACGGAGTCCTTTTGATAAGGGTGGTGGCAGAGGCAGGAGCTGCACCAAGCACCAGTGATGAGCACGGCAGTGACTCTGCCAGTGGCCCCGATGGCATCAGTGGGGCCCTCTGAAGTGATCATCCCTTGCAGTAATGATTTTGCAAGTCAAATCCACCGCATGAGCCATGATGGGGTCCTTCACCACGTGGCTTTCAAGCCTGGCTCTGTCTTTCCTGGGGTTTCAGTTAGCTTTCCAATGTTTTGGATTTTTTGCTTTTTCTGAGTCCCTTTGCTGCTTAATTTAGCCAGACTTGGTTTCTGTTCCTTTGAAATTAAAAATCCAGATGGATCCATAGCAATAAGTTTCTATGGCAACAGATGCAGAAGGCCCCAGCAGTGGAACCCAGCCACTCAAATGCATGGATGACCTGGGGTCAGAGGTTCATGAACCGGGCACTGACTGTGCCAAGTTCCAACGCACACTCACGGCACATCCAGCCTTACCAAATAGCTACCTCAAGAAATCAAGTCAGAGGTCGAGAAGTGTCCCCTTCCCACATCCTTCTCAGCTTCAGTGATGACTCAGGCTGGGGCCCGTCATTAATACATAAACACAAATACCTGTGCAGTTATATGAAACATTGCTTTTGCACATAGAGAAATATTCTCCCTGTCTACATGTAGAACAGTAATAGCTAACGTTTATAGTGAACTTGCACACTGGACACACTTTTTCCATATATTATCCCACCTCATTGTGAAAACAATCTAGAGGTGTCAAGATCCCCCTTTGCCAAAAGGATAAACTGACCAATGAGAGGTTGAGCACTTTGCCCAAGGTCACAGTGGGAGTAAGTCTGGGTAGGCTACTATTTGCCATGGAAACAAATACGCCCTAAGTTACAACCAAGGCTTCTCCCTTATGCTACCTTGGATCTGTCACAAGTGGGCAGGGGGCTTTGCTCCACACCACCCTGTCCAGGGCACCCAGGCTGATCCATCCTCTGCACGGCAGCACCACCTGTGAGAGTGACAGAGGGAAGGGAATGAGCAAACTGTACTGGCTTCCAGAGACTTCTCCTAGGAGATGACATCATCACTACTACTAACATCTCATTGGCCAAAGCAAGTCATGTGGCCAGGCCTGAGTTCAAGGAAGTGGGAAGTAAGGGACTGTATCAGAAGAGAAGAAATGGGTCCTTCAAGGGCTGCCCTAATGGCTGCCGCTTTGGTGGAGCCACAGGTTGAACCCAGACAGCCAGACAGCCACTGGGACCCTTCCCTATCCCAGAGCTCTGTGTGTATGTGTGTGTGTGTGTGTGTGTGTGTGTGTGTGTGTGTGTGTGTGTTTTCTCTCTCTCTCTCATCTTTCTTCTCTTTGTCACTTAACCCTTTGGAGACAAAAGAAATAGAAAATAAAGAAGTTCTATGCCTTGGTCCTCCATCCCAAACTCTATGCAAATTTGTGACTTGCACATTTATTCTTAGACTGGTGTTGAAGATCATAAATTTATTGCTTAGAATACCTAACCATCCCTCAAACTCAGGTTCTGTTGTAGGCTATTTTTCAAAATGAATCCCTCAGAGATATGTTGCATAAACCTTTGTAAAATGAGCCTCAAATCCTCCAAAACACACAAAGTCCTCTTGGGTGGGTTTTGCTTTGAAGCTATTCATTAGTTTGGATTTCACTAGATTTTTAAAAGAAATAATGGCTGCGTAGAATACATTTAATTGTATGATTTGCATTTTCCAAGCAAAAAACCATCATCCATTTAAATCCTCATAGGCTAGTTCTATTTTGGGGGGAAGAAAAAGAACATCTTAATTTCAATGACAAAAATAACCAAGTATAGTTAAAGATATATGAGATAAACAACTTCCGGGATATTCACATCTTACATTTATCTCACTGTGTTCCCATAGGAATTGAAAATCCTTTAATAACCTTCTTATCCAGATTGAGATATCTGCATGCAGCAGATTACATCGTGACTAAGTTTCCTGAAACACAAATTCTTCTAATGGACCAATCCCAAATTGTCTTTCTCAGCATCTTCAGACTTGGACTTTAATACAGTTGTGATCCCCGTGTGGCCCCACTGAAGAAACTGGATTATAGCTCATCATGATTATAGCTCAAAGTCCCAGCTTGAACCCATGGCACTCCACATGACTTCAGGGGTCTGATGGGAGCAGCCTGGGCTGGAGCCTGAGCCAGCAGTGTTGATTTAGGCTGACCTCCTTTGACCTCAGTGTTCTCCTTTGTGGAATGAGGGTGCATCTTTATAGGGTTATTTCAGAGGTTCAATTTGAGAACATCAATATAGTCCCCACAACAGGGATGACAAGTTTCAGTTATTGCCAACTCCAGTCATCTGGAGCACTGTGCTAAGGGATAACACAGTTGAGTTCAAGGGAAAGAATGCTAGATCGAGATGGTTCTAGGGATAGGGACTGATGGCCCAGGAGAGTCTCTTTCTTTCTCTTCCTTTTCCCTTCTGCACCTTTAGGAACCTTCTCAGTTTTAAAAGACTTAGGCCCAATTCCAAAGCTTAGGTGAAAATGAAGCCTCATGGGTAGGACACTAGAGCATTTCAGAGAAATGAATAAGAGTTACAGAAACTAGGAGGGCAATCCAGCAACCTTAGGAAAAGGGTCCAGTAACCAAAATTAGCCAGGATGTCAGAATACACAGCCTTTGTCCCCTCTCCTCTCCACTCAATGTCTGCTCTGCTGGGGTCCACACTCCCTGTCTGGTCTCCCATCCCCTCACCTGTGAGTTTTGAGGGATGTCCTCAAGTCAGTGGTCCTTCCCTCTGGCATGGTCTCAGCATCCCCTTGTCAGTGCCCCTTGCCTATCAGCCTCCATGCCCAGTGTGATGCCAGTTATTGTTCTGATGCCAACTGCCAATCTCAGGCACTTGATGCTCCTTGCCTAGGCAATGGCTGATTGTTACCACTTGGAGAAGCAATTGTGTATCATATGCTTGTTCAGTGAGTACGGAACTAGGGCCATTTTTAGTGACTGTCAACCCATTCAGCAGAAGCCATAGAGCAACTTATGTAAAGAAACTGGCAGGACTCAAGAGGCTAAGACCAAAGGCCCACCACTGAAGAACTAGCCTCCGAGTCTCCTTTCTTGGCTGCAATTTGGAGATGGAGACCATGAAACCCTGCACCCTGGCAACACAGGGTTAAGACCTTGCCAGTCTGCCAAGGCCACTGCCAAACAAGGGGACTCTGCAGGTGCCCAGCACACCTTTTGGTTTACTCCTGCGTGAGTGGGAGGGAGTTGGGTTGTCTCTTTTGCTTTCCACAGTCCCATGAGAAGAACAAGTGGCTCCACATAATCTTAAGAAACTTGGATCTCTTATTTATTCATTCACTCATTCTTTCATTCACAATGTTTACTGAGAGCTTCTATTTTCCACTCGGGATGAGGGAGATGCAGCAGTAAGAGCAGAGAGAAATCCTCGACCCCGGAGCTTTCATCCTAAGGGGGTGAGGACAGACAACAAAGAGGATAAAGAAGTAAAGCCTGTGCTGTGCCACGTGGTGACAGTGAGGAGGAGGAGGGGTAGCGGGGCCATTGCCATTTGATTTCAGGGGAGGTTTCAGCCAGAGGCCAGCTCTCCTAGTTCCCAAGGGCTGTTTCCCCAAAACACCACAAGCTGAGTGACCAGAACAACAAGAATGTATCCTCTTGGAGTTCAGGAAGTCCAAACTCCATAATCAAGCATGAGCAGGCTGGCTCTTTCTGGAGGCTCTGCGGGGACTCAGTCTCATGCCTCTCTCTAGTCCTCCTGCAGCACTGAAAATCCTGGCGTTCTTGACTGGTTCCACCCAACGCCAGTTTCCACCTCTGTGGTCACCCAGCCTGTGAGTCTCCTCTTCTTTTTTAAGACCCAGTCATTAGATTTAGGCCTTGCCCTACTTCATTATGACCTCATCCTTGCTAATCACTTCTGTAAGGATCCTATTTCCAAATAAAGTCACGTTCTGCAGTTCCAGATGAAGGGGATTTGGGGTAGGGGATGCACTACTCAACCCAGTCACATTTTTTTTTTTAAATAAAGAAGTAAGAAAACAGGTCTCATCACATCAGCTGGGGGGAGTGTTCTAGAGAGGGAAAGAGGCAGTGGAAGTCTCTGAGGGGGCCTGTGCCTGGACATTCCTCTGCCAAGGAAGCTAATAAAAGAGACTCCTCTAGGTTATACCAGGCAGCATTGCAGAACCACATTCTCCAAGATGAGGAAACAGCCACAGCTCCTGACCACAGGATGCCCAGTGTCAGAGGGTCTCTGTCTCTGAAACACCCTATCCATATGCAGCCACTGTTTTTCAGGCTGGCAAATTTGTCCATGGCCTGCCTCTCCAGGGTCAGTATAGCCATATTTCACTTTCTTTTCTCTCTTTGTCTCATCATTTTGGGCTTTATAAGAAGACTTGGATTAGGAACACCAGTCAGACCTCTTACATAAGCCACACCCCTCCAGCTAAATCCATGGTCACACAGAACCTTGTTTCTCATTTGGCTGTTTCTCCTTATTGGGGCGATGCCACAGGGGAGAGAAGAGGGAGCGCAGTAAAATTTGGGCCACCTGGGCCCTGGAGGTAAGGTCAGTTTAAACATGCCCCAATTCTTCACTAGTTGTATATGCAAAAAAGCTGGCCCACAGTCTGATTAAGCTGTTATTATTACTGATGCTGCTCTCATGATACCTTTTCCCTCTTTACTCCATTCAGTGAGAATTTTCTCATGAGATCCTAAGCCTCTTGGGGGCAGGAACTAGCTTCCTTCAGAAACAAAAGACCTAATAGTAGCATCTCTCCAGAATGTGCGGTCACCCCTACCTTTGCCAGAAGCTCTAAGAAACCGAATCCCTTGCAAGCCTGAGGCCAGAAGCAGCCAGGATCTGCAGGGAGAGGTCTGCTCAAGAGCCCTCAAGGACCCCTGAGACAGTTCTAGTCCTAAGCTGTATGTCTGAGACTCCATAAAATATAAAGACCAATATATTTAGGAACCAATATAATTAGAGAAAATTCAACTGGCATAGAAACATAGAAAATATCCCATTGGTAGTCCAGAAAGAGGGGACTTGGAGCTGTTCTTATCTGCCCTTGAGAAGATTGGTCACCCCAGCATCAGTGTCTAGGCCTGGGCAATGGGGAGAGTAAACAATTGGCTTTATGTTTTAAATGCCACTAAAAATCCTTGACAGGTATACACTGTCATATCCATGCGGAGGTAAGTGATATTTTCCACTTTGTAAACATGAAAATTGAGGCTGAAGAGGGCAAATTGGTTACTCAACATCATAGCACCGATATGTGACTTCCACTCATGACAATCTGCATGGCCAAGCCAAGTGTTGGCAGAAACCATGGTGCCTGAGGGACACAGTCTGGGTGGGGATGCCACCTGGAGAGCTGTGTAGTCTCCAGTTTCAGGGGCTCCTGCACTGTGGGCCCATCCTGGATTGCTCTGTGTACAGCACAGCCTTTTCTCACTGCTCCAAAGCATTGTGAAAGCCCCTTTGAGTCATCAAGTCATCTCCTCGTCAATCACTGGGAAAGGGGCTCCAGAGAGTCCAGAAGATTGTATTGAACAGAACCATCTGAATGGAGACTGAATCAATATCTCACCCCATTCCCCACCCTCCCCCACCTCTGCCTAATAATGACTTTTTCTTCTGAGCCTCTTGCGGAATTCCTCCTCCCTGAATCACCCCTCCCAGAGACAGATCGCAGTGTGGGTCCTTCTGTCTCCCATAAACCCACCAAACCCCATAATTCATACAGTTCTACTTGCAAGGTGATTGGAACAGGGCCTGGCCCATTGGAAGAGCTGGGTGAATGGAGGCAATCGCTTTCATTGCTCTCTGGTTATCCAGGAGGAATCAAGTTGAATCATCATCAAGGTCAAGGGGAGCCTTGAATGAGGCAAAATGAAAAATGGTAGAAAAGACGGAAGGCTCACCAGGCAGCCCCGCCCATCTCTGCCCACACTAGGGGAGGTTTGTGGATGACTGTAAGGTGACAGTGAAGCACCCTCAGAGGAGCTGCCTCCTCCTCCACCTCTGCCCCCATGAATTGTTGGGTACCATCAGGCCTGGGACGTGGCAGCACCCTGAAGCAAAACAAAACATGGTACCTAGAGTTGACCCTTGAGAGAAGCAGTTCCTCTGCTTCTCTGAAGAGTGACTCCTGCAAAAAGCTTTGCTGCCTTGACCAGGTCTAAGATGGCACAGATACTCCAGCCATCTCTGGCTTGACTACAGGCAGCTACTTCTGCAGGATAGCCACAGCAATGAGCCAGAATCTGCACAATGCAGCCATGTCTGCAGAATAGCAGATCCCATTCCCTCCACAGCTACTCACAATCTCCTGATGTGGCTGGCCTCACTCTGGTAAATGTTTCCCCGCAGCAAAATCCATATGAGCAGTGCCCAGACACCCTGGGCTTTGGTTTCCATGTCAGATATCAGAGGATCTCTCTGGTCCCACATGTCTTCAAGCACCGCACAAACAGAAATTACAGTGGATGTGCTTTTTTGCTCAGATCCATCCCTGATTCCACTGGCCCTGGTGCTGCTGGCAATTACAGAATCACGTGACACCAGGTAGCCAATCAGATCACCCCATTCCTCCACTACAGTGATGGGTGCAGAGACCCAAACTGAGACATGCACCTTCCTCTTTATGACTTTTTCTCCGGAGCTTATGGGAAAACAGATTTTGCCTTTGGGAGGGGAGAGCACTGAAACAGGTGCAGAGAAAGAGTTAGGTTTCTGTCACTTCCCCTGAAAGTTGCCAGGTCCCCAGTACTAGGCAGTGGGTGTGTGTGTCAGAAAAAAGCCAACCTGCAGCCGCAGCCCAGAATACTACCCATCCCCGTGAAGTTCCCAACGGGGCTCTGTGCAGAGGCCAACGGGTGAAATCACAACAGGCCTCCATATACCTGTGTCACCAGCCCCGCTGATATTCCCCTGGTCTTCCCCAAAGACCACCTGCAGCTTCAGTTCTTGTATATGCTGGTGCTTCCTGCCCCCAGTCCCTGTTACTCTACCTTACAGTGTCCTCTGGCCAGGATGTGTGCTCAGTCCCCTGCAGGATAGGTCAAAAGTGCCAGAGTTAACAGGATCAAGCCTCAGCCAGTGAGGACCATGGCTAGAGAAGCAACTGCCCACTCCTTGCCCCTCAGTGGGACAACTCTCAGGTGGGTCGATTACAGTCTCCAGACCATTCTTTTTGAAACTGAGTCCTGATTGCTCACAGCATTAACCCTGGCACTAATCCACCCTGTAATGACTTTCCTCCTCTCCCTTCCCCCACTCAACTGTGCTTCTTGGAATCTATGAACTATTTGTACCAAATCCTTTTCATCCCTTTGGAGACTACTCCTCTCTCCCCAAAAATAGCACATCTGTAAGTTGTACCTAAAAAGCAAGACATCAAACAGAGATGTCACAACCACCTCACCTGACATCAATACACAGCCAATCTAAGGGGCAACTCAATGCTTGATGCTGAGCCAGAGCTAGCATGCACCTGCGGAAACGGCCTGTGGGCCTGGCGAGTACCAGGGCAGAGGAAACGTCAAGTGTTCAGCACTGGCCCTCAAGTGTACCAAAACAATGCTGAAGTGGGAGATGGAAGAGGCTCTCCTGGGTTGGCCTCAGCAGGCCAGTCCTGCCTACCTGCAGAGAACCAAAGGGAAAATGAGCTGGGCAGGCTCCTCTGTCTTCCTTTCCAATCCTCAGCAACTCTGAGCTCCTTCCGCCTCTGCACTTACTGCTTTTGACACCTGGGAAGCTTCTCCAGCTCTTCCCAATGTTGGCCCCACTCATGCTTCAGTCCTCAGCTCAATGTCACCTCTTCAGAGGCCTTTTCTAGAGAACCCATGGAAGGTGACAGTTGCCAACAACTATTCAGTACCTCCCTATTTATTTTCTTCATGAATGCTTTGTCTGGAAGTGTCTCGTCAATTCATCTCTTTGTTTATTGTATGTCCCCAACCCAACTCCTTGAGCATGTAACTCCACCAGACAGGGAGCTCAGCCCTCTTGTGGTGGGGTTCTGAGAGCCCTTGTCTCAGTCGATTCAGGTTACTATTACAAAATACCATAGGCTGGGTGACTTATGAACAACAGAAAGCTATTTCTCACAGTTCTAGAAGTCAAGAAGTCCAAGATCAAAGTGTGGGCAGATTCAGCATCTGGTGAGGACTGCCTCCTGGTTCAGAGACAGCCATCTTCTCACTGTAACCTCACAGGATGGATGGGTACAAGTGAGCTCTTTGGGGTCTCTTTTATAAAGACATTAATTCCATTCATGAGGACTCTACCTCATGACCTAAATTACCTCCCAAAGGCTGTATCTCCTAATATCATCAGAGTGGGGACTAGGTTTTGAGATATGGATATGGGTGGACACAAACATTCCATCTACAGCAGTCTACAAGATTCCCAGCCCCTGGTGTATGCACACATGCTCTCAGTTGTCCAACTGGACAGTCATTTAGGTGGTGGGACCGAGCAGATGGAGATCATGTGGTGGGCCTGGAGGTAAGACCAAGAAGTCAGAGGGGGTCAAAGATGAGGATTTAACAAGGGAGATTATCTGTTGCTTTAGAGATAGCAGGGGACATGTCTCCAGAAATGCAGGTGGCATCTAAGAACTAACAGCAGCCCCTAGCCGATGGACAACAGAGAAGCAGGGCCCTCAGTCCTACAAGAATTCAAGGATCTGGGTCCTGCCACATCCTGTGAGCTTAGAAGAGGACTTTAAGCTCCCAAGAACAGTACAACAAGCCTGGATGCCTTGATGTTGTCCTGTGGGACCCAGAGCAGAGAATAAAGTCATTCCATGCCCAGACCTAAGGCCTTCTGAACCGTGAATAAAGGGTGTTTTTTAATCCACTAATTTGTGGTAATTTGCTACAGCACAATAGAAACCTAATAAATCTGGAACATTTTCATGTAAGTGGAGAATGATAGCCTAAGGGTTAACCCTTAAGCATCCAAAATCCACCTCCTCTCCCAGCTCACCTTCAACCCTTGACTCAAGATGTCAGTGCTCAATCAGAGGCTCCTATGGCCCCTGGCAGGGGAGAATGATTCCTGGAACAAACCAGATAGAACGAGGAGGCTCGTGATGCCAATAATGTTGCCTGTCACCATCACTGCCACCCAAATACATTTAAGTCACCTTCTAAGAATGCTTCTGTGTCATCCTCCATGCCAACGCTTCCAGATGACCCTTTCCCCTGGAAATGCATTCACAATCAACCTGCAGTATTAAGTCCTGACGTTCCCAAAATAGTTCTGAAAACAACCTCAACCTTTCTGGTTGAGACGAGGAGTTGGGATGAAGGGGAGGATATGTGAACTCTGCTGGCTCTTTTGAAAAGAAAATCTGCCACCCTCCTGCAAGTTGAGAAGTCCCTCCTAGAAATGAGGATTTGAAGGTGCAATACTGCCACCCACGGGAAGAGAAGAGCCTGCAAAGGAAACCAAATCCATGAGGCTCCCAGGCTGCTCAGGCCTCAGCAGCCCACCCAGAGCTTCGCCCACCCTCACAGCAGCACATCAGCAGGTGGGACCATGGCTTTGCAACACGGGCAACAGAGCGACAAAGCTGAAAGCAGAGTCTAATGAAGCAACCGTGCCCTCGTGGTGTTCTGGATGTACTGCCGGATGGTGTTCAAAGGACAGGGCATGAATGGCACCAAGATGGATTTCTATTTGACAATTCTGCTTGGGATTAAGTAGATGCCTGCTTGGAAAATGAAAACTATTCATTGTTTTTCCTCATGTGGAAAACATACAAAAGCAAGAAAATATTCCAAAGGAAAGTTGAAATTTTATAAAGCTCTGTCCTTGTCTTGTACATGCGGGGAGGGGACAACACAGGACAGGACGACACGTGATCTAGGCCCAACAATTGGCCTCTCGGGATACATTCAACTAAAGCTCATCACACTTTCATTTCATTTCATCACACTTTTTATAGAGAAAATGAACCACTCAGCTATGGACTTTATTCTAATAAAAAATTTGCTTTTCATTGGTTGGCCTTGGAATACCACGGAAGTTTTTGATGATCTTCAGGATCCTAAAGATGGTTTATTTTCTGGGGTTCATGGAGAACACAGGGCAATGAGGAAATTGTCAGAGGATATCTAATATGTCAAGAAGAGTCTTAATATTTTCTAACTAAATTCCAACTTTAATTCTGTGAAGTGGAAAAAAACAAGAGACCAAGCTTCGTATAGAGCGGTTCCAAACTCTTTCAGGCATTTGTGTGTCTGCGTGTTTGTGCTTTTGTGACGATGTGCTTGGGGAGTTAGTGGGAAAACAGCTGCAAAGAAACATCCTTGCTGTTTACCTCTGGGCCGAGAAATTGGGAGTGACATTCTCCAAATTCTTTTCTCCATTTTCCAATTTGTCTATACGGAATGTGAATTATTTCACAATCAGAAAAAAAAACTTAAAAAGCCTTATAAAAATAAAATTTTAAAAATGTAAATGACTATTGTAGGCTACAACTGGTATTAAATATGTGCACATCTGTAATTTCTGAAACACTCAGAATAGTATAGGTCAGCAGTTCTCAAACTTTTTGATCTCAGGACTCCTTTGTAAGTTAAAAAAATTATCAAGGAACCCAAAGAGCTTTAGTTTGAGTAGACTATATCCATTGAAGTCTGCTGTATTAGAAATTGCAACTGAAAAAAATTTAGTTAAAATTATTTTTAAAACTCATTAACATTTAATAACATTTTATGAAGAATAAGTATACTTCCCAAAGCAAAAATAACTTAGAAGAATGGCATGTTTTCAATCTTTGCAAATGTTTTTTTCATGTTTGGCAACTGGATCCTCACCCACTTCTGCACTCCATCTGTTGTGATATGTTATTTTGTTGATGTATATGAAGAATAGCTGACCTCATCATAAATATGTCAGTGGAAAAGGGAGGAGTAATTGAAAAACCGTTTCAGATAACCGTGGGTATTTCTTTCTAGTAGACCATCACAGGTTCACTGGACATTACATGTCCATCACAGCCCAATGCAGGAGGGGGTGGTGGCCACTCATTTTATTTATTTACTTTTTAAATATATTTTTAGCTGTAGATGGACACGATATCTTTATTTATTTATATGTGGTGCTGAGGATCGAACCCAGTGCCTCACGCATGCGAGGCAAGCGCTCTACCACTGAGCCACAACCCCAGCCCCGGTGGCCACTCATTGAAATCCCAGCTGGAGCACCTGCCATCTTGAATGTTGCCAGTCACCTCACTAGAGGCAAAGGAGAGAGGTATAGAGGACCCTGCACTGGCAATTAACTCTTCTGCCCAGCAATGACACCATTACTTCTACTTACCATTGAATTATGAATTATTTTTTCAGTTGGCCATTACACTTCTTTGAAGTGCCTGTTCATACATTTGTCCACCTTTTCACAGTCTCACTTGTCTTTTCTTCTCGCTGGAGGTTTTTCTATAGTAAGTGCAGCAGGGACAGACGCTCCACTTAGTCCCCCTTCAAAAATGGATATGCTGTCCAACTGCAAAAAGGGTGAGTATCAGGCAGCTTCCTGCTGTTGGTTCCTTCAGGGCTGGCCTTGATTTTCTAGCCTGGGCCACAGTCTTCTCAGGGCAGTCCCCAGCCAATGACCATGGGAGAAGAAAGGAAAACCAAGAGAGACAAGAACAAGATGGCCGCTCTAGCCAAGGAGAAGGCACACAGACAAGGGTGTGCCCACTTTATGCTGACCTCCGGCCTGCAATATCCCACCCAGAACAGCCACCACAGTGGGTTCCCTTGAGTGTGGAGTTGTCTCCTAAGGAAAGAAAGGCAGCTGATGTGGAGTCTAGCCATTCTGCCCCCTAGGGGACGCCTCCACTAGGCACCCATGGCTCCACGCTCATTGGTCTGGCTCGCTGGTTTGGCAGGTATGCATCATGGACTGACAGCTCCCCACCAATCTTGCTTTCTCACTTTTCCTTCCCAGGCATCATAAGGATCCCTAAACTCCCTCTCAGCATCTGCCTCCTGGAAAACCCAACCTGGAACAGTTAAAAAAAAAAACAATGGGCTTTGTTCTATTTGGAAGATTGTTCATCCTCATTTGTCTTCAGGTCTACTTTGTCTTGTGTTAATATAGAGTGTATTTTGGTACCAATTTCTCTGTATATCTTTTCCATTGCAGAGAGTCTTTGACTTACAATGGGTTATGTCCCATCAAATGCATTGTAAGTTGAAAATACCCTAGGTCAAAAATGCACTGAATACAGCTAACCTACTGAACATGATCCTATATTTAGAAAACCCAAAAAAATTGCCAGAAAACTTCTAGAACTCATAAACAAATCCAGAAAAGTAGGAGGATATAAAATTAACATCCATAAATCAATTATATTCCTATACAACAATGATGAATCAGCTGAAAGAGAAATTAGGAGAACTATCCCATTCACAATAGTCTCAAAAAAAAATACTTCGGAATCAATCTAACAAAAGAGGTGAAAGACCTCTACAATGAAAACTACAGAACACTAAAGAAAGAAATTGAAGAAGACTTTAGAAGATGGAAAGACCTCCCATGTTCTTGGATAGGCAGAATTAATATTGTCAAAATGGCCATGCTATCAAAAGTGCTATAGAGATTTAATGCAATTCCTATTAAAATTCCAGTGTCGTTCTTCATAGAAATAGAAAAGGCAGTCATGAAATGCATTTGGAAAATATAAGAGGCCCAGAATAGCCAAAGCAATCCTTAGAAAAGCAACGCAGGAGGCATCACAACACCAGACCTTAAATTATACTACAGAGTTATAGTAACAAAAACAGCATGGTATTGGCACCAAAACAGACATGAAGACTGATGGAACAGAAGACACAGACAAACCCACATGTATACAGGTATCTCATACTAGACAAAGGCATCATAAACATACATTGAAGAAAAGATAGCCTCTTCAACAAATGGTGCTGGGAAAACTGGAAATACACATGTAGTAGAATGAAATGTAACCCCTATTGCTCACCCTGCACAAAACTCAACTCAAAGTGGATCAAGGATCTAGGCATTAGACCAGAAACCTTGCACCTTCTAGAAGAAAATGTAGGCCCAACACTTCAACATATTGGCTCAGGAACTGACTTCCTCAACAAGACTCCTAAAGCACAAGAAGTAAAATCAAGAACCAACAAATAGGATGGTATCAAACTAAAAAGCTTCTTCACAGCAAAAGAAACAATCAAGAATGTGAAGAGAGCCTACAGATTGGAAGAAAATCTTTGCCACCTGCACCTCAGAAAGAGCATTAATCTCCAGGATATACAAAGAACTTTAAAAACCTTTACAAAAAAAAAAATAAAAACAACCCAATCAATAAATGGGCAAAGGCTTGAAATTTGGTGAGATATGGAACCTCAAAGATCCACAGATAGTATGTGTGTAGGTGTTTGTGAGCTGCTGTCAACACTTGAAAAGCCTAAACATGGTGCAGAAAAAATGGCAATTTGAGAAAAGCATCAGAACTTTGAGTTTGACTGCCTTATACCACTATTGGGTTAACAATGCTTTTCTCCCTTTGACTTGAAAGCAGTTCTAATCATTAATAATGTCAAAAAATGTCTAACCTAAGGGAAAGAAAATAACAAAATGATTTCTAGGTACAAAATTTTTAAATATCATCATCTTAATGCTGTATTCTAACAATTTTTAGGGAGAATTGACTGATCTGACATTTTCTATAAAAGACTTTTCCACAAATAAAAGACATTGTGAGACTAAAATAAATGGGCAAAGGAACTGAACAGGCACTTCACAGAAAAAATATGATTGGTCAACAAATATATGAAAAAAATGTTCCTAGAGTTCCTACGGACTGGCAGGAGCCATACAGGGCCCAAATCTGCCCTCAGGAAACTCCACAGGTGTCCAACCAAGGGTTGACCAGAGACTGATAGCTACCAGCCACAGGGGAACACACAACCAGGGTAAGAGTCACCTGCAGAGATCTCAGTGTGAAGAGGCCCCCCCAAAGTGTGGCCTGGGCCCGCCCCACTCCCACTCCAGACCTGCTCCAGAGTTCCTGGCCACTGGCAGGAGCCACAGAAGGCCCAAATCTGCCCTCTGTAAACTCCACAAGTGTCCAGCCAAAGGGAGACCAGGGACTGTTACCACTAGCCACAGGGGAACCCAAACTCAGAGTAAGAGTCCCTGCAGAGACCCCAGCATGAGGCAGCCCCACCCAAGTGCGGCCTGGGTCTGCCCCAGTCCCGCTCCAGAGTTCTTGTGGATGGGCAAGAGCCACAGAGGGCCCAAATCCACCCTCAGGAAACTCCATGGGTGTCCAACCAAGGGTTAACCAGAGACTGATAGCTGCCAGCCACAGAGAAAGGCATACTCAGGGTAAGAGTGGCCTGCAGAGATCCCAGCGTGAAAAGGCCCCACTCAAGTGCGCTCTGGGCCTGCCTCAGTTCCACTCCAGAGTTCCTGTGGTCAGGCGAGACAGAAAGCCCAAAACCACCCTTAGGGAATGCCAGGGGTGCCCGGTTGAAGGCAGACCAGAACCTGCTACCTCCAACCACAAGGGAGCTCACACTCACTGTAAGGGTCACACACAGACTCTCCTGCTTGTGACCCTGCCTAAGTGAGACCTGGGCCCACCTCCAGTTCTGCTCCAGAGTTCCTGCTCACCAGCAAGAGTGCAAAAGAGGGGCAAAACAGTCCCCCTCAGGGACTGCCACAGGAGCCCAGCCAAGGCCACTCCCACTGCCCTCTAAGGGTACGTCCACTGCCTTCACCACCAACTTTAGTGGCAGTAGTGCCCATCTGAGGACATTGGGGGAACAGAAGTACCTCCAAGGTGAGCCACAGGTAATCTGGAGTGTCAATACAAGATTATAGGACAGTAACCGCAATACCTCACATTGGTATTTCAAGAAAGGTAGATACACAATCAACATGAAAAAACAAGGAAGAAAGTGCCCCAAATAAACCTCAATACCAGTGTAACAGAATCCATTAAAAACACAGTTGATGAAACGTCAGAGAAAGAATTCAGAATGTACATAAATTAAAATGATCAGCGATTTAAAGAATGACATAAGTGAGCAATTGCAGGCAAAAATTGATCAGTCCAACAAAGAAATAGGAGAGCAAATAAAGGCAATCATTGATCATTCTAACAAAGAGATAAAAGAGCAATCACAAGTAGCAAAAGATTACTTTAAGAAAGAGCTAGAGTTTGTGAAAACAAACCAATCAAATTCTTGAAATGAAGGAAACAATAAACCAAATAAAAAACTCAATAGAAAGCATCACTAGCAGACTAGATCACCTGGAAGACAGAACCTCAGATAATGAAAACGAGATATACAATCTTGAAAATAAACTTGACCATACAGTGAAGATGGTAAAAAATCATGAACACAACATACAAGAAATATGGGACAGCATCAAAAGACCAAATCTAAGATTTATTGGGATAGAAGAAGGAGCACAGTTTCAAACCAAAGGAATGCACAATCTCTTCAATGAAATAATATCAGAAAATTTCCCAAATATGAAAAATGAATTGGAAAATAAAATACAAGAGGCTTACAGGACACCAAATGTACAAAATTTCAACAGAGCTACACCAAGGCACATCATAATGAAAATGCCCGACATACAGAATAAGGATAGAATTTTAAAGGCCACAAGAGAGAGAAACCAGATTACATATAAGGGGAGACGAATTTGGATCTCAGACTTTTCAAACCAGACCCTAAAAGCCAGCAGATCATGGAACAACATATTCCAAGCTCTGAAAGAAAATGGATGCCAACAAAGAATCCTATATCCAGCAAAATTGAGCTTCAGATTTGATGATGAATAAAAACCTTCCATGACAAACAAAAGTTAAAAGAATTTACAGCAAGAAAGCCTGCACTACACAGCATTCTTGGCAAAATATTCCATGAGGAGGAAATAATAATCAACAATGAAAATATACAAAGAGAGGAACTACACCAAAGGAAAGCCCATTCAAAAGAGAAAACAAGTCAGGGTAAAAACTAAAAATAAACCAAAATGACCAGGATTACAAATCATATCTCAATAATAACCCTGAATGTAAATGGCCTAAAAGCACCAATTGAAGGACACAGACTGACAGACCAGGTTGGGAAAAAAAGACTCAACAATATGCTGTCTTCAAGAGACTCATCGCACGGGAAAAGACATCCACAGACTGAAAGTGAAAGGGTGGGAAAAAAAATATCACTCACATGGACCCCAAAAACAAGCAGGAGTTTGATAAAGAAGGTCATTTCATACTTCTTAAGGGAATTATACATCAACAAGATATAACAATCATAAATATCTATGCCCCAAATAATGGAGCTTCTACATATATCAAACAAATCCTTCTCAAATACAAGAATCAAATAGACCACCACACAATAATACTTGGAGATTTTAACACAGCTCTCTCACCATTGGATAGATCTTCCAAACAAAAAATTAATAAAGAAACCATAGATCTCAATGAAACTATCAATAATTTAGACTTAACAGACATATATAGAGTGTTCCATCCATCAATGAGTGAATACACTTTTTTCTCAGCAGCACATGGATCCTTTTCCAAAATAGATCATACGTTATGTCACAAAGCCAGTCTTAGCAAATACAAAGAAATAGAGATTCTACCCTGCATCCTGTCTGACCACAATGGAATAAAATTAGAAATCAATGACAGATTAAAAAATAGAAACT
>CM053400.1:167279041-167352360 GCA_028644305.1 Xerus rutilus | reverse complement strand
GACAAACCCTTAGCCACCCTAACAAAAAGAAAGAGGGAGAAAACCCAAATTACTAAAATCCATGATGAAAAAGGAAATATCATGATAGACACTATTGAAATAGAGGATAATTAGAAACTATTTTGAAAATTCATACTCCAGTAAAATAGAAAACCCTGAAGACACCGACAAATTTCTAGAGGCATATGACCTACCCAAACTGAACCAGAGGACATACACAACTTAAATAGATCAATTTCAACCAAGGAAATAGAAGATGCCATCAAGAGCCTGCCAACCAAGAAAAGCCCAGGTCCAGATGGATTCTCTGCTGAGTTCTACAAGACCTTCAAAGAAGAATTAATACCAATTCTCCTCAAACTATTTCATGAAATAGAAAAGGAGGGAACCCTTCCAAACTCATTCTATGAGGCAAGTATCACCCTGATTCCAAAACCAGACAGAGACACATCAAAGACAGAAAACTTCAGACCAATATCCCTGATGAACATAAATGCAAAAATTCTCAATAAAATTCTGGCAAATCACATACAAAAACATATCAAAAAAAATACTTCACCACAATCAAGTGGGGTTCATTCCATGGATGCAAGGTTGGTTCAACATATGGAAATCAATAAATGTAATACATCACATCAATAGACTTAAAGATAAGAGTCATATGATTTTATCAATCAATGCAGAGAAAGCATTTGACAAAATAAAGCACCCTTTTATGTTCAAAACACTAGAAAAACTTGGAATAATAGGAATATACCTCAACTTTGTAAAAGCTATATATGCTAAACCCAAGGCCAACATCATCCTAAATGGACAAAAATTGGAACCATTCCCTCTAAAAACAGGAACAAGACAGGGATGCCCTCTTTCACCATTGCTATTCAACATAGTCCTTGAAACACTAGCCAGAGCAATTAGACAGACGAAAGAAATTAAAGGGATGCGAATTGGAAAAGAAGAACTCAAACTATCATTATTTGCAGATGACATGATTCTATTCTTAGAGGATCCAAAAAATTCTACCAGAACACTTCTAGAATTAATAAATTATTTCAGCAAAATGTCAGGTTATAAAATCAACACCCATAAATCAATTGCATTTCTATACATCAGTGATAAACCCTCTAAAGAGAAATCAGGAAAACTATCCCATTTACAGTAGCCTCAAAAAAATAAAATACTTGGGAATCAATTTAACAAAATAGGTGAAAGACCTCTACAATGCAAACTATAAGACACTGAAAAAAAAAATTGAAGAAGACCTCAGAAGATGGAAAAATCTCCTATCCTCCTGGATAGGCAGAATCAATATTGTCAAAATGGCCATACTTCCCAAAGCATTATATAGATACAATGCAATCCCATTTAAAATCCCAATGTCATTCCTTATAGAAATAGAAAAGGCAATCATGAAATTCATTTGGAAGAATAAGAGACCCAGAATAGCCAAAGCAATCCTTAGCAAGAAGAGTGAAGTAGGACACATCACAATACCAGATCTTAAATTATACTACAAAGCTATAGTAACAAAAACGGCATGGTACTGACACCAAAACAGACATGTAGACCAATGGTATAGAATAGAAGACACAGAGATGAACCCACTTACATATGGTTAACTTATACTAGATAAAGGAGCCAAACACGTACACTGGAGAAAAGATAGCCTGTTCAACAAATGGTGCTGGGAAAACTGGAAATCCATATGCAGCAAAATGAAACTAAACTCTTATCTCTCAGCATGCACAAAATTCAACTCAAAGTGGATCAAAGACCTGGGAATCAGAACAGAGACCCAATGCCTAATAGAAGAAAAATAGGCCCAAATCTTCATCATGTCGGATTAGGACCATACCTCCCTAACAAGACTCCTATAGCACAAGTAGTAAAATCAAGAATCAACAAATGGGATGGATTCAAACTAAAAGGCTTCTTCTCAGCAAAAGAAATAGTCAATGAAGTGAATAGAGAGCCAACATTCTGGGAAGAAATCTTTGCCACACACATATCTGATAGAGCACTCATCTCCAGGATATATAAAGAACTCCAAAAGCTTAACACCAAAGAAACTAACAACCCAATCAATAAATGGGCCAAAGAACTGAACACAAACTTCACAGAAGAAGATATACAATTGATCAACAGACATATGAAAAAATGTTCAACATCTCTAGCAGAGAAATACAAATCAAAACTACCCTAAGATTTCATCTCACACCAGTCAGAATGGCAATTATCAAGAATACAAACAATGGGCTGGGATTGTAGCTCAGTGGTAGAGCGCTTGACTTGCATGCGTGAGGCCCTGGGTTCGATCCTCAGCACCACGTACAAAGCAATAAAATAAAGACATTGTGTCCATCTACAACTAAAAATATATTTAAAAAAAAAAAGAATACAAACAACAATAAGTGTTGGTGAGGTTGTAGGGAAAAAGGCACGCTCATACATTGCTGGTAGAACTGCAAATTGGTACAACCAATCTGGAAAGCAGTAAGGAGATTCCTTAGAAAACTTGGAATGGAACCACCATTTGACCCAGCTATCCCACTCCTCGGTCTATACAGCATACTGCAGTGATGCAGCCACTTCAATGTTTATAGCAGCTCAATTCACAATAGCTAAACTGTGGAGCCAACCTAGATGCCCTTCAATAGATGACTGGATAAAGAAACTGTGGTATATATACACAGTGGAATATTACTCAGCAATAAGAGAGAATACGATTATGGCATTTGCAGGTAAATGGATGCAGTTGGAGAATACCATGCTAAGTGAAGTAAGCCAATCTCAGAAAACCAAATGCTGAATGTACTCATTGATAAGTGGATGCTGATCCATACTGTGGGGAAGGACATGGGAACAATGGAGGAACTCTGTTCACAGGGGTGTAAGCGGGGAAGGGACATGGGAACAGTAAAGGTGGTGGAATATGATGGTCATAATAGCCCTAGCTTTATGTATGACTGCATGTATGTTGTGTTTCTATATCACTTACAACCAGAGAAGTGAAATGTTATCCATCTGTGTACAATGAATCAAATCGCACTCTGCTATCATGTAAGCCTAAATAGAACAAATAAATTAAATATGAAAAAAAAATGTTCAACTTCTCTAGCAATTAGAGAAGTGCAAATTAGAATTACCCTGAGATTTCATCCCACTATAGTCAGAATGGCAATTAAAACAGAATACAAGCAACAGTAAATGTTGGCAAGGATGGGGCGGGGAGAACTACACTCATACATTGCTGGTAGGACTGCAAATTGGTGCAACCAATCTGGAAAGCAGTATGGAGATTCCTCAGAAAACTTGGAATGGGTCCACCATTTGGCCCAGCTATCCCACTCCTCGGTCTACACCCAAAGGACTCAAATTAGCATATTGCATGATGCAAACACATCAATGTTTTAAAATTTTTGTGTGTGTGCTGTTAGAAATGTTTTTAAATGTCAAATTGGAATTTTTCATTGCTGATACATAAGATTGGAATATACAAAATTCAATTTAATCATACTGCTATGTATCAGCAATGAAAAATTCCAATTTGACATTTAAAAACATTTCTAACAGCACACACACAAAAATGAATTGTGTAAGTATAAATCTCACAAAATATGTGCATGATATGTATGCTGAAACCTACAAAACAGTGACAAAAGAAACCAGAAAAACTGTCAAATGCAGATCCCAGAAAAGATGTCAATTCTCCTCAGTCTGACCCAAAGGCACAATGCAATTTTTATTAAATCTTATGTGTAGGTAGCAACAAGCAGATTCTAAAACTTATGGAAAGGCAAACGAACTAAAAGTGTCAAAATCAACTCTGAAAAAGAATAAAGCTGGAGGCCTCCCACCACCCAGTTTCAGTGTGGCACTGAGGAAAGGGCACACTGTCAATGGAACTGAACCAAGAGACCACAGACTACGTAAATACTGCCAAGTGATTTTTTAAACAGTTGTATTTAAGTATAATTAACATAGGATAAAATGCACTTAATTATACTATGCAATGATTCTTTGTAACTTCAGAGGTTTACACTATCACCACAATCTAATTTTTAAACATTTCCATTACTCCAAAAAAGATGTTTTATGCCCCATTTGCAGTCACCATTCCCCCATTCCCACTCCCAGGCAACCACCAATCTATTGTCTCAACAGACTTGTCCCGTGATCTTTGACAAAGGCAATTCAATGAAGAAAGGAGCGCCTCTTTGAGAAATGGTGCTGTACCAACCGGATGTCCCTATGCAAAAATAAACCTCAACAGACATTTCACAGCATTTACAAAAAACAGTGTAAAATGATCAAAGATCTAAACATAAAACTATAAGACTTTCAGAAGAAAACATAGAACAAATCCATATGGCCTTGGATATGGTGGTGAATTTTAGATAACAATCAAAAGGACTGACTTTTAAAAAATAATTGGATTTTATCAAAATTAAAAATATTTGTTCTTCAAAAGACACTATATATATGACTACAGGACTGTTAAGTGAATTAAAAGGCAATCCAGACTGGAAGTAAATATTTGCAAAATACATACCTATTAAGGACCCTTATGCACAACATGTATTGAATTCCTAATTGTCAACAATAACCCAATTTTGGGGGGGGGGTACCTGGGATTAAACTCAGGCTTTGATCATTCTAAGCGAGTGTACCACCAAGCTACATGCCTAGCTCATTTTTTGATTTTATTTTCAGATAGTCTCACTTAGTTGCCCAGACTGGTCTTAAAGTTGGTGATCCTCCTGTTTCAGCTTCCTGAGAAGCCAGGACTGCAGATGGGCACCACTGCGGCTGGCAACGATACAATTTTTAAAGTATAAGACAACAAACCATACAGACAGTTCACCAAAGAAGATACATGGATGGCAAGTATGTATGTGAAAAGATAGGCGACATCACTTCAACCACGATACTACTGCAGCAGGAGCTCCCATTCATTGCCAGTGAGGCAAAAGGATAGTCACTTTGAGAATGGTTTGGCAGTTTCTTTTTTTTTTTTTTAAATATTTTTTTAGTTGTAGATGGACACAATGTCTTTATTTTATTACTTTGTATGTGGTGCTGAGGATCGAACTCAGGGCCACACGCAATGCGAGGCAAGTGCTCTACGGCTGAGCTACAATCCCAGCCCCGGTTTGGCAGTTTCTTATAAAGTTAAATACATGCTTACCAAATGACTCAGCAATCCCATTCTTAGGTATTTATCCAAGAAATGTTAACGTCCCATCATGAATGTCAAATGATAAACCTTAATATGTCCATAGGTTGGAGTACTCAGCAACAGAAAAGACAAGCTACTGATTCATACAACATGGATGAATTTAAAATGAATCTTGCTAGGTAAGCAGCCAAACCAAAAAGGCTACAAATGGTACAGTTCCACTAGTTTTATGACATTCTGGAAAAGGCAAAATTATAATACAGGAAAACAGTAAGTGGTTGCCAGGGGTTGGGGGAGGGGCTGAGCACAAAGGGACTTTCTAGGATAATGAAACTGTCTGGTATTGTACTTGGGTGTTTGTTAGACAAAACTCAGCACTTGTTAAAGCCCACACAGAATGAATTTTACTGTATGAACAAATAAAATCAACTGTCAGGGGATCCCCAATGGCATGCACAGTGTAACCAATAAATTACACTAGTTCATAGTGTAACCAATGAATCTGTTTCACAAATGTGTGATAAACCTCAATGAAGGGAGTGAATGGGGAATAAAAGGAAGCAAACCAAGTTACTTGACAAAATGGTGTTTGGGCCAGAAACTCTAAGGTTAATGACCCCTGCACTCCTGGAAAAACAAAGAAAGAAAAAAAGTGTTAAATGCTGTATTATTTGGTCATCTTCTTTCTCACAGAGGTACAATTTAAGCATTGTGAAATCACCTTACGTATACTAGGCTTGGACATAATATGTATATAAATAGTAGCCAAAACGAGCCAAGTTTTTTACTCTCAGAGAAAGAAATTACAAATAAGAGGTAAAGCTAGAATGAGTCTTGAGGTATTGGGTTATAGTCAGTATCATCTCATGCTTATTAGATACCAATAAATAGATCTTGAAATCATAGAGATGTGTGCCAACATGCTGGCTAGTACACAGATTGTTATTTCCTAGTTAAACTGAGAAGGCCTAGAAGCAGTAACAGGGAAAGCAGCACCACTACTCAGATCTTAGTTTCTAAATACGTTTCCAATAAAAGGAACCAAAGCTCCACAGAAAGTGGCCAATTCTAGGGCTGGTACCAGAAAGAAGGGAGATGGTTGTTTTTTAAAACAAAAACACAAACAAAAACAAAAAGAGGTTGGTGGGGGGAGTTACATTTAAAACATTTAGGAGCCAACCTCAAAGAGCTCCCATGGCCCAAACTGAAACAATCTGCATAACAAATAAAAGGACGACAGCACTGCATTTTAACCCAAGGACAAAAAAGAAAAAAAAAATAGCCATGAGCTCATACTGATATAAATGATCAAGTAAATTTTTAAATGGGAGAAAGGAACACATTTTCTTTAAAGAAGCATTCTAAATAATTTATGTAAATACGCCTCCCTCTAGGAAGTGGGTCTAAATTTCCTTCATCTTGAGTGTGGGCTTGACATAGTAACCATCTTCCAAAGAATAAAGTACAAACGGGGAAAATAGTTAACTTTTGGTGGAAAAACCTAGCAGCCACCATCTTAACCAACGAAGGAACATCACCAGTAACACACATTAACATCACTGCTCCTCTTGACATGACATAGAGAGGGGCGCATCACCTCTGCAGGAGCCCTTCCTGATAAAACAGCTCCAACCTAGTCACCAGAGAATATCAGATAAATCACACTGAGGAATAACTCCCCCAGGCAGCTCATCAGTACTCTTCCTGAGAAACTGTCACATATTAGGAGAAAAAAGGTTGAAAACTAATTAGTTACAACAAGGTATCCTGGCCTGGATCCTGGAACAGAAAACTGACATTAGTGGAGAAAGTGGTGAAAGCCCAGTGAAGTCTGCAGCTGATTCACTGTCCACGTTAACTTCTGAGTTTTGACAATTGGGCTGTTATTTACATATGGTGTTTATGTTAGGGGAAGCTCAGTGGAGGGTACAAAAAACATCTGAAATTGGTACAAAATAAAGTTATTAAGATATAGGACAGCTTGGCTATATTTAAGAAAGGAACTCATAGAAGATTATATACATCTGCACAGTAAGTTGATCAACACCACAGTTTATTTGTAAACATGTTATATATGTCAATAATCAAATTGACAACACTTTATACATTTCATTGTATAATATTAACATAACAGAAAACAATCCACTGTACTATTACAGTTTTGGTACTTTAAAATCTTTTAATACAAACTGTTTCTAAAACACCGAACATAAAAAAAGAAACATGAATGGCAGAGAAAACAACTATAAAGTAAAAGAAACCAGTATTTCCCCAGAAAATAAATGAAAAAAATCATCTGATACAGATTTTTAAAAGGAAAGAAGGAAATCAGACGATAGCATCTTTTAAGTGATATAAAGTTGCATTTCTTTAGACCCACTGGAGAGGTGAAATTGTTCCCCTAGTAAATTCTATTCCCTTTCTGATATTCCCATTTTTGTTGTTTCTAAAGAATGTTTGCCACGGTTCATGATGCATTAAAGGGCCGGGGAGGAAAGGAGGGTGGTAGCATGAAGCCAAATAACATTACTTTAAACATTTGCCAAAAAGAAAAAAACTGGATACAAATTTTTCAAGAATCTTCTTTGGCAAATGACAAAGTCTGTATTATTTTAAATTTACTTTTTTGTTGAACTGGATCGACACTTGTAAGACTTAGGAGATGTATCTTTACATGAGTCAACATATAAATGAAACAAAGCTACATTCATACAGCAAAGCAGGAACATCAGCATTCCACATTTTGCTAACAGCTCTAAAAATGCGAATTCTCCCTCTGAAAGAGTATGAGAGGTCTTCAGCTGGGAATCAGATGATTACTGTGCTCACTCAACACGAGAAACCAGAGTGAACCTCATGTCCTCTCAAGTACTTTCCCTGAAGTTCATGATCGTTATTAGGCTCTACTTCTCCCCCCATTCTCTCTCAAAGGAAGTATAGCAGCAAATCGCTCCCATATTTTAAGTTCTCAACTCAGCAACAACTGGGTTCAATGTCAACAACTACAAACAGTTCAATTCTTTATTAGTGTACATGTCATTACAGTTGGCTTAGATGGTTAACAAGAAAATAAATAACTACAGTTAATTCAAACACATTAAAATGAGATTAAAGAGCCCTGATCAAAAGAAATACTTACAACTTTCAGTTGAAACTGTAAAAGTTACATACATACATACATACATAACTAATAGCACTAGGAATGTACAATATCAATTATTGGAAAAATAAATGAGTGATTCACAGTCATAAGAAATTATTTTAATATTAGTATGTAGTTTTCCTTTTAAGACACATAAAACACAGACATGGTTTCTACCTTCTAGAAGTCAAAGTAGAAAATTAAACATTACGGTATTTACCCCCAAACACAGCAGGACTGTGCCACAGGTAACCTGGTCCAAAATATTTAATTCTATAGATAGGCCATGGTATGAAATGCATGGTTAACAAATTTAAGAAAGGCATATATTTCCAGAAGTATGTTAAATACACAAATATCAGTTCTATAAATAACAAAAATCACCAGCAAAAATGTTTGGTTATGACATTCCCAAATTTTCTAACATTTTAAGTGTTTTAGATACATGTTGTTTGACCAGTTAGTTTGGTTACAGTTTTAAACTAGCAAACCACTGTCCTATAAGAGGAACCTAAGCTAAACCATAACACTGCACAAACTTCCCAAGGAAGGTAGCCTGAAAAGTCTTTAAAAAGTGATTCCAATTATTCTACTTAACATTTGAGATGCTAAAAGAATCAATGACTCAAGAAACACCTTGAAATTATTCAATTTTTCTTATCATTTCCTCCAAAACTATTAACAGAAATTTAAAAATCCAGATTGCTTAAGAATATGCCCTCACAATAGGTTTATCACTGAAGTGTTCTGATCCAGACATAGCCCTAAAGCTTCTCATATGTAATTCTAATCTAAACTCACAATCCTTGGTTTGAAAACATCAAATCCAATTTCCAAAAAAATTCATTGGTAAAGCTATAAAACAAACAAACAAACAAAAAATCAGGGTGAAAACATGCAGCAGTCTCAGCTATGAGTGAAAAATAAATTCTATTTTTTTTTTCATAAAGACTCTATGAAAATATAAAGCCCAAAGTGAGTGACAACAGAAGTCCACATATAAACACTGTTTAAAAAATAGAATGTTTTCCAAAGCTTCTCATGAGATGTCAATGAAGATTCATTGTCTAAGACCTTATGAATCAAGGTTAAGTTATACACAGCTGCTGTTTACATACCTTCAACAATATCCAATTGACATACATAATTTACAGACATCCACGGGAATTCTTAATGCCCATCAAGTCACCTCTCAATACCAGATGTTTACTGTTTTACAGTTTTACTACTTTAAATACCAAGAAACCTTTTTGGAGGAAGAGTTCTGTCTCTTCCCTTGATCCCCTAAAGTGTTGGTAACAAAATATAAAATTAAACAAGATTTATGTCTGATAAACTAACATATAAAATTACCACTGCAATATTCATAGTGACTGCTTATAAACATAACAGTCATTATAAAGCCTATAAAGTATATTATTAGTATTATAAAAGAAATGCAGATTGTCTCAAGGTAAAAAATACAGTGCTGGCTGCTAAAAAGCACTTTGTTGCAATAAGATGTGCAATAATGAACAACATGTCAGGAAACATGAGCATGTTCCCCAAATTTTAATATCAGTTAAGCAAGAATTGCACTGCAGCAGCAGGATGCTTTTTAGTGGCTGACACTATAAAGCTAACAGTAAGAAAGAAAAAAGGCAGGAAGTGTGAGCAACAAATGGTATAATCAAATTATTGCAAATGAAGATTAGCAATAAGAAGTGAGGAAGGTGACCGTCCACTCCATTCTGATAAGATGCCATCTTTAAATATTAAGTTTTTTGCAGGAAGTGGAACACCCATATCCACATACGATGACTGTGAAAGCAAACTTGAAAAACTGGGCTCAGTGTGAATATCCAGTGTTGAAGCACCTTCCTAAACAACCAAGAAACAAGAGAAATAGTCCATATTCAATGTTACCAAAACCTCTTAAACAAATTAAAACCACTTAATTATAACTAATGAGAAATACTACCCGAGAACTATTCATGGGATATAAAGCACTACAGGAGACTGAAAGATCTACCTTGCAAGCTCAAAATAATCGATGGCATGTATTAATCTACACAAAAATGAAGTACAAGTCAGACTGTAATATATGTTTTGAAATAATCAGAAATAACATGTTATGAGACTGGGATAAGAACAGGTTAATTTTTGGAAGACTAGACCTACCTCAAGTTATCACCTAGTAGGTCATCTCTAAGACTGTTACAGCACTAAGTACCAGAACAATCCATGCACTCCCAGGTTTCTTAGATTGATGTCTCCTGCACCCACCTCCCCCCCACAAACTCCAGGCTCAATCCCCATCCATCTGACCAGCTTTCTCAGCTATCTCCCATGCACTCCACACTGCCCATGTCCTTAACTGAACTCTCCAAATGTCTCCCACCTCTTTTTCCCCAGTCTTCCTTTACACGTGCAGCTGATGAAGAAATACGAGAACTGTTCTTGATTCCTTTCCTCCACATCCTCAACATTTTTCTTACATTTAATTCACCATCGAGTTTTGCAAGTCTATCCCCACGGTATATCTCTAATTAGTTTACTTTGTTCATTCATCACAGCCAAGACCAGCGGTCTCTGGAGTGGAGTACAGTACTGAGAGAATTTCAGAATTTCTCCATCTGTTTATTGCATCCTTATAAAATTTCTGTGTATTCGTGGGCTGGGGCTGGGGATGGGGCTCAGTGGTAGAGCTCTCGCCTCATATGTGTGAAGTACTGGGGTCAATCTTCAGCACAACAAAAAGTAAACAAATAAAATAAAATTTCTGTGTATTCTTATAATGTACTAAATACACCAAACAAACAAATCCTTATTAGAGTTACATCTAAAATTTGTTTTGTTTGGTTTGGTTTAGTGAAGAGTGCTCAGCTGCCAGCATCTCTTGGGAGATTACAATGGCCTCTGAGCTGATCCTGCTTCTACCCTTGGGCCTTTCCAATAAAAACTCGGTATTTTACAACATTGAATCAGAAATAATGTCTCTCCTCTGATTAGAAGCCTTTAATCACTTCTCTTTGCATTTTGCATAAAATACAAATCCTTGAACACACTCTCCCTGCCTTCCTCTTTCACCTCACCTCTTGCCACATGCCCTCCTTCATCGGGTCTCTGCCACTCTGGACTTCTTTTGTTGTGCACTCAGTACTTTTCTGACACAGGACCTCTCTATCTACTAGGTTCTGCCTGGAATATGCCTTTCCATCCTACAGATTTCATTTTATATATTATTCTCACTCTTTAAATTAGGCCTAACTTATAGTCCATCACAGGCTGGCTCCTTCAAAGTACTGAGTGAATCTGTAATTATTTACATATTTCAGTGTTTACTTGACTATTGTCTCACACACTACATGCTCCATTAAAGTCTTACACATCACTTTTGCCCTACTATTGAAAAAGGCTCTGGCATAAGGTAAACTCAAATATTGACAAAATGAATGAATGAAATAAAACTCTAAAATATTGATTTCCTAAGCTAGATCAGATGTTATGAGCAAATATTCCACTCTAAAAATTTGTCTGTAAATCCAGTCTGGAATGACCCTTACTTCCTAAGGGAAGACACAAGGTCCACAGCACTGGCCTCTACTGCTGCAACAGACAGAGGCATTTCACCCCACCCAGCACCTGGCACGGTGTGCACTCTCCAGCAGACGCTTAACACCGCCGGAGAATGTAGCACTGGCAACGAGCAATGCAAGATTTAGTTTAGGAAGACCTGGTCAATAAAATATAAAAGTCAGTAAACTTCATGAGTATCAGACTCTTTATTTAAAAAGCGAAATTAGTGAATCAATACTTATTTCATGTCTTGCTGCTGTGGAGACTCAAAAACAAACACGGAAATCCTTTAAATACTATAAAGCTATATACAAATACCATTTGTTTGGCTCTTATTTTAGTTTTGGTTTTGGTTCTGGGGACTGAACCCAGGGGTGGTTTACAACTAAGCTACAACCCCAGACCCTTCTATCTGGGAAGAGGGCCTTGTTAAGTTCCCCAGGCTGGTCTCAAACTTGAAATCATCCTGCCTCAGCCTCCTCAGTCACTGGAATTACAGGTGTGCACCACCACATCTGGCTATAGATACCATTTGGAAATTGCTTTTGTTACCTGGAATGAGTGGACAAAGTTAAGGACTTGTAGAGAGAGTTTTCTACTGGAATGCAAAAGATTGTGAAGGCTGAAAAAAAAGGGAAATAAAAGGTTCAAAACAAATATAATTGCAAACTAAATATCACAAGAAAATTTCATCAATTTAAATGCATTTATGTACATACATACATTCTAATCAATCACTAAAAATTTTTAAACACAATTTTAGTGATTTTCATCAATGACATTTTTGCCTATTAGGATAGTAATATTTTATAAAAAGGTCATTTTGAAATAAAACATAATAACCAAAATTGAAGTTATTGTTTAAAAAAATTCAAACTGTTAACCTATGTAAATATTATGTGAAAGAAACTTTTAAAATAAAGATGCAGGCACTCTGAGGGACTTCCAACTCTAACACACACTTCAAATTCCAAAGTAATTTTAAAGGAGGACCTCGTAAAAAACCTGACAGATTTAACACACAGCAAACTACCCACATGAAAGTCTTTAAATCTATAAATTGGTGAAAATCTTAAAAATATTATAATATTTCTACTTTTTATTCATGTATGTTATTTTCAGAGGGCAGCTGTTGAAATTATCAGGTGAGCACTTTTAATTTTCTGATATAAGCTACATTAAGCCATCTAAATAAGTTATTTGTTACCAAATTTTGTTTTCCTAAATAAAACAGAAGGATCTGTGGCTATCACCTTTCAAGTCACCCATTGTGACAACAGGACTCAGTGGTATTCTTTCCTGCTATCCTTTCTAGCACTGCCTCCTAGCAGCCACTCCCAGAGAATCACTTAGGGCTGGGGCTGGGGCTGGGGCTCAGTGGTAGAGCGCTTGCCTAGCATGTGCAACACACTGGGTTCAATCCTCAGCACCACATAAAAATAAATGAAGTTTTTTTTTTTTAAGTATACTATAATACATCTAAAAAAAAAAAAGAATCAGAGTTTAATGGGATAAAACCTGTGTGTCATCTCTTGAAAGGGGAAAAATATGCGCTCACTTCAAAAAAAAAGGTAGGAAGTGAAAAACTTTTTGGAAAGTCATCATAATTCCACCACAAAAGATAATCATTATTAATATAACTTGAGTGCATATGTGTTAAGAGAGAAGTACACAAGATATATTTTCTAAAGACATCTATATATTCCAAAAACTACGTTCATATTCCATTATAAGCATGCCCTTTACACCACATCCTCATTAAACCTAGGTAATTAAATATAATTAACCAAAACGTGGTAGAGGTTTGCTTGTGACTAATTTCTGATATACTGAAACTTAATTTTGAAAAATACAGCAAAATCTTTAAACTAGCAATCTTTATAAAATCAATAAATACATACATACAGCAATTATTACATTCATGTAGAAGAACAGCTTCAAATCAAGTAGAAGAAAGGAGGATGGCAGTGAATACGTGCCCTTACCTTTCTTTTCTACAGAGACCATGCGTGGCAATTTTCCTACAAACTTTCCGGTTTAATTCAGAACTGAATAGTGGAATTCCAAAGCACAACTCAAGAGGGACCCACTCTGCTTCTGTTGTGGTACCTAAAAAAGGACACAAAACTTATCCTTAACACCATGCGTAATGATATGTACTACATGAGCAACAGCAGTTCTTTAACCTGCGGTTCCTAGGTTTCTCCCACCCAGTGTATGCACCAAGGGCTTGACAAGGGAGAGGGACTCCAAGAGACTCAGTCAATCTCTGAAACAGAAGAGTATGTCTTTTGAGTAAAGTAAATCTGTTTAGGGTGGAGGCACAACACTTTCATCAAATGTTCCAAGTAGTCTTTTGCTGCATAAAGGGTATTACAAGACATCTGCAAGACAGAATGACTCAAAATATTTACTGCAAGAATAATGAAACTGAAGTCACTATTCTCAAGTCATAACTTTATAGTGCTAGAATTATTATTCTAAGTAAACAGAAATGTTTCTTAGAAGACTCATTAAAAAGACCATTGTGGATAATAAGAACAGACAAATAGTATACAAATGACAACAGAAAAGTAAAGCCTCAGAAATCACTCTTATAAAATTGCGAAGAATTTCTGACATCTTACCAGAGTTTTGTTTCACTGTTGAATCTATAGTTGCTTCCTCAATGACCATTTCAAATGACTCTGTACTCCCATTTACATCTGAGCCAGAAGCCAAATCAGGTTCTCCTTATAATTAAAAGCCATACACAATATTAGGATTCTAGTAGTCAGCAGAAATTGTCAATTAGTCAGTCCTAACATAATAAAAGACTTCAAGAATGAAGAACCACTAGTCTAAAGTAGTGGTTCTAAACCAAGGGAACATTGTAAAACATCAATGTCTAAGCCCAGCCTGGCCATCCTCAATGGAAACAATGCTATAAATTCCCATGGATGTTAAACATCCTACCATGTATAACCCCACCACAAAGAATTACCCAGCTCAAAATGCAATCAGTGCCAAAGGTAAGAAACCTTGAACTAAAGAAACCAAAATTCAAAAAGCAGAACGCAAGTTAAGATTTTCACTTAGGTCACTACTAAAGGTCACTACTTGGGTCATTCTCACCCCTGTGGAGTTATCTGATTACATTAGTCCTCTTCGAAATTCTTTTTAGACTCCCCACATCTTTTTGCTTATAAGGTCCTTCTACATCTGATCTACTTCTCTATTCTCCACCAATTTTTTTTTGGCCAAAGTAAGGTACTGCTTTTTTCTAATTCCCTCTGCCTAAAAGGCTGCCATCCACCACCACCCACCCCACCCACCCCCCGGGGCCAAAATAAAAAAATCAACCATAATTTTGTCTCGTCTCACTCCTCATTTTTCTAAGTTCACTTCCAACTGTCCCTTCTCTAACAGGCCTTCCCTGATAGCACAACTGGGCTGAGATAGACCTTCTCTGACTCCTGCCAGCCCTCTAAGCAGTCCCCCATCAATCTTTTAACTTCCCAGTGTTTATTGCTTACATGTTTTGTGAAATGAACAACATAAAAAATGACAGCTCTGAAATGACTAAGCCCTCTTCTCTGGAAAATGCCCCTGCAATATTTGGTGATCAGCTGTTGAAAGCATCTCAACTCCTTTAACAAAAGACAATGGACCAGGAGTAGATATCTAACTCAAAAGGAGACAATCCAACTCACAATCAATCACATTTTCTCAAGATTTCAAACGAAATGGGATAGTCAACCATAACAGACACTTGAATTGAAAGGTCTTACAAAGTGAACGGACTAGAGCTGGCACCATGGCAACCAAAGCCCAATACAAGCCAATATTATAAAAGCATAAAAACAACTAGTAAGCAGAAGGTGATTTGAAAATGGATTTTTAGATTAAAAAGAAAGAATATGGAATAACAAGCTGGTGTTAATATGCAGGACAGACTGGAGCTATAAAGAGTACAGGAAGGCTAAGCAGGAAATGGTGCAATACAGGATGAAGGTATTAAGAACCAGACTAGACTGGCAATTACCAAGAATTGAAAAAGAAAAGAAAGGGAAAGAAATGAATATGAGATACTTCTAAAATATAAATCACTAAACTTGCAAACTAAGTCAATTTTAAAAATGTTTTAACAAACGACTTGAGTTTTGAAACCATCCCCCACCAAGGCTAACCTAATTGAAAGCCTATACACAGATCTGACAGTAAAGGGCGAAAACCCAACAGCCACTCTGTATTCCAACCTGAGGTCATCACTTCTTTAGTTATGCACCTTGGTGTTTTCTCCACTTAAACAACTGACATTTGTCCAAATAATGATCCAGAATATCATTAACTAATTCAACATTTCCACAAAAGTCTGTTGCTTTTTATATATTAAGATTGTGTTAAAACCAGTTATCTTAATTTGAAGAACTTGATTCTTAGCTAACCTCTCTCATCAGAAGCATCACTGAGTTTTCTACTTGCAAGTTGGCTAGAAGAATTCAACATGGTGATATATCCACAGAAATGCTGCAAATCCACTTTGTTCCTTAATATTTGTAATGCTTTATGAACACCCATATTGACACGAGTAAATTCTAAGAACAAAAAGATGATGTTGCATTAGTGAACAGTTCTATTACATAACATCAAACACTTTTCTTTCCTAAATAATTCTCTGAGTACATTTATTCTTTAATCAATCAAGATTGACTCCAATAAAGAAATATATATGAATAAAAAAAACTTTTTCATATGTATTTACAGTGTTCTAGACAGATTTTCTATAGCAAAACAAATTACCTGCTAAACAAGCAAAATAGGCAAATCTGGCAAATATGCTAGTCTTCTCTTTGTAGTTCTATTCTGCTTCAAATCCTACTTGGAGGGCTTTTTTTTTTTTTAACATTTATTTTTTAGTTGTAGGTGGACAGAATATCTTTATTTTATTTTTATGTGGTGCTGAGGATCGAACCCAGTGCCTCATGCATGCCAGGCGAGCACACTACCACTGTGCCATAACCCCAGCCCCACTTGGAGGGCTTTTATCAGGAAATGTATGAAGTAAAAATTATGTTTTTTGAAAATATGAATAGTTGTTCTTATTGAAATTAATACTAAAAATCATGTCTGTAAAATTATTTAGATATTAGTTTGAGTTTTCATAAATATGTGAATGAATAAAAAAGAAAGATGGCTCTATATCCAAGTGTAAAAAGATACCTCTTCTTTAAATTCACACTAAAATTTCCCATTAATCAGTTCTTGAAATTTTAAATTTCCTTTTACTTCTATTTATTTATATTTTGGTGGTGAGGTCTGAACCCAAGGCCTTGTGCCTGCTAGGTAAGCACTCTACTGAGCTATAGGTTTTATAAAACTTAAGATCCTGTTGTTACTGTCCTGTATGTCACTATCCTGTAGCTTCAGGTAAACAATTTTTTTCCCTTAGAATTTATGAAGCTTTATAGGATTAAGTAGAAAAGTTAGATGCAGAGAAGTAGTCATTTCTGAACAAAGACTATTTTGAGAAAGAAATATCTAATCTCCAGGTTTTATACACACTTATTCACAACAAGCAGAAGAAAGCACCTTAATTTCAAACCTGATAACATATAAAAAGGAAAACAATATTAACAAAATTCTCCTTCCTTTCCCCTACTTTGGAGAAGAGGGGGAAGTAAGTGGTGACTAACTTTGTGGAAGAACATTAAGTTCTTCTATGAATATAAGTTCAATTATTTGAACTATTCACTATTCTCTAAAATCCATGTAATATGGTGTTAAGAATCTGAAAAACAGGTTACAGTATAACAGTTTTACAAGAAGCAGGAAAAAGAAGTGCTTAATCACATAGCACTTTTCTTTTGAATACAGATGACCCTCTGTATCTGAGAATTCTGCATCCACAGATTCAACAAGTCATACATCAAAAATACTGGGGGAAATATAAGCCGCAGCTGTATTGAACAGACTTTTTTCCCTGTCATTATTCTTTAAAAAACATTATAGCAACTATTTACACAGCATTTACAATGTATTAGGTATTATAAGTAATCTAGAGTATGCTGGGAGATGCATGTCAGTTATAGACATCTTACATAAGGGACTTGAGGATCTGCAGACTTTAATATCCTTTGGAGGGAGTGGATTCTTGGAACGAATCTTTCACAGATACCAAAGGATGGCTGCATTTCATTTCTTAATATTCAACAGAGAAAAGTTATCTTCTATATTACAAAAGGACAAATGAATTTGTTTTTACAGAAAATTTTCTGAGCATCTTCCATCATATCCAATACTAGAGATAATAAACAAAGCCTCCTTCCTTATTTCTCACTAGCTTAACCCAGCACAAATCCGGCATCCACTCAAATCCCTTCTAGTAGCAAAAATAAAATTTAATAGCAAAACAAGTGCTAAAACAAGAAATATATGCATGTGCCCGGCATACCAAAAAATTTATACAAATGTTCATTAGCATCTATTTTTAAACTATCTGAATTTTTTAATTGATTACAAATTAAAATATAAAACCATTAAAATTTTAGCAGCACTCCACATGTGTATATTGTATATACACACATACAGATTTCCAATGACATTGGAAATTACTTTGAAGAGTCTCCAAAAAAGAATGTATCAAACACATGGGGAAAAATATAAACTTTCTAAGCACAAAATATTCCCCTACTGTGGCTTCTACCTCAACCTTCAAACAATCTCTCAAAGGAAACTAAAAGGCTAAACATACAGAAAATCTTCCATCTAGGCAAATATCTACTTACTCTCTTCATTTCCAAAGCAGACTAATATTCTTCCAAAGCTACTAAATGAGTATTCATCTACCAGTTCCATGGGGAAAAAGCACATGACAAAAAAGCTACCTTTTCTAATATGCTTAAATAGTAGAAAGGTAAAAATCTAGAACTTAAAAATGTTAAGAATTCACTTTCTGTCATGTTTTCCATCACACAGTTGACATGAATAGTGATAAAGTCAAACGGATACAATTCAAAGAGTACCTCCTTGCAGTTCTGTTTCATCAAATGGAAACGGTATATGGACAGTTTCTCCTATCCCATGCAAACCATGCCCCTAAACATAAAGAAACAAGAGTTGAAAAGTATACAAGAAACCTATGTTTCTAATCATTGATATGCAAACGGTAATAAGATTGTGTCCTATGATGCTATTTTCCACATAAATACTCCATCAGAATGCTTTCAATGATTTTTTACTTTTCTCTGCCAACAATGACAATCTTAAGTATAAGCGAACATATAGGAAAATGTTCCTCAAATTGAGCACATGAAGAAAAAGAGGCTAATTAACAGATAAATCGAGTAGGTGTGAACCAAGTGAAGACTGAATGAGGTAAAGCACAGGAGCACAAGGTTAGCTGCTATTCTGAAAGAGAAGAAGTGCAAGAATCCCCAGTCACATGGCGTACCAGAGACAGAACAAAAACCTCAAAAACCCACCCTGAAATGGCATATAACCAAAGACACTTGGTACAACAATATAACTACATGTAATTAAAAACATAATGGTCACCAACTATTTAAATAAGTTACGATACATATTTTCATGCAGCTGTAAAAAAAGAGAGAGAGAGAGAGAGAGAGAGCCCTCTATGAACTAAAATGGGAAAATCACTGGCAAATGAAAAAAGCAAGGAGAACACTGGCATACAGCTACTTGCATTTACATAAAGGACACAATAGAAACTAATAAATGTGATTATCTCATTTGAAGGATAGATAAGTGCAAACTCGGTAGTACCAGGTATTAAACCCAGGGGCACTGAACCACTGAGTCACATTCCCAGCCCTTTTTATTTTATTTTATTTATTTATTTATTTTGGTACTGGGGATTGAACTCAGGGGTACTCAACCACTGAACCACATCCCCAGCCCTATTTTGTGTTTTGTGTAGAGACAGGGTCTCCTTGAGTTGCTTAGCACCTCGCTGTTGCTGAGGCCGGCTTTGAACTCGCAATTCTCCTGTCTCAGCCTCCCTAAGTGCTGGGACTACAGGCTTGAGCCACCGCGCCCGGCTCCTTTTTATTTTTTATTTAGAGCCACGGTCTCACTAAGTTGCTTAAGGGCCTCGCTAAGTTGCTGAGACTGGCTCTGAACTCGTGATCGATCCTCTTGCCTCAGCCTCTCTAGAAGTTGGGATTACAGATGTGTGCCAGCATGCCCATCTAGTATTTTATTTTTAAAGTATGTGAATATACTATTAAATTAAAAAATTATCTTTAAAAAAATCTCAGTCTACCCACACCACTCTGATGTTATAATTTAGTTACATCCATCACATTCCATTACTGCTCATATGAATTTTGTTTTAAAGTTTTACTTATATTTAATTCCTCAAATTCAAGAATCCCTGGTATATCCAAGAGAAAGCTCACTCATTTTAGCAGTCTGAGTATATTTGACAGCTCTTTTGTATCCTTTTGATAGAGACTTAATCCTAAACTGGTGGTTGCAAGATCATGACTTTAATAAAAAACTTAATTTGCAATATTTTAATCAAAAAGGTGAAAATTTTCTGTAAAATATAATAAAGGAGGCATTCTTTTTTTAGCAAAAGCACAATTCTTTAACAAACACTTTAAAAATAGGTGCCATCTACTTATTTGGTTATGTTTATCTATCCATGTTGTTCCATGCCAAAAAATTAATCCGACTTAACTTACTGAAAACTGCCTATAGAACAGACCTTGGCAAGCTCACCCAGTTTTATAAGTAAGGAAAGGTTAGGCACAAAGAAGTGAGCAGCTGATCATGAGTAACAGAACACAGTAATGGGTCACTACTGCCCCCTCACTCCACTCCCACTGCCATTACCACCACGGTCAACATCTGTGAGATCTGCCTGTGTGCTAAGCACCATACTAAATATTTAGTCAATTATCCATTTTAGTCATTTATTTTCAACAACCTGATAAAGATATGGACTTTGTTATCTCCAGATAACAAGTAAAGACATTAAAGTTCAAGGAGGTTATGTAACTTGCTCACAATGAGTAATAAGTGATGGAACGTGAATTTAGGCTGTCTGCCTTGATCACGTCCAGCCAGTTCCATTATGTTCTCTCTCACTACCACCCCTACCAAATGTTTTCCTTGGCTAATTTCATCATCTCAGGGGTTCAACTGCCACCTACATGCAGACATGGTCACTTAGGACATCCTCCTTGTCCAACCTTGTTTGAATTTCAGAATATTCCCAATTGCCTCTCTACCACCTCAACAGGCACTTTATTCTCAACATGCCCAAAAATAAAATCACAATTTCAGCCTAAATGTGAATCTGTAACATGTTTTAACTTCCGACACACCAGCTGTTCTCCCTGTATTCTCTTGAGTAGAGGCATCGGCAGCACCCTTGCGCCTTCCCAAGCCTAACACCAGGAACCATTCCTCCTCTTACCACAGCCTCCTCAGACATCTGCTCAATTCTATGTTTGTAGTAGTTCTTAAATCCATTATTTCTTTTATCTTCTTACCACTTCCCTGATTTAACTCCTTAGCTAAACTACTATACACCACCCTGATTTGTCCTCTTCGCCCTGCCCATCCATTCCCAGTATGGTCCACAGACTGATTCCTAAAATACACTTGACCATGTAAACCCCCTGCTTCTTAAGCACTGCCACAATCTATAGGCTAAAATCTAAGCTGAATAGCAGGACATTCAGGATACCCTATACTCCAGGGCCTGCTCAATTCTCCAGACTCATTTCTTACCATGACCCCAAAACACTCCAATCCACCTCTCAAAAATACCAAGCAACTTGCAGACCCCAACATACATTATGCCACTTCATATTTGTATTCATTTATTCACCAAAAATTAACTGAGCAACTACTAGGAGTAAAGCACTGTTAGTACTTAGGGAAATAGCAATAAAGAAAAAAAATCCTCCCTGCTGAGAGATTTATTCATGCTGATCCCTCTGCCCAGCCTGGCTCTCTTAAAACCTCCTCTTACACTTAGCTGTCTCTCACTTTTTCTAAGGAGCTTAGCCCTCAATTCCCAAGACTGGGTTAGGTACTTCCCTTTAAACAATGGAGATAATTCTATTCGGCACAAAGCAAAAACTGAAACTTCCCATTCAACTTTTCCCACCAGACTTAAATTGCTAAAGATGGAAAAGATGTCTCATTTGCATATCACATTAATTAGCACAGAATTTAGCACATTCATCTGCTAGTTGAACTAATTAGTGAAATCTCTATTAAGAACCGATCAGATATGAAAAAGTACGCTACATACATTCTATGCATATCTCATTTCATTCTTTCAACAACACTGAGCGTACATTTCCCACCTCATCACTGGCTGCTGTTACTGTTTTTTGTTATTCCACTATAGATACTGCCATCTCTATTTTAGAGATAGGAAACAAAATATAAGGAGTATTACCAAAATGTCGCCTAGTCCAAGAAGTACACGAAAAGAGGTTTGATGTTATTAGTCATCAGGAAATGACAAAATAAAACTGTAATGATATGCCACTTCACACTCCCTACAGTGGCTACGACCAAACAGCCAGATAATATCAAGTGGCAGTACGAACGCAAACTGCAACAGACACTTTGGTCAGTCCCTTCTGGCAGTTCCTTAAATGGTTAAGCATAAAATTAACACATGACCCAGCAATTCCACTCCAAGCTATATACCCAAGAGAAACAAAACATGTCCATATAAAACATGTACACATATTAGTATAACAGCACTACTTGTAATAGTCAAAAGATGGAAACCCAAATATCCATCCATGTGGTATATCCATACAATGGAATATAACTTAGTCATAAAGAGAAACAAAGTACAACAAATATGACAAACTGTGAAAAAACTATGCTAACTCAAAGTCAGTGTCTGTCTCTGTTCACACACACATGCAACACATATATGATTCTGTGTACATGTATGCTCAGAAGAGGCAATCTATAGAGATAGTAGTGCTATTTAGGGATAAGGAGGAAGAGAAAATATGAGAATGATAACTAAATGGTACAGGGTTTACTTTTGAGATGATGAAAATGTCTAAAACTGAGTATGTTAACAATTGTATATATCTGTAAATATACTAAAGACCACTAAATTGTATAATTTAAATTCATCAACTATATAGGATGTAAATTTTATCTTCATAAAACTATTATTTAAAAAAAGATACTGGCCACAGAGCTAGCAAAAGGTGAGGCTAAAATTCAAACCTGACTCTAACTTCAAAGCCCATGTTGTTTCTTCCACTCTCACAATGTTAAAGGACCAGGACTAAAACCAGATCTCTGATTCTCTATGTTTCAAACTTTATAAATATGAATTATTGATGTCTGACTGCAACTCAGTAGAAAGCTAGATAAATTATGGTCTTTATAATAAAAATCCGAAATGAGTTTTCTCAAATGATGTAAGTGTACCTGAATTAAAACCGCAGAGTGTGTTAAAGCATCATTCAACATCGTGAGCACATTTGACGTAGGAACTACCCCAGGATCATGACCCCAAGATGTTATGAGTAATCGATCATAATCCTATTGGAAAGAAATGTATAAAAGATAGAATGGCAGTTATAAATAAGAAAAAAATTTTAAAAGTTATTTATAATACTGCTCACCAATTTCTACCCTTAAAATTTTTAACTAAGAAAAACCCTCACATACACACCTGGAATATATCTGGCAGTTTTCGAAGTCTTGTACCTTTGGACAGTAAGAGAGATGGTGGTCCTTGCCCAGTGATAAAATAAATGTACAGTTTAAACCAGACAGAACTGACCTCTGGGATAGCTGGTCCAATATGCTACAATCACAAAAAAGGTAAGTTCAAGTTGTAATACTTATCTAAAGAAACCAAGTTTCACAAGTGATCAAGTATAATAGTCTTATAAACAGCAAATGCCTCAAATAAATTTTAATTGTCATTGTTCTTATGAAAGTAAATGTTAAGTGTTCAACTAAAATAATTTCACTTTATATTGTTAAGAAGGCACATCCTATCCTTGCAGTTAAGAGACTGGACTGCATAGGTCTGAATGTGGGCTTCACCTCTTCAGCCATATCACTTATATAGTTACTTAAGCTCTCTGTGCTTCATATTGCTCAGTCTATGAAACAGCAACAAAATATTTACATTACGAATATGTTGTAAGGTTATTCCAAAAGGCTTACAATAGTACCTGGCATATAATAAGCTCCGTATTAATGTATTAACTATTGTTATCATTAACCACACACAATTTTTCAAAAAAGGGACTACCTCCTCTTCTTCCATTTTACCATTTACCCAGACAACAACAGATTTCTACTATGCCTACTGATTAAGTTAAAGAATAAGATGGGAAGAGGGAAGTTTAAGGAATTGCACAAGATTGGTTAAATACAAACCCAGAAACATTCCTGTTAAATACAGAGGCAAAAATTTGGTGGGGGGCTAGGTGCTCACTGCAACAGCTAGAACACAGGCAACAAAAACACAAGAACACTTTTCTTCTACACTATTCAACCCTGCACACCTAGGAAATCTGACAGACTACAGTACTGAAGAACAGCAACATGATCTCCACTCTTTGAAAACAGAATAGTCCACAACTTCCTAGCTAAGTAGGAAGTACAGTTAACTAGAGTTCTAGCTTTCATCTCTGGCTAATTTAGCACCACAGTCCCCCTCTTAAAACATTTGATTTTTTCTAATTACATTTATCATACCCTTTGAAATGACCCAGACTTTCTTCTTGGAGCACCCCAAAACGTTTTCTTCAAATAGTTTGCACATGAATACATTTTAATCTAATGTGTCACAAGTCACTTAATGATACATCAATTAGGGCTGGGGTAGTGGCTCAGTGGCAAAGCGCTTGCCTTGTATGCATGAGGCACTGGGTTCAATCCTCAGCACCACATAATAATAAACAAATAAAGATACTGTGACCATCTACAACTAAAAATTTTTAAAAAAATGATACATCAATTAAATATATCAATTAGACGTCACAAATCAAACATAATAACGCAAAATATAAAAGTGCTGAGTCAGTCCTTTTAATATTTAGTATTTGCAAACTGAACATTAAAAAAATAAAATTGTTTATTTTCTTAATAAAATGATGGTACTACCAAGTGTATCTTCCAAGTGAAGCTTTACCTGAGGGGTACAGCTGCTAATGGGTCGGATTTCATTGGTAAGAGGAGCCATGGAAACAAGCAGTGTGTAATTTTTGTTTAAAACTCTGCTGCAAGTGGCAGGGTCCAAACCAAGGAGGCTTTCACAGCGTAAAAGATCCAAGGGAAAACCTGAATTATGATTAAGCACACAGAAAATAAAACAACCATGTGAAAAAGAAATACTAAAGATAAATTATTGATAATTGCCTTTAAACACCTCTGGGTTCAATTCCTAGTACCAAAAAAAAAGTAGCACATTTCCAAGGAGACCACTAGGACACTTTGAGATATAAAGTCTTTATTCTGTAGTCCAGAGTGGTAGCTGTCCAGTGATGTTTCTGCGGTCTATCTTCTACTTTAACAAAACAAGCTTGTTTTCCCTTAATACCCAGCCACTATATGGCATGTTACGATAATCTAAATGCCAAGGGAAGCTGTGTCTCCCTCTCCCTCAGCTCCTAAGCTCTACAAAGAGAATCACAGTCAGTTCTAATTTTAGCATAGGGGCAAGTATTCCTCATTTAGTAATTTATGCCACAGACCATTGGTCCATAAAGTATGGACTCAGGGTCCCTGTTCTTAATTCTTTAGGAAAACATCAAATCCTACTGTTCTCTAAAATGAGATGTTTAAGGTCAAAAGAAACTGCAGATCAGTGCACTATCTCTTCCCTCAAGCAAGAATGCATCTTAAAAAAAATACAACCTAGTGAAAGGGGCCACTAAGCGTAACTATCACCAGGATCTTGGTTTCTAATACCATTGCCCAGGAAAAGAAACTGTGCTCCCAAGAGAAATGACCATTTCCATGGCTGAGCAGACTAAGTACAAGATAAGACCAAATCTTGTTTTGGTAGGAAGTAAGGAAATGTTCCCTTCCCCACAAAAGAAGGCATGTTTGAAGAGAGTTCCGCTGGCAAAATCTAACGCAATTGGAGTACAAAAATAATTGAGACATTAATGACTAATTACAGACCATTGAAAAACAGGAATAAATCCACACTGAGAATACAAGAGAATGGTTAATCTCAGCTGTTAGATATGGAGAAAGTGCTGAAGATGGAAAAAAAAATTATCAATTTGAACCATCATAGTTCAGGCAAGAACCATTACTGGATGCTAAATCTAGAGGGAAACACTAATGAGTTGGATGCTTACATGGTCTTAAAAGTATCTCCCCACAGACTGCTTATTAGTGGTGGGAAAAAAACAGTTAACAATACCAACCACAAATCATATAACATGATAACCAGGTGATAAAAAAAATATCATGTACCTTCAAACATCATATCCTTAGAAATACCCAGTTCTTCATTTACGTAGTACTCTAGACAGGAATTCCTCAACTTAATCTATACATGAGAAATGAAACTCTCCAGGAAAACCAAAAGTGGGACAGTATTCTCTAAAAATAGGAATGTCATAAAAGATAAAGGCTATGGGTTTATTACAGAATGAAGAGAGCAAAGAGACATGACAACTACATATAATATTTGGTACTAACCTAGATCCTGTACCAGAGTGGGGAGAAAATGCTACAAAGGATTAACACTGCATCAGTTGACAAACTGAAATATAAATGCTAATTTTCAATATTAAATCTTCTGAAATTGCTATACAAGAACAGCCCTATTCTTAAGAAATACACCCTAAATAATTTAACAGGGAAAGGCCATGAGAAGCAACTTACTCTCAAGTTCTGGGCTACAAATTACTAGACTTATTATTGAAATGTTTCTATAAATTCAGTTTATTAAAGAATCAAGAGTCTGATTTGATGGAGGAGACAAAGCCCTACAGATTTCAGGAGGAGCACATGTTCCACACTCAAGAACAGGTGGAGGCAAGACAGCAGAAGCATCAATGGAAGTGGCTTCCACCAGGTGACATGCCTGGCTGGAGCAGAGGATGGCGCCTGAAGTGAGGAGAAATTAGCAAGTGGCTTCAGAAAGGAAGAGAAGGAAAACAACAAAATAAAACAAAAGTTCTATAGAGACCAGAGACATTTATGTTTGGCTAAGGATACTGAGAAACTATACAAAAGACATGAGTGGGAGAATGTCTAATAGAAATCTGAACTTAAAAAGGAAAGACTACTTGAAAAAACTAGGGAATGGGGTACTGGTACAATAGGAAATGGGATACTATTGCAATAGTGATCATACAGTCTGCAAGAGTCTGGAGAGTTAAGCAAAACAAGTTTTTTGTTATTGTTTGTTTTTTACAAAGAGTGACAAGTCAAGTCAAATGAACCAGGTGTGAGAGTGGGATGAAAGGGTAAGAGAGAATGTTTTACTGCAGGGTCTGTGTTGCTATTACGTTTGGGAGCCTGAAGGAAGGGGAGAACCTAACCACAGTTTGGTTAACAAGTATTCTGTTCTGATTTATCAGTTGGGACCAAAAGCTCAGCTAATCATTTATAAGGCAAAGAAAGGGAATTTGAAGAGTCTGTTTCTGGCCTTGTCACAAGTGAACAAGGGGACACCTATGAATCTTACCTAACTTACGAGGGGCAAGGGTAGGTCCTGTTCTTTGAAGTAAGACATTTCCCAAAACATGAAAGGATGAGATTTTCTTAACCTTTAGGCAAAATTCAGCACTGTTAGTGTCAAGTATAGAAAATATTTAATGTAGACGAGGACAGGGAAGGCATGAAGTCTAAAAAGTTCATGGTGGTTACACATTTTTTTAAGATTTTTACAACTGTGATTGGTCTTTACAAATGTGGCTTAATTTCTAAACATTTCCACAGTACTAGGCTGTCAAATTACAAACAGTAGTTTTTATGTCTTATACTAATCAGAGCAAAAAGATTTGTTTTATAAAATAAGAAAACTATAAACCACATTGTTTTTATTTTTCAGCAAGGACCTCATATTATTTAAAACTAAGAGATTACTAAGAAAACTAGTTCTTTTCACATAATTCAGAGTTTGCTTCTAATGATAACATCACAAGGCTTTTTTGCTTTATAGTAAATTCCAAATATTACATAATATATCTAAACTATAAACTGTTAATGACATAAAAGAAAATTCTACCCATACAAGGTGCTCATTACAACTAATACCACAGAATTTCTTTTCTAAAAAAGACTAAGGTTTAATTATCAAGTCAAGCACCTAGAGAAAGCACCATTTCTCAATAGGGTAGGTTGAAGACTTAAGTGCCCAGGTATCCTCTGTGTGGAATGAACCACCTTCTCCAATGGTACTAGTGATACACCATTATCCCAATCACCTTCTGGGTTCTATGGTTCAGATAAGAAGTCCAGCTAAGAATAGCTGATTGAATAAATGAAATTCACAAGTAACTATAGATTTGGTCTTATGGGGTAGAGCTAATCATAATTTAATTCTGCAGTTCTAGCAATTATTATAACCAATTAGAACTGCAACTGATGCAAAAAGCAGTTGTCCATTAAACCTATTCAAAGGTTTACTCACTATTTTCATACAGAATAGACTTAGGCTTACCATTTAACTTACTTGTTGGTACATACACTAACTATCTATGGCAAAAACAAAGTATACTCCAGACTACAAAGCAACAAACTATACATGAATAAAACAATGAAAAGCTTGTTCAAGAGAAGAAACTATAAGGGACAAAACATTAGGAAATTTTTCAAGAAAAAATTCTTCCATTCCTAGCTCTTCTATTTACTAAGCATAAGTGCCTTTTGACTAAATGGGCTAACCAAAATAAATTTCAATTTCTTAATCTATAAAAGGAGTTCACTGGTCACAATTACTCTCTAACATTCTCAAATTCTATGACAAGTAGGGAACAATGATGTATTTAAAGGCAGCTATAATATATGCTTTCAAATGTTCTTAACCACTATCTCTATAAATCACTAAAAAGTTTCATAAATGGCAGGAATTTTATATCCAAAGACATCTTTCAAGGTTGTGCCACTGTCTGATCACATGATCTAAAATTTGGTAACAAAAAAGGTTACTCATCAATAAATACTTACTACTAAGTGCTTCAGACTTTCGGCATTTGGTAGTTTAATATTCTCAGTTTTAACTAAACTATTTAACTATTTATGAATGATTTCAAAAAAGAGCCCCAGCAAATGACAATTTATAATTCTGCTAAGACATGATAAGGCTGCAATAGTAAGTCACTAGATATTGAGTGAGCCCAGCCTCATTTGGTTAAACCACCTAGCAACTTTGTTCTTACCTATTTGACAACTCTTGTTAAACTGCTAGTTGACTCCTTCCATAAATTTTTAAACTGAGCTGAAGAGAGAGCCAGATGCTAATGAAAAAATGAAATGAAAATGAACATGACTAAGAAAATGATGGTTCCTAGCCAGAAAAATAAACTTTTTAGGTAAATGAAATTAAATGTTACAGTGGCATTGAGGACTTAAAAATTCCCAAGATGAATTCTTATGAATGTCCAAAGACTTGAGCCAAATACTGTTCAGAAGTGCCCAATCCCAGCTGAACCCTAGCATGGAATCTATCATTCCTATATTATCCTCCTACATTAACTAAATTTTAGCTTTTGTTTACCCCTCAAGAGCTGATTGATGCCTGTTCTAAATTCCATTCAGCTACTTAAGTACATATTCTAACCCTATTTGTAGGTACTAATATTTAAATACAACAAATGTTAATTGCAAATGAGAAGATAGAGAAAAAGTAATAAAAGTAGAAAATAGTTGGCAAGGAAATTCATAAAGCAGGCCTCAGTTATAAATTCAGTATCTATGCAATACTTAGTAAATAAGTGATTATTAAATAAGTGATGATTAAATAATGAACATGATCTTTTCAATGTCTTAGAAATACATTTCTTATGATCATGTCTTCAAAATTACATATATTTAACATACCATAATTGGGTTGGTCTGGCTGAGCAGTATGTGCAACTAAGTCTTTATTATGTCGCAGGAACAGTATTGTGTTCCTCAGAGTCAGTGCATGATCAAAGTATCTCTGTGCTTCTCCTTCACCAGTGCTCTGAACCTATACCAAAAGAAAAGCGATTTTTGCAATGAATACCACTTTCATGCCATTAATTTTAATAAATAATCATGTAATAGAGATATTAGGAGATTATTTAAAAGCAACAGATCAAAAATTTGCCCAGGCAATACTGAAAAAAATAATCTCTGTTGAGTTTCCAATTTCATTCATCTATAATGATGCTAGAAATTACTCCAACAAGTAAAACTATTAATTTTAGCAAGAGAATACTGCTAACTTAGACCATTATATAAGTTTTAGGTCCATATATCATTCAAATAGGGTACTTAAAAAACTCTAAATCCCATATTCTGCTTCATCCAGAAAGTACTCCAATCCATGGCCCCCAATTATACCTCTACTTCTCATCACTTTGCTCACAATTTTGTATCATCAGTTACAAGGCATACAGGAGTATGTGAGTGAACGTAGCTGTTCAATATTGCTGGACACAGCTCAAATTCATTTACCAAGATTTACCTAGTATCTCCTACATAATGTGACCCGTCTGGGAGATAAACACTAAACAGACAAAAGTCCTGACTTCACTGGCCTTATATCTAACGTATGCTCTTTGGACAATGAGTCTGTCACCTGTTTTTATATATATATATATATATATATATATATATATATATAAATAAAATATGTAAAATATATTTTTATTCATATATATCCCAGGAAATGGAAGGACAGGTCTTAAGGGAAGAAATAATTAAATTTGATCAATATAAAACTAACAAGATCAATCAATTAAGCTTAATAACAATCAGTCTACTTAAAAAAATAGCTAAGAAATACTTTTAAAACTAAACTTCAGCCAAAAACATTTTCCCAAGAATGACTATGTGGTAAAAAAGTAATACAGTTATATAATGAATAAAAGAGCAGACGTGATCTTGAAATTCGCTACAAATGATAAAAAAGATTAGCTGATATAAAAAATACAAAAATCAGGAAACAAGAACTTAAATATGCAGGAACATATTAAAATGTTAATTAGCAAAAGATGACACATTATAAGAAATAGGGTTAACAAGTGATTTTAAAAAGCATTGAAGAAATAATGAAGGATATAGATCAAAGTAAAACAGACCAATTAATTGCAAGGATTATCTCATATGTATTTTGTATTAATTGAAGTAAAATTCCTAGGAAGGAGAAGCAATAAAAAATATTTAAAATATAAAAGAATTACAAAATCATCGAAAATTTTCTAAATAGTACATTTAACATACAGAGTTCATTAAGAGTTCATTACTAAATTATTAGCCAAGGAACAGATTAGGCATACAAACTGTCACATATAAAGAAGAGCAGAAAACAGACTAAAATATCCAGGGAATAAAAAACACTAATAAAGGGCAATCAAGACTTAGAGCTAAGAAAAACTAGGGCTGTACTCACAGGGAAAAAGGTGGTTAAGAGCAAATATGGCTGAAGTCTTCAAGATGCTAAAAGGGATAGTGAGAGCGGACATAAATATGATAGTAGGGGACACTGCTCCAGGTTCAAGGTAACAGGAACAAAAACTTCAAATAAAACTGTGTAAAAGGTGAACTTAAGACTAACACCAGAAAAAAAGGTTATTTTAGAAAAAATTCAATTTAAAAAATTACATACAGATGAAGATTTCTACTCCCCATATCTCATTATAACATATTAAGATAGATGAGGTAGACATACCACCTTAAAAAAAATCATAAAATTCATTCACCCACTCAATATCTTTTAAGTCTAAATGAATGCCATAATACTAAGGTGGGGAATGACTATAAGCAAGAATATGCCAAAAATCCATGATAATTCACAGCCACCATGAATGATGTTTCATCAAGCAAGGAAAGGTTTCAAATGCCCTGTTATCCCCTGAAATAAATCTAAATTTACCTTTTCTAGTTCTATAAGAAAGCTGTCCAGAGACTCATCTGAAAGTTTGCCTACTTCAAACATTGTGACTGCATGACTTTTCAAGTTCTGCAAAAAAGAAACAAAAATAATAGTTCTAAATTTCCTTTATTATGCTGAACACAGTATCTTATATTTCTAATACACTTTCTAATACATTTAAACTTGAGAGTAGGCGAGGTGAGGAGCTGAATCTTCCAATTACAAAAGCAGCCCTCACTAAAAATTATTACAACCCCTAAGGAGTATACAACAAAGTCAGATATGTTTTCAGAAATAAATCCAATACTTACATATAAAGTTATAAGAGCACTGAATTATTTTAATTTAATCTTTACACATCTTTATATTTAAACAAGTATTTGACTCACTGGTGAAAGATTTCCCATCATTAAAAAGGCAGTCAGAGTTGAATCAAATAGGAAGGCAATACGCTTCGTATATCCCGTAGACAAACTCAAACTGCTTATACTAGCGGTGTCGGCTGAAAAGAATCATAATTTAAAATTATGCAAATAAAAGTTATTCTTTGCATATCATTTAGAATTAAAAATTATTTTTAGTTTTATACATAAATTAAATATAAGCAATATTAGAGTCACAAGAGGTTCCAAGAACACCTGTCAAAGCATAATCTTAATCTTTTTTAAAAGCATTTACTTTGTAATAAATTTCTTGAAAACTAATAATAAAGACTTGGTAACTGTCAGATCAACAAGACTAACTGGCCTAACCCATTCAGACAAGTCATCCAGCTCAGGTAACAGTCTCGAAACAAAGTCCATGTTGCACTCCTCTTCCTAGCAGTATTAAACCCTGGAGAAGCCCCCTCATGCATTACTCTTTACCTACCTTTGGGCTTAGCCCACATTGTTCTCTTGGGCTGAAATGGCCTTCCCTCCCTGATCAGCAGGCTTGTATTCATTGTTAGCCCAAATAGCATCTTTGCTATGAAGGCTTCCCAGACCACTCCAGACAATAAAGAGTCTCTTCTTTGTACCCCACAAGCACCATAATTGGTGCTTTCAATGTTGTAATTTTTTTAGTTGCACTCACTTCTCTCTAGATTTCTCAGAAAAAAATGTGCCATATTTTGTCAATTTTATACCCCTAAGACTTAGCACAATGCCCAATATGTGGATAAGTACTCAAAAACTGTATATTGAATGAAGAAAATTTAAAAGAAAAAACTATAAAGTAACTGTAAGAGTATATGTTTGGACAGATACTGTACCTACAGACAACCTCTAAATAAATGGAGTTATTGCTAACCTGGATCTTCTTGACTATTTGTATCTGTGTCAGTAGCCGAAGAAGCTTCTTGCACAGGACTCCGACTTTCCCCACCATCCCATGATAAGAGCATCTTCTGTGGATCTAAAGTACTCCTATTAACGAGAATACCTTCACTTAAAAATCATATAAATGATCTTACACAAAAATAACTACTGAAGTCAGTACTTAAATTATGAACAATCTAAATTCAGTCTTATACTCAAGTCTGTAATTAAGACTGTAGGCCAATAATGCTCTGCTCACATACAACAAAGACCCATGGATAGGCTTAAGGGAATTCAAGAATCCTTCAAAATTATGTGTACAATATTGTATATGTTTTTTTCTATAGTGAACATTCTTAATTTTTACTGGATTCTAAAAAAGATTTTACACAAAATATTTGAAATTACTAATACATAGGGTTTATACATGTAATTGACAAACTGAATAAATAAAATTTCTTTGCATAAAATTAATTTCTTTTCAAAAGAAAACTTTCATATATTAAATAAATGAGTTACTTTAATCTGTTTACGGATGGAACATTCTTCCACGATGAATGAAGTTGATCCAAATTTATTACTTGTCCCTTCTTATGGGCAAAGCCCAATCGGCAATACATTGAAACAGCATTCTGAAAGGAATATAAAGAAAATTAGCATTTAAAATAAACTACATATCTACATTTCTTTACATACTTGTAAAGAAAAAACATACTATAAGAGATATGCCTCTAGTGATCTTCAAACATTTTCATATAACAGCTTGAATAAAAACAGTCTCTTTAGCAGGCCTGTTCTTCCCTTCAGGTCTTCATATGTGCACTGTAAGTGGGAGGGGGCTTCCCACCTCTCTGGCCTCACCCTCCTACATCTACTCCAATGAGGCCAAGTTGTGGTGCTGACGGGGCTCCCTACAAGATCCCAATCAGGCCTTCCTTGCTGCACACGTTACTTTGAGTGCTCCCTTTCATTTCATCTGCATAAAACAGATTCAGGGTTCCTCATCTTGCCCCTTTGTCTCTGTAAACATGCCTGTACTGTGCATTCTCCCTGAAGCAGCTAATAAGAATCTCATACTTGTTTCTCAGTAGTGTATCAAAATAAAAATCAACTAGTACAATGTATCAGTCCCATTACAAATAAAGAGTATAAATATAACATACCTTAACCAGAGATAAGTCTATCTCAAGGACATTGGCAAGCTGAAAAATAAAATTAAAATTCATTTTTTCATTCTTAGAATTATTAGCCACTATGCAGCAGTAACAGATAAATGTAATCATTATTAGCAAAATTTTAATTATCAATAATTTCAAAGACTGAATACATTTTGAATTCAGAATTTTCTTCTTTCCTTATCTCTAAGATACTATGTAGTATATATGTAGATAGTAACCCTAACAATTTAAGATTCCTTATTCTTTAATTTTGTCTCACTTAAAATTTTAAAAAAATCCTAAATAAAACAAATATAGTCAGTAAAAATAGGAAAATGACAGGGAGGGAGGAAGGAAGGGAAAGGGAAAGAAATACAAAATAAATCTAACAGAATTATGTTATATGTATATATAAATGTACCAAAGAGAATATCTCCTTTATGTATATGTAGAAAGTACCAATCAAAAATAAATAAAGGAAGGCTGAGGCAAGAGGACCATAAGTTCAAGGTCAGCCTCAGGAACTTAGAGAGGGCCTGAGCAACTCAGCGAGACTCCGTTCCTAAATAAAATATTAAAAAGGGCTAGAGATGTGGCTCAGTGGTTGAGCGCCCCTGGGTTTAATCTCCAGTACCAAAAAATAAATAAAATTGAAAAGATGATCAATAGAGAACAGGAAAGAAAAAAGGGGGAGGGAGGGAGGAAAGATGGAAAACGGAGAGGGAGTGGGGATTGAAATCAAATTCCTTACATATATAATTATTCAAAAGGAACCAAAATACTATGTATGCATGTAATGTTCCAATAAAAAAAATAGTTTATAATGCTTTACTATAAAGAGGTATATAAAGCTATTTAACCAAATTATAAATATTGATGTAAAAATTTTATTATGCATATGTAGGAATTAAAAATGGTGACATTTATTAAAGATCTCTAATCTCCCAATGAATAGAATATGAATACATTTCAATCATATTATTAAAAAAGTGTACATACTCTAAACTTATTTTGAAGATTTTTTTTTTATAAAATGTTACCACACTTACCTCTGCAACATTAGTGTGCTCATCTATTGAAACAAATATTTTATAGAGTAGAGTTTCGAAATAATCACCCTGCACTCGATTCATTACAAAACCTTCCAGAGGAGGAACTAAAATAAACAAAATAGACTTTTCTCAGTTACATGATTTTATAAAGAAAGCATAATTATCTATTCAAAAAAGAGAACCCCCCCTTAGGGACTGAATATAACTTGATTTATTTTATCTACCCCACAGAAAGTTTTCTAAACTTCCAAAGTTTAGGTCATATACAAAAATACCTACATAGAAAGAACTAGGAAGGGAGACTATAAAATTTGCAAAGAATCATTTAATTAACTCTGGAATTCTCAGGGTTACGGAAGCAGAGAAACTGCTGAAAGATATGGACTTGGTCAAAAGGCAGAGGTATGAAGCCTGCTTCAGAAGGGGGAAGCCTGCAAAGGGTTTCTGATGTATGTGCCATGACTCACAGGCAGCAAGACTGACTGGGACAAAGCAGAAAAGCAAAGGACTTCAAGAAGAAACCGGGTGGATGGAAAGTACTGGCTCTCTGCCTTTCTCCCTGTCACCTCACTCTATCCTGGGAAGAGGGGGAATTCACTCTTCACGACTGCCACAATTACCAGCAGTCACCAATATAATTTGCTCTTTGGGACTTTGTACTCTCTATCTTCCTCAGTAGTGAGAGAGTTAAGACCTCCTTCTGCACAGCAGATGGCCCAACCACAGCTGTCCATCTGAAGCTTCATTCATACAAATTTGGTCCAAATGCTCTAAATCTCATTTACCAGAGAGCTTTGCCAGCCAATGATAAAGAAGCACTATGCTTTCCTTTGCCATTGTCCCATGTGTACACTTCCCATGAAAATATCCTGGGAAAGAGGAGTGTCTAGGCATAGCAGCATTTGGGTATTCCTTTGTCCCCTGGCCCTAATGCCATCTCATTGTACACAAAACTTAAATTCTTCCTAAAAGCAAAAAATAAGACACAATTCAAGTGATTAAAATTAAAACACTATAAAACTACAATGTACATTTCAGGATAGGTTATATACTTTATAGATGTGGCTCCTGTCATTTTCTAACTTAGCGCTATTACTTCCGGTTATCTAGGGACTTCAAGAATGAAAGTCTTTTTAGAAATATTTTGGAAATTCCATATTTAATGCCATTAATTCTTTTCCTACACTATAACCTGTGTGAAAATAATATTGAACAATTATGAAACATTTACTAAGCACTGGACTATTCCCAAGTACTTCACATATACAATTTCACTTAACCCTCTTAACCCTGTGAGTTATACAGTTAGTGTAACTACCCCTATTTTAGAGATAAAAAAACCATGGCACTAAGAGCTTAGAAATTTTCCTAAGTCACAATTTTGGCAATTCATCTAAAGAAACATGGAATAGTCTCTAATATATTGTTAGAATTAAAAGTATGAGATAGAATACACACCTCTTCTGTGTAAAAATGAAAGCACACCAAAAAGTATATATACAGACATGCACACAGGCTTGTATGCATACAAGCCCACATGAATAGGTTTACTCCTAAAAAGTTGAATGAGAAACTGGGTGGCTTAAGCACAAAAGTGGGAAGCAGACTCTTGCACTCATTTGTAAATTTAAAATTTTGCATCATAAGTATTCCCAATTCAAAAGTGTTTAAAAAAATGAGTAAATATAAAGAAAAAATAACTTGGAATAGTCACAAGGAAAACCTGGTCATAACAAATATTAAAAGTTACTGAGTCACCATAACCAAGAAAACATGGTATCATGGGGAGACAAAAGGATATCAGAATTAGACCCAATACAGAGGGGAATTTAGTATATGACAAACGAGTTAGTGAAAACACAGCTGGCATTTACCCAAATGCCACTGGCTATTCAAATAGAAACCAACCAAGTTGGGCCCTTAGTTCATATCAAGTACTAAAGTTCTAAACAGACTACAGATTTAAATACATGTATAGTAAAAGTTTTTAAATTCTTAGACTAGTTATATATCCTAAAAGCATTCTACTCAAGCATAACAGATATCTAAGAGCAATAAAAGGGCAGACATAAAATATGCAGTTAGAAAGCATGATCAATGATGAAATATATATATATATATTTTTAAATATTTATTTTTTAGTTGTAGGCAGACAGAATATCTTTATTTTATTTTTATGTGGTGCTGAGGATCGAACCCAGTGCCTCACGCGTGCTAGGCGAGCACGCTACCACTGCGCCATAGCCCCGGCCCATAAAATATATTTAATTCAATTACAGAGCCTTTATAAAGATTATTCCCTTCAAAGTATTTGTCCTCATCATCAGTGTTTGTTCTATCACGCATAGTATTTGTACTTTTGTTGAAACACATCTGAAATGTCTCCTCTGAAATCACCTTCAGGTGTCTTTTGTGTTGAACTTCATGGTTTCCATGTTGCCTGCTTTTCTCTCATGGGTTTATTCCAACTTAGGGCCCAGCTAGAGAGGTAACATGGTGAAAAGTAGGGTGAATTCAGCAGTTACATTTTCATGGATTTGTCTGTATCACCAAAAACTGTCAAGTACTATGTGTGGCAGAACACATCACTGTAAGGGAGCAGCCATCCCTTTGGCCTTTCTCTGAATGCTTCTTTCAAAAGAACTTAGAGCTAATGTGAGTCAATGTTCAAACTCTCAGTCAAAATTAAACAAAGACTAATCTTTTTAGGTGGATCTCAAACTAGTCAGTGTCAGTTTATCAGATAAGAATAGGAAGTAGAATAATGCTTTCACATTTCCCAACTGCAACAGGAAACCACTATCACTTGTCTTCTAGAAATCATTTCTTTATTAAAAAGTTTTCAAATTTTTAAACCAGTATTCTATTTGTTACACCATCAACTACAGAAACCCAAATTAGTATTTTGTTTAACTTTTTAGTTGTCTTTTCAACATTAAAATAGAACTCATGTATGCACATAATTAAAAATGCATTATTAAAGAACTGGAAATACATCTTAGCCCAAATAAAAGTCAGAATACACTATAGCATGATAACCTGTCAAGATTCAACACTGACATGAGGGAATATTTCCTTCAGGTCACCAAATAATCCCTTGTCACCACTCATTTGTTAACAGTATGGTCATTCCCTGGAATTTGACACTTTATATATGATTACATAAATATTAAATATCAGTATGAATTTTAAAATACCACAAACAAGAAGAACAGTTAAGACACACTAGAAAACATCCTTGTAACACACATCTGAATATTATAAGGGCTTCTACAAAGTGGCAAGAAATTTAAACTACATAAAAAGGATGTTAATAATCTTAGCACTATTATAGGGGCAAAAAACTAAAAATGACCTAAATAACCAGCAACAGGGAAATGGTTTAATAAATTGATATACCCATTAGGTATAGAAGGAAATACATATACAGGCTCTTAATATTAGTTTCACCTAAACAGATGGAAGGAGGGAGAAGGAAATAAAGACAAAAATGACTGCAGTAACATAAAAAAAAAAAAGAAAAGAAACAATTTGTAAATATGGTGGCATGTTCCAAATGGTCAGCCAAAGAGCTGTTACCATATATCAAGTTGTTTCAGAATCTTTTTTCTTGTTATGCTTCAGGTGATTTTCCATGAGTTTTTTGTTTGTTTTGTTTACTCTGTTTTTAAGGAAATATCATTTTGATAAAAAGAGTTTTGCTTGGTAAAAAAAAAGATATAAATGCGTTAAAAGGAGTTCTATGATATTGCTAAATATGTGTATATGTAAAAAATACTATGCACTGAACAAATACTAAAAGGTGACAATGAATTCATAAAAACACTGATCTGATCTGGGATTCTGAGAACTCTACCTTAAGGTTCTACTACCTTATATAGGGGGTACATCAAAATAACATAAAAATGAAAATAAAAAATTTAAGTAAAACTATCACAATGGGTTACAATATAATAAATAATAAATGTTTTTCCTTGAAAAATCTTAACACCTAAGATTCTAGAATGATCTGTGTCTAATTAATTAGGATGATATGTAGTACCTAGCACCTAGTAGACATTCAAAAATGAGTAAAAATGTTAGGCCAAACTTACCTGCTATACAACTGTCATCAGATATCGGTACATCCAGATAAATAAATCCTTTGTTATATAAACCTACAGAAGCAAAAGCATCTTGTTTTATCTTGTGTATTAAATTACATAATAGTTAATTTAAAAAAGAACTGACTCCTAATTTCTATAAAGATTCTTAAAGCAATGCTATGTGAAGAAGAAAAAGTAAAATAGAAGAGAAAAAGAATTAAAGTTTTAAAATCTTGGTTTCCTACATATGTTCAAAACTGTAAGATTTTTCTTACCATTCATTTGTGTAAATTTCTAGTGCATGTCACTAATTACAGCTACAGTGGAAAACAACAGACTAGGCTCACACTTTAAATATTAATATCCCTTTGGAAATGGTAGTATTTGTGCCTAATTTTAAGTAATTGCAATTATTTATCAATGTTTTAAAACAAGTTTTTACGTTGACAAAAGACCATTTCTACTAACCACTTACTATGTACTACATTGTAATCTAGTGATCCAGAGAGTTGAGGGCCTGAATCGATGATCTTATCAATAGCGCATTTCTCAGGCAAAGTGCATATCTAAGAAAAGCAAAATATTTTCAATTAAGTTCTATCCAAATTAACTAATTCATAAGTCTCCTGAAATCTATTTATTATTGAAACCAATGATTCCATGTCATTAGTTGAATGAACTATACTTTCTTCATTTATCACTCTAGAATTCAAAGATCTACAGAAATAAACATTACTTAAGTTGCCAAAATCTACCAATAGAATTTAGAGAATGAAGCACTATATAAATACCAACATTTGTTGTTTAGTAATAAGTGCTCACTAATAAATACCAATATCTACTCCTTTTAACTGAAATCAGATTCATTTACTGATTCTGAATCTCTCAAAACAGAAATTGATTCAAACTCCAGATACTTACATATTCATTATCAGTGACAAGGTTCATCAGCTTATGACACAGTTTGAGAGCTCCATCAGAAAGTACTTATCCTGAAGCCAAATTTCTAAACCTTCTATCTATTGGCTTTAATATGCCCCCAGAGAAAAAATAAATACAGGACCTCCTCCCCCACCTCCCAGAAAAGGACATCTACTCACTTACATTCAACAACCCATATATACGACCTGGTCTCTAGACTCCCTCAATACTCCTCCCCCATACTTTCCTCTAAATCAACATTCCTTCCAAAGCATATAAAGCTTACATTAAATGCAGTCAGACCAACAGGAATACCATTTTCCTGATCTTGACACTATCACCATATTGAAGCACCTATCATTTCAGTATAGTAGTTCAACAAAGTAATTAGCACACAGGTTCCATAGCAAACTGCCTAGGTAAAAATCCTTGACCTCTACTATCATTATGATCTGAGCCATCAATTAACTGCTCTGTGCTTACTTTCCTTATCTGTGAAATGGAATACAAACAATACTTTCCCCTGGGGTGGCTATAAGAATTATATGAGACAATAAAAGTAGCACTTGCAAGAGTACATGTCACATCGAGTACACAACAAGTTTTCAAAAGCAATGGTAGCCTTATCATTGGCATCATATATCACTTACATAAAACATCTATCTAATGAACATGCCCAGATTACTGTACCTGAACCAAGTCAAGTCTCCCTCACTGTTAAAAAGCATCTTGGAAACTACCAATAGCCTAGCCTACTAAGATCATTTTAAGATTTTGAACTAATTTAATTTTACATAAGAAACCAAATAGTGTTATTTTTTAAAAAATATTATATAATAGCAATTAAAAGTTGTAAGCTTAAAGAATTCTTAATTTTAAAGATCTCTACCTTAATGTCATCTTCTGTGATATATCCAGACTGTACCACCCACCATGCTTCTATGGTGATTTCCACTGGCTTTATGGGCAGAAGATCACGGGCTGTTTTTCTTCTGAAAAATTTCTGCAATACAAATACTTGAGAATTTGTAGATGACTTAAAATGACCACCTTCTTCTTCTATCTGATCATATAAGTTTGCTTCTAACAGACAAAATAAATACCTTTTAAACTCTCATGTTTTAAAATCTTACTATTCTAGAAAAACTAACAGAGCAAGTCATTCTTAAATTGTTTAAATGACCTTAAAACACTAATCATTAAAGCTGAATCAAAATCCAGAAATGAAACCTAAAAGGTGAAAGCGTACTTGAAAATATGTACTTATTCACCCATTAGGTGAACTCCAAGACCAGGATGGGAAACTAAAAAGATAAGTAGAGCACAATTAATTTTAAAACTAAATGTTTTATGCTCTGTTTTTAAATTTAATAATCCACTTAAATTGTTACCTAGAGAATACTGAGGAGTTATTTTTGTATTGTATTTGTTCAAAGAAATTACATACAATTCATTACTTCCACCACTTAAAAAAAAAAAAAAAAAAAGACTGTGATAAAGAGGCCAAGCAAGGAAAAAGAAAGAGGAATGACTTACTTTTGATGATCTACACTGATTCATAAGATCAATATACTGGTTCCTTCCTATGCCAAGAAGTCTCAGACCTGAAAGAAAGTCTTTCCTTTAAAAACATTTAATATATCTTGAAATGTCATACACTCTCAAGTGATTTTAGGAAAACCCTCAGCTAATATTCATCTTTTAATTATTAATTGACATGGTTCATCAGTATCAAATTTTTAAAAATTCTTCAAAATATAAAAGCAAACTAATCTGTGGGAGAATGAACTCAAGCTAACACTTGAACAATGTTAAAAGAGAACATTTTTAAAAAGCAGAACTGCTCCCAATTTTAAGAAGTAAAAGCATACTTCTCAGCAAAAGCTTCTTATACAACAGAACTATGTCACATTTCAAATACACACTTGATTAAAAAAGCATAATAAAACAAATTATGTTGGTAGAAACTATACATATCTATACATATCATAACTACATGTTGTAAAAATATTGTGCATTTTCTTCCTGCATTTGGTGTATATAGTCCAAATACCAAAAAGAATTCATCCTCTAGAAATATGATTGATTAGTCCTATTTTCCTGATACTACCACTCCAAAATGTTTCTCTTTTAGATATTTAGACTAAATCTTACACTTTATGTATATTACACAATAAAATTTCCATTAGCAATGTTCTCGCTGTTCTCATTTTTCACATGTCAGGCTAAACCACATCACGATACTGACAGACAACACCCATGCATGCAAAGACAAAATCTCAACGTTACCTCCCTTGGCACAATTAAATACTTACAGTCAGCAGCAGTAAAATTGGGCAATGAATCATAACTTTTCTCACTGTTCATAATGTCCTTTTAAAAAGAAAAAAATTGAAATTTGAAATGCAAAATTTCCTTACATGAAATCATGTATATGAATATATACTGATATTGTCAAGCAATACCAATCATTACAAGAAGTAGTGATGTCTTAATTTAGTGTCCAGCACAAGCATGTCAGACTACAGTACTTACCCCATGGTCCTCTCCTAGTAATGAAGAACAGACTTTTGATTCTGAGTTTCTCACAACACTCTGAATGAATCTATGAATCCCAGACACTTGCCCTGTACCCTCTGCCCTATGGAAGCTACACAAGGAATGCCTCCATTAAAGCTCAGGGTTCTAATCTCTATACTTCATACCTGATCCTAGATTCCTACCCTAAGGAAAGGTCACAGCTCTACCAACATGCATCTAAAATAAATACTACCAAAAGAGATTCTAGTTACTTAGTAAGCTTTTGATCCTGTGAGTTCCAATTAGCTGCAGAGTTTAATTTAGTATGTAGCTTTTTCCACCCGCTATCTCTTTGTCCAATAATAAACCAACTATTTACTGCAGGATGACCCATTTTCAAGCCAGAAGCTATATCCAATGATATAAGAAGATAAACCACAAAGCAGCAAGCACATGCATGTAACTGAAACGAAAGCTGATAAATGGACAAAAATTCCATCTATCTTAACCCTCAAACCTGTAGATGACACCAGGAAAGCAATCAGAGATAGCAATAAATATTCTACCACTGACTAGCTGCATTTTATCACCCTGGTTCTTCATCATGCTACTAGTGCTGTCTGACCTCAAAAGGAGGACAGAGAAAACAGAATTACAGACGTTCCCATGGAGAACTGGCTTATGGAGCTAAGCAAAGAGTGCCATATCATCAAGGGAGCTAACCTCTCCCTTACTGCAGGTTCCCAGATTCTTTGATTCTAGGCTTCTCTTTGCTCTTCAAGTGGCTAGTAAGCCCAAAACAGGAGCATTTGAACATAAGTAAATAGTGAATGGATACTACATAGATACTGCCAATCCTTACAAAAGGTCACTTGGAAGCAGTATATTTAACTAGTATTAAAGTTATTCAACATAAGCCAAGCACAAACTGCCTTTGGAAAAAGGCTAAAAATTAAAAGTTAATAACACAAAGAGATTAACAGCTCTACTGATATATTTCTCTCTTTAGACACACATATTATATATAATGTTGGGTCTATGTCATCATTTATTGTTTATACAGTTAGCAACAGTTAAATACAACTAAGTTTCTCTGAGTTTGATTCTGTCACCCACATTTTCAACCTTAATTATATATTAAAAGCAATTAATTTTATATAGATTCTGCTACAATATATGACTGATAAATTCCAAAACAGCATCAAGGGTCAACAACACCTTCAAGAACACAGAAGATAAACAGGTACCTCCCCAATGTGGACACATCAATGACAACCCCGTGTACAAGTGTGCCTCAAACAGCTAACTTATAACCAGCCATCCTTTTTACTTTGTAATTTCAGAAACAATGCTCACTGTAGCTGCAGGCTGAAATGAAGAGCTGACGGTCAGCTGCAAAGAGTCCCTGACATGTAGTCCCATCCTATTCTTAATAGTTCGCTCACACTGTAAACGTACCTCCATAATCCCAGTATAGTATGAAAATGGTGTTATCCGCAGACCCTTCACCATAATATCTGATAAATGGTAAGGATACAGCATGAGGTGATCTCGACTGTACTTCAGCAGCTCCTCATAGTATTTGCGTTCATCTTTCTTGACGTGTTTAACTGCAGAAGAAAATTTTCCAGTTTTTTTCAGGTTTCTTTAAGCTACATAGTCACTATAAATGTAGTAAGAAACATTTTATGAACTAATGTTAATTTTTTAAAATATATAAGTTAGAAGAAAATAAAATATTCTAAGTTGGAAAACAGAACAATTACACCACGAGAAATAGACCTGAGCATAAAAGTAAAATATATAATGGTACATTTACGTAGAGAAATAAACCTTAAATCAGAAAATACAAAAAGGTAGAAAACAAAAATACTGTGTTATTTTTCTTCCTTTTCATGAAACAGGGTCTCACTAAGTTGACCAGACTAAGCTCAAACTTGAAATCCACCTTCCTCAGCCTCACAAGTAGCTGAGATTATAGGCATACACCACTGTATCCAGCTTACTGTATCACTTTTCAAAATAGACAAACTGCTTGCTAGCTTTCAATGAACTCAAGTATATTTTTAAAAATCATTTGATATTGTTTGCTTTATTTTTCTAAAAGTAAAGAGACCTGACTTCCATGGAAAAGGTTTATATAGGCAAATCTATCTCAGGACTGAAGGTATAGCTCAGTGGTAGAGCACCTGCCTAGCATGTGCAAGGCCCAGGGTTCAATTCCCAGCATTGCAAAAATAAAAATAAAATATAAGAGCTAATACATAGTACAGTAACCAAATAGAATTGCTGAAGAAATCTGACAAATAAAAAACAAATGTTTTAAAAATGGAGTTTAAAAAACGATGAAACCAACTATGTTTATAATTTGTCCCAATTATTATAGTGTTTCATTAAAGTCTTACTATTTAGAAAATTCATAGCAGCAAGACAAAACTCAAAGTTAAAAATTATTAAAAACTAAACTTTTCCTTTTCTCACTCCAGGCAAAAAGAGGACACTGAATTAGGATTAATATTCTACAGGAAAAAATGAATCTATAAACAATACTCTAAAACCTAATTTTCATCAGAATCAGAAAGAAAATCATACTTGCTAATACAAATTGGTTTTATTTTGAGTGGATCAGTACAGAGTTCCTTAAAGGGTTGTATATGGAATAATTTCAGTACCATGAAATACATGTTGAAAAACAGGATGAATTTATAAAAATGATGAATCAGCAACCATCATTTCTACCCCAATATAAAAATGTCTCTACTTACCTAAGTTATTTCTGTATCGTAGCTGATTGCGGATACTGTACAGGACAACCTGCTTTTCATATTCTCTCTGTGAATTCCCAAGACTCTAAAGAAATTTCAGATAAATATTAAACAGTTTCCAAAATGAACAATACTACTTCCCCCCCCACACACACAAAATTTCAAAACCACGACTCCTAACTTTATCCTGGCCTCTCTAACTTCCAGAACTAAATAAAAAGTACTTTAAGTTTTTCCATATTAACTTTCCCACTATGTTATTAGAGCAAAAGTTCAATGTTTCTTTTTAGTCTGCCTTTCTAAAATTATTTACTAAAATTGCCCAAAGTATTGAATATCAAAGAGCAGTGTAATCATAACTTAATGTAACAAAGTTCTACATATAAAGATTTCCTTCTTGAATGCTCCCAATTTGTGTGTGTTTAAAGGAATGGATGGATGGTTTCTTACACCTTCATTTATTCAAACTGAAAAACGGCAACTACAGATAGATTCCTGACTCACAGTCACTTGTAACAGAGGGCTAAGATTATTAAAGATTAAGATTTCTAAATAATGTATATTTCAAATGTACTTAAGAATGCTTCTTTGAAATGCCATTTCCTTGTGGCCTCATTAGAAAACTGTTTTAGAATTCTGACATCCAGCCATCCCTTGGAATCTTGGAGACATTGCTTCCACTATCCTGAGGATAACAGGGATGTTCAAGTCTCTTACCTAAAATGGCATAGTATTTGCATACAACCTACACACATCCTCTTGAATGCTTTAAATCATCTCTAGATTACTTATAATACATAACACAACATAAATGCTATGTAAATAGTTCTTATACCATATCACCTAAGGAATAAGGGTAAGAAAAAAAAAGTTTGTACATGTTCAGTGCAGACACAATTTTTTTGCAGTATTTTTATCAGCAGTTGGTCTAATCTGCAGATGAATATCCAACAGATATAGAGGGTCAACTGTATTTCTTAAAAAATAAAATACTTTCTAGCTGCGTACTTCAGTGTTTTAAGTTCAAAAGTTTAGAGTCCTCATGAGAGGAAAGACCAAGTTTGCTTGATTACAGTCAACATTATATTTATTGTGTGTCCCTAAACTTAATTTAATATACGTGGGCTCCCTTCCCTCTAATTACTAGGTACGGTCTTCCCAACACACTATAAAGTCAAACTAGACATCTTTAATGACAGATCAGAGGATTCAGTTCATCATATTTCTTACCACAGGTTTTTGAAAGCAAAGCAAACCTCCATACATATATTTTGCTTAAGGTAATCTTCATAACAAGACAGATGAAACTTACATCTAAATAAACTGTCCTATAACTGAACACACTGGTGGGATAAGATGTGAGAAAATTAAGTATCTATCTTCCTACATCTAGAATAGATTGTCACAGGTTAAACAGAACTCACGGTACTGCCAGAATATACGTGCTTATACTATTTTCATCTGTTTGCAACATTACAAGAGATTAGGAGTAAGGTTCATTATGGAGAAACTACTCCACCATCCTCTATGTAGCACCAAAGTCAGAGTCAGTAATGAAGATATTTAGGGGATTCAAAATGAGAGGCTTTCTGTGGAACTTTTAAAGGTTTCCTGTACCTCAACCGCCAAATAAAAGTCTCTCTCTCTTAGGAAACACAAAACATACACATGCATATTCACACAAGCATGAATTTTTGCTAAAACTTTAGCAAGTCCAAACTTTGCTCTTCTGTTTTGAAATAAGTCTTTTAATTTAACAACCATTTTCTCCCCTTCAAACTCTATTCCTAGTAAGCTCACAAGTAAAAGGATAAATCAAACCACTCACACAAAATATAAGGGTCCATTATTTATAAGCCTCATAACAAAATACAAATCTATTAAACATGTTAAGTTTTGCACTAGACATTAAGCATTGACTGGCACCACTCAATCAATATACAGATGTGTACACAAACACCCACAAACCACAATAAAAGTTAGCCTCTTTGCAGGCAACCATGTACAATGAAATGTCTTTGTTCAAAGATTCTTTGGCTCTCCTCCCTTTCTACCCCAAATCTCCTACAATTCACATCTTAAAACATTGTTGCCACCACAGATAAGAGTTTAAAAAAAAAAAAAAGTCATTTTACTGACAAGGCCTGACAAATGAAGTTGGTCTGCATATAAAAGGAGCTATAGTAGAGGAAAGGGGGCATAGGATAAGGTACTAGCTATAAAGCATTCATTGTGCAGATTATTCCAAAAGCACAAAGACCTTCTAAAGCTGTTACTTTTACAAACCCCAATCTCAATGTATACCACCCCAGTGTGTACTCCTCTCCCATAAAAACACATACCTCTTTTTTTAATTGACTCTTCATGGATTACAAAGAACCTCAATTTCCCTTAAAATAAGAGGACTATGAATTGTTTTGAACAATAAATACAAGCTATTGGTAAACTACAGAAAAATCCTGAAACAAATGGTCCTAGTCACAACTTTTTAAGGCATTTTTTAAACTCCAGTGTGACCTATATCACATAAAAAAAGAAAAAGTTTCACCTCATCCACATAAAAAGAACTGGCTTGAAATACATTTTTTAAAAATCTGAATTTCTTCCTCCCAACTTTCAGAACTGGGAAATGTGACTCATTTCCCAATTAAACTCATCAAAACTTACTGGAAATCATCAGAATATTCCATTTGCATAATGACAGAAGACATTCTTCCCTTCCAAAGAATATTCCCCACTTTTAAAATGACTGAGCTTTAGCTTAGCTCCCCAGGAAATCTCAGACTGATGGCATCATTCAACTAAACAAATGTTTACTAAAACTTAAGTCTGTAGAGGTACTCAGGGTAAAAAAGCATAACAAGTAATGTAACCAAAAATACACCATTTTGATGTGAGCACCAAGATGGATGAGAAATAAAATACAATGACAACATATCCAAGGGGCAACTAACCACCCCAGACTGAGGTCAGAAAAACTATCCAGGAGGAATGAGTGAGATTCAAAAATAAACTATAATATAAAGGAGACATTTGGTGGTAGAATGGGTTTGCATTTTCCCCAGTGAAGTACGAAGAATGGATGAGAGGGTCCTAGTCTGTGGGCATGAAACCATACAAGCTGATATAGATGGAGTTTGACCTAGAGAAACAGTGGTAAGAATAGAAAAAGTCTAAAGAAGCAAACTTGTACTTTGCAACATCTACAAATGGCCAAGCTTACATTAACCTAAAACAGCTTAGATGTTTTAAGTGATCTCATCAGGGAAAAAAAATCTATAATTTCAGATTTGGGCCTAATTTTAACACTGTCCTGTGATTATTTTTAATGATCATAAGTAAGTTTTAGAAAGCTTTTTGCCAATACTAATTAAAATCAATTATTCATGCTAGTCATAATCTAATCATGTATCTTTCACTATGTTATATTTATTTTGATAAAACACAGGAACAGAGAAAGGTGGAAATAAAAGAAAAGCAAGGGACTGATGGCTCCTGCAATCATCCTCAAATATGCCACAGAACCCTAAAGAACAAAACTGCCCACTAAAGCCCTCAATCAAATTTAACAAGAGAAACGTATTCCTTCAGCACTAGAGCTTTGTTTTCCCAGTTTTAGATAATAATGCCACAAGGACAGGCACTGTCCTTGTAAGTCTCTGAAATTTATTTTTCCACCTTCTTAGGTTGGGTGTCATAAAGTAAAAACTTTTTTGGTCACATGATACATCACCAGACCCTAAATTTAGGAAATTATTCATTTCCTAGATCTAAAGAGGAAGGGAAGCAAGTAAACTACAATAATTCTTTAACCATCACCACCAGCATTCCAAGCTTTCCAAAAATACTTCTGCCCAGCAGCAACAGAAAACAAAAATTTCACTGTGGACCAAGTATAATGGGAGGAACTGAAAATCAGAGAAACAGAAACCAGAAAAACAGTATCTTATAGGTAGCACATTATCACTACTTTCATAAGATTTAACACCAACTGCTATGCTATGTATTTACTCACTTGTTTATTTTATCTTTGCTAATATATAAGCTCCATGAAGGCAGGGTCTTTGTCTTGTTTACTGGTGCAAATTAATGTGTAAGAGCAGGGCATGACACCTAGTAGGTGCTCAATAAATACCTGTTAAACAACTGAGTAAAACTGCCACTCAAAAATTTGAGCACTGCCTCTCAAACATCTCTGGTCAAGCTTATTGACACATCTTCTCTAAATAATCTTGTCTAGAGACAGTCCAACAAATCAAAGCATGCAATATCCTTCAAAACCAGTCCTTGACTTTGTTTTCAGCCTCATCTGCTACTGCCCCCACTCACCAAACTCCACCTCCAAATACATTAATCAATACACAACTCCGAACTGTGGTGATATTCAGTTGCTCGCTACTCTCGAGACTTGTTCTTTCGCTGACATAAGCCTTTGAAAACGACGTTCCCTCTACCTAGAAAAATGTTCATTCCTTCTTATTTTACTGTTCTTGGTCCAATTTAATGTTCAAGGCCCAATTTAAATGCCTCCTCTACACATCCTCGCAACTCTCCCTGGACTATATTGTTCACTCCCATGCACACTACGATGGAAACACGTTTGAGCTGCTATCCCCTGTACCGTATTCATTTCTTTCTGGTCCCTTCTGCATCTTCCTGAAGTTCTGGAGGTCAAGGACCGTGTTCAAATGTGGGTATCCCTGGCGCCTGGTGGCTCAGCGCAAAGGCACCCGGAGAGTCCTTTAGACACCATTCCATCCCATTAAGCGATGGCCCCATCCTCTGCCTGTGGCCCCGTGCGTCGGTTTTCCCAAGAACGTGGCAGGAGAAAGGGCAGGAGTCAGCCGAGAGCAACCAGCCGGGCCCCGCGGGAGGGACTAGCAGGTGACAGTGGGGCGGGGCCGAGCCAGTCGGGGACTGTAGATTCCGGCCGTACCTGTCTCACGTTGGCGGGCAACTTGCTCCAGGGGTAGTTGTGCCGGATGTGGAACTCCACGTCTATGTTCATGATGCTCGAGCCGGAGCCGCGACCGCGGCTGAAACGACGCCTCCCGCCTGCCGGTCCCCGGCCTGTCAGGGGAGCCTGCGGGAGGCTCCGCGCCTCACACTGCGGAAGGCCCGGGCTGCCCCATGGTCAGGCCTCCCGACAGCTCAGCGCGGCCCGGGCCACGGGGCATAGGAGCCGCGGCGGCGATTGGTAGCTGGGGCGCCTGGGCTGCTACAAGTTTCTTCCTAGTTTCGACCCGCCGGAAATGGCTTTGGGCTTGCGTCACTTCCGCCCGTAACGCGAGGCCGGAGGGGCGGGACTCCGGACTGGCCGGTTCCGCCCCCTAAGCTCTGTTGGGCGGGGCAACGAGGTGGTACCTGGAGATGCTCGGGAAGTCGCTTCCTACACGCTTGGTTTGGGCTTACAGTCCCTGGATGAATTAAGATGGTTGCTTGGGCCTGCGTTGCTACTGTTGGATGATCCAGTTTCCCCGAAATATGGGTGGCCCAAAAATCAGATGGTTACAGGCACTAGGGTCGGTTGTCTAAGAAAAAGCACCGTGGGAAAGGACCATAACTGACCATAGCAGAAGAGTAGAGAGGGCCCTGGGGGTTCTCCGCTGCCCGCACCCCAAGACAGGCCAGGTGAACAAAGTCCAGGGTCAGGAGCAGAGAGAATACGTAAATCAATACTTTACCCTGATTGAGGGAGAAGTCATGGTACATCAAAGCTACAGTGAACCTTCAGCCCTTCCAAGTAGTTTCTGTATCTTGAGGAAGAACAACGTTGAGCTCCTTCAAAGATTCAAATTCTTTAAATGTAGGGATCCAGGGAGCAGATATTTTAACTGGTACTGACAAGTCCGGTTGCCCAAGAGAATCTAGAAGACGATGACCCTTGCCAACCTTTGGCATGCAGCCTCTGGGTTTCATCTGTTCCACAAAAATGCCTCCAGCGCCACTTTTTAAGGCAGAAATCCAGCACATCTCCATTTAGCTTCAGTGAGAAGGCTTTTGGGAATGTTCTCTTCCAGAATTTGTTACACTGCCTAAGCAATCTCATGAGTTTTGTTACTGGCAGCAACTAGAGACAAGTTCTGTATTTTTGCAACTATTTTTCTGTTTTAAATAATGGTTTTAAATGTTTTATTATACACTAACAGATACAAACTCAGAACTTTTTATATAAAATGCCTATCCCACACCTAAATAGCTGGAGAATCTGATGCATAAACTCCATAATATCTGATTAATTAAAACAAATGTGATACATACTGCCTTTGCATTAGGTGTATTGGTCTCATTTTAGCCAACTATATACAGAAGCTTTGAATCCTATGTTTACAGACCCTCATCAGCATAGCTAAAGTTAACTCACTGCCAACCATGAGACATATGTTCAACAAATACTGATTGCCTGCCCCCTAAGTGTCAAGCCCTTGACTTGCAGTTTGTCATTCCTCACAACACTGTGAAAATTACTATCCTGATTACTATCCCAATTTAATACAAAAGTAAAGTGAGGCTTGGCAGGCTATGTGACTTGCTCACAAGATCACTTAGGCAGGAGTGACAGAGCTGTCTTACTCTAAAGCCATCCTTTGAATTCCTAAGTCCAGCGCTCACTATTCTGCCTTCTGTTCCAGTTTAGATGATGTTCTAATGTAAACAACATAAGTTCCCCCATACAATAACCTTTTTACAATACTAAGTATGGAAGAGCCCATATCCTTCCAAAGTCTTGGATCTAATGTAAGTAATAATGAATATTATGACAAATTCATTTTAAAATCTCTGTAAACCATTATTTTAGCAATTAAGCAAGAGTGTCCCTGTTAAACTTATCTTAAACTTATCTTTTTTGTTTAACAAATATTAACTATAATGTGGCCATATCACAACAGAAAAGTAATCAAGAGATAGTAGGGGTAAATTTATGCCTGCTAGATTGAGAAGGCACAGACCTTTGAAAATTTGACGATGGAGAATACAAAAGATTCTAACGAAATAAGTAGCTGAAAAAATCAGAAATTTGAAAGAGGAAATGGTAATCGGCCACAGCTATAAGTACAGGAAGAACACAAATAACAATTGCTTCAGAGTAGGAACTGGTGGCAGAGTTTGGTTTATGAAAATGCAGAGTGCTGCATTTTTATTAAAGTACTGAGCTGTCTCCTTTTTCCACAAGGTGACCAGTCTTTGAGAATTTGGAAACACAGCAATTCAGATAGTTCATAAGTTAACCCACAGTGTCCTTTTTGGTGGAAGTTCAGGACCAGGACTGCTCCCCAAACATCAGAAAGCCAAAAACAACTGTTCACTGGGCTTCATATACACTCATTAACATCATCAAACCCTTTTGGCAAATAATAACATCCATCCTTTTAGATCCCTTATTCAGGCCTCTGCTATTTCTGCTTCACTAGACTTTTGTCTTTCAAACTCTAGAGAGGTCAGAAACTTGAGAGTGTTGGAAACCCCATCCCAGAAGCTACTGTGGGCAAGCAATGTGTTCAAATATGTAAGTATAAGGAGATGTCTTATCTGGCTTTACAGATTGGATTAAGGGATATTACCCAACTGGCTTGAGTAATATGACCTTTAGTAAGACTATAGAGCTGTTTTATTCTCATTTTCAACTGAAATAATGAGCAGAAGCAACCTTATACTAGGGAGCTCTCTGATGACCCTACTCACAGACCCCAGAATGTCATGCCCTATGGTAGAAAGAATAATGGCTCCCTATCTAATCCCTACAACCTCTGAACGTTACCTTCGTGGCAAAAGAGGCTTTACAAATACAATTAAATTAAGGATCTTAAGGTGGGAAGATTATCTGGGAGTATCTAAATGGCCTCAACATAACCACGAGGCCCTCATAAGAGAAGGCAGGTGGGTCAGAGTCGATATGATGGATATGATGGTGGAAGCAAAGGTGAGAGTGACAGGAGACCACAAGCCAAGGAATTTTGCTTCTAGAAGCAGAAAAAGGAAATGGATTCTTGGAATAGCCCTGCCAAGCCAGTTTGGACTTCTGATCTTCTGAGGTGGAAGGTAATAAATTTGTATTGCCTTAAGTCACTACGTGTGTGGTAATCTGTTGCAGCAGCAGTAGTAAATTAATATACTCCCCCAACTATAAAATACTCCTATACCAAACAACTGATGCATCCAATTTTATAATTAAAACCATTGTAATTTAAATGTAAACACACTGAGAAGGAATAATCCCTTTTTAGCCTTTGTATTTTGAGGTGTATATGAGTTATCACATCCTTTTCCAACAGTAAGTTTGAAAGAAAAAGAACTAAGGGATTAAATGAGGTCAGGAAATGGTTTCTAGAAAAAAGAGGAGAAAGTCACTGTAAACATTTTGTTTCACAATTTGGCTGGGCCTGATCTGGGTTGTGAGTTTCCCTACCAGAAGTGCTCTGCTCTGTTCCAGTGCACCAATTCATCTCCGTGGTTGCTCGACATCTTGGCCTTGCTACTCCTCCACCTTGATGCCTTTCCCTGGACCCTTGTAGCACAGGCTCCTTGTTACTTAGGGGAGCCTTCTCTTCTCCCACTACCCTGTCCAGCATAGACACTCTCCCCTTCCTCTTCGTAACACACTACCTTGGTTTATGTCCTTCATTGCAAGGAATCGCTATCTGACATCCTCTTTGGTTTCTTGTTTGTTATCAATCTTCCCATGGAAGTAAGGAGGCATTTGTCTGTTTCATTCATCATTCTATTTCCACTGTCTTTAATTATGCATCACCCATAGTAAGTGCTCAGTATTTGAATGTATTGAATGAATGGGTTATGTTATGTGAGCTCACAAATGTCACTTTCTTAATTAAACCTCCCCTGGCCACCTCATTCGAAGTTGCAGTACATCTCCATTCTTCTGCCTCTTCCTCCCCTGCATTATTTTTCTGCATAAATGGAAATGGAACATATTGCCATCCCAAATATCTAATAAGTGACCTAGACATTTTAATTAATCCCCCATTAGACTGAAGTATCCCCTAAAGCAGGTGTTTTTGTTTGTTTTGTTCTCCAGTTTAGGTCCACACATAATAGGTGCTCAATAAGTATTAAGTGAATGAACAAATGAGAGAGGGCATAATTCTCATTAAAATCCATATATGGAGATTCTCTGGAAACTCTGTAAAGTCCTGCCACATTTGCCCTCAACTTCCCACACCAGTCAGTGGAGCTGGGGGAGAGCCTGCCTCACTGAGTCAGGACACAGGCCTTCCCACAGGCCATGGTCCCCGCTCCTGCCTGCTGCCTTCCTGCTTTGGAGGCCCCTTGTGAACATTGCAGTGTGTTTATTTTGGAGGAGAAACATGTCTGTACCCTTGTCTATGTCGAATATGAAGGAAATGTGAGCTAGACAGGAAAGCCCCATCCATCCTGCCCTGCCTCTCACACTTCATAAACTCACACTTGGAAATCCCTCGACTTGCCTAGAGTTGAATCCCTTCAGGTCTTTGCAAACAGAATACCCATCTCTGCAAGGCGCATCTCTACTTCTCTACCTGGAAAGCTTTGCATCCTGACACTGTGGGAGAGGTTCTGAAGAATCCCAAGGTGAGGGTAGAGTGGGGGAAGGGCAAGATAACATGGGCCTATCTTCCTTTTAAGAAGTTGTTGGGATTTCTTTCTGCAAATGAAGAAAACAACTGAAGAAATGCAAGTCCGTTTTAGAGAAAGATGAATTTTATAGAATCTACATATAGAGAATGGTGTAAATCTGCCATCTGGAGTCAGCTTATGTTTGGAACATTTGTGGGTCTGATGTGGCCAGGAACATGCCAATATCAGGCCACCTCCCCTCCAAACTCTGGCAACTGTAGTAGTCAAGGTGACCACCAGGGGCTGATCTCACACAACATTTCTATATTTAAAGCCTTTAAGTTGTTCCGTTTCTGACTGTTGACTTTCATCCAAACCATTTTCTCAGGGCTTGCAGTCCTTGAAATTCTTTCTCTCATTTATCTCCAGCAGCTAGTGGACCAAATACTGTAGCTTCTTCTTTTGAAATCGTTACACTTAGGCATGCTGGGCAGTGGTCGGCCTGAGGTTTGTACAATCTCAAGGTCATCATTTGTGCCTCTTGATAGCTCCCATCCCACTGTCTAAGTCATGTAGCTACAAAGCTGGCTTCATCCTTAATTGAAAATATTTTCACAGTATCCATGATGAAGAGTAAAATCACATTGTGAGTGAATGAGGATGGTCCGTGTTGGTATTCAGTTTTGTTTTTCAAGAGGTTGGACCAGTTGGAAAAATAAATAGAGGCAAAAGAATGAGCTGAAGAAAAGTCCATAGAAGTGAAGAGTCCCCAGGAGAGTTCCTTTCATGTTTTTCATTTCTTCATCAAATTAATTTAAATACATAGGTAATCTTCAAGGGATAAACATAGAATAAAAATTTCTAATGCCACTGTTTTTCTTTTTAATTAGTGTGGGAGGAGGTATTCCTAATAGCATTAGAATCATGTGAAGAGTTTTTTAAATCACCACATCCAGGCCTCATAGCAGATCAGCTTTATCAAAGTTCCTGGGGTTGGACCCCAAGGTCTGCATATTTATGAAGCATCTCCAGGTAATTCTAACGTGCAGTAAGGGTTGACTTATTGGGCATCTTGGAGTCTCGGGTACCCAATAAGCATGTGTTGAAATGAATTTGGAAAATATGGAGATTGAGTAAATCAAAGATGATTTATAGGGTCTAACTCTATAAGTCAATGATTCCTGACAAGATATAATAATTCTCTTGCAGATGCTAAATCATTTCCCCAACCTAGGCCCTTTGGTACAAGAAATGAGCTGCATCTCCTCAACATGCATAGAGACCAAGGAAATTAATTTCTCCATCTCTTGGTAGCAATCAAGACAGTCATGAGACAAGGAATTACACACTATTGGGTCAACGTGGAAATTATCTAAGTTTACATTATCCATACAGCACTGGTCCACTTCAGATCCTCTTAGCTTATTTAGGTATATTGTTATAGTGGCTTGAAACTTGGCTGAAGTGAAATATGTTTTGTTTCCTTCTACATTATGTCATTCAAACACGACACCTTTAGCAACACATAATTTCTCAGCCGTCTAACAAGAAATACAAGTTTGTCTACTAGTATTAACTCTGATCACGGATTAGGTTCAAGTATGGTAGGACAGTTTCGTGACCTCTATAAACAAGATATGAGTGAGAGATAGGTTACTTTCTTGGCTACAGCTATGACCGATTTCAGGAAAATGTCAGTTGGCTATTTGGTGGCTCACGTCTATGGAAGCACTCGCTCCTCCCTGATAGAAGTGTGGGATTCTGTTCCTTTTAGATTTAATTAATGACAGCATCTTTTAAGGAATTATGCAGTAATTTTTTTCTTCATTTTCCTTTCCTCCATGTACATGTTGTACATATATACAGATATCCATACATACTTGCATACATACATAGCCAATTGAATCATGTACCTAGAAAAAGTAGGGCCCAGGAAGTAAAAGTCAGTAAAAAAAAAATCAAGAAATCAGAGACATCTATTTACCTTTGAAAAGATAAGAATTATTACAAAGAAAGGCAGAAAGTCAAGGTTGAATACAAAATTGTATTTTCAAGTCTGAGCAAGACATTAATAGTCTTGAAAGCCAGGCTGTGTGAAGAAAGTTTTGGAGTCCTCTAGCAGATCTTGATGTGAAACATGGGAGGATGAAACCTTCAAGAGGGAACATTTCCCAGGAGAAGACACTGCCCCCCCCCCAGATGACTCCATCTAAATAGGAAGAGGCTAAATGCAGTCTTTTAATTGGTAGCTTTAAAAGTGTGTGGGCATGCACATGCGCGTGCACACACACACACACACACACACACACACACACACACAAGGATTATGCCTACCTAAGGAAATCAAGCAGCTGGATTTTCTTTGTATGTGAATATTCCCATTTGAACATTTTCAACCCCAAAACAACCACTAGCTTTAATCTGAACTAAGACCTATTTTCAGCACACAGGAGATAAGGAGTGAGACTGAACTGAAGTGACAGTCGCTCACTATCTGCCTGCTGAGACAGTATCAGTGTCCACACATTAGGATCCCCAGGAGCAAACAGCAGGGCTTGTCAGGAGGGGGGATAAGGCAGGTTGTCAAGGCATATTTTCCAGACAGCTCAGAAGGAGGACCCAAAGAGCCAATATCTGATGTGAACTGCAAAGTGGAATTCTTTAAAGCACATAATCCTGACCCAGCCTACCTAGAGCCTAGGGATCAAGATTGCTTCCTGGACTCCATCAGTAAAATACATGAGAGATCATAATTAATTCCTAAGTGTGAAAGAAACACATTATGTTTGGAGCTAATGAAAATTGCAGAGGAAAATCTCTCACTCTATAAATAGTGGAAGAGTATGGAAACACTCCATATCAAAACCTCGCCATGATGCTGATCCTCAGGGCCTAGCAGCAAAAGTAGTGTTAGTAAATGATCAAATTCTTGAGTCTAGAAATCTGAAATTAATCTGAGAAGGATTGATTTAAGGAAAGGATACATTATTTCAACAAATGTCGACTAAGGTTTGCTGTGTGCAAAGCACCGTGCTAAGTATTTGGGGACGCACCATTAAATAAGCAAGATCCTTCCCTTCAGTGATTTACAGAGTGGTAGGGATAAGAACCCATGTACGTAGTTCAATGGAACATAAAGTAGAATGCAGAGATGGTACAAGATGCTAGCAGAGGAAATGGATCTTCTCAGTGAGGATTCTGGAAGAAGTTGTGGAAGAGGAGGCTTTTCTGCTGAGCTTGGACCCTGTGATACATTCAAAGTAAGTGAAGGAGAAGATATTTTGGCTGACAGGGAATTATTTGGGAGATCTTACAGAGGACAAAGGTCCACTAAAATAGAGTGATGCTCCTGCTAGACTCTGGGGTCAGTGATTTAAGGACCAGAAACCCCTCCTGAAAGAGAACTTGTCCTTTGTTAGTTCTTCAATGTTTTATGGTGTATTAATATATCATGGTCATAATTATTAACTTTTGTCTTTAAAGTCCTAACAAACATATTCAAATGTAGAGAAAGAACCTAGTTTATAATCTATTCTAGTTTTACAGAGAACTAAGAAAAATTATTGATATGATCAAACACCAAGTCAAGAAAGAAATGTGAACTGGATTAAATATTTAAAGAAATTCAAAATGATTATAATTTCTTGTTGAGCTAAAAATGCCAAATATTCTTGTTCCCATTTTGGCCACTGAATTCTAGAAAATAAGGGGCTCGTTGTTCAGTTTATAAGTAAGCCACAAAGTTAAAGATTTACCACATAATTGCCTTAAAACCCAGTAGCTGGTACCAGGTGGTACTGTCTATTTATTGCTGATATGAGAAGCCAGGCACACCCGCTATTAACAAGCAATGACTTGATACTGTGAGAAAATACCCACAAAAACATACCAGAGCTGATGAGTCACATCATTTCATCACGCTGGCAATTAATGGGCCCCTCACCAAACTACTTAGTAATTCTCTATACCAGTTGCTCTCCACAGGGGCAGTTGTGTATACCCAGGGGACGTTTGGCATTGTCTTGAGACTATCAGTTGTTACCACCAGAGAAGATGCTATTGGCATCTAGTGGGTAGAGACCAAAGATGCTATGCTTCAATACAAGGGACAGCTCCAAATGCCTGCATTGAACTACACAGCATGACTACTTGGCATGACAATAAGTATCCAAAATCATTCACCCCCATGTCCAAACCCTAATCCCAAATCAGTCCTAAAGGTAGCGGGTGCAGTCACTGCAGAGTAATCCATGTCCCTACTCATCCCTTAGCTCTCAGAACAGGGTAGTGGCCTGACTTCAAGTCCTCATTTGACTATTTACCATAGTCCCTGGTCATTTAGCCACTTTGTGCCTCAGACTCCTAATCTGGGAATTGATAATAGGTACTATTTCATGAGGGTGATGTGATGTTTAAATAAACAGACTCATCTAAAGTGCTTAGAACAAAGACTGGTCCCCAGCAACAAAAAGGGCAAGTTTATGGTTATCAATACTATTACTTGGCACAAAAATAAACTTAGAGATTTGCATTTATCAAGACCAGTTTTCAAAAGCTCATGGCCACTTACTTAAGATTCGTCTTTAACTTGTTGCATTCTGTTTATTAAAATTCGTGTAAAAGCAATAGATACAAAACTTCTACACTAACAAAAAGCCTCACAGGTTTGATATCTTATTTATATTTTCCTGATATATATATAAAATAATGCAATGCTGTTGAGGTTTTTCGTATATTCCACCTGAGGTCATCTCACATACCCCATTGGTGGACATACAGTAATCATTGAGAACCACTGGTGTATAGAACCTCAGACTGGGAAAGAAACTCAAATATCCAATCCCTTTCTAAGGGACCTTTGCCATCATTTAGGGTAGCCCACTTCTCATCAAAAAAAAAGGTGTAAATGCAAATGTCCTCTTTCCCAGTTTCCTGCCTAAGGCCTGCGCTCATGCCTCAGCTTCACTCAGCAGATGGGCTGGCACCGGAATCAGGAGCTGGTGACCAAAAGAAGCAGACTGTGAATCTTGTCGGGTGTGACAGTGAACTTCTGAGGCTGCAGGGACGTCCAGGGGGGCAATTGTTTCTCACTGACTCAATTTTGCTGCATGATATTTTTGGTGATCTTGTTTTCCAACCTGGTTCAGCAGCCTTTTGGGAATGTCTGTGAATTATCCAATATTGTTTGACAAGACCTTTAAACAAAATCCGTAGTCCCACTTCTGTTGCTTCTTGTTGTGTGCAAATGAAGCCCTGAGTGATATCTTCTCTGTTTCAGATGAGGAAACCGAGACCTGCAGAAGTTGTGTTCTGCACGGCACAGCTGTGGTAAAGTGGAGATTAGAACCCAGGCTGGGGATTTTCCACCATAGCATAGTGTATTTCTAGATGCTAGACAAACTTTTTGATGTTGGTTCTCGGAAAAAGAATATATTTGTAGATTGCTTTATTGGCCAAGTAAACTATGTGTGGTAACATGCATAGACAGGTTTCTTACACCTCAAGATAACCCCATATTGAGTGAATTCCCAGAATTATGAACTGAAATGCCAGAGTAACAAGGTAAGCCAATGAGGGACCAGGTGAGGGAGTGGCAGGGTGTACACACACTTGAGCACCTCTTTTTCCTGCAGTGGGCAGCTTCCACTCAACCTCATTCCTATGTTTTCAGGTGGAAATAAAATCCAGGTCTGACTGTGCAAGGGAAACTAGATTTCTGATTCTTATATAAAATTGAGGGACAACCAACGAAAACAAACCAAAAAAACCACTGAGCAGGACAGTACTTACGGGCACATGCCTGTGAGCCAGTCAGTCCTCAGGCCACATATGTATAAATTCTAGGATTTTTAAAAATCCTCTCTCTTCTCACCTCCTTCTCACTGGAAGGTTCATTTGAGAGAGGATGAAGCAGCCTTCTGTCCGCCCCAGTGGTAGTGTTAAGAAGACCTCAAAACTCCACCACTTTTAGCTTTCCAGGCGGAAGCCTTATTCTCTGAATGCAGCATGATTTCAGGGCCCTGTTTTTTGGCTTATGTTATTTCATCCTTCATCAGCCCCACTTTGCTTGGCTATCATACTTTTCCTTCCAGAAGGGTCACCTCCTTCTAGAAGCCATTCCTGATATCATCTCCCTTCCCCAGCCCTCAACACACTCCCCCTTAGATAGGGTACCCCTCAGCCCTGGGGAATAATATTCTGAGCATTTAAAGAGCTGTGAGGCTCAACTCTGCAGGAAACAGACGGATACCCTTAGATGTTAACACACTGTCCGAGAGTACAAAGCCAGGGCAGACAGTGGGGGGACACGATATAAGGCAGGAAAGGCAAGAGGCAAGTACAAGATGCTGTTACCAGGAGGCCGTGACTCCTCTTCCAAAGTATCTGCTCAGTCCTGTGCAGCCCCTCTCAAAGGCTGCGTGAAACCACTGTCCCCCAAGACAGTCACTTGGGGGGAGGAGGAGTGGGACATCTATCTGTTGGCTCCTTGCTATCCTCAACCTTCCACTGGTCAAAACTTGAGCCATGGAATAGCAACTGCCCTTTACCAGAATGAGCATCCAGGTGCACACAGGCCCACCAGCAGGGCTGCCACCACCACAGCACCCGCGACGTCCTATGAGATGATGCTTTTCCATAATTATTCAATCAGGGATACCAAGGACATCTGTATCACTTTCATCTTTAGCATTTACATAGTGCCCAGCACTTAGTTGGGGGGTTAATTTGCTTTGAAGTTCAATAAATGTTTATAAGACACCTACAGGTTATCAGGTAGAATGAAATGCAAAGGTGGATTATACTAACTTTAAAAGATCAAACCTATCTTTCAAATCAATGCTGCAACCCCAAGTCCACTGGCTTCTGGCCTTGCTCTCCATTCCAGATTCTCCCTGGCTTCTCAAGTACCTGCGTCCTCTTTAGGTATCAGAGGAAAACCTTACCCTAGGTGATTGCTCTAAGCAAAATTTCACCAAATTAAAAATCCAGCTGTGTGCATAATATCTATAATTGTCATGTAGGGTTTTAATATTGTCAATGTTGACAATATTTCAATATTGCCTACACAATGCCATTGAATTTTCTACAAGAAGGCTTTTGTGTATCTTTTCAACCAAATAAGAATTTTCCTACCAGGTGTGGTGGCACTCACCTGTCATCCCAGTGGCTTGGGAGGCTGAGATAGGAGGATTTCAAGTTCAAAACCAGCCTTAGCAACTTAGCAAGACTCAAAGCAACTTACTGAGACTCTGTCTCAAAATTAAAAATGAAAAAGAGCTGAGGATGTGGATCAGTGATTAAGCACCCCTGGGTTCAATCTTTGGTCCCAAAAAGGTGGGCATTAAAAAATTAATTCTGGGAACCAAAATAAATCACTGTATCTAGATTAACTAAATGCCCAGTAATGATGGATTCCATTTGTTACTTGAAGAATTCTGTCTCTCAAAGTAGACTGGACTATCAGGAAAGGTTGGGAAGCCTTAGCTATCTATTAACAAATGACATGTAAACCCTGGCAGCTACATTTTCCATGGGCACATTAGTCAGCAGGTAATGTATTAGTTTCCTGTTCTAGTAATCATTTATCTGTTATCACTCTACATGACTAATAGTACAAATTTCTATAGCCTTCATTTAAAAATCACTTGGGAGTATTCATGAGTGCTAGCAGGCTGGAAAAAGATTTCTATGGAGCACATTTCTTGGGCTCTCCTGAGCACAGCCCATACATGCTGTGGTCCCGAGGAGAGTGACCAGCCTCACAATGAATAGCTTTCAACACGGGCTTTCTTTAGAAAGTTGAGAGTTCAGATCCAGCCAGTAACACAAAGCCAGAATATGGTAAACTTCAAAACATAAGGAACTCTTATCATAGGCATCTTAGTTGCAGCATCCTCTAGTAAAGTAAAATTTAATTTCTAACATAGAACAGGCTTTAAGCTGCCCTAAAAATGATGAAGTCTGAATATGGGGATCACACATCTTGCTATTGTTTTCCTAGAATTATTAAATGAAAAGTTGGCAATAAAAATATTCCTTTGCCCATTCTTGCAGGCAATGCTCACCCTAGGCAAATTTTGGAAGCAAAAACATATTTTTATTGACATGGATGCATTTTAACAAGGGCTAGATAGATGCTCCTAATTGGGGTTGTAGAATCAAGTAGTCTTGAGATAGATCAGGATTTGCAAGCCATCTGGTCTACCTTCTCACTTTAGGATTATGAACATGGTAGCTGTAAAGAAGAAGAGGCTGACTCACAGCCATGTAGCTAGTTACAGAAAAGCAGCACCATGTGATAAAGCAGCCGGCCAGGCCCAGAAATCCCCAGTCACCTCATGAGCAGCCACTTGCTCACGCTCATCCCATCAGACGGATGCTGACTCTCTTCGAAACTCTGCACAAATTGAAATAAATCAATTTTATATTAAATCAAATAAGTTAATTATCTGAGAAAAGATGCTTCTGTTCACATGAAATGTATGCTCTTGAAAACTTGTGGAGTTGTTTTTTTAAAATTAAATGTATTTTGGACAATTTACTCACTTCATGTGACTCCTGGGGACATCCAACACAGCTAACCTCTTTCCCTCTTGAAGTGCTTGGACCTCGCCATCTAGATGCTACGTCCTTCTATCCCCTTTGGCTCCTCTTGCTTCTCTCTCCTCTGCCATCTCCTTCTCTTCCTCTGTCCAACAGCTTCATAGGGACACACCTGAGGCTCGCTCAGGGCCCTCTTCCCTGCTTCCCTTCCCGTCTTCCCTCTTCTTCCCTCCCCTCCTCTCCCTCCCTTCTCTTCCCTCCCCTTCCCTCCTCTCCTCTCTGCTTTCTTCGCACTTTCCAGCAGTAATATTAACCTGACTTTTGACTCGTGCAATGCCAGTGACTCCCAAATGTACCTGCAACCCAGGCATCCCCCATACCCAACTGTCGCTTTGACATCTCCACTGGATGTCTAACAAAAATCCTAAACTTAACACGCTCAAAGCCCACATCTACATCCCCCTGCTCCACAATCTCTTCCCCCACTAAGCCTTCCTCCCCTCCATACATGGTGCCACCTTTGGCCCAGGTGCCTGAGCCCAAATCTGGGGGAGACACCTTGATTCTCCTCTGTTCCTCCTGATGGTTGCCCCTTTGCCGCCATCCAAGTCAAGGCACCTCATTTAGACTAACTTCACAGTTTCCTTTTCGGATCTCCTCAACTCCCCTCCCCACCCCCAAGCACCACCCTTCTGACCACCTTCGATCATCCCAAATGTGCTCACCGCTCCCAGTGCTGATCCCGCAATGCCCTTTCCACACCCCTCTCAAGTCTCTGCCACTCATAGAGGAAGACCCTGGAGCAAGACCTAAGCTGTTGTGCAGTCTGCCTCATGCTTTATGGCAACCACTCTCCCTTCCCAACTTCTGCAACCCACCTTGCCTATAATAGCCATTTGGTCTTTCAATCATAACCTGGAATCCAGTTTTACATTTCAATATGCCACACTGTACAAACAAGTTTGGAGTTCCTGGAGGCCAAGCACTCTATTTTCACCTCCTTTTCTTCTGCCTCATGGTGCCTAGCGCAGTGCTATCGCATCCCATATCTACCCACCAATGCTTTTGTGTCAGTGAGTGAAATTCTGCAGTGTAGGCCAGAAGTGGTGGCTCATCTTCACAGAGACGTTAGTGACACAGCGCTGTTGACCCGCCAGCACTGAAGCAAAGCTCAGGGTAGAGCACACCAGAAGTGGATGCTGGGTGGCACATGGGTACTGTTGAATGTGCCCCCAGTGACCAACCACAGGTGGGTCACTTTGCACAGAGGAAGCACAAAGCTGTACAGGAAGTGAAAGCACCAGAGGGAAGGGAATATCCCTCCTCTTGGTGGCTATAATGTCAATGCTCGGCGTTTGGACTACTGTTTCCACCCCCTTCCACTCTCATGATCTCCCTTGCCTTGCCCTTTTGCCTTTTCTTTCTCTCCTCTCACTTCTCTAAAGGTGCTACTTTTGGATACCTCAAGGCAGGAAAGCCCTTTGACAGGTAAGAAACAAGCCCTGAGAACTGGTGAGAGACAGTGCATCCTGAGGGATGTATTTTAAGTAGCTGGATCCAGCCATGCCTGAAGCTAGATACCTTTTCAAATTTTATGAGCCAAAAAAATTCCCTTATTTGCCCAATTTGTGAGTCAGTTTCTCAGTCATTTGCATTCAGAAGAGATATACGTGAAATACCTTCCTAAAATCAAATTGTTCATAGTATTTGAGATCTAGAAGTAAATGTAGAGATAAAGAAGTGGAGAGAGTAAGTGACTAGGATACACCCCTAAGTTGTAGCAGAAACCTAGGGCTTTGCTCTCTCCCTGGTTTTTCTACCACAGAATGCAAATTAAATTAAGGTGTGTTTCCTGATTTGGATGTTTTATTTCCTCTCCTGGAGTATAACTGACTGGGTGGGGAGGAGTGGGAGCTGTCATATGTCCTGTAGCTCAGCAGGGTCTTGCATGCCGCAAATAGGCGAGGAGTACCTGTTCACACATCCATGGATTAAAGAAGGCATTTTGTTCTGTGAGATTTTTGTTTTTAAACCTACAAGATGAATGTGTGACTTTCAGTGTTTTTGCTACTGGAAAAGTGTAGAAGTATAGAAATGTAGCTGCTTTCACTAATTGTAATCCTATCCTCTAAATTTCAGACTTTTTTGTCTTATTGAGCAACAACTTTTAGGAAGCAGCCACTGTATGCAGAAACTGTAGGGATATCAAGTAAGGGGCCTGTCTTTGCTCTTGGGAATTTATCAACTAATCTTAGGAAGGGGGACTATAAGCAAACATGACAGAAATACTAACATTTTTGCTTTTGTTTATGTGGAGGAAAGTATTGGTACAAACTAGAATTTGGGGGTTCTATCTAAATTACACTACATAAAGGAAATATTATTAATTCTGTCACACAAAGGAAGATTAGGCACGTTTTCAGGCTTAGAAAATTAGTATTTATACACTTTTGCTATTTTAATCAATACTTTGTGGCTCTAAGAGAATATGAAATATTTATGATCTTAATATTATATTCATATGATTGTCTTAGGCCATTGTCTGTTGCTCTAACAGAATACCTAAGTCTTGGTAATTTATAAAGAACAGAGACTTATTATAACTCCTGGTTCTGGAGGCTGGAGGTTCAAGGTTGGGTGGCTGTGAGGGACACATGCACTTCAACTCACGGCAGAAAAACAGAAGGGGAAATGCCCATGTGTAAGAGACAAACAGGAGGGCCAGCTTTGATCTCACAAAGACAAACCCACGCCCACCAGAAAGACATTAATCTCTTTTACCAACTGGATCACCTCTTAAAGGCCCTGCCCAGCCCCGCGTGGTGGTGCACACCTATAATCCTAGCACTTTGGGAGGCTGAGACAGGAGAATCGTGAGTTCAAAGCCAGCCTCAGCAATGGTTGGTGCTAAGCAACTCAGTGAGACCCTGTCTCTACATAAAACACAAAATAGGGCTGGGGATGTGGCTCAGTGGTCGAGCACCCCTGAGTTCAATCCCTGGTACCAAAAAAAAAAAAAAAAAAAAGGCCCTTCCCCCCCAGGACAGCCACAATAGCACCAAGTTCCAATGAGTTCTGGAGGGGACAAACCATAGTCACAGCACAGCAATGATATTTTCCCAAGGATTTTCTAAATGAAAATGGTAATTGAATATAAATTGTCCCACATAATGTATTTGCTGTGATGATTAAAGCAACTGATGGATTCTTTTTTGTTGTAAGTGTATTTGTTTCCCAGGGCTGCCATATCAAAGTGCCACAAACTTCAAATGACAGAAACCTATCATCTCCGAGCGCTGGAGGCTGGAGTCCAATGTCAAGGCGCCATGCTCTCTTTGGAACCTGAAGGGGACAATCCTGCATCACTTTGTCCTGATTGCTGATGGAGGCCATCAGACCTGGAGTTCCCTGGCTTGTAGACACAGCACTCCAGTCTCTGCCTCTGTCATCCCTGTCCCTTGTGTCTTTCTCCATAGAGCACTTGCCCATCTTCTAAGGACACCAGCCATATGGGATTCGGGCCCACACGAATGACCTCAGCTTTATGTGGTTATCTCTATAAAAATCCCATTTCCAAATCAAGTGGCATTCATAGGTGCTGGGCCTCAACATGTCATTTTAGGGGATCCAAGACCCATAACAAATACATGAACTGTCTTTTTAAAGACGTGTTAGAAACTTAACCTTGGCAGATGATGCAGAAAGACAGGCTCTCTTAGGCCAGATTGGTCTATGGCTTGCTTTTGAGACACCTAAGGTGAGCAAGAGACTGAAGCGTTGGCTGACCCACCTTACCCAAGGTGGAAAAGGATGAAGTGGAAATCAACTTTTGGTGTCTGAAACAAACTTACTATACAGTCACCTCCAGAGAGAAACCCAGAAGTCATCTTGCCCTTCCTCTTCTTCATCCCCAGCATCTAAATAATCTGTTTGCAAGTCCCTAAAACTCAATTCATTCATTCCTTACTACAGTAAGCACGCACCAAGTGCCAGCCAGACAGCTGCCCTGAGCACAAGGGAAACAGTAGCGGACAAATCAAAAATCCTTGCTGGAGGGTTCTGTACCAGTGAGGTGAACAGAGATGCACAAAGAGAAAAGCATCCAAACAATAAGTACCGAGTCTGGTGGTGCCACATGCAAGGAAGACAATTCACCGAGGAAGGACTAAGAGGTTCAGGGAGGAGGGTGGAGAGAGGCAGGGAGGCTTGCAGGTTTTAAAAGGGTCACCAGTGAAGGCAAATCTGAGAAGATATTTTATCAAAGGCTGGAGGAAATGAAGAGAAAGCCCTGAAGATAATCCAAAAGAGCTTACTAGGTAGAAGAGACAGTGGTGCAAAGGCCCTGTGGTCAGAACACAGGGCTTATAGAACAGCAAGGAGACCAGTGTGCCTAGAGCACAGGGCATGAGGGGAGAAGTAGGGGAAGAGGTTAGAGAGGGAAGGGGAAATGGAAGGGACACAGACCTTATAGGACTTTATATATAGTCGTGGCAAAGACTGCTTCCACTGAGTGCAATGGGAAGCCACTGGAGGGTAATGATCAAAGAAGTGACGTAACTTGGAGTCTCAATGGGATCATTTGTGCTGCTACATTAAGAAGTATTGCAGGGTGGCCGGCACCCAACCAGGGTAGATTCCTGCTCAGGAGGTATGAACTACCCGAGAAATAGAAATAATTAGAAAGAAATAGAGGCAGAGCCAGAAATTAGTTGTAAGAGGGAGCGCTTGATAGGTCTTCCAGTCCTGTTAGAAGCTGGAACTGAATGACTGAAAAACGGCTCTGGTTCTTTATTTAAGGGAGAGTACATCAAACGCAGGGATAAGGTTTCAGTGGGAGGAGTCTTGCTCCTCTATAGGGGTCCTGCAGCAAACAGTTTGATTGGCATCTTGGCAAACCACACCCATCTCCGAGAGGCGGTGTGGCTGTGTGGAGCCAGCAGGTCACCTCATCTCTGATGCTGTGCTGAAATTTTGTTGGAACCAAAAAAATTTTTTTTTTGGTTCATGGGTATGAAGCCCATGAACCAAGCGTTCTCAAACTAGCAGGGGTGCTGCTGCGAGTCCCCCATACCAGGCTTTCCTGCCTAATGGTTTCCACATTGCTGTAGTTCATGCATAGTTCCCAGATGGCTCTTGGCAAAAGAGAGAGTACAAGGAATAGACACGGAAGCAGGGAGATCTCTGGATGCAGTGATCCAGGCAAACCGCCATGGTGCCTGGACTTCAGACGTGGAAAGAACTGGGCAGGTTTTATATACATTTTTTTTATATACATTTTTTTATATACAGAATTTGTTGACAAATTGGGTGTGGGGAAGGGTCAAGGATGACGCCCACGTTTTATTCTGAGTATCCAGACAAATGCAGTTGCCATTCACAAGGACGTTATTTTATGCCTCTGTATCTTTGCTGACGCTGTTACCTGGGACTGAAATGCCCTTTGTCACACTTCTCCTGCCAGGCTGACCCCGTTCGCCTCAGCCCCAGCTCAGGAATCAACTCCAGGCAACTTTGCCCCATGTTCCCACTACCTCTGACCTATCCCCAGACACGAAGTCTCCCTAAGTACCCAGCTCCATGCTCCTGTGATAACCATGCACACCACTACCATTGCACCCGCCTCTTTCATTCATTCATTCAGCAAATATGAGCCTAATCCTGTGCAAGGAACTTAGCTTACTGAGAAATCAGCAAACTGGTGTCTGTAGATGTGACATTGATAATCTAGAGCTGGGCTCCAGTGGGCAGCCACTAGCCCCGGGTAGACACTGAGCACTTGAACATGGTGAGGTCGGACTGAGATGTGCTAAAATTGCGAAACATATACCACATTCCCAAGACGTGGTGCCAAAGACTAAGAATGTAAGGTGTCTTTCTAGATGGACTACGTGTTGGAAAGACAACATTTTGAGTTGTGTGTTTAGATAATGGGTTACATAACATGTTATTAACTTATCGATTATATTATTCATTTGACGTATTTATTTTTATGTGAGTACTATCAAAATTCCATACATAGCTCATTTTATATTTCTGTTGAACAGTACTGGAATAGAGAATGTAAGCATGATACAAAGATAACAAAATATCAGGCATCATTATGAAGACATTGGCATGCTGCCACGATGGAGAGGCACTGGGTGATACTCCCTTGCAGAGTCTTTCTTAGAATGTCTTAGGCTGGCCCCTGAAGTGGGAAGGACAAGGTTGAGATGTGAAGAGGGAAAAGGGGTTGAGATTCCTAAAGGGAAGAAGGCCCGTCGGGGTGGAGAGGTAGGACTTTTCCTGGCAGGTAGAAAACTTGTGCAAGACCCTCAGGAAGAAGGACCTTGGCATGCTGGGGGAACAGAAGAAAAGTCCATGTGGCTGAGAGGGGACACTGGGAGAAATGACTTTGTGTGTGGAAATGACCTAGTGGTCCAAGCACCACTGCTAGCCAGGATCTCCCTGAGAGCCTAAACATACCTTATTATTGTTACATTGGTGGCACCTAACATGTTTTCTGCTGAATCCCAATTAATTAGGAAAAGTCTGCAGCACATTTTTGATAAGCCCAAATGTGGAAATAATTTGGAGCAGTTACTCATATGTTTTTATTACCGCAGGTCAACTGACTGTACTTCAGAAAGTGCCTAGAGAGAAAAAATTGAGAATTATACTTTATATACTATAAATTCTCATCCCACTGGCTTTTCTAACTTAGCTAACTGAAGTTGCATAAGCCACAGAGCTTCTCTGGACCTGAGTTCTCTAATCTGTGGAACAGGAGCTGGCCTAGGTGATTTGTCCCTTCCAATCCTACCAGCTCACTTACATGCCACCCATCTCTCATACCTTTCCTGGGTCAGAATTAGGCTCATAACATTACACCCATCAGATCCTACGGATTGAAAAAGCCCAGGGGCCCTGCAGAAGTACACAGGCACTTAAGGTGCAGATAGAGCCCCGCAGACAAAGAATGTGGGAGAGCAGTCTCCAACCCGGGTTTCTTACTAGAAGGGGAGCACTGCGGACTTCGGGGTTGTACAATTCTTCATTACGTGGAACTGCCCCATGTGGTGCAGGATATTTACTATCCCTGGGCTAGGTTCCAATCCCCACTTTGCCAGCAGCCCAAATGCTCCCATATAGATGGCCAAAGCCTTCTTGGTGGGCAGCTTTGCTACTTTGAGAACCACCAAAATCAGAGATGCGAATATACATGCCCAGTCTAGTAAAGGAAGCTATTATGCAGGACCTGCTGTCATTTATAATCATGAAATATTTATAATGATATAAAAAAACCCACCTTCCCATCACTCTTCTTGTGACCTCCCCCAGATCACAACACTCCTTCATCTTTCTTCCCAGGACAGTTCTTCTCCTTCTCCCCTTTGAACTTTCAATTATCACAGCCTCCCAGAAAGGTCACAGGAATTCCCCTTCCTTCCCCAAGGCTGCCTTTGCTGGGAGCTATCCCAGTCACCTTCCTAAGAACCCATCCAGCTGGGGAAGGAAAAAGGAGGAGATGTCCCCTGGGATAGTTCCCTTTTAGTACAGTCCTAACTATGGGCACATCTGACAACCAAGACTCAATTAGAAGCCATGTGGGCTTCCTACTAGGCCTCCTAGCTTTCTATCTCTCACCTCCCTGGAGCCATAAACTCTATCTCTATCTCATAAACTCTATCTCTAACGAGGCATTTCCTGTGCTCAATAGGTCAGCACCCCGAAGGAACTTATCTCCACAGCCAGCTCTGACATGCTCCTCCTCCTGACCTTTGAGCTTCAACAGCCAGGGCTGGGAGAGGTAGGAAGGGGGAATCACTGATGGGGGTGGGGAGCTTCTAGGAGTGTTAATAACACAGATGGTGATTTTAAAACCAGCATAGGGATAGAGCAGGGAGGACGGGTCCTGAGAAGAAATCTGGGGTAGCAACTATAAAGCAGAAATGAGATCCTAAAAAAATAATGATAATAACAGCAAATGGCTAAAGCATTGATTGCTAACCTACATGCTCTCATTTTCTACCACATTCCACTGCGAGTTCCTGGACAAGAAAAGATTTTGCCCTGTTCACTACAAATCCTCAGTACCCAGCACCTGCCTGACATCCAATGGTCTTCAGTCTCTTTGGCCATCCCTTATTTCCTTCAATTTGCAAAGCTCTTTCCTATTTTGAGCCGTAGCACAAGATAATAACATCCACATGGAACACTCTGTCTTCAAATGACAACTCCTCCTTCTTATCCTTTAATTCATGGTTTAAATGTTAGCTTCCTGTCCCCGTTTCAAGGAAATCACATGGACACAGACACACACAGGCTAGTCTCCATTATAACATCCTATTTATCTTCTTTAGAGCACACATAACCATTTCTTATCATTTATTTACTTGTGTCTTATATAGAAATTTAAATATAAGTTCTAGGAAGAGAAAATCCATATCCATCTTATTGGCTATTGTAGTTGCAGAAATTAGTACATCCAAGGCCCTCAGCAGACAGAAGTTGAAAGAACAAAACAATGACTATATACAATAAGGACTTAATAACCTATGTAGAATTCTAATTGTTTTATAAGTGAATTTATCATAAAATAAAGATGGTATCTTAAACCAATAGAGGAAAAACAAATTATTTAATAACTATCTAGGATTGACTGTCTAACCAAAACTAAGTCAAATCCTTTTCTTCCTTAATCTATATCAAAATCAATTCCTAATGAATCAAAGATGTAAGTCTTAAAATAATGAAGATATTAAAATAACTTGAAGATAATATACAAGAAGATTTAAGTATTTTAATGTAGCAAAGGTTTTCTAAGCAAGTGAAAGAAAAGATTGATATTTGACTACATAAAAACTAACACTTTCTGCTAGGTGCTGGTAATCCCAGCAGCTCTGGAGGCTGAGGCAGGCAGATCATAGGTTCAAAGCCAGCCTCAGCAAAAGCGAGGCGCTAAGCAACTCGGTGAGACGCTGTCTCTAAATAAAATACAAAAAAGGGGATGTGGCTCAGTGGTCAAGTGCCCCTGAGTTCAGTCCCCAGGATTCGCCCCCCAAAAGAAACTAACACTTTCACACAAACACATATATACACTCAAAACATAAACAGAGACAAAAGGCAAACAAAGAAACTGGGGGGAAATAATTGTTACACTTGAGAAAGGCCTAGATTTCACTACAAATAAAATGTTTTACAAATATAAATGAAAAGACTAATAACTCAAAGGGAGAACTGAGGACATGAACACAAAAACCACAGAAAAATCCATAAAAATAGCCTTGAAGAAATGGAATGTAGAAGTCTAAAGCTACGGGGACTTCCGGCAAGATGGCGGCTTAGAGGGACGCAGCTACCAGTCTCCCCAAACAAAAGACCAGAAACTGCGGTACAACCTTCTCCCACCCGGCTTTTGGACAGCACGGAAGGAAATTTCACTCGCACGGGTAAGCAGAGCCAGCAGCCGTAGACACAGCGCGACTCCAGCGGCTGTGGCCGAAAGCGGCCCGGGGCA